>CADEHL010000677.1:5116004-5769373 GCA_902827135.1 Harpagifer antarcticus | reverse complement strand
AATTTATTTAATTTTATTTATTTTATTTATTTTATTATTTTATTTATTTATTTTTTATTTATTTTATTTATTTATTTATTTTATCTATTTGTGTTATTTATTTAATTTAATTTAATTTATTTTATGTTATTCATTATTTCTATCATTTTTTTTTATTGAATTTTATTCCATAAGTAAAAGTCATAAAGGTATTCTTTCCCTTTCTCCCCCCCGAACTCCCAACTCCCATTTTCCATGGAGCTGAACTTCAATCAAGACGTTATTAATCCCCCGTTAGCCGATGTAAACCCACGTGATAACCCCCCTCCTCCCCCCCCCCACCCACCGCCTCTGTTCTCATCTGATTACTCCTTCCCCGGATCAGCCCTCCACAATTAAGTGCTGCTTATATACCAGAGGGGTTTAAAGGAGTGGGGATGGTAGCAGGAAGGGATGGGGAGGGGGAATCGTAGAGTGGGGGGGGGGGGGGGCACGTAATTACGACCCGCAAGATCAGGGATCAGTTTGAGTGAAAGTATAAGCTACCAAACAACAGCTTCTCCCCCAGATTACTGTCAGCCGGCCCAGTTGTTTTCTCCTTGTTTTCCTGACGCATTTGTTCCAATCAGGCAGAAGAGAGCTGCTATTTTCAGGTTCAAAATTCCCCTTCTTGGCAGTCTGGATGTGGATTTAGCATATTTTTAAAAGAAATAAGCACATGATAGTACAATTATAAGAAGACACAGTCAAATAAAACATGACAAATACTATAGTGGAGAGCAGAAATGTGCAACATGCTCAAAAGGTGCACCCATTCTGACAAAAATGACCTTTCTGAGAAAAGACATGATAAAAGATGGGAAAACGCTTCACTGAATCAGCAATAGTCCCGTCCCAGTTGTGTTTCCTTTGTTTTCTTGACGCATATACATTTGTTCCAATAAGGCAGAAGACAGCTGCTATTTTCGGGTTCAACATTTCCCATTTTTGGCTGTCTGGATGTGGATTTTCTTGTTTTGACAAGCCTGAAGATGCCCGCTAGATGCTTTTTCTCTCTCTGCATGGATGTTGTCCCTGTCTGGCAGCATCCGAAATATTAAAAAAAAGACGACACACACACACACAAACCAAAAGCCCTGTCAGTGTGCTGTCACTCAGCAGCGAGGCACTCAAAGCATCTGTCCGTCGGAGCAAACAAATCATCTGTTAGTGCTAAAATACGTCTTCATTCACTGACATTTCCCACTCCACAGGTACGTGGAGAGAACACAGAGGCAGGTTTATTGTAATCTGCAGGCTAAGAAGATTCCTGTCGACAGACCGCTGTCAGACGGTAATGACCACTAGTCTAGATATACAAACAACAACGAAGTGGAAGTCACAGAGCGGCGGCTATTAATCCTACTTCCCTCTCACGGCATGCTGCTGCAGGTCCTCTTTCACTATATGTCGTTGCTCATGGGGCATACAATAACTATTCTGTTCTATTTTATATTTGTGGTATCAATGCACATTTTTACTTTTGTCCCTCTATTTGTATAATTATTGTCATTATGTGATGACAGTGCATTGAAACGTACAATATCTACCTCTGTGAAGTATTGGATTAGAATGTGAAGTAGCAGAAGATGGAAATTCTCCAGAAAGTACCCACAAAACGTTTTTAATACTGTTTTGTAGGCTTGCTTTTGCATTTTAAGCTGTAACTCAGTGTATATTCTAAATGTGTGTTTCTATATCAATGTTTTTAAAAGGTTGTTATATGATGAGAGTTTCAAACTGACTGGCTTACTTTGAACTCATTGAAGTTAATATCAAAAGCACTCGTGAAAAAGTGGCATGGAAATGTGGGCCAACATAGAGAACGATGGAAAATGGAAGGATTAATGCTCGGAAAGAGAGCATGCTTGTACACATATTACATACATTGATAGATGTGATATTGAGTTGGTGATGAACATGATGTTGAGAAGGATGTCAGAGAAAACCTAAATCTCCTAGATTGAAGTTGTCCAGGCTTTTTATTGTCATTCGTACATAGCTACAGTTATGTCGTTGAAAATCTTAGGTCCCAGGCTCCTCCAACAGTGCAACACAAAAAACAGATAGTGCAAGTAAATACAATCAAATAGAATAGAAGTAGGCCATAAGAGTCTATATACAGTGATACATAACTTGTAAGTTGCAAACAGGTGAATGTTATGGATGTTCTTAGTTCAGGTGTTTAATAGTCTTATGGCCTGTCACTGAGTCTGGTGGTTTTAGTCCTAATTTAGTGAATAAATGACTTCTTGTGCTTTAAGAAAAAATCCTACTATTTGTTCACTAAAAGTAAATTTAAAAAATATGACATTGTGATATCGTGATTTTTCACATTATCCTGCTGACCACCAGACCGAGGGGTGCAGGAATGAGTCCTTAAACCCAGAAATGAGTCAGCATTTTAGTACTTCCTCGTCCTTCGTCTATAACTGAAATAGGGTCTGAAGATATTTTAAAGTTTTCTTCTACGACAAAATATATCCGTCAGGAACCCCACGACCAACGTTAGCCACCTTTAGCTTATCGGTGGTGACGGAAAGTCATGTGACCGTGTTGTAGTTTTTTTATTGCCTAACGTTAGCCTCCTTTAGCTTAGCGGTGACTTCAGAAATCATAAAGTGGTGTTAATATGTGGAGATTTTTCCTGTTGAACAAAACGTGTAAGAATCATAAACGATTGTTTGACAGAAAGATTACTTACTGCAATTATCCAAAATCACATGGAGAAATCCGATTGACTTTTTGGAAGGAACCAAGGACATGCTTTCTTCATTGACTGTGTTTTTGTGTGTGTTTCCATGTGTGTGTTCAAGGCTTTGGCTTCATATCCCTCCAATCAGCCCCCCATCGTTGTGCGTTCTGTTAATAAACGGCAGCCATTCACACAATCACTGTGCCCATTATGAAGTCAATGTGATTTAATAAGTAGCTGTCCAGTTTCCCTTATGGCTTCCATTATCGGCAATTCATGTTCTGTGAATGTTATGGATGTGTGTGTGTGTGTGTGTGTGTGTGTGTGTGTGTGTGTGTGTGTGACGAAAAATCAGCAATGATTTAGAATTACTCAGATATTTTACTTCAGTAATACGCAAGCCATGTATTAATACAAATAAGAAACACAAAATCTAAATTGAAATCTTTCTAAAGTATAGAACATAAATAATTATGGACCCAGGACGATTTCAGAATTATAGATATTATATTATTGGATTCAAGTGAAAAATCACATGAATGTTGCAGCTGCTAAAGCAAAAGCAAAATACTAATACTTTACTAATTATTAACCCTTAACAATTCATTGGTTAATAATACAAGGAATCCGCAAGATTAGTGTTGAGAAAAGTAAACACATCTTCGGAAATAACTGAAAAACCAGTGGCGACCCGTCAGGTAGGCCCTCTGTGAGTGCCTAAGATATTCTACAAAATAATATTTAAAAACATTAAAAAATATATATATTTTTTTATATATTTTTCATTAGTTTTACCAAAATAACTTGATTTAATTGTATTTAAAATAACATTTCCAAAGAAATAAATCCTTCGAATCTGCCTATTCAGTTTATGTTGGAATGTCAAGGGTTAAATGAAAGAAGCTCGTCTCTGCGAGTTACTGTGAAGACAGGAGCTGTTGGACGTCCAGGCGGTCCAGCTATGAATTCACAGAGGGACAGCTATAGTAACTGAACGAGAGAGTAATGTGAAATGACAGTACAATTGACCAATCATATCTTCCCCCTAAATGGGTGTTATCAGAGCCCTCGGCAGTGGTTCTCAACTGGCCGTTTCAAGTGGGTCGCGGATGTGTGAGTGAAGAAAACAAAAATTGGATTTTTTTTGTTTGGGGGGAAAAGTCAAACTTTTATTTTGAAGGCCCGATTTCCTAACGCTGTGCATGCAGTCGGCGTTGGACTGGAAGTACCGGAGACCATAAACGGTTTTGAAAACTTCTGTCACGTAGTGATCATCTTCTCAATAAAATATCTTTGCTGATGTTTTTTCGAGTCTTCTGGCCAATCCGAATCAAGATTGTTGCCGGAAGTCCCCACGGAGAATAACTTGCGGTAGAACTCTTCTTTATACATCCATGGGTACAACTTCAGATAGAAATGAACACATAATGAAATATGACCCCCGGTCTGATGATTGACAGGTCACAGAACAATGGGGGCTATCTACCCTTACCCACAATTTAAAGTAACTCACACAGACTATCTCCTCTTTACTCTTCTCGCAGCAAGATGTCAGAACAAAGTGAAAAACAAACAATGGCATAAAATATTATTAATATGTCGGTAGCTAATAGATTTATTTATTTTCTTCTCAGAGTACCAGAATGCATAGTTTATGTTAGTATTTCTAAAAATCTCCTGGGGGAGAATCCCCCCAGACCCCCTGCTGGGGTTGGGTTTTCAGCATGTGTGCCTTTTTATATAGTTCAGCTTTGATTCCATCATCTCATGAAACCTTTTATAAAAGCATACTTTAGTTCTGTGAAGGGATATAAGGGATATATGCACTATACTTCACTTTTATTAATATTGTATGCTGAAAAGCGTATATATTAAAGCACGATTTTTTGTTGAATAGATTTGAGTGCTTCAAAATGTTGGGTCGCGATTTATTGACCAAGTAAAAAGTGGGTCCCGAGGCCTGACCAGTTGAGAACCACTGCTCTAGGGCTCTGGGTGTTATTATCGCGGACTTTATGACAAGTTCCGCCCCGCTGTGAAACTTTTCTTGTTTCCATAGCAACAACAACTTCCTGTCAACAGCGTTAACTCGCCTTCAAAATAAAAGCATGCCAAATTACACTTAAGACATACAACTGCAACGAAAGTAAGAAACACAATGCAATATCCTTTTCAATTTCAAAGAAAACAAATAGGGTTATTTACAGGTGTGGTTTTGTGTGATAGAGGGTCGCTTTCATTGATGCGTTTTGCACCCCGGGCCGTTGTTTTGATATTCCGCTGAAGTATACGCTGTGACGTAATAACTCGAGGGAAGGGGTGGGGGTCAGAGGGCCTAGGTATAAAAGTCACGGCTCGCCACTGTGAAAAACCCAACCTGTTTTTCTTGTACCTTGGCCTATAAGTAAAACGAGCTTTAACTAATGCACCAGCTCTTACACCGGTCTGGCTTAATTGGAGCCAATATTCTTCTTATTCTTATTCTACACCTTAATTCCTCTTACCTTGTTTATGTATACACCATTATACACCAAAGCAAATACAGTGAATGTGAAGTATTGTAGTGTTGCAAGGCAAGGTTATCTATATAGCACCTTCAACACAAGGCAATTCAAAGTGCTTTACAGAAATGAAAGACATTTTAAAGTCTTCAGCCTGGATTTAAAAGTAGTCAGAGTTGCAGCGGTCCTGCAGGTCTCTGGGAGTTTGTTCCAGATATTTGGAGCATAATAACTGAACTTCAAACCAGAAGACCTGAGAGTTCTGGATGGATCATCATTTAGCAGCAGAGCAGAAATGTGTTTTGGGTCTAAACCATTCAATGCTTTCACAGTTTTCCTTACATGGAAAATGTGAAGCCTTTTTTCTCTCAGTCATGTTATTAGACAGAGCAGATGGCCTCAGTGTAACTTTGTCCATCGCCCCCTTTCTCTCCCCCCCCCCCCCTTGTTTTGGTCCTGTTCTGGTCCAATTTGCTGCAGATTCAGTTTCCTGGTGGAAATTATTCAGCAGAGGAGAGAGAGAGGAGAGGAGAGAGGAGAGAGGAGAGAGAGAGAGAGAGAGAGGAGAGAGGAGAGAGAGGAGAGAGAGAGAGAGAGAGAGAGAGAGGAGATGGAAGAAGTAATCAGATCTTGTACTTGAGTAAAAGTAGAAGTACTCAGATCTTGTACTTGAGTAAAAGTAGAAGTACTCAGATCTTGTACTTGAGTAAAAGTAGAAGTACTCAGATCTTGTACTTGAGTAAAAGTAGAAGTACTCAGATCTTGTCCTTGAGTAAAAGTAGAAGTACTCAGATCTTGTACTTGAGTGAAAGTAGAGTATACTCAGATCTTGTACTTGAGTAAAAGTAGAAGTACTCAGATCTTGTACTTGTGTAAAAGTAGAAGTACCAGAGTGTAGGAATACTCTGTTACAGTGAAGGTCCTGCATTCAAAATGTTCCTCAAGTAAAAGTAGAAAAGTATTCTCATCAAAATATAGTGAAAGACAGTAAAAGTATTCGTTGTGCAGATTGGTCCATTTCAGAATAATATATATGATATGTTTTATAATGATTGATCATGAAAGTGTTCTCAAAGCTGGTGAAGGTGCAGCTAGTTTGAATGACTTTGTATACAACTTAATTCCTCTTACTGTGTTTACATTCAATACTTTATTTAACATTTACAATTATTTTTAAATTATTTTGAATCATTGGACATTATGCTATTTTGCTGATACTTTAATTATTTAAAATAATATTATATATTTTTTTATAAGTAAATTGCCATATTATAATTGTACCTCCTTACTTTTTGTATAGTTAGATTTATTCTACATTTAATAGTTAGAGTACATTTTGCTTATTATACTGACTTCATTTACTTCTCCAATGCAGGATTTGTACATGTAACAGAGTATTTTACAGTGCAGTACGGGTACTTTT
The DNA here is from genome assembly GCA_902827135.1 of Harpagifer antarcticus. Lineage (NCBI taxonomy): Eukaryota > Metazoa > Chordata > Actinopteri > Perciformes > Harpagiferidae > Harpagifer > Harpagifer antarcticus. The sequence goes on along the minus strand of CADEHL010000677.1, from coordinate 5,762,736 downwards.
ACCTCAGTAGAGGCTCTGAATATGTCTTCCTCTCTGGTACGGAGATGATTTTATGTGTGAGTGAGTTTCCTGAGAACACAATATGCTTCTGTTTTAATTTTTTGCTGCAGATTTAGAAATATGAAAGTGAGCAGATGTTATCTTCCCTGAAGTGTCCAGTGGCATGCTGGTGCTAATTCTCAGGGTGTGTGTGCACTGTGTGAGTGAGTGTGTGTGTGTGTGGTGTGTGTGTGTGTGTGTGTGTGTGTGTGTGTGTGTGTGTGTGTGTGTGCGTGTGTGTGTGTGTGCGTGTGTGTGCGCGTGCGTGTGTGTGTGTGCAGAAGTGTCTTCCCCGTCCTCTCAAATGTTTTTATTTGAGCTTTTCTGGATTCCCCTCCTCGGTGCTTTTCATCCTTGAAGTACTCGTCAGTCAGGTGCTCTCTGAGGACAGGACAGGGGGGGGGGGGGGGATGAGGAAAATAGTTTTGAAAGACTTCTTACTTCCTCCTGACTGTCATGGCGCTGCTTGCCGGAGGGGAAAGCAGCTTTCAGCATACGGGATGAGAAATGATGTGGAGGGACTACAAAAGCAGAGTCATACATAATAAGCAGCACCGCCAACAGCTAGCCTACATGAGGTCGGTGTGGAGAGGAGATGTAAAAGTGTTAGAAAGGTCAGAAAAGGCCTGGTGTGGTTTCTACTTTAAGCAGAGGGTGGAAGACGTATTTAGAAGCTTAAGAGAAACATACTAAAACCCCTCGTAAAGAGTCCTGCATTGGAAATGTTAAGGCAAAGTACAATAGGCGCTTTCACACCGGAGTACTTTTCCCGTTTAGTTCCCTTAGTGCCTGGAATTTTGCGTTCACACCAAAAAGAGAACTTATATTTCTGATTGGCTGGGCGGATTGCAAACCACGCCCCGTAAAACTCCCAAAAAGTTTTGTGAAGCCGCCATTTTATTATACTCGCATTAGCATTATTAGCATTAGCCCAGCGCAGAAACACAGAGAGACTAACGTATGGCAACACAAAATAAAACATGGGAGCGGTGGAGATGAGGAGGTGTCGGCGTTCTGGCGATTTACTCGGCAGGCTTCAGTAGCAGCTGCTGGGAGTCCCAGCAGCTTCTACTGAAGCCTTCCCCAACTCCAGGGACTTCCGGCCGGGGACTGTGGGTGGCAGTATACGCCGTGAAGTGGCTTGCGGCCTGCCAGTAAACCCAAAGCAGAAGAAGAAGAAGTGACGTCAGCGGCTCATTTGCCTAATCCTCCCTCAGGGACTTGTTCCAGTGTGAACGCGATCGGCTCTTAGTTCCATGGGGGAACTTAGTGCTGGGAACTAAGTGCTGGGAACTAAGTTCGGCAAAGTACTTGGTGTGTTGGCGGCTGTTGGTATAATCAGCCAAACCATACTTAAAGTAATCATCATAAAAGCACCTTTATACTTTATCGTCTCTATGTTTAAGGGGCTCTATTCTGCTCATTTTCAGGTCCTTATTGTATTAAGTGTCTCTACTGTGACATGTCTCCATGCTTTAATGTTCAAAAAGCTCTTTATTTTTCTCATACTGCCTGTGCTGCAGCACCTGTTTTCACCCTCTGTCTGAAACCAGAGCTCAGTCTGCTACCTATTACAGTAGGTTAGTCTAATTTAATTAATAGTAGACTTGTCTTTAAATGGAAACAGTACGAAAATCTTTGTGAATCACACTATGGAACAATATGTATATCTATAGAATAAGATAACAAAATATATATGAATACAAATATACATTTAAAAAAAATATTTATACAAACCTATAGAAATAAAAGTAAAAAATATGTTCATGGTACTAAAATAAATTGCAATAATGATGTACAAGTATGTATATTAAAATATATACAGTAGTGAGTTGATAAACACGTGTAATCGAGTAAAAGTGATGTGAGTATTTCCCGCATACACTGATGCACCTCCCTGAGAGCTGAGTGTGTGTGTGTGTGTGTGTGTGTGTGTGTGTGTGTGTGTGTGTGTGTGAGTGTGAGTGTGTGTGTGTGAGAGAGAGAGAGAGAGAGTGTGTGTGTGTGTGTGTGTGTGTGTGTGTGTGTGTGAGTGTGAGTGTGTGTGTGTGAGAGAGAGAGAGAGAGAGAGTGTGTGTGTGTGTGTGTGTGTGTGTGAGTGTGAGTGTGTGTGTGTGTGTGTGTGTGTGTGAGAGCTCTGCCTGCTGTTTGATCGGTTTGAAAACAACGGCCTGTGGTTTGCAGCTTCGCCCTGAACTCAAACACTCTCTGTTTGCTCTCGTGTTGACAGACAGACGGTCGCTGCAGCCAAAACCAACGAGACATCAAACACTCCCTGATAAAGGTTAACATGAGCACAGAGAGGCAGGAGAACCACTCAATCTGTACCAGTTGGGTTTGACCTTGACTTAGATATTGCTAAGTATTTGGGCTTAATGACCAAAGGTCCTTTTTGTGCATGTGGGTATTTTAATTGTACTGCATATCAACAAAGTGATAAAGTATACCTTCATATATCATATCATGATTCTTATATCGTGAAAAAGTGGAATTATTTTCAGTTGTTGCCACTGAAGGAACACACACACACACACACACACACACACACACACACGACATTACATTGACTTACATGCATTTCCTGGAGACTTATCCTAACCTTAACCATAACCAACACATGCCTAACCCTAACCTTAACCAAGTCTTCACCCTAAAATTAATGATGGGGACCTCCAATTTGTCCCCATAAGGGAGGCGAGTCCCCACACGTGACTGTGTAAACAGATTTAGGTCCCCACAAGTATAGTAATGCTAGGCCACACTAGAGGTCGCGTTAACCACATTTTTTCCGTCAATGACGGATTTTTTTTAACAATGACGGACAAATCTGAAAGCAGTCCGTCATTTTGACGGATTAGAACACAACTTGGAACAGCGCCAAAATGCCCACCAGCGGCCCACATTATATGACATCCTTAGTGGCCAGGTCGACTGAGGGCGATCTACTCTACTGTAGTCTATAACTATTATTTAGTCATTCACACCCCTGTCCAGTTGGTGGCGAGTGTGTGCATATTAAGTAGCTATTGTCTAGTCTTGTTTTTGACCTCGTTGTTTAACCGGCTTTAGCAATCGCAAAATGTCACAGCAGCTGATCGTCCGAAGCTTTTTTAATAAGCCCAGTGATTGTGATGGTGTGGATAAACGAGGTGAAAAGAGGGATTGATGCGGTGGAGGATGAAGGACAAGCCAGTAAGACTCAAACTGACAGCGTTCAGCCAGCGGCAGAGGGGCAAGCAAGAGGCAAGGAGTTGAAGCGGGAGTACCGGGTTCAGTGGGAGCAAGTGTTTGAGTGGCTGAGGAGGGAAGATGGCAAAATGTTCTGCGACATCTGTAGAGAAGATGAGATGAGTAACGGATTTGTCCGAGGGTGCACGACGATGCAGAGATCAGCGTTCAGGCTACAGCAGGTCCATTGAGTTGTTCTTGTAAATGTTTTGTTCATATTCTGATTGTCTCATTTAAAACGATGGCATTGTTCATATTTGCCTGTTGAGGCTCAATGGTCGCGTGTTGTTAGCGGCCTTTGCCCCCTCTGCTGTCTGTCAGTGCAGGAACAAATAAATCATTCATGTTCGTGTTGACATGAAAAGTGACCACACGGTCGGTGTGCTTTTTTCTCCATGCTGTTAAAAGTTCTGTATGAATCATTAAAAAAAATGAATGAATGAACATTTGCTGCTCAGTACCCAAACATAAATATGAAGTATGTCTCATCTCATCATTAAAACTCTTAAAAAACTTTTATCAAATAAAATGACGGGTAATAATGGATTATGACGGAAATGTTACGATCCTGTCCGTCAAAATGACGGACAACGAAAAAGTCTAACGCAACCACTGGGCCACACACACACACCACACACACACACACACACACACACACACACACACACACACACACACACACACACACACACACACACACACACACACACACACACACACACACACACACACACACACACACACACACACACACACACACACACACACACACACACACACACACACACACACACACACACACACACACACACACACACACACACACACACACACACACACACACACACACACACACACACACACACACACACACACACACACACACACACACACACACACACACACACACCACACACACACACACACACACACAGAACAATTTGATACATTTCCCGCTCTTATGTGCCCATCCCCCCACATGGGTCACACCTGGCACACATTTTCAGTGTCTATTCTTTGTAGATTTACTGCAGTTTTTCATGTATACCAGTCGTCTGATACAATATTTACAATTTGAAAGGGGGGGGGACGAAGACAATAGGAGGGTTAAATACATAAATAATAAGATCAATTTCTTAAAAATGTGAGATGGGTGATTTATTATTATTTTTTAAGTATAAAATGTACTTTCAAATGAAGAAAAGTCAGTCAATGTTTGCATTTGAGAGACCACAATAGCTCCTCTTTGTGTATTTCTGTATATGAGAGTGAGAGACTGTGTAATCTGAGCTCAGTGATGTGGAAGTCCTCCCCCCCCCCCCCCCCCTCTCCTCTCTGGGACGCGGCCGGCTCTTTGTAGTCTCTTCATTATGGAGGAAAGATAATTACGCCCCAGTGGAAGAAGCTCCTTCAGTCACTTCGCTGATAACCACGTCGTGACTGTCATTTACAAGTTTTTAATTCCAGAAAGTGTTTGAGAGAGACACCAAACAAAATATTAGGAAACAGAAATTCTCAACTTTTATAATTCGGCTTTTATCTCCCACACAGACAGCTTCTCGGAAATGATCTTCAACTGTTATCATCAACCCATACGATTATTAATTGTTTGGTTTATTATACTTGTCCTTTTCCTGTAGTGTCTTATATAGGTTTTAGTGCATGTAAATGGTCTACTGGTTCAGAGTCAATGGGATTTCTCCATAGGATTTTGGAAAATATACGGGAATAAGGTCTGTGGTTGAGACACAGTTAAGAGACGGATCACGTTTTGTTCTACGACATTAAATCCATCAGCAGTGACCCCACTGGTGATTTCTGAAGAGTTGACACAATGGTTGTTAACAAGCGGCTGAATAGGACTACAGAAGGTGTCGAGGCCGTTGTACGTCATTATGCCGAACACTAGCGACGGGAATTATGGCTCTTTGAAGGGAGCCGGATCTAGGAGAGCATGAGACTCTTAATCTCAGGGTCGTGGGTTCGAGCCCCACGTTGGGCTGTAGTGTTTTAGGGTGTCTTAATCCTAGATCATTCAGACCAGTTGTTTAGAAACCTTGAACCTTTCACCTCCAGGTTTGGTTCATTGAGTAAATGTGAACACCCCAAAACGAGGGCAAAACGAGAAAGCCTAGAGAAGGGTTTTTCGGATTGCACTTCAATCAAACTCTGTACCCCTCGTTCCTTTGCGAGAGCCGTTCAAATGAGCCGATTTTTTTTTAAGGGGGCGGGGTTACTAGGTTTATCTGCGAAATATACATTTTATAATTCGATCAAATTCGATCAAATATATCACTTAAATTATTCAATACATCCTTTGTACTGAAGTATTCAAAAGTAAAAATTAAATTTTTTACATTACATTACATTAAGCTGATGCTTTTATCCAAAGCGACTTACAATAAGTACATTCGACCAGGAAGACACAACCTTGAAGAAAACAGAATCATAAAGTACATCAGGTTTCATAGAGCCAAACATTTCAAGTGCTACTCAACTGGCTTTAGATAAGCCAGTCCTTTATTAGTATATAAGTGCTCTGTTAGTAATTCTATCGCTGGAAGTGGAGTCGAAAGAGATGAGTTTTCAGTCTGGAAGGTGTGTAAGCTTTCTGCTGTCCTGATGTCAATGGGGAGCTCATTCCACCATTTTGGAGCCAGGATAGCAAACCCACGTGTTTTTGCTGATGGGAACTTGGGTCCCCCTCGCAGCGAGGGTGCAGCGAGTCGTTTGGCTGATGCAGAGCAGAGTGCACGCGCTGGGGTGTACAGTTTAACCATGGATGTAGGAAGGGCCAGATCCATTCGCAGCATGGTATGCAAGTACCAGTGTCTATAAATGATTTGCTGTGGCCAATTGTTTTCATTGCATTTACAGACCCTTGTAACTCTCTGATTGTCGAACCACGCAAAAAAAGCAGATAGCAACACCTATACAAACTGACAACAAATCTTTGCTGAGCCTAAAAATAATCATAAATAATATAATGAAAATAAATATATTGCAATGCTCAAAACAGTCTAATCCTTGGATATTACCAGTGGCGTTTTTATATGTACAAAAGTGGTGGGGCACAAAGAACTAGATGTCTATATATAAGCTTCTGCAGAGAGGTTCATGGCTGCTGAGGCACTGACTCTTCAGGTTTACAAATATTATATTTTGACCTAAATCAAAATATATTATTTTCAAAAGCTTTTTAGTCTGATGCTTCGATTAATTTTAAACAGACAGTTCAACAGAAGGATACCCAAAAAATGTAATTTTATAATTTAAATATTGAATTGTTCTCTCTTAGTAAGATCCCATTTTCAATAAAATTGCGGTCTTACCTTGACGTGAAGATGAAGTCCATTTGCCTATCCTTCTGGACAAAAATCTCTATTACTTTTTTGTAAAAGTCCTCCTTATCTTCTTGTAGTTTCAAAAGTCTATCATAAATCTAATCGATAGATTTATGATTAGAACATTATAAAAGTAGAGTAGACATGTGGATATTATCCGGCTGAACAAAACGTGCATTTATCGAACAGCTACGTTTCCCACAGATCTTATTTCCAGCTATTTCTAAAATCCTATGGAGAAATCTCATTGCTTTTTTGTCGAGGGAACCCATGCGCAGCTTACTTCCGAGTTAATACGTCATCCCTGCATCACTATTGGACTCCTTTGTTTACTTCCAGAAAATAGTGACATCACTATGTAGCACTCAAGCTCCTATTGGCTAGCGCATGAACATGAGCAGAATAGGGACCAGTTATCCTCTCGCAAATAGGATGAAATTCTCACCTCGATGCCCCCCCTACAAGAAAAATACTTTTATACTAATTCTACTTGAACCTCTTACAAAACAACCCTTTCATGATACTAAATCCTTCCCTTTCATTTTTCAAATGTTTTCGATTGTGCTTTCAGCTTTCAACCCTCCCCTTACTCAAAGACCATGTATTAATTTTAAGCCCTCCAACCTTATTTTTTTGTTAACCATTTAGATGTTTTATTCTGCTCAAAACTTACAAACCTATCCTTAATTGTCCTCTACCCCACCCCCAGCCCCCAAAATATGATCAACTTTGATTCCCTTCCAAATCTCTAAAAACGGGGAGCAACGGAGCTGATCCAGATTTGCGTCCGATATGACGTAATAGCTGAAATGTGGACCCACGGCCCAATCAGAAACGTTGCTATCAGAAACAATGCCCGACTGTTTTGGACGTAATATGGTCGGTGTTTACATTAGCATCGCTAACACTCAGAGCTAACCTGTACTGGAGAGCATGTGTGTGAAGAAGCAGGAAGTAAAAAGGAACTCACCTTGTGGTATAACCGGCAAGAGAGAAAGCCTTTGAGCTCCAGACTGTTTCAGAGAGAATCCTTGATAATCCCTGATATGGCGTTTCATCACGGCAGCATTTAGTTTAGACGGTAGCTTCCGGGTCCCGCATGAGCTCAGACCCCTCCTTTTTTATTTTGTATAAAAATGTTTTAAAGCTTTATTCCCCAAATCAGCACTTTTGAAACAGGAAGTGAAATAGAGGGATATGAGGCATGGCTAGAATGGGTCATCTGTTTGGTATTTTGAGCAAAACACTTCATAGACATGTTTTTTATATATTTGTATATATTTGAGTCCTATGCTATTGCCTAAAAATAGCATGGTAGGTGACCTTTAACACTTAAATAGCTTTCCCCCCCAACATAAAGATATCAAATAAGTCCCTCTTTAACAATGACCCGGCAGATATCCTCAACTTTTATTAATTACATGTTTCTATTCTACTCTAACCTCTACTTTCACCCCCCCCTCAATAAAATACTTTTGATCCTGCTTTAACTATCATGAAATAGCGCTTTAAGTGTAACACTTCCTAAATGAACTGCCTTGAAATGACCCTTAAAAAGATCATCCTATAATAGTATCCCCCCTCCCATTAAAGATACGTCTAACTCTGCTTCAACCCCCCTGTAGACAACGCCCCTCAACTTGTATTAATAACATTTCTTCTTCAGTTTTAACCTCCTGAACGCTGACCTTGGAAATGAGGACTTCAGCGATGAATCATTGAAGATGACGTCGTTAAATCAAGAGAAGGAACACAGACACGGTGGGACGTGACTGGACTCACATCTCAGCAGTGCAGTCACATCATCATAACAAACCAAAACATTATGCATGACCATTAGATGATCATTGGGCTCTGGGTGCTGCAGCAGCCTTTCAAGTGAGCTGCAGGCCGAGTGCTGCGTCACATTGGAAACTCCACTGTGCAGTAATTATGTGAAAAAGCACGACGTCTTATAATGTCCAAACATTTGTATACATTTTTATAATGTCTCAACACCTTAATATGGCACCTTTAAAACATGGTTGTGTACTTTTATGTCTTTATTCTATTAGTAAATAATCAGAGGTGGGAAGTAACAAAGTATATTTATTCAAATACTGTACTAAGTATATATTATTCTGAAATGGACCAATCTGCACAATGACTACTTTTACTTCAGCAACATTTTGATTGAAGGACTTTTACTGTAACAGAGTATTCCTACACTCTGGTACTTCTACTTTTACTCAAGTACAAGATCTGAGTAATTCTACTTTTACTCAAGTACAAGATCTGAGTACTTCTTCCAGGCTAGCTTACTCTTTATCCTTGCTTGCCTTTTTTACCTGCTATGCAACTTTTGCTGTAACGCTGTAAATGTCCTGGAGGACTTATAAAGGAATTCTGATTCTGATTTAAATTGGAAATCGAAGATCGTAACTGGGAGTGACGTCATGCTTCGATGTAGTGGCCGCAGGAAAGTTGGTCACCTTGTTCAGAGGAGTACTCAGATCTTGTACTTGAGTAAAAGTAGAAGTACTCAGATCTTGTACTTGAGTAAAAGTAGAAGTACTCAGATCTTTTACTTGAGTAAAAGTAGAAGTACTCAGATCTTTTACTTGAGTAAAAGTAGAAGTACTCAGGTCTTTTACTTGAGTAAAAGTAGAAGTACTCAGATCTTGTACTTGAGTAAAAGTAGAAGTACTCAGATCTTGTACTTAGTAAAAGTAGAAGTACTCAGGTCTTGTACTTGAGTAAAAGTAGAAGTACTCAGATCTTGTACTTGAGTAAAAGTAGAAGTACTCAGATCTTGTACTTAGTAAAAGTAGAAGTACTCAGGTCTTGTACTTGAGTAAAAGTAGAAGTACTCAGATCTTTTACTTGAGTAAAAGTAGAAGTACTCAGATCTTTTACTTGAGTAAAAGTAGAAGTACTCAGATCTTGTACTTGAGTAAAAGTAGAAGTACTCAAATCTTTTACTTGAGTAAAAGTAGAAGTACTCAGATCTTTTACTTGAGTAAAAGTAGAAGTACTCAGATATTTTACTTGAGTAAAAGTAGAAGTACTCAGGTCTTGTACTTGAGTAAAAGTAGAAGTACTCAGATCTTTTACTTGAGTAAAAGTAGAAGTACTCCGATCTTGTACTTAAGTCAAAGTAGAAGTACTCAGATCTTTTACTTGAGTAAAAGTAGAAGTACTCAGATCTTTTACTTGAGTAAAAGTAGAAGTACTCAGATCTTTTACTTGAGTAAAAGTAGAAGTACTCAGATCTTGTACTTGAGTAAAAGTAGAAGTACTCAGATCTTGTACTTAGTAAAAGTAGAAGTACTCAGGTCTTGTACTTGAGTAAAAGTAGAAGTACTCAGATCTTTTACTTGAGTAAAAGTAGAAGTACTCAGATCTTTTACTTGAGTAAAAGTAGAAGTACTCAGATCTTGTACTTGAGTAAAAGTAGAAGTACTCAAATCTTTTACTTGAGTAAAAGTAGAAGTACTCAGATCTTTTACTTGAGTAAAGTAGAAGTACTCAGATATTTTACTTGAGTAAAAGTAGAAGTACTCAGGTCTTGTACTTGAGTAAAAGTAGAAGTACTCAGATCTTTTACTTGAGTAAAAGTAGAAGTACTCAGATCTTGTACTTAAGTCAAAGTAGAAGTACTCAGATCTTTTACTTGAGTAAAAGTAGAAGTACTCAGATATTTTACTTGAGTAAAAGTAGAAGTACTCAGGTCTTGTACTTGAGTAAAAGTAGAAGTACTCAGATCTTGTCCTTGAGTACAAGTAGAAGTACTCAGATCTTGTGCTTAAGTAAAAGTAGAAGTACTCAGATCTTGTACTTGAGTTAAAGTAGAAGTACCAGAGTGTAGGAATACTCTGTTGCAGTAAAAGTCCTGCATTCAAAATGTTACTCAAGTAAAAGTACTTAAGTATTATCATCAAAATATAGTTAAAGTAGCGACAGTAAAAGTAGTCATTGTGCAGATTGTAAAGTATAACTATCTCAAAATTGTACTTAAGTACAGTACTTGAGTACATGTACTTCGTTACTTCCCACCTCTGGCCTTGTTTACAGCTTCACCAGTCACCTCGGGTTAGTCACTGTTAGCAATACCGGTTGATAACTACGCTTTAGTTTGTATTTTGTGATTAACAACATCGTAGCAACACATCCACATTGGAAGCTGCAATTGAGTTCTCCTAATGTCAGTGTGTTGGGCCTTCAACATGTGTTTGCCTTCAACATGTGTTTGCCTTCAACATGTGTTTGCCTTCAACATGTGTTTGCCTTCAACATGTGTTGCCTTCAACATGTGTTTGCCTTCAACATGTGTTTGCCTTCAACATGTGTTTGTGTGGGTCAGCCACCATAGAAATTGAATAGGAACATAAACATCCAAAAGAAAACTACAAATGGTATATTATAAAGTTTTTTCTCTTCATGTTTATATGTGGAGATGATCTTGGGCGAAGTATCTCGAAGTTTCCCAGTAAGAAGTCAGACCTCAGGGGGCGAACTCAGATATTCCCACTAACCAGTACAACTGGAACGCACCAAAATAACCAGTCTGCACAGTCAATGACAGATTAACCCCCCCCCCCCCTTCTGAGTGGATCTCTTCAAACGAAACGGCTGCTTTCCAAAAACAGAAGTCTTTCCATCTGACTAATTTCCTGTTCTACCTTTGACCGAAGGAAGTCCCCGCAGGAAGTGGAAACAAACGAACTCAAAGTTGGATTGTTTGTCAGATTGTTTGCTTTTAGTGGTTTTCGTACCATGGAAAGAAAAGGGATTTAGAGCGACTGAATCCAGGTCACACAATCAGATTACTCCCTTCGATCTGGCCCGGAAGATCCCACCATGCAACAGAAAATATTCAAAAGACACAAAATGTATTGTTTTAAAAAAGTATTATATTTGGATACAATAGAGACACGATCATATGTACATGAGTCAAAAATTCACATAATAGAAAAAATAAGTATGCTTAGTTTGAGGGCTTAAGTGGGGCTGCTGCTTATTTCTACTTAGTGTGTCATGGGTTTTATACCGAGGGAGATTTAACCCTGAGATGTGGAGGGATTGGAGAAAATGGCATTTAAAGACAATTCAATCGACCACAGGGATTTACTTTTTGATGCAGTGAAAGTTAATCTAACAAATGACAATATGCTATGTTGTATAAAAGGACTAATAAGGTGAATTTGAAGTAAAACCCACAACAGCCACCATCTTCATAATCACCTATAAATTATCAAGTGCATACCGTTTTCTTTTTCGTAATGTTTCTCGCATTAATATTCGTTTCTTTGGCAGGGAGAAGCTGTGGATGAAGTTTAAGAAGCACAGCGCTTATTACACGGCTCCATTTCCAATTCTCTCACAGGTACGCACACAAACACACAAACACAGACAGAATACAAAATGAGGCCGCAGAACAAAACAATCTCCCAGACAGGCTCAGTGATACAGAAAAAAGAGGCTATTATGTGAGGTTTCAGGAGTATTCATATTCTCCGTTATAAAGGAAGAACCACACTCTTTCTGTCCATTATAAAGGGGGCTTGCCGTGCACAAACAAACACAGATCTACGTCACATTATTCCGCGAGGCGAGGTGGAGAGCGGCTATTATCCCGCCGCCGAGTGGGGAGTGTAATTGCAGCGTTCGAGGACAATCAGTTACTGTTTGTGTGAGCTCTAATCTCTCAACTAAAACCCTGCCTGGCCTTTTGCACGGACGCCGAGCTGCAGGCTGCGGTCCGTCCTTTCATCCCAACGCTCCTGGGAAGCCTTTTGAGTTCAAATCTGTCAGAGTTCAAACCATGGTTTTCTGGATGAACCTGAGGCAGCGACGATTCATCTATTAAACGGACACTGGGCTTCAAATCAATAGTGAGGTGCAGGAATGAGTCCCAGAACCAGAAAATGTGTCAGTATTTTAGCGCCTCTGGTTCCCACGTCTGTAAGTCAATGGTTTTGTGAATGTGTTTTTAGTTAGAATCTTGAAATAGGGTCTGTGGTTAACAAAAGCTTAAGAGATTTTTGTTCCATGACTTAAAATACTTCAGTAAATACCCCCAATAGATCCGGAAACGCTAACAAGTGTCTGAGACGACTAAACGTCATCACGCCCAACATTAGCGTAGCAGTGGTTACGTGAAGTCATGTGATCGTGCTTTGGTTCCTTTACAGTCTAACGTTAGCTTCTTACTTCAGAAATCATTCACGTGCTGTTAATATGCGGAGATTTTTCTGCTGATCAACACCTGTAAGTATCGTAAACGTTTGTTTGAGACAGATTATTTGCTGCAATAATCCAAAATCACATGGAGAAACCACATTGCTTTTGTCGAGGGAACCAGGGAGATGTTACCTTCCTGGGTCGGCCTACAATAAATACCCCCGCACCTCTCTCATGATGAGTAGTTTGACTGTGATCTGTGATGAGAACGCTAGGGAAACGTTAGCGGTGTTGACACATTGTGCCACTCCCCTTTCGTTTTAACACAGTTCCTCTTCGACCTGAATACTTCATCTTTGTTGCGGCTATAAAGCACGCTATTAAAGAGGAAACGCTGGGTTTTATCCGACACAAAAGGTCTCTGCAGAGTTCAGTGCATGTTGCTGGAAAACGCACTTTTACTAAAACGGTTTCACGTGGTTTCATTTTTGCGGGAAAGTACAGTACAGCGCTTATTCGGGATCGAGTGTAACACAAAAAAATCTTTATATCCTCCGGTAGTCAGAAAAAAGATGGGAATTCACTTGCTTTCGTCTCCTGGTGCCCCCAAAAAATGTTTGGTCCATTTAAAAAGCTCCTCGAGACTGAAGGCCTGTGCCTGGATTCTGTTCCTTTAAGTAAGAGATCAAGCCCTTAAAATGTGTGTTTATAAAAAGACACAGCTGTCAAGGCTCCTATCCCTGAATATACTGATAAGAGCACGAAGTTTTACATTCATAAAAAAGAACAGTGACAAAAAGTCCGTCTGGAGAGGAAGAAACTTTGGAATAACTAGCCGAGATATTTTCAGTGTTACGGATGAAAGGCACACGCATGCAAAACGATTGTCACCTTAAAAAAAAAAAATGTTGCATATTGGACGTAAAAGGTGCCCGTTGAGGAGCAACACTACTTTAGACATTTAGAAAAGATGGGAATTCACTTGCTTTCTTCTCCTGTTGCCTTCAAAAAACATTGTGGTCCATTAAAAGCTGCTAGTGACTGAAGGCCTGTGCCTGGATTCTGTGGAAAAACATCTGTTAACAGTGACAACAAGTCCGTCTGAAGAAGAAGACACTTTGGAATAACTAGCAGACATACTTTCAGTGTTATGGAGGAAAGGCACACACATGCAAAATGATTGTCATCTTTAAAAAACTAAAGGAAATCTTGCATATTGGATGTAAAAGGTGTCCCATGAGGCGCCTGTTGGAGGTCAGCATTTAGATGGAAGGAACCAAAAAACATCACCCTCTCGCAAAATACATCTTGGTCCATTAAAAGCTCCTCGTGACTGAAGGCCTGTGCTTCAATTATGTTCCTTTAAGTAACGGATCAAACCCTTAAATCTATTTTCATAAAAGGCACAGTTGTCATGGCTCTTATCTCTGAATATACTGATAAGAGCACGTTCTTCTTGGAATAACTAGCCGAGATATTGTCAGTGTTATGGATGAAAGGCACACACATGCAAAGCGATTGTCAGCTTTAAAAATAACAAAAAAGAAATCTTGCACACTGGGAGGTAAAAGATGCCCGTTGAGGAGCCAAACGGAGGTCAAAGGTTCCCCTCGTCCAGCATCTTGTTGACCCCGTTGCAGATCCTCTGCAGGTGTCCACGGTAAACCTCCGACGGGCCGTACAGATTGGCCAGGAAGTCGCAGTCGGCGAAGTGATTGAAGACGTGGTTGACCCGCGAGTGGCTCTTGGCCGTCAGGTGGCGTTTGATGGCCTGGTGCAGCAGCTCGCGGCAATCATTCAGAATGGCGCTCATTACGCGGCGGTCAAAGGTGAACTCGATCTGGTGGAAACTGACCGCCGTCATGGCCAGAGTGTGGACCTTCTTCCTGAGAGACGAGAGGAGAGAGATGGGCTGTCAGGGCAGCAGAGGGAGGTAAAAATAGAAACTGCTGCAGAGTGACTTCTCTTCTGAAAAGTTTCACAACTCCTCTGTGGGCTGTAGTGTTGTCCCCCCCCCCATGCTAATATAATCTCCGTACTGTGCACTTCAGCCTCGCATGCCTCCGAGCTGAGTAAGACTATTTTAGTGGGACAAATATAAAGTGATGTAAAAAGTCAATTTCCTTAATTTGCTTCCATCAGCAGGACACAGAACTTGAACCTCAGTTCTTCTGAAGGCTCTCAACCAGGGACACTTTATTGTTGTTTAATACTGTTACAGTATACAGTGTTTCCCACAGAATTTGTGTTAACCTATTCGGGTAGCCCACGCATCCACCCCCCCTCAAATAAGAAAATACATACAAGTTCATGGCTACTGTAGACAACGTTCTTGTTGCTCTGTGTTGCGTTGCTAATGAGTGAGACACACCGGAGTTGAGGGTCTGTGGGGTTTATTCTCCCAGAAATATAATTTAGCAGTCGCCTTATTCGAAAGCGACTTACAATGACCAATTACAGGGACATTCTCCCTGGAGTAACTGAGGGCTAAGTGTCTTCACACTATTAGTGGTGTTCCAGGCGGGATTTGAACTCGCAACCTTCCGATCATCAGCCCACCTCACTATCCATTAAACAAAATCAATGTATGGGAAACACTGGTATATACACCGCCAACTTAGCAACCTTTTACTGCCAGGACTCGCCTTCCTACATACAAATCAGGCTTGCTGCTATAGTCAGCGATACGGCTGTTACACGATGTTCGGGCACACACAGATAACACTAATTGCTTATTCTATTCGAATGCTAATAAAGCTTGTTTGGTTCAATTCTGTGTATTGGCAGCAGTGCCCACGCCTCTTCATTTGTAAAATACGAAAGGGGATTTAAAGTTTTTCCTTTACAAGGGCATTGATTCTGCATCCTAGGCCTAGTGTACCCTGAGATGCTAGTAATTGATTTAAAGAAATAAAAACAACCCCCCGATCTACTTTTGTTTTCCCTTGGTGTGAATAATGATGATTTGTTCGGGCAGCACTTTCTCCTAAAATAAAGTGTGGAGATGTGCGAGACTACTCTCAAGGTTTACCATCTTCTGAAACACAGTATATTTGTGTAATTTAAATATATTAGGATGTGATAAAAGCTCTTGATTCTAACTTTTTTGGAAATACAATTCGATGAATACTTCCTCATGTCTGGAGATTAATAACAGGCTATCTAGAGAATAGTTCAGGCCTGTAACCTCTAACCTTAAAATGTTATTTTATGTACTGTGTACAGATGAAACCAAGCAGATAAGCATCAGTGATGGTAGGAGTATTTCTTAACTTTGTCAGAGCAATGCCAGCTGTTGCTTTCGATGTTATGCTAAGCTAAAGTATGCTAATCGCTTCCTGTCTCTTACTCTGCACTCAACGCACTGACATGAAAAGTGGTGTCAATTTCTCATCTAAAACATCAAACTACTCTTTTCCTTCATCTTGCTTCCTACCTGAAGTTCTCCACCAGGATGAGCTCCTCTCCGTTGAACTGGTTGTTCCTGTAGAGAACTCCCAGCTTCACCACCATCTTGATCAGGTTCTTGATGATCTTCTGGGACTCTTTGCGGTTGCGCGTGAACTCCTTGGTGACGCGGTACAGCTCGTCCAGCACCTCGCTGCTGGTGTCGTCGATGAACAGGTTGGCCATGCTCTTGGTGGACATCTTGCTCATCAGCTTCTTCTGCGCCTGCAGCGCTAAGCTCTTGGTGCTGAAGGAGTCCATGGTGACGACTGGGGGAGCAGAGAGAGAGGATGGTAAACTCATTGGTTCTGCACACGGACACGTTTCCTTTCTTTACGAATGCCATTTTTACTTGTCTGTTTATTCGTCTTTAAAAGGTCCCCTATTATACTGTTTTTCATCAATATATTACAGGTCTCAGATAAATACAGAACATGTCCCTGAAGTGTTTGGCTCCAAACACCAATCAGATCATTGCAGCATTACCCATAATCCCCTCTGTTTCAGCCCTGTTTCCAAAGTGCTGATTCTCTGTCTGTTACTTTAGATGAAAATAAGGAGCCCCTCCCCACTCCCCTCTGAGAGACATTTGGTTACAAAGAACTCAATGGTGCTCTAGGAGGAGATTCAGGTGATAAGGGGGGGGGGGGGGGGGGGTTACCTTGGTTGCTGATTGGCTAATGGTTACACAAGACAACACATCGTTATGACATCATAAAGTGACCAAAATCTGATCAGCTCATTTTCAGACAGGTTTTTATAGAAATGTATCAAAAAGAGAGAGAATCTTTGTTCCTGACACTTTCAGAGTCTCTTTCCACAGAGGGGACACATGTTGATGTAGAAGAGACACGAAGAAGAGGGGACACATGTTGATGTAGAAGAGACATGAAGAAGAGGGGACACATGTTGATGTAGAAGAGACATGAAGAAGAGGGGACACATGTTGATGTAGAAGAGACATGAAGAAGAGGAGACACATGTTGATGTAGAAGAGACATGAAGAAGAGGGGACACATGGTGATGTAGAAGAGACATGAAGAAGAGGGGACACATGTTGATGTAGAGGAGACATGAAGAAGAGGGGACACATGGTGATGTAGAAGAGACATGAAGAAGAGGGGACACATGTTGATGTAGAAGAGACATGAAGAAGAGGGGACACATGTTGATGTAGAAGAGACATGAAGAAGAGGGGACACATGTTGATGTAGAAGAGACATGAAGAAGAGGGGACACATGTTGATGTAGAAGAGACATGAAGAAGAGGGGACACATGTTGATGTAGAAGAGACATGAAGAAGAGGGGACACATGTTGATGTAGAAGAGACATGGAGAAGAGGGGACACATGTTGATGTAGAAGAGAGATGAAGAAGAGGGGACACATGTCGATGTAGAAGAGACATGAAGAAGAGGGGACACATGTTGATGTAGAAAAGACATGAAGAAGAGGGGACACATGTTGATGTAGAAGAGACATGAAGAAGAGGGGACACATGTTGATGTAGAAGAGACATGGAGAAGAGGGGACACATGTTGATGTAGAAGAGACATGAAGAAGAGGGGACACATGTTGATGTAGAAGAGACATGAAGAAGAGGGGACACATGTTGATGTAGAAGAGACATGAAGAAGAGGGGACACATGTTGATGTAGAAGAGACATGAAGAAGAGGGGACACATGTTGATGTAGAAGAGACATGAAGAAGAGGGGACACATGTTGATGTAGAAGAGACATGAAGAAGAGGGGACACATGTTGATGTAGAAGAGACATGAAGAAGAGGATTTTGAATAATAGGTGACCTTTAACAAATGCACAGCAACCCAAAGCTATCAGTACATTAACCGGACGCCTGCATGTTGTGTGACTAAAGCATGTTCGTCTATTTCCAGAACTATAGCAAGTTAAATGAAAAATAAAGTTAGCTTTAAGGTTTAAACGTAATGTCCTATGATTATTAACATACACTATAGGTTCTCATAGTTGTACCTTTTATGGGTCTTTATTCTGCTTTTGGGGTTTTCCCTTTCCTGTAGTGTGTTATACAGGTTTTAGTGCAAAGGCTACAATCCCTGTGTTCCCTCAAGAGGGAGTTTCTCCAGATATTGCCCTGATTCCAATAAAATAACAGCTCATCAGGAAAGAAAAAGGGCCAAACATAACACGCTGACAGCCAGCTATGTGTGAGGTTATTACAAATAACATCTGCACTAACACGGCTTAATCTGCAGGGCCAAGAGCTGTCCCCTTTATTAGATAATGAGCCGTGGCAGCTGTCAAATTAGTCCCAGAAACCCCTCTGGCTGGCAGCCCGCGAGGTGGTTAGAGAAGAAAGAGTCATTACAGGAGGGAAGGCAGGTAGCGGTGATCTGAATGCACCTGGAGAACAAAGTGTGCAGGTGTGAAGGTGAAGCAAACTTATTCCCAGCACGCGTGTTGCTTGATTTATGTATGATGTTATTTCCTAGAGTGAGTGAGAGTGACTCAGTGAAAGTCTTCCCCCATGTTGGAGGCTCATGAATAGCGGAGGTCATACTTCACCCCCAGCCTTCAATCTCTCCTCTTCAAATGAAGCAGCATCACTTAAGCCGGCGCGACTCAAAGCCTTCTGCAGGTCGCTTCTTCGGGTGTGTACACTCGGTTTTTGAAAAATAACATTCATCTATTTCCCCATACACTCTCTCTCTAACCTTCACCACTCTCAAAGGAAACCAACCTGCGAGTACACGGGAGCAAGCCGACAAAAATAACATGTTTTTCCAAAACAGCAAGCATGAATGACGGCTGCTTTTTGACATGGCCTCCGTTTTCTAAAATATATTCCGATGCAATTATACGGATAATGAAAGCGTTATTAGTTTTAGAAATAGCAACTCCATAGATTTCATTTGAATGATGTTACAACAGGTCTGCGTCTACCAATTATTGTCATTAACATTGCTAATAAAAAACCTCTAACATAACCAAAAGCCGAAGATATCCTTTTTCTTTTTTAAATAAACATTGTCAAACTTAGATTTTCAAAGAGTTTATCAACAATTTTACATCAAAATATAAGAAAATCTTCAAATTCTCTTCAAAGATGACAGATTGATTGGCATTTTTGCTTTTGAACTTATTTGGACATTTTACTTAATGACAATCTAAATCAAAATGCTGTCAGATTTTCTGTCACTCATCTTATCAAATAAACTGTTTCGGCTTTTGTCTGCAGAGTGTTGTAGGTGAAAACTACCAGGGGGGCGTCTTGCCGTCATTTGAGGCCCTTATTCAGCTCGGGACGCCCTGAACTCGAGCCGAGGGCGTCCCAAAAATTATAATTAGAGAGAAGATTGACAGTTTCAAAGGAGTCTGGTGGGATTCGTTTTGGAGTATTGAAGATCGTTTCCCCGACATCGGCCGGGCCTGCTACAGGACAACACCGAACGTGTGCGATTTGGACGCGATGAGCGGGGGGGTGCTAGTGGGGCACGCGCGTGAACTGCGAGCGTCGGAGCCTCGCAGCGGCGAAACTGAGGCTCCGTGGTAAACTGTGGTAACATGAAGAGCCGTTTGGGAGCCGAAACAGCCAAATGATCCGGCACACTAACGTAAAGAGATAATATCTATAAGGGACGGCTCAATTCTAAATTCAAGCCCCGAACCCCCCTGTATTGCATGTATGAAAACGGTCGAGAACCAAAAGCTGGTCCATCTTCTTTAAGCTCATTTTTAAAAGATGAATTCAATGTATTTGCCACTATAAGACCAACCATTTTAATTGAGGCAAGTTAACCATTTGAGAACATTTCACTAGTTCATTCATGGGCTGCAACTAGGTTTGCAAAGGGGCGGAAAGTTTCCGGTATATTTCCGGAAAGTTTCCATGGGAAGTTAAGCTGGGGAATTTTGGAAATATTCGATGCAAAATTAAACAAAAAAACATGACATTTCAACAGATTTCTTTTTTAAACATTTTCTTTTTTTAAGTAGAACAGAACAAGTTTTAATTATTTTATTGAACAATTATTTGTTTCATTGAAGAACGAAAACAGGAATGTTGAGTTAAATGTTACTCATCCACCCCAACCCCACTCATTAAAAAATGAACAAAAATGCACCCCCCATTCAAAGATCCCCACAAAGTCCCATTCAAAATGTTAAATGAAAAGAGCCTTCCCCCTCCAAAAAGTCCCATTAAACATGCAAATCTTCCTTCTAATTTCATTTCATTTGTATTTGTCCCGCTCATGGTACGCAAAACCAAATGTACAATAATTGCCACAAAACATGACTCTACCATTGAGCGAAAAGGAGCAGGGAGAAGAATAAAATCTTATGTGACCTGCCCCTTTCTAAAAAAAACAAATAATTACAAATAGATGGTCTGCCCTTCATAATAATATATATATTTTCTTATTTTTTCACAGCCAAACATAACAGTATCTTAGGATACTAAGAGAAACACAAACAAAGAAATACTTATTTCCCACTTGACGGTTAATGGAAAGAAACAAAACAACACCAAAACATCATGTATAAGGAAAAGAAGAGTGCAACACCCTCATCTGACTCCTACTAGAGAAGAAGGTGGAAAGCGACGCATGATGATAATAATAACAATAACAACAATAACAATAACAACAATGGCAATCCTTCAAGCAATCCTCTGCATTTTTGCTAAAGCCTTTCAGTCAATGGGCTCTTCCTGGGCCTCATCAACATCCAACTCTGAGTCTATGTTCTACATCAACACGTGTCCCCTCTTCTTCTCAAAGAGCCTTAGGTTTCCTCGAATGCCAACCAGTTTTTCCACTCTCACATTTGTGAGTCTGTTGCGAACCTTTGTGTGGTCTCAATAGCCATGCAGTAAGCAGTGTGCTATGGCATGGATATTCAAGTGTACTTGAATGGCATCCGTTTGTTTTAGTCAAGACTATGCTAAAATATACTTTCTATGTTTAAGTTCCCTATGAAGAGCCAACCTTCAATTTTGAAAATTCCGAGTTTATTCCCATAAATTCCCGTGGAAAGTTTCCATCTTTGAAAATTCCTGGAATTTTGCAACCCTAGCTGCAACTAGATATTACTGTCATTATCGATTAACCTGCCAATTGCTTCCTCTATCAGTCCATTGTTTTGCGCCTTAAATGTCAGAAACAGGTGAAAATGTCAGCGTTAGTTTCATGGAGGTCAGGGTGACATTTAGAAAATGTCTCGCATCCGTCCAAAACACTAACACATAAAGTTTACTATGATATAAAACTGAGAAAAGCAACAAATCATCACATCAGAGAAAGGTTGGAGCTGTTGCACGTTAAACGGTTAACGAAGTATTTGCAGATTAATTTGCTGCAGACAGACTAATCAGTTAATGAACTAATCTCTTCTTCTTTCGAGGCAAAACACGTTTATAAGCACAGTATTTGTATGGGATCAGCACCGGTATTGGGACATTTTTAAACAATACCCAGCCTTATTGTGCTGCAACCACAGGAAAATAATAAAGCACTTCTTGTACCTCAGGGGGATAAAATAAAAAAACAGATCTTATTTCCTTAATACCTCTCTCTGTCACCAGCATGCTCAATTCAGCCTAATAGGCGACTGTCACAGAGAGAATACAATAAACACGTTTAGGCAAAGTGTCCCATTCACATCACAATAGGGGCTTAATCTCCTCCACATGAAAGCTACCCGAAAGCTTAACTGAAAATCTGCATGATTGGCAAATTGCCTTTCCATGCGCTTTGGAATAATAATAAGAAGAAAATCCAGTGCGAGTGCAGCAGACAGAATGAATAGTGACACATCCTGCTGGGTGACTTGTGATTCTTACTGTTGGTACTAGAAGGCAGAGTGTCTGCAGCTACAATGACTTTCACCCCCCCACTCCTCTCTTTCTCTCTGCAATGCCTCTCTAAGAATATCAATACGACTCCTTGGAGAGAGCGTCAGCAGGAAGCTTCCCCGCGAGGAGACACAAGACGAGAGAGAGAGAGAGGGGGGGTGGTGTTATATATCAATCCTGAGACATGGAGGGAAAAGCAGGTGTTGAATGAGAGGTCATTCATTTACTGTCTTGTGCTAGTTTTACTCCCCCTCTCCTTTACCTTGTTCCCAGGTTGCTAAAGGGCTGGTGCAAGAAAACCTGTCTGTATGTGAACCATTTTCTTGTGTTTCCACTGCAGAGATGCTGGCTTTCGGCCCCGGAAATGTGTTCAAATCTGCCCCAAACTACACATAACTGACGTACAGTTGCTGGCCTCCCTTCATGCTGATGTTGCTGAGAATAGCAGCGACGTGAATGTCATGACGAGGCTCCTACAGGTCTGCTCGGTGGAAAAGCAAAATGGTTCTTAAGGTCCTTAGACACCAATCTGACACCAAAGAACACGTCCCGACTGTTGTGTTGCCTCACGTCTCTGCGTCTTGGCCAACAGTCGCACTGGAACACACCGCAAAGACTTCAGCCGACGGCCAAGTAGCACGTACGAACTGCGCATGCGTGAGTGGCAATAACTCTCCTTACCAGCAGGCGGCGGTAGTGTGTATTCGTCATTCAAAATAGACAACCGGAAGACAGACTGCGTGATACACCGAGAGAAGAAGAACAGACTGCGTGATATAAACAAACAACAAATAGCGTGTGCGTTCCATTTTCACTCTACAGCGAGAAGCTCACGGGGCTTTCCCGAACCTGTGTCGAGAGCTGGAGTTCAATGAAATCTCAGATTTGCCTTCTTGATCGTTTGTTTGGGTCCCTCACTTCCGTTTCGCTTCTCATGAACTGATTCGCTAAGCTGAACAGCCAATCAGAGTGATTTCTTTAGCCGATGGCCTGTAGCCGACAGCCTACGTTGGAAGGTGTCGGCACGGCCGAAAAAATACACAACGGGGCGGGACGGGACACACCAGTCTGAGTAGGGCGACAGGACGCTCATTGACGGCCAGACATCCATCGACATCTATTGACGCTGAAAATCGGCTTGCTGTGTTTCGGTGAGTTGAGCCAACTGGAAAGCAATTGGCTGCAGCACAGGTCTAGAACGGTACTAATTTCAGTAGATAAGTGCTTCTATAAGTGCAGGCTTTTAATCTGGCCTCTGGCTTTTCTGATCAACCACCACCGGCAGCTCCGCATCGACCGCTTTTCTAACTCTAAACTTGCAGCACTTGTTATACAGACCCTGATGCAATGAGTGTGAAATGTATAACAAGGAGATGGACACTAATGATCAGAATGAAGGAGGAGGGAAAAAAACCTGAGAGCTTTATATCTGTGTGAGCTGTGATTGAAAATAATCACTTTGTCTATCTGTCAGGCTGTAATCACAGCGATGAGCCTCAGGAGGACAATAGCTTACTGCAACACTTAGAGTTAGTCTGCATCCACCTCCTCTCCAGAGTTTAGAAAAGTGCCGTAATGGTACATTAAGAAAGCTCTTTTTCAGATTGTAGGGTGATTTCGTTTTGCCCATTAAACTCCACTCTTGTCGGAGCCACTCATAACTCTGTGTGTGGCCTGTCCTCAAACAACACAAAAGTAAAGTGTAATAGAGGGACTTTAGACACATGAATACCAACACTTTAACACTAAGGCTGGGCGATATGAAAGTAGTAGAAATGTGTTTACCGGTAAATAGTCTGCAATGCAGTGGAGCAGGAATGAAGGAATTTTGTTCACGGACCTGGTAGTTAGCATCGCTAAGGCTCCTTTACTAAAAGCAATGGGATTTCTCCTTTGGACTTTTGAATATTGCTCCGTGTAAAAAAACACGTTTATGATAATTAAACGTTTTGTTCAGCAGGATAATCTCCCCTTTTTAACACCACATTTATTATAGTTGAAGCTCGAAATGTATTGGCCGGAAAGGAAAGCTAACGTTAGGTTATAAACGATCTACACACGGTCACATGACTTCACGTCACCACCGCTAAGTCTCTTCAGCTTGTGTTAACCACAGACCTTATTTCAGGCTAACAACCAAAAGCTCATTCAAAAACGTTAACTTGAGATGAGGGCTAAAATTAATTTTAGATTTCGGACTCATTCCTGTACCCCTCTCACGCGATGGCTGTTCTCACGTGATGTCTTGGTTTGATTGACCTCGCCATATCTTAATTTAGTTTATTCAGGTAGCGATTAACTAAATTACAATTAAATAAAGGGTATATCCAAATGTGATGAAGTACCATATGGTTCTAGTAAACCATTTGGAAAGATTTGGGCCATATTGCCCATCCCAATTTGGCACCTCAGATAATCTGTCTTCCCTCACAGATGAAGAGTGATATATCAGCCCCTGGCACTCTTATCCTTTAGATGGAGGGAGATCTTCACTCCTCTCTTTCCTCCCTCTTATTTGGCCAAAACGAGAAATCTCAAGAAAAAAAGGTCCTTGGGGAAAGAAGAGCTCTGAGTGATGAAATGGTTTTCGATCAAGAAATCCTTTTTTTTGGGCGACTGTGCAGCATGAGAGTGGTTAGTGCCAGATCTAAATGGCCTGTGAAGTCTGGTGCTTAGGGACAGCCAGGCCAGCACTGACACAGCGTCTCCATAGTATTTATAGAGGTGAAATCTTAACGGATTTAAGGCTGAATCAGACATGACAGCAATGAAAACTGCTGAGTGCAAGAATACACAGCCAACGCCTCGTGCAGAAATCAAACATCTGCGCTCTGATGAGTCTGTTTTCGCTTCGGCTGAGGATGAAAAACAAAGACAGATTGCAGCAGCGTAATTACTGCAGGCGGACA
This sequence comes from Harpagifer antarcticus, assembly GCA_902827135.1. Taxonomy (NCBI): domain Eukaryota; kingdom Metazoa; phylum Chordata; class Actinopteri; order Perciformes; family Harpagiferidae; genus Harpagifer; species Harpagifer antarcticus. The sequence goes on along the minus strand of CADEHL010000677.1, from coordinate 5,737,772 downwards.
AGCTACACAATCATCAGCTCGAGTAAAACAAGACATGCCGGAAAACGCTAAGCAAACATGACTCATGGAAATGAAACCGGACCCTATACGGGGTTAGATGGATGTCTGATGGCAGTGAGGGAGTCTGGGTAATGTTCCCAGCCAGGGACGCTCACACCCTGCAGCAGGTGCAGACAGGAGGGATGGAGGTCAGAAAAAGACTGATTCAAGGTGGTGGAAAGAAAAACAATTTATGTAAGAGTCAAGATTCTTCTTACACTCTGAATCGATTCACAACTTCCAAAAAACAATTTCATCTCCTATTTTTTCCCCCACAAACAACCCAGATATTGCTACTGATGGAAAGTAATCCTGTCAGTGTCAATATTGTGTCAAGCTTTACTTCGTGATTTGGTGAAAAGCCACACAACATATCAGTTTTACAAGTTATAGTTTTGAAATTGGCCGATTTCTGAGAAAAAGAGGCAGCTAGCCTAACCAGTTTAAAGGGGCCGTATTCTGCTCATTTTAAGGTTCATATTAGTATTTTGTGCCTCTACTGTGACATGTCTCCAGGCTTTAAAGCTCACCTATCATGCTATTTTTAGGCAATAGCATAGGTCTCAGATATATACAAATATATAAAAAACATGTCTATGAAGTGTTTTGCTCAAAATACCAAACAGATCACCCATTCTAGCCATGCCTCATATCCCTCTATTTCACTTCCTGTTTCAAAAGTGCTGATTTGGGGATAAAGCTTTAAAAATTGATAAAAATAAAACCCGGCAGCTACTGTCTAAACTAAATGCTGCCGTGATGAAACGCCATATCATGGATTATCAAGGATTCTCTCTGAAACAGTCTGGAGCTCAAAGGCTTTCTCTCTTGCCGGTTATACCACAAGGTGAGTTCCTTTTTACTTCCTGCTTCTTCACACACATGCTCTCCAGTACAGGTTAGCTCTGAGTGTTAGCGATGCTAATGTAAACACCGACCATATTACGTCCAAAACAGTCGGGCATTGTTTCTGATAGCAACTTTCTGATTGGGCCGTGGGTCCACATTTCAGATATTACGTCATATCGGACGCAGATCTGGATCAGCTCCGTTGTTCCCCGTTTTTAGAGATTTGGGTACGGAGGAAAAGAGAGAGGGTTTTGTTTTCTGACGCTGCGTGAGTTCCCTGACACACCGGGGACACATGTTGATGTATAAAAGACATCACAAAGTGCATTTTGCATTATAGGTCCCCTTTAATGTTCAAAAAGCTCTTTATTTTTCTCATACTGCCTGTGCTGCAGCACCTCTTTTCACCCTCTGTCTGAAACCAGATCCCAGTCTGCTCTGATTGGTTAGCTGGCCGGCTCTGTTGTGATTGATCAACCACTTAGAGATGTCCCGCCCCTTAGCCTATCACGTACAATGTGTTGGAGCGCTAGCCAATAGAAACGTGAGTGTTTCATAGTGATGTCACTATGATCAGGAAGTATAAAAGGGAGTCCAATGGAGGTGTTTCAGGCAGGGGGGAGTGTGTGGGAAATCCCCTCTGGAGGGAACACAGGGATTTTAGCCTTTGCAGACCATTTACATGCACAAAAACCTATTTAACACACTAGAGGAGAGGGCCCCAAAAAGCAGAATAGAGACTGTTTAATTCATGCAACAGGCAGATTTGTTATTCTTTTCTAAAACTTGAACTTAATGTCTTGCCGTCATTGAGATTTAGGTAATAAAACTAGTAAAAAGTGTTTATTTGTTGAAGTTCAACATGACAAAATATTGCCTTTTGTCTCTATGACAACACGGCACTTTGAATTGCCTTGAGTTGAAAGGTGCTATATAAATAAACTTGCTCCTACAAACTGCATCAAGCTGCACGGCTAAACACGGTTATGTCTTGTTTCTTGTAAAATAGTGGATCCTTTAATCCTGAATCGTTCATATAAAAACAACCAAAGAAAGACATTTTACCAACCAATAGCACTGGTTGAACTGTTTCCAACTCATCAACTATTAAGAGGTCTCCAGAAGAAATTGCTTCTCTTCAAGTGGTCATAAGCTACATTTGATTCAGCCCTTCAAATCACAGAAGAAGGTAATCACCATTTTTAAAGAGCCCAAGAGGACAACAACAAACCCAAATACATGTTACTGAACCAGCTGCAGTTTTTTTAATCCATTACTGCTATATATAAAGACCGAAAAAGAGCTCTCTACAGGAAAGTACATCCACAAAATCGACAAATACTACTCAACGTGAACATTTTGTTCCCTTTTGGCAGCTCATATTTAGAGTAAATCCAACATGATGTGAGTGTGGCATTGGTTTTCTAAAGGGATACAGCCTCCTCGGCATCAAATGCACTCACGTGTCCGTCAAACTGAAGCCGAGGTGTGACAGGTGAGAAGGAGACAGAAATTGGATACACCTGTAGCTCCCGCCCACTCATCGTGCCTCACGAGCAAGAAGAGGCCACAGCAACCGAAAATAACCAAACTCTAAAACCTGCTGCCAATCTAGACAGCTTGGTGGCGCTGATAACAGCCAGAATAAGCCCAGAAAACCAATAAAAACATGTTCTATGTTTAGCCATTAAAAGTTGCTGAAAAAAGATTTGGCAGAGAACTTTCAGTGACTTGTTGAAGGCAGCAGAAAAGATTACTCGACTTTTATCTACTGATCATATTTCAGAAGCTTAAAAGGTCCACTTTTATACTGTTTTTCATCAATATATTACAGATCTCAGATATATACAGAACATGTCTCTGAAGTGTTTGGCTCCAAACACCAAACAGATCATTGCAGCATTACCCATAATCCCCTCTGTTTCAGCCCTGTTTCCAAAGTGCTGATTCTCTGTCTGTTACTTCAGATGAAAATAAGGAGCCCCTCCCCACGCCCCTCTGAGAGAGATTTGGTTACAAAGAACTCAATGGTGCTCTAGGAGGAGATTCAGATGATAAGGGGGGGGGGGGGGGGGGGGGGGTGGGTTACCTTGGTTGCTGATTGGCTAATGGTTACACAAGCCAAAAAACATTGTGACATCACAAAGTGGCCAAAATTCAGCTCATTTTCAGACAGGTTTTTATTGGTATAGGTCTTTTGTTCCTGAAACTTTCAGAGTCTCTTTATACAGAGGAGACACATGTTGATGTATAAAAATACAAAAAAGTAGATTTTGCATAATAGGGGACCTTCAAAGGGATTCAAATTAGTGCTGCAGCTAACAACTCATTTCACTATTAAAAAGGTGTTAGGTAATTCACTTCAGAAACACTTTTTATATTCCATGGAATGCTCTTAACATCCCGATAGCAATGAATACATTAAATGCTTTGATAATAAATACATTAAAAAAAATCTCATCTGTGGAAGCCGTGGCGCTGTAAAAAGCACGACCAATCATCTGAGTCGGCCCGGCTAAAGTAACTGGATGGCCTACCTGCCTGTCAGCCTTCCATCTGGGCACAAACTGATCTCGTGCCCTCATTGGTCATGTGCGCGTTCGTGTGTGTTGGAGGAGGGGCTCTGTGAGGAAATCTGAAGGAAGGGGCAGATTTTTTTCGGCTGTGTATTTTCAAATTCTAGCACACTCGAGCTGGTTTCTCCATTCTTACCCACCCCACCTTAAATTGATAATAATCTGTATACTTTATTTTCTTTAAATGAATCATTTTAGTTAACCGTCTATAAGATAGTGAAAAGCTAATATTGTATCTTGTATATTGTACCTTTATCTATTTTAGGCTGAAAACAGTCTGGCTATTTCCAAAAAAATACGTAATGTTACCTCAATCAAGCTTTTAAAATTACGGGGTGAAAAAACAGTCTCTGCACAGCCCAACACTTCAAAAATAGAACACACTGAAGTTTGTCATAAATTCACTTTACTAAATGTTTACTAAAAAATTCTTATACTTTTGACCTTCTCTTACAACTTATTTTCTTCTTATGTTGTTTATGTTTGCACCATCGTACACCAAAGCAATTTCCTTGTATGATTAAACGTACCTGGCAATAAACTAGATTCTATTGTCCACAGTCTTTGGCAGAGAACTTTCCGTGACACTTCTAGTGATTGGTTGATGGCAGCAGGAAATGTCACGACTTTCATATTCTGCAGGGATGAGTGGTCACATGGACGGTTGAACACTGTGACCCTGACAGAGAGGACTCCAGCAGTTGAGAAAACCTCCAGAGCTGCAGGACGGAGAAGATTACTGAACACAGCTCTGTTTGTGAGGATTTACTGCTCTCTAAGTACGGTTCTGAGCAAATCACAATCATGCAATCACACAAACAACCGTATAATCTGCCCATCTGTAACCCCTTTTTACACCGTGTACTGAACATGCCAGGGATAGTTAGGGTGTTTTATACAGTGGATGGAGTCTTGCACACCCCCAGTTTTCAGAAAACAGACAGGAAGTATAGCATTGTACTGCCTAGAGACATCTAAATATTGTGAATGCTATATTTAGAATATTTGCACAGCTTTACCTTGCAGCCCTCTAACAGGAAACTAAAGCATTCGATCTTCAAAGCAACCTGAGCCCATTGACACAAAAAGCCATTTACCTTTGCATGATACAAGGGTCTACTGCTGCCTCAAATGAGAAGCCAGTTTTATTTCTGACTTTGGTGAATCCGAACAAAGCAAAGTCACACAATAACGATCAGAAACCCCTGTGTGTGCAAAGGTCAAATTACTTTTTAGTTTGTCAATGGAGTCTGTGGCTTCAGCTCCCACTCATAAATCGGAATAAGAATACTTTGATAAATCCCAAGGGGAAATTAGGTTTTGTAACAGTTGCACCAGAATAACAAATGTACATAAACATATCAAGATGAAGTAGTGTGCAATAAAAGTCATTGTGGCCACTGTGTTACATATAAAGGCCCAGACCACACCAAACTGACACCAAAGAACACGTCCCGACGGAACACGTCTCCTGCGTCTTGGCCATGTGTCGCACTGGAACACACCGCAAAGACTTCAGCCGACGGCCAAGTAGCACGTATGAACTGCGCATGCGTGAGTGGCAATAACTCTCCTTACCAGCAGGCGGCGGTAGTGTGTATTCGTCATTCAAAAGAGGCAACAACCGGAAGACACTGAGAGATAACCGAGAGAAGAAGAACAGACTGCGTGATATAAACAAACAACAAATAGCGTGTGCGTTCCATTTTCACTCTACAGCGAGAAGCTCACGGGGCTTTTCCCGAACCTGTGTCGAGAGCTGGAGTTCAATGAAATCTTAATAGTTTCTTTGGGTCCCTCACTTCCGTTTCGCTTCTCATGCACTGATTCGCTAAGCTGAACAGCCAATCAGAGTGATTTCTTTAACCGACGGCCTGTAGCTGTCGGCGGCGGAAGGTGTCGGCACGAACGATAAGACACGACGGGGCGGGACACACCAATCTGAGTAGGGCGACAGGACGCTCATCGACGGCCAGACATCTATCGACGGCCGAAATCGGCTTGGTGTGTAAGGACCTTAAAGGTGCCGTCTTAAGGTTAATTGGTGAGAATATTCTAATTTTAAATACTATTCTAAATAATTCTAAAAAGCAAACAGTTAAACTGATTTTGAATTCTTTCATGTGTTGCTGCTGCCCTGGTCCACAATGCGTTTGTTATTTCTGTCTGTTGGGGCCATTCTTATCGCCTACTGTAGTTACCACACTGAAGTACACCACACAACTCCTCTTCAAACAACCCAAACTTTCCTTTTAATTTATCCTTTTAAAGCTCCAAGACACACACCATGTGACGGAGACGTCCTCCAGGGCAATGACCTTCACCATATGTACCCCCCCCCTCCCTATCTCCTCCCTCCTGCTGCTTCCTGCTGCTCTCAACTCTACAATAAAAAAGAAAAATACTGAAATGATCAAAATTACATGAATACTAAGAGTATCGCACACAGGCTCAAGTTAAGGATGCTGCTACCAACACGTTTCACTATTGAATAATCTGCACTAGATTTTTTTGTACATGAATGATCCATTCATTAATATTATTCTTTTTGGGGTGTTCCCTTTCCATGTAGTGTGTTCTATAGGTTTTAGTGCATGTAAATATGTCCCTCTTTAATCAACTAATCATCTCACCTCTAAAGAGACGGACCAGTATGGAAATCCTAACAGTAACATCTGTCGTCCAATTGGAGCCCTGTGCAAAGGCTGTACAGGAAAAACACTTCTGTTGATTCAACCGTTTGCTCTGATTTAATTGGTTACTTATTATATTTCTGTCCCAACTATCATTTCAACTCTAATATAAAAGACTTTCTAAACAATACAATGGGCCACTCAATCAACATGATAAGCATCTTAAAGGAAGTGTTTACTGCAGGGCTGTTGAACTGGATGAAATGATATTTCACTGAGTACACAGTACTTTCAACGTTGTGTTTGCTTTTGCTGTTGAACTCCCACGAATAAAAGGCTAAAAAAAAAAACATGTGAAGTCTACAACCATTACCATCTTTTCCAAAGCCGGTTTTGAATAAAAGCTTCACAACATTTCACAAAATAACGAGAAAACTGTGGTCCCCTGAGGGAAAGTTAAAAAAAGAAAAAGCTTCTTGATCATAACCGAAGGCATTACGGATGTCATTAAAGTGAATTGTTATCAGGAAAATCTGAAAACGTCTTTCTCCGCAGATTCTCCCCCAGCTGTATGATATAATCCGTTGCCAATTTGAGAAACAATAGACAGTCCTGGCTGTTATATAAGGAACATCCGTGCTTTGTGTTCACACACAAGGACAAGTAAACGCTCCACTGTGAGGGAAACAACAGCAGGATATCAGGATGCCGCAATTTCATCTTTCATCAACTTTTGTAGTGTTTGTCTCGCTCTTCTCTGGAGATGCTGCACACCAGTGACCGCTAATAAGAGAGGTGACTATTGTATACGACAGGCGAGTGTGTCTGCATAATGGCTCTTTGTGCACACTGACATGAGAGCCATAATTACATCCGAACAGATATGTGAGACGCATGCTTTATAGATCTTTGCATGACGGTATATGCTGCAGTGACTTTGTAATCCTCTCACAGTTATCATCTGTGCAGATCTGCAGAGAATCGGCCATTAAGTGCTCAGACACCGGGCCCCATCCTCCACTTCTTTAACAGTTTTCTCAGATCTGCCATGCGCCAGCTGAACAATTAATAATTAACACATCAGCATAATGGATGGGGGATTAATAATTCAGCCTCGCCGATTTGGACTGAAATAGAGCGGAGGCTAAGGATGAGTCGGTGCAACAGGTCGGGGCAGAGATGAGGGGAAAGGGTGAAGTGCCAAAATAAAAAGGAGGACAGTGACTGTGAGCGGATGCTGTTAATTTAGGAACATCAGTCAGTGTTACGCTTGCAAAATAAGACTGGGAATACAGTCGCTGCTGCCTGAGGGCCAGCACAACACGCACACTGAAAACATTTGTTCTAGCATTAAAATGATGTTGTTTTATGGTAAGCTCAGTTGAAATGGCACACAAAGGGAAGGATTAACAAAGAATAAAGGGCAGTCCATTCACTTTCACAAGCGTTTCCCTTTACTTCAAGGATTTAGAGACCACACAATGGATCTATAATGACAACAATTGTTATTAGCTGCCCTGTTGCAAATGTACAGTCCAAAACCAACGATATCCAGGGGCCTTGTTAAGCTTTTTCTGTTTCCTGTTATAGGTTTTAAAACGCCTCCATTTGAATCCTTTGTTTACGTCCGGAACTTAGAGACATCACTGTGTAACACTCCTGCTTCTATTGGCTAGCGCTCCAACACATCGTACGTGTTCGTAAGACTAAGGGGGCGGGACATCTCTAAGCGGTTAGCAAATCTCAACAGAGCTGGCCAGCTAACCAATCAGAGCAGACTGGGCTCTGGTTTCAGACAGAGGGTGAAAAGAGGTGCTGCAGCATGAGAAAAATAAAGAGCTTTTTGAACATTAGAGCATGGAGACATGTAGAGACACTACATACAAATATGAACCTGAAAAAGAGCAGATTATGTCCTCTTTAAATATGCTATAAAACAGAAAAGCAGCAAATCCATACAACTGAGAAGCTGAAACCAGGAAAAGTTTGGCATCTTTGCTTGAAAAATGGCTAAAACAATGATTAAATAGTCAAGGTAGTTGATCATGAATCTACAAGTAAATTAAATAAAAATGTCTGTTATTTAACCTGTGTTTCAAGCTGGCGTATCACTTTCACAAGTATCACTTTGAGTGCGAGGTCCAAGTTTTAATGACATATTATTTGCAGTGTAATTAGCAGCACTGCACCTAATGCCAGACATAATCAAGGTGCTAACCGGTGCTTGAGCTATGAAGGATGTCTGGGCCTGTGACATTTTAATTAAGGACATAAGCGCAGGGCACATTAAGAGCCATTTTATTCACCTCAAGCCTCCAGAGAGCGTCATTTGTTAACTGGGTCAATGGAGGGGCAAAACCACAGCAGTGGTGGAAAGTTACTAAGTACATTTACTCAAGTATTGTGCTGGAATGCAAATTGGAAGGACTTGTAATTTACTTGAGTATTTCCATTTTGTGCTCCATCCATCCATCTTCTCCCGCTTATCCGTGGTCGGGTCGCGGAGGTAGCAGTTCCAGCAGAGAGCCCCAAACTTTCCTTTCCCCTCATCAACCAGCTCTGACTGGGGGATCCCAAGGCGCTCCCAGGCCAGCGAAGAGATATAATCCCTCCACCTGGTCCTAGGTCTACCACTCGGTCTCTTCCCAGCTGGACGTGCCTGGAACACCTCCCTAGGGAGGCGCCCAGGTGGCATCCTAACTAGGTGCCCGAACCACCTCAACTGGCTCCTTTCGACGCGAAGGAGGAGCGGTTCAACTCCGAGTCCCTCCCGGATGACCGAACTTCTCACCTTATCCCTAAGGGAGACACCAGCCACCCTGCGGAGAAAACCCATCTCGGCCGCTTGTATCCGCGATCTCGTTCTTTCGGTCATGACCCATCCTTCATGACCATAGGTGAGGGTAGGAACCAAAATGGCCCGGTAGACAGAGAGCTTTGCCTTCTGGCTCAGCTCCCTTTTCGTCACAACGGTGCGGTAAAGCGTCTGCAGTACCGCTCCCGCTGCGCCGGCCCATCTCACGCTCCATTGTTCCCTCACTCGAGAACAAGACCCCGAGATACTTGAACTCCTTCACTTGGGGTAAGAACATGTTGTGCTCCTCAAACACCATTTTTTGTTACAGCACTTCATTTATTATACTCTCATTGTTACCATCTACTTTTTATACAAAGATTCATAAAGAAAAATATACTTTTTTAATTTTTGTTTGCATAAGGAACAACTTTATTAACTATGAAATTAGTTTGTTACATAAGGAGATAATTAATTAGCATCCATCCATACATACTTAAATAATATTCCTGCTTATTTTAAATAATATTTAGGGTTTTCTTCATTCCCTTTGTTATTTTATGCATTGGCTACTTTTAATACTTTAAGTACATTTTGATATGGTTTTGGTATTACTTTTTGTTGCACTACTTTATCTATAATGCTGCCACTTGTTTTACTTTAGAAAGGATTATTATGTGTACAAGTTAGTCTACTGTTTATTTTCTTTTGATCTATACTGTCCCCTTCACTGTAACAATATAAATGCTCCTACTATGGGACAGATAAAGGATTTCTGATTTACACTTAAGTATCATTTCCAAAAAGGAGAACATTTAATTTCATCAGTGTATATTTACAGTGTGGTTTGAGCACTTTTAATTTAGTAAAGGATCTGAATACTTCTTCCACCGCTGACCAGCAGGAATGGAAAGCATTCAGTGGAAACAGAAAGCACTTTGTGACTAATAAATGACGTCGGTCTAATCTCGAATGATTAGCAGAAAGGTCTGCGTCTCATTATCAAACAATGCCGTGATGTTTGCAGGACAAGCGGCTCTGCTCTTTCAGACGACGCCACATGCTTGAGTGTTTCGGGTTTCCAGGGAAACTGGAGGCCACCTGCTTGCTCGGCTGAGCTTTGCAGCATAGTAAAAAGCAGATCAACACCTTTCTGGTTTTGTTCGGGGAGTTACCATGGCTTCTCTCCAGTGTTTCCAGCATTAGCACTGCGATTTCAAGCCTTTCATAAAACGGCATAGGGGTGGGAAGTATGGCAACCTGACTATTGTCTTGTTCTAGAAAGACACTGGAAAGCAGGGATCTAGTTACACTGAAATATACATAGAGCAGGCTCACTAAATCCTGCCATTGACGGGCAATTATCGTATATCATTATTATTATTTCTTGTCTTGCAGAAACACAATGCACTGAGACAATAATTAAGCTGTTGTGAAGCACAAAGCTATGATTAATGATGAAAAGCTAATATTCATTAAAACCAGTCAAGGATGAAATCTAAAAACAAAAAGGACTTTTATTGTAATTCTATATTTCCATGCCAATGGACATCAAATGGATTATTTTAGGGCTAACGATTATAGTTTTTTTCATTATCAATTATCATATGAATGAGCTGACTCATCATTTATACAACAAAATGGCAAAAGATAGTTTTAAAATAGGAAGACTAAAACCCAAAAATATTCTACATACAATGAAGATATTGGTTCTTTTCAAAGGGGCCCCATGCCAGAAAGGTCATTTAACTTCTGGTTAATGCTGCTTTCAGCTTTCAGCCAATCAAATAGAGATATTCAGCTTTTCCCTGTTTGATATGATAATAAAGCGAATATTTTTGGGGTTTTTGACTGACGCATTAAAAGACATTACCTTGTACTATAGGAAATCTGGATGAACATCTTTCACCATTTCTGATCATTATATAGTCCAAACAATTATGTATAATGAAATTAATCAGTATTTGTTAGCATATTGTCGATTTACTGTCCAAATCCCAAAGATATTCACATACCTTTGATAAATACAGTTAAGTGGCTGAAACTAGCCAACGTTTGGCATTTTGCTTGAAAAATGGCTGAAACAAGTTGATCGAAAATCAAAATAGTCACTGCTTAATACATTCATGGATTAAAAAAAAGTGATATGGTATTTAGTCTGTGTCTTAAGGAACATTGGCCGATATAATTTAATACAGAAGCAGTTTCAATGCATGTCAGCAATGCTGACAACAACACGAACACAAAGACGCCTTGGCAACTTGAACAGAGACGGTTAAGAATCACCATATCGCTTCACCACTGATACACTCCCAGGGAGAGGCAGTGAGTCCTGATCCAAGGCTGTAATTCATCCGACATGTGTGTGGAGGCAGTGCATGATAATGTGGGCCATTACCTGCCAGAGCCCGGCTGCACACTGAAGCCATTCATCCTCACTCAAAGCTTTACAACGTAAACACAGCAACGTGTTACAAAACATATCAGTGTTTGCAAAACACATGTCTTCAGTCTCAGTCTGGAAACTCAGACACTGGAGCCTCATACAAGCTTAATAGGCGTTTAAACTAGCAGGGAGGAAAGTCTAGTCAGTTTAGTTCTTAGAAGTACTTTATTTCTTAAGAAATGGTAAGTTGTGAACTTCAACATGGATGTTAAACATACGATGATTGCATCATTATATGTTCTATGTATAGTACTCTTGAAAAAGTGTAGTCTCTTTTATCCAATTACTGCAAAAGATGGAGATCATATATATTGAGGCTATTATATAAGGTAGGAATAAGTATGCAAACTACAATATTTTTTCTTATAAGATTCAGGAAAGATGGTGGAAAGTCCAGCAAAAGGTCTGAAATTGAGATGCCATCAATGAAAGATTTCCAAACATTGCTTTCATATGACACCAAATATGGTTATCTATTCTGCAATGTTTTTCATGACTATCAATACAACATAAACCTAATAAATCCAGTTAAGCCCCGAGCCTGTTTTTCAGACCTCAGGCTCGAAAATGCCATTCCCTATAGCTTCACTTCTAAAAAGGGGTACATTAATAATCTTTTTTCTCAAAGCAAGGATAAACCTGTGAGTTGGATGTAGAAAAGTCAGAATCAATATAGAATTCTTTTATTTTAAAGTAAATTCAGATTGAACATAGTAAAAACATTTAAAATATAGTGTCCGTCCAAAATAAAACCATTACTTATAGTGAAACCACCCTTGAATGATGGGATCTGAGACTAAAAGCTTTAGGAATCCAAACTATAACATATAATAAGCACCCTGTATCAAGATTGATGTAAAACAAGTCACATTTGACCTTTTTAGAGAGATTTAGAGAAAAAAACCCACTTCTGGGGTCAGTTGGGTGCATTTGCCATATCTCTGGAACCCCTCGGTCGAGTTTGATGATTGACACCTCTTTTTAACCGTTAGAGCCAATAGAATCGAGGGGAAGTTCCTAAATCCATCTAAACATTACCCGTTGGTGAATGAGTGATGCGTAGCCAGAATGCCCAAAACCTATCATAGCAGCTATATATGAAAACTCCGTTATTGACATAAATATGATGATGGATTTTCAGCAATCATTTCAAAGTGACACTCACACATTGGATTAACCTTCAGCAGCGTTTTTATGGTTTTAATGCCATTGAACACAACTTTTGATCAGAAACAACAAAAGGTAAGACATATTTGTAGTTTTTGCTCCGTGTTGTCTGGGTTTGCTTCCCCTGCCACGAGCTTTGGTCGCACAGTGATGATACTTATATTTCTATCTGTGGGATCTCAGCTTTAATCTGATGTCTTGTTTGTGCAGATCTGATAAGTAATAAGGATATTTTACCGTGAGTTCTGTGCTAAGTGCGTTAGCATTTTTTCGCTCAGGGCTAATTCAGAAGCTTGGTATTACCCTTGTGTTTCGTTTAGCTAAAAATTGTTAATATTGTCTAATAGCTGAGTTTCTTCCCGTTAAGTGGGTATGATGACACATTCATAGTTTGTTAAATGTTAAGAAGCCCTCAGACGCTGTTTCTTCCAAGATGTTGCGTTTTGCCCAACATGGGCAAAACGGGGCATGGGGCTTAACTGGATAAGCAACCTTCACTGTTTTCCACATTCACTTCCTGCTGATGAGATTTGGTTATATTGAAACAGAATTTTGGACAATCCATTAAATAAAACTAAGAGCGACATTATATGTTATATTTCTTACATCCATTGATAATGGTACCTAATTGTAATATATTTGGGTAGCCAATCGTCTACCAGGGGCGGTTCTAACACTGACCTTTGACCCCCCTGTGGCCCCCCTAAAAATGAAAAGTGAAAAAAGTGAAAAAAATGAAAAATGTAAGATTTATTACACGATTTATTGAATGACGGAATAGACGGAACTAACGTTATTCGTCATTCTAGTCGGACTCATTAGCGTGGTGCACTCAGGACCCATTAGAGCGGTGCACTCACTTTCACTGTCCGGCTGAAGCTCGCGAAAAACAAACACTTTTCATCTCGGATCATCAGAGGCTTTGCATCCAAGAAAGATTGATTGAAATCTACGTTTTCGAGAGACTACCACGATAATTGAAGGTGATTTAAACTATTGTATCCGTGTAATGTGTAACTGTCCATTGCCTTTATTTTTATATAAATATGATATGGTGTTAGTGCAAACATTGCACTATAACTTAAGCTGAAGCTAACAGTAATAACTATAAGATATATCTGAAATAAATAAGTGTACTGAAACAAATACCAATAACTGTATTGAATTGTTTTCTTATGCGCAATTACTTCATACTGTCTAGTTTTTTTTTAGTTTTTTATTTATTCTACTAAAATCATACAAAAACAAAAACGTATAATTCATACACACAAATGAACAAAATTAGTAGAAGCGGGAGGGCTGAAGCATAGCTTATGGGGAGTAGCCCTCACATGCATCATCATTAGCATCAATATAATAATGGCACTTATTTTGTCAAAAACGTATAGAAATTAAGGAGTACAAAAAAAATAAAGAAAACTAATGAAAACTAAAAAAAAAAAAAAAAGTTAGGGCAAGAAAAAAAGTAAATGCATATATCAGTAATACTGGGAATATCAAATACTTGTTAGCTGGAGTAATCTGCAAATATAATTGTTTTTACTTTTAGTTTTGAATTGTTGATGACTAGTAATACTTGAAAGGTCTGGGTGAAGTCCATTCCACGTTCTAACTCTGATTATGGATCAGCTGTGTGATTTGATGGTTGTTCTACAGGGCTTGCTACACAACCAGTTAGGATGCCTGGTTTGGAACTGCTTTTGAATGTTAGTAGGCATTTTGTTATGGTAAATGTTGTGCATAATCAGTACTGTTTTAAGCTTAACTATATCAACACATTTGAATAGATTGAGTTTTTTAAATATGGGAGTTGTGTGTTCATATTTACCAACACCACAGACTATTCGTAATACTTTTTTTTTTAGATGTTATTATTTTTTGTAGATTTGTTGCATACGTGTTTCCCCATATTTCGGAGCAGTAATAAAGGTAAGGGAGAAATAGACTGTTATAAAGAGTTCTGAGTATTTTTTCCTCGAGAATGTTCTTAGTACGATACAAAATACCTATTATTTTTGACAGTTTAGTTTGTACATAATTTATATGGTGCTTCCAGTTGAGTTTTTCATCAACAATGAGTCCTAAAAATGTACATGCACCAACATTCTCTATCTCAGTATTGCAAATCTGTATAATACAGTCATTTCTACTCTCAGACTTTGTATTGAATAACATGTAATTTGTTTTGGCCACATTAAGGGATAATTTATTAACTGCAAACCAGTTACATAGTATTTCTAATTCTGCATTAACAATTTTAACAAGATCACCAAGATTATGATGGGAGCAGAGAATGGTGGTATCAACGGCAAACAAAATGAATTTTAACATGTCTGAGCTGTTGATAATGTCATTAATATAAATCAGGAACAGTTTTGGACCTAAGATTGATCCTTGAGGGACTCCACATGTTATAGGAAGATTGTTTGATTTCGCCTCGTCTATGTCAACATATTGTAGCCTATTTATCAGATAACTCTTGTCTCATTCTTTGGCTTGACCCCTTATGCCATAATATTCTAATTTGTGTAGCAGTATGGTATAGTTCACAGTATCAAAAGCCTTTTTATGAAGTTGGGCTGATTTTACTCGCGAGGTTGGGGCCAATTTCAGTAAATAACTCATTAAAGCAATTTGCAACATCCGTTGGGGTCTTTCCTTCGGTTTGAAATTTCTTGAATTCGTTTCTGTTGTCAGTTCTTTTCCTCTTAATTATGCTATTTATTACCTTCCAAGTGGTTTTCATATCTCCTATGGCAGTTTCTAATTTTTCAGAGAAGTATCGTTTTTCACAGTTTCTAAGGATTGTCGTCAATTTGTTTTTATACAATTTATAACGGCTTTCATCTTCAGTGCTTTTACTTTTCAAAAATGTCCTATAGAGTGCATTTTTCTTACAGCAAGCGTTTTTCAGTCCACGAGTGAACCAGGGTTTTGAGTCATTATTATTCCTGTTAATTATTCTTAATTAATCTTAATTTTAATATATGGACAACATTCGTTCATGTTTTGCATGAAAATCCTTACAAACTCATAGTTCTCTTTTTCGTCCTGCATTTATTGTGCCCCCTCAGAAAATAACTGGCCCCCCCCCCAGTCAAATTGGTCTAGAACCGCCACTGTCGTCTACTCATTGGCAATTCACCTAAACAATGTGTAAAGAAAGTGAGACAATAATCAACCATAAACAAAGAAATGCCCACTACCTTGATAATCCAAACCCCATGCAAACAATATTGTGTCGTGTAATATTTCCCCTCACTACTTACATTTGGTTTCTCTTTTGGATGTCTGTATACTGTGACATAATATTTGACAAAATATATACAAAAAATAGAAAAAGTCCAAAACCCAAGGTGTAATGACACAAAACAGGGAAGCTGTTAAAATATGCCAAGAAAACGAAATGAATGAATACTCAAACATAGTTAATATATCTATTTAAGTGTATACAAGATCACAATAGTTTCTTTAAATTGACACTAAGACACCCTTTTCATGGGTTAACAACACCCTTAAAGTCAAACTAACATATTTACAGTCCCAATTTGCAACTAATGTGGTTTGAGGCTACTTTGGAATGTTTCCAACAGGTTGACTAACTGACATTCTTGACCGTTACTTCCGCTAACTTCGTAGTAAAAATAAAGTCTGTCACAGAAAGATATGTAAGCTAGCAAACAAAACGTAGTTACATGAAGCTAATATACGTTTTAAACCGTGAAAAAGTGGCTTAAAAGGACAACAATAAGCATGATAACGGGCTAATAATGTGGGTGTGATTTGACCACACAGGCCTCTGATATTAGGCGACCGTTAATGTCAGTTTACGAGACCTTACATTTAAAACTACTCGACCGTTAGTGTCAGTTTATGAGAGGTTACATTTAAAACTACTCGACCGTTAAGAGGGCATGATTGACTCACCTCAGCGGGACTCAGGAGAAAGGTAAGCCGACAAGAAGACACCTAAATCGGATTTAAATCTCAAGTTTTCATCCTGGCAGCGCAGGGAAAGTCACTTCATGTTTCTGTTTGTTCGCTTGTTTTTCCTCGGATACAAAAAAGCAGCACCCTCCCTGCAGCTCCTTCTTGTTTCGAGTATCAAAGTGTGAATTATTGAAAGAGTGTTTCTTCTGCTGCACCGTGAGATCGGTTACAACTTGTAACCCGAATCCTCCTCCTCCTCCTACTCCTTGCGGAAAAAAAAAAAGTTTCAAACTTGAGGGCGACCTGGAAATCAACAGATTGATGTTGGCTTGGGCCAATGAAGGAGCAACAAGGGGGAGTGGACCAACCCCAATCAGGCCGAAAAGAAAGGGCCATTTACAGCCAGGACGTTCCCTGCCCCCATTTGGGTTTCCAGTAATTATCCCAGTCCCCCAGACCCAAGGCTGAGAAGTTCCCAGAGGAAATGGTGCTCAGGGAACAATGAGCAGGAACTGTGGGAGCAGTTATTCTGTCATGCAATACATGATAAACTGACTTGCTAAGGTACACAATCAGACATGGCAACAGAAAAGGGTTAGCCACTTTGCACTGTTTTTAATTTCTATCATTACATAAAACACCTGATATGCAACCTTAACTGTCATCAGTGTTATAATTAAACACGTATGTACTGAGGTAGCCTACTGTAAAAAAATGAGGTACTTTTACTTAACTTGAGAACTATTTACACAAGATGTCTCTTTATGTAATTATACTTTTACTCCCCTACATTTATTTTACATATTTTATAGGTGCTTTGCAGATTTTGGTGATTGATACAAAATGCAAATGGTATAAATGATAAACTTACTTCTGACGGTACATATGCAGATAGGATAACAGAAGCCGTTGTTGCATTGTTTATTATAACTATTGTCAAATAACTATACACCTGATGTGCAACCTTTACTGTCATCAGTGGTGTAACTACTGTACTGTACGTATTTTACTTGAGTATTTTCACAAGATGCTACTTTATATTTTCACTCCACTTTGTAGGCAAATGTTGTACTTTTTACTCCACTACATTTATTTTACACATTTAGTTACTTTGCAGATTTAGGTGATCAATACAACATTCAAATCAACACACATTATTATAGGTTATGTTATCCAGTGGTGTATAACATATTTCAAGTGCAACATTGAAGTGAGGAATACATAAATGCACCAATAACTTGAATACAATAATACAAAAATATATGTTGCTCAAAATGCCCACTTTGCATAACGAGTACTTTTACTTAAGCACAATTTCGAATGCAGGACTTTGACTTGTAACTTACTATTTTACACTGTAGTATTGCTTGTCAATGAAGAGTGGTCATTTTTGCACTTTGACCAAACAAATAATAGTTTCATAACATTCAATTAGTAATGAGAACACACACACACACACACACACACACACACACACACACACACACACACACACACACACGCAAACACATAGAGCGGATGCTTTTTTTATGGGATACAGGAAGTTTGTCATCTGTGTAATGAGGAAACAGGAATTCCTGAGGTCAAAATATCCTTCTTGCATTGTTATTTTAACTGTGAGGCAATGCCGCAGCCCTGATATCATACTGGGAGTTCTAGCTCTTCAAGCCTCAGGTGGTCACATCTCAGTGTTATTAAAGTAAGTCATATTTATTCTATCCCATAAACTAAGCCTATCAATATTTATGTTATCATGCTGCTGCAAGTCTCTGCTATCATACAACACTAGACAGCTGCAGTGGTGACATTAACCTGCTGCTCCCTCTAGTGGCATATTGTGACAAGTTGAGGCTACTGAACTGTGGCTATAAGTACAAAGTAGTAGGATAAAGATTAACACTAAAAACACAGTGTAACACATACATCACCATAAACCAACATTTCCACCAACAAAACACATGAGCTCTTTAAATGCAGCAAGGGTGCCACTGAATAAAATGGGTTTTACAATGCATTTTACATTGTAAGGACAATTGTTTTCTTTCTACTTTTAAGATAATCTCCTTTTTAATCGTATTTGCATCCTAATTAAAAGCTAAATCCTTCAAGGTGCAAATCTAAGTGTAGTTACATGAGATTGTATTCTGTAAATTTTGTAATACTTTGAAAACACTCACTTCATATCAAAACCGTTCAAAAAAGGCTTTCAATATGGTGTGAATATGAAGTTTTCTATGTTGTAGCGGTCAGTCGTACTAGTAAATACAAAAAAATACATACGTTTTTATTTAATACACTTATTTGTTCAACGGTTTTTCAATAACAGTGTTAATATTGTTGTTATATAGAGCAGGGAAATCATATTTTATTTACCACTGCAGTGGGAATAATGGCAAAAGCTTTAAAAAGTCAGTGGTTCTGCATTTCTGTAACACACACCTGTGCTTCAGTTGTTGAACTCAATTTCCCAGAATCCTTTGTGGAAAACAGGATGATGACGTATTTTTGCTACGTGTCAGGAAACTGCAAGCAAACATGGCGGCGACACAGGGAGATGTTGATGAGCTCTTCGACGTGAAAAATGCCTATTATATCGGCAGTTATCAACAATGTATTAACGAGGCTCAGAAAGTGAAGGTAAGTGTCTAATATGGCATCAGTTACATATTTTAAAATAAACTGTTTTGTCCGTTATTTACTGTTATTGCTCTGACTAAAAGCTGTCAACGGATTGGAGCTACAATGCTAACATGCTAGCTCATACTTCTCTTTAAAATACTGCCTGTGTTTTTCTTTCAAGCCGTCAACACCAGAGAAGGAGGTTGAAAGGGACATGTTTTTGTACAGAGCATACATTGCCCAGGTGAAGTCATTTTCACACAGAGCTCAGTCTCTTGTTGTTAGCTACTTCACATTCATTGCTGTCAGTTATTTTGCATATAAAAAGACACTGCTAATCTTCACTTGTTTGTGTTATTACAGAGGAAGTATGCTGTAGTCCTGGATGACATCAAGGCTAACTCTCCACCTGAGCTCCAGGCTGTCAAGATGTTTGCAGAGTATCGGTCCAGTGAAAGCAAAAGGTAACAGCATGCATTGTAATGTTAGGTCCACATGAAACGGACAGGGGACTACACTTGTTGTGTTGACAGAAACTCAATATATTCATGCCTGTTTTTATAGCTGAAAAGCTTTCAATTAGTATCAAAATTAGACTCAGCATCAACTACAACTCTAATGCAGGTCCTCTTGAATGCACAGTTTTTGGAGTGCCTTCATACAGAGACTTCAATAATGAAACAATGTTTTTTTTTGTATCGTCTCAAGTATCCATCAGAAACATATTCTCCACTCTGTACTGAAACCTTGATGTAAACTTCATCTAAGGAATATTTTCATTGTCGATATATCTGCCGGTTCTTTACTTCATTAATCTTTTCGATAAAAAAAACGTCAGAAAATGTTGGAAAAATGTCCATCCTAGTTTTGATAAAGCAAATAAGTGCCTTTTAAATGTCTTGATTTGCCCGGCATTCTGTTTTATATCACTTAAAATAAACTACTTTAAAGGTCACTTATCATGCTATTTTTAGGCAATAGCATAGGTCTCAGATATATAAAAAACATGTCTATTAAGTGTTTAACAGATCACCCATTCTAGCCATGCCTCATATCCCTCTATTTCACTTCCTGTTTCAAAAGTGCTGATTTGGGGATAAAGCTTTAAAAATAAAAATAAAAAATAGAATTGATAAATAAAAGAGGAGGGGTCTGAGCTCATGCGGGACCCGGCAGCTACTGTCTAAACTAAATGCTGCGGTGATGAAACGCCATATCATGGATTATCAAGGATCTGAAACAGTATGGAGCTCAAAGGCTTTCTCTCTTGCCGGTTATACCACAAGGTGAGTTCCTTTTTATTTCCTGTTTCTTCACACACATGCTCTCCAGTACAGGTTAGCTCTGAGTGTTAGCGATGCTAATGTAAACACCGACCATATTACTTCCAGAACAGTCGGGCATTGTTTCTGATAGCAACGTTTCTGATTGGGCCGTGGGTCCACATTTCAGATATTACGTCATATCGGACGCAAATCTGGATCAGCTCCGTTGTTCCCCGTTTTTAGAGATTTGGGTACGGAGGAAAAGAGAGAGGGTTTTATTTTCTGACGCTGCGTGAGTTCCCCGACACACCGGGGACACATGTTGATGTATAAAAGACATCAAAAAGTGCATTTTGCATGATAGGAGACCTTTAATTATTACAGGGTTCTTGTGGATCTTTAAAATGTCATCACTTAAAAAGCCCTTCAGTTAATTAATTGAAGAAACAATGTCTCAATTATTAGCAGCATTTCTTGAATCAATCTTTCAAAAGTCTTAAATGTTAAGATGTGCAAAGTTGTATGTTTATGAATGTTTTTCTGACGTTGCTTTACAACATTCAAAAAAAGTATATACTGTATCCCCAAAATACTGATAATGATCCATTTGAGTTTAAATTCCTATTTTTACGTCTTGCAGGGATGCTATTGTTGCCGATCTAGACAAGAACATGGCGAAGAGCGTGGATGCTGCCAACACCACCTTCCTCCTCATGGCCGCCTCCATCTACTTCCATGAGATGAACTGTGACGCCGCTCTCAGGACTCTGCACCAAGGAGAAAGCCTCGAGTGGTAGGAAGGGATCAAGACTTCTCTTGTGTGTCAGAAAGATGTTGTTCAAGAGGGTTTTGGCTACCTAGTTTTCTCCCAGTTTCACACTAGATGGTAGGGATGCTCCGATCGATCGGCTGCTGATCGATATCAGCCAATACTCACTCTCTGCCGATCGATCGGTGCTCTCTATAAATGCCGATCGCGAGAGCCGATCGCATGACGTAAAATACATGACACTTTTCTCTGTGCGCGGCAAAAAAAGCTCGCCAAAATGGCTTCACCAGTCTGGCAGTATTTTAAGTGTCTGAAAAGGACAATAAAATAGCGGTATGGAATGTGTGTGAAGCAGAAATCCTGCAGCTCCGCCCGCTGTGACGGACCGGTGAGCGAAACACACACTAAGAGTTAGACCTAGCACACTTAGCTATTTTATCTACCTCTGGAACAAGCTAAACTAGTTATACATATATTTATTCTTCACTGTCGGGTCACTCATTACTGGATCAGTGAGCTGCATGAGATACTGACAGGCTGTCAGGAGAGAGAGAGAGGGGGAGAGGGAGAGAGACCGCTCATTTCTCCCGTGTTATTCTCCAGTTAATGTAAACTTGAATAATGTACTTCATTTGAATGTAATAATTATGTTGGTTGTTGTTCTGCTGGAACTGCTACCCCCGCGACCCGACCACGGATAAGCGGGAGAAGATGGATGGATGATGGTTTGTGGAAGCGCCATGGAATGAGCCCCATTAACTGAGTTTTAAACATCACTTTCAATGGAAGATCCCCATAGGCCCCGCCCACTCGATCGGATCGGCGATCGGTATCGGCCGATACTGATTCCGGCGATCCGAGCATCCCTACTAGATGGTTTTGAGGGTCGAAAGACAAATGCCTGAAACTGACCTGAACATGTGTTGTTTATTTTTCAGCATGGCCATGACCATTCAGGTGTTGCTGAGTCTGGACCGTCTGGACCTGGCAAGGTATGGCAAACACATCAACAGTGACATTGCGTACACAGAAGTATATACTGCCTCTTTGAATTTTCCTCTAACAGTGTTCCTGTAATCATTTTATTATGAAACTTGCATGCTTCATTCACAGCATTTACATTTAGAATTCTGGATCATAGATCATATAACTTGAAATCAAATGCATGGAAAATCATTGGTGAAAAAGTGTATGAACCCTGAATAAAGGCTAACTCATCTACTCCATGTATTCACTTTATTCAAAATGAGTATTTTGTTCAACGATTTAAGCATTTTCTAGGAGGTTGCACTAAATCACGAGAGGATTTGAATGTAAAAAAAAGAGAGATTTGTTATAACGCTAAATAACTCACTTTATTTGGTTGTCATTGACAGGAAGGAGCTGAAGAAGATGCAGGAGCAGGATGAAGATGCTACTCTCACCCAGCTCGCCACAGCCTGGGTTAACATCGCTGTGGTGAGGACACCACTCACCTACATCTGTTTAACATAATCACCACATATTACATTTGTGAAGTCTCCTTTCCCTTTTCATCACCTTGTAAGCATCTCAGTGGTATTTGTGATTCACTGAAGCTGCAAACATGTTTGAAATAGTCAGCATGCAGGGTAACGTGAAGGAGCTGTTGGAGGAGCACGAAGCCAAACAAAGCAGAACTGTGCTCCATTTAATTCGCTCAGTTTTAACATGAATAATCTTCAACTTAAAGGTGGGGTAGGTAAGTTTGAGAAACCGGCTCGAGATACACTTTTTGTTATATTCCATGGAATGCTCTTAACATCCAGCTAGCAATGAATATCTGAAGTGCTTTGACAAAAAATACATAAAAAAAAGTCATCTCTGGAAGCCGTGTTGCTGTAAAAAGCACGACCAATCATCTGAGCCGGCTAAAGTAACTGGATGGCCTACCTGCCTGTCAGCCTTCCATCTGGGCACAAACTTATCTCGTGCCCTCATTGCTCATGTGCGCGTTTGTGTGTGTTGGAGGAGGGGCTCTGTGAGGAAGTCTGAAGGAAGAGGCAGATTTGTTCCGGTTGTGTATTTTCAAATTCTAGCGCACTCGAGCTGGTTTCTCCAAAATTACCTACCCCACCTTTAAGTGCTCTTGACACCATAAAAACACAGGAGGATAGATGATCATTACAGAATCCTGCAAATACATTACTTCCAATAATCCAAACCATTGTGAATGCTTACTCAGGGGGTCCGCGGGGTCTTAAAAAGTCTTAAAAGTTGATCAATCAATTTAGCGAAAATGAAGGCTATTAAACGGCATTTTCCAAGGTGTTATATTTTGTTTTCAATAAGTATATGAATTGTCCAAAGAGGTTGTATTCTACAGTCTGCCTGAATGTAATCATGGCGTAGGTGTGTAGTGTGATTCTGTGTAGTTTATTGATGGCATCCCGTTGGGTTTGACGTCATCTGAACAGGACGTCGCACGCTCACTGCTTGATAGTGCGAAGCTCCGTTTACGCCGGTTGTTAAACAACATCGTTATGGGGAAATGCAAGTCTGCGTCCAAATGGTTGGAAGATGAGGAGGAAGGACAATCAATACTGTATATAGTCAATGTGAGGTAAAGTGTGTCGCCAAGGTAACTGGTTAAAACTCCAAGTGGCGATGAGGTCTTAAAATGTATGGAAAGGGTCTTAAAAAAAGGTCTTGAAAGGTTTTACATTTGACTTCAGGATTCCTGCATATACCCTGGACATAAATGCGACTTTCTGTGGTCGTGATATTGACTGTGAGTTCGTTACAACACTTTTGAAACAAAGAAAGCAAACAGCAGTGTTTTTGTTTGTTGCTCTTTTTTGAAACAATTTTAATCTGCCCTACATTTGACTGAATTATTGTGCTTGTGGTTTTCAGGGTGGAGAGAAGCTACAGGATGCCTACTACATTTTCCAGGAGATGTCAGACAAGTACTCGACTACTCTGCTGCTCCTGAACGGGCAGGCGGCTTGCTACATGGCTCAGAACAAGTGGGAGGAGGCGGAGGGGGTCCTGCAGGAGGGGCTGGACAAAGTAAGAGGAACAGATATCGTTTTTTTCAAGGTTTCAAGGCTTTTATTGTCATTCGTAGATAGCTACAGTGTCGTTATGTCTAGGGGTCGACCGATTATCGGCCTAATATTCCGCATTTGACAGATTATCAGTATCGTCTCGCAGCGGAGAAACTGACGCACTGGGACGACTGTGACGGCTGCTAGTGGAGCCTCGCAGCAACTCTGCTTTCTGCACCACAATCTGGTGCTGCTGAATTGGGACTACTAAATGAGTCAGACTCAAATATCAGAAGTTCAGAACAAGTTTTAGTAGTTTTTATTTTAACTTCATTTACTTTACTCAGGGTCACAGAGAGGAAACCAGTTTTAAGATGTTGAAAATTCATTAAACATAAAAAGACATTTCATAGAAGTTGATTGTACTGCAAATGTATATCGGTTCCACATATCGGTTATCGGTCTTCTTGATTACTAATAATCGGTATCGGCCTTGATAAAGCCATATCGGTCGATCCCTAGTTATGTCTATGCAAATCTTAGGTCCCAGGCTCCTCCAACAGTGCAACACAATAAAACAGATAAAATAGTGCATGTAAATACAAATTAAAATAAAATAGAAATAGTGCAATCAGTCAATATGTCAGATACATAATTAGTAAGTTGCAAACAGGTGAATGTTACGGATGTTCTAGTTCAGGTTGTTCTTCTGACATACTTGGCATGGTGTACAAACATGCAGAGTTCATTCAGCTAAAGCTCTCTGCGGAAGGTTTCTGAGGCTAGTGTTACACGTGTGTCCTTCATAATGAAATCTTTAATGAATCTGTTCTGTGGATAATTCCCTCAGCAACATAATGTGAGAAGTGAACCGCTCCCTTTGTGACAGCAGATGGCACCACAAACACATTTACTGAAACCAACCACAGCAACGGTTGGTTTCATCAGTGCATTCAATACAACCACACGTTCACTCTGCAGTAGTTTTGTTTTTTAATGTTTGTCATTTTTCATACTTGCTACTATAATTATTAAATAAGAGCTGCTTTGTCTCGCCTTTGAAGATATTGTAGCTCTCTTTTCAAAAGCATGTCAGATCAGTTTTTATTATTATGTTCCGAAAGTTGTTTATGCTGTGTTATGTTGAATCACAACTTTATTCAGACGCTGAGATGGCTTGAAACAACAGCTGCAATTTGTTAGACAGAAAATATATTGATAATCAATTAATGTTGAGGTAATGTTTCATACACAATTGGCAGTAAATCTCATCAAGCTTCTGAAATATGCGGTTTCCCAACTTTACCCTCATCTAATTATTTAAAATGAACTTTGAAGCCTTATTGCATAATTTGGTTTTGCAAAACAAGACATTTAAAGTTATCAAATTGGGTTTTTAGGAACCAGGATGTACATTTTTCACAAATGTGTTAAATTACCATTAATGTATTAATTAGGGATGCTCCGCTTTGGCTGTGATCAAATATATTACAGTCATTGGGAAGAAACGTGCTCTATACAAGGTATATCTGTCGTTCCCTGCCTTGTCTCCACTGTTCCTCCTGTCGTCCTGAGTGCTACGGGAGGTCTGACTCTCACTTTGTGTGTCTCTCTTCCTCTTTAGGACAGCAGTCACCCTGAGACGTTGATCAACCTCATCGTGCTGACTCAGCACCTGGGCAAAGCTCCCGAGGTGAGACTTTGGACCGAAAACTTTTAACCGCTGCAACCGCCGTCAGTTTAGTATTTTTCCTTCAGGCTAACAGACAGACAGATAGTTGGAAGTAGCTAAGTACATGTGCTCAAGTACTGCCTTTAAGTATACGTTTGAAATACTTATAATTGTCATGAGTATTTCAGTTGTATACTGCTTTGTACTTCTACTCCACTACATTTTGGAAGCTGATATTGTATGTTTGAATTCATTACATTTATCAGACAGCTTTAAATTACTTTACAGATTCAGATTATTAGTTAATGCAACATTTAAATCAACTCATGAGCATACATATGACCAGAGCTGGAAGAAGGAATCATATCTTGTACTTAAGTGAAAGTAGAAATACCACAGTGTAGGTATACTCAAAAGTATTAGCATCAAAATATACTTAAAGTACCGGAAGTAAAAGTACTCGTTATGCAGATTGGCCCATTTTTTATTATTATATATAATCTGTTTTGATTTTAATTATCGATGCATTTATCTCAGCTGGTAAAGGTGGAGCTAGTAGCTTGTGTATTTGATTCCAGGTGAAACAAAATCTTATTTAAGTGTTATTTATATAATTTATCCAAATCTGTAAAGTAACTAAAGGTATTAAATAAATGTAATGGAGTAAAATTACACTATTAACCTCTGAATTGTAGTGGGGTGGAAGTAATAGGTTGCAACAAATAATAATAAGTATAGTACAAGTACCTCAAAATTGTCCTTAAGGTTAAGATCGGGCAGCAGTCATTAAGCTCCACCGTTACCAGCTGTGATGAACACATGAATGCATCAGTAATCATAAAGCAGTTATGTAATTTAAATGACTCCTGAAGAAGACCATAAAACACAATCAGTACTTTTACTTTTGATACTTAAGGTTTGTTTTTATGTCAATTCAATGTAACTTCTACTTTAGTAAAGTTCTGAGTACTTCTTCACACACTGGTTCACAGAGGACATGAAATATCTCCACTTGGCTCAGAGTGCAGCATGCTTCTCTCAGCATTTTGTGTGTGTTTTCTCTGATTGAAGTGCGCAGAAAGCATTCTACCAAAGCGTTTTCTTGATTGTCTTCCTATCACGAAAAAGTGTAATCGAAGCGTTTCCTCGGGTTTAGGGCTGTGTGCGTTGACACCCTGGAACTCAGAGTTCATAAGATAAAGCCTCAGATTATCTGTCCTACGTTTGATGGACTTGATAGTAAGGCAATAGAAAGCTGGCTATTGCCTCAAAGCCACCATTAAAAGGGTTGATAACCGCTGATTAGCACATCTCACTCAAGGTTACTCACTCAAGGTTACTCACTCAAGAGGCGCATTCACACCGCAGTACTTTTCCCACAAAGGTTCATGAGAACTCTTTTGTCGCGTTCACACCAAAAAGAGCCGGTACTAAAATGAGTTCATGAGAACCTTTTTACCCCCAGTGGCTCTCTTGTGAGAAAAGAGCTATATTTCTGATTGGCTGGGCGGATTGCAAACCACGCCCCATAAAACTCCCAAAAAGTTTTGTGAAGCCGCCATTTTATTATCCTCGCATTAGCATTATTAGCATTAGCATTAGCCCAGCGCAGAAACGCAGAGAGACTAACGTATGGCAACACAACATAAAACATGGGAGCGGTGGAGATGAGGAGGTGTCGGCGTTCTGGCGATTTACTCGGAAGGCTTCAGTAGCAGCTGCTGGGAGTCCCAGCAGCTGCTACTGAAGCCAGTCCCCAACTCCGGGGACTGGCGTCAGCGGCTTCAGTGACGTCAGCGGCTTCAGTGACGTCAGCGGCTTCAGTTGCCTAATCCTCCCAATCCTCCCCCAGGGACTTATTCCGGTGTGAATGCGATCTGTTCATGAGAACTAAAGAGTTCTCATGAACCTTTGTGGGAAAAGTACTGCGGTGTGAATGCGCCTAAGGCTGTTTCTCTGAAGACAAAGTGCCAAATCCTCAGGTACAGTGTAGGGCTGAACGATTAACAAAAAAAATTCTTCTTGTGTGTCAGTCAACCACACCAATCAGAAGTGCTGTGCTCCACATGCACCAGCCATTGTTAACCAATCAGAAGTGGCCCATGATAGAAGGTGATAGACAGATTGATCCAATCACCTGCCACCTTTTTGAAAGTGCCTGCCCTTTCCAAGTGGCTTCCAATGGAGCTTTCCTAGATACTTTGGTGAACCATCTGAGTCAGGTTAGTAATGCTCCATCACATGTTTCTATTACAGGGTGAATCTTAAACTGAAGCTTGACTTTAAAGCAACCCAACGGAAGTCTCATGTAAGTTTAGTTCTTTCCCTCGTAGCTCGGGCTGCGGGGGTGCTGGAGACGGGAGCACGTTGATGCGACCTTCCTAGCCGGAGATATGGCCGCATTTTACAATAAACTTCCGTTGGGTCGCTTTAAAACAAATATCGCAAATCGAATCGCAATATCTGTCAGAAAAATCGCTATTAGATTATTTGCCTAAATCATGCAGCCCTAGTACAGTAGTAGAGAAACATCTTTTAAATGGCCTTTCCTTTCCAAATATAATCAGAGTGTTAGATATTAAATAATAGATAGATTCAAATATTGTTAGTGGTTTTAATCAGCTGCTCCTTTCTCTCTGAATGTCTTGTTTTCGGTTCCCTCACGCTATCATCATTCCTCAAACTGGGTCTAGAGAAAAGCCATTTATACTGTACAAATATCAACAGTATTTCATTATTTAAGTACCCCCTGATCTCCTTCTTTCCCCCCCCCCCTCCATAACATTAAATATTAATAGCTAAAACTGTGGCCTGACGACACACACAGACAAACCCACAAAGGGCTTCAGGTTTTGAATATAACCGGAGCTCACCTGCTACACACCATTACAAAGAGACAACCAAACAAATCAAGACGTGCCATGAGAGAACACAGACATCTGCCGAGGACAATGTTGCATCCACATGCTCCTAAGATGTGTCTCATTGGGAATGTATTCTTCTGACATTGGGGAGCTATGAGATTTACATCGTAATGTGGAAACAACATGGATTCTACAGAGAACATGTATTGTATTTTATTGTTCCAAGCATTACAACAACAGCATTTCAGAGTTATTCCGACATAAGGGTATGTGAATGTAAATATTCACACTAAGAAACTCATTTCGTCACGTGTCAATTTAGAATAGAATATGGAGGGATGAAGCCCTCTTTAATGGTCACACATGCAGAGCACACAGTGAAATATGTTCTCTACATTTAACCCATCCTAGTACCAGGAGTCTAGCACTAGGAGCAGTGGGCAGCTAGTCCACAGTGCCCGGGGAGCAATGGGAGTGGGGGGGAAGGGTGGTGTCCAGTGCCTTGCTCAAGGGCACCACGGCAGGGCAGGAGGTGAACTGGGACCTCTCCAAGTAGCAGTCCAACTCCATATTTAGGTCTGTTCGGGGACTTGAACCGGCGACCCTACGGCTCACAGTCCAAGCCCCTACTGACTGAGCCACTGCCGTATCAGCCTAAAAATGTAATGGAATATACCTTGGCCAATGCCACACCATTCAACCAAGTTTTAGGAAAATTAGGCCATGAGTTTTTTTTGTAGTCCTGCTGAAAAAATATGAACTCAGCCGAAACATGCCCCCGTTAGCAGAGGTAACAGAAAACGGTGTTTTGACTGTTTTTATGTGTTTTTTTTGCACCTTATCTTAATGCTTTGTGTTTTGGTCGAGCACTTTGAATTGGCCTGGGTTGAAATGGGCTGGACAAACACTCTGACGTTTCCCTTTCCTGCCTTTACAGATCTGAAAAACATGTTTTTAGGACACTGTTGACACTAAGCTCTTCCTATATAGTCACATTCTGACTCTTGCCTTATCTGTTCCCCTCTCCACTCAGGTAACTAACCGGTACCTCTCTCAGCTGAAGGATGCCCACAGAGCCCATCCATTCCTGAAAGACTACTTAGCCAAGGTAACTTGATTGCATCTTTAGTTGTTGTTAAATACTTTTCATTGTGAGGGAGGACTCTGACTTGAGGGCAGGGCTATTTAAGTTCACCAGATCGACACACTTGTTGATAAGCCGTCATAACCTTTACTCTCTCATGATTTAATTACCTTTGAGTGTTGGGCAGTAAGTGTCCTTGGAGCAATGAGAGCATTCAACTCTGAGTTTTAGCCTTTGTCACAGTGAGTTGTAATAACGGGTGCAGTACTCTAGATGCACAGGTCATACAGCAAATCAAATCCTGTGATGCACAGCTGCTCTGAGGTTTCCTCTGGTGTTGAATTGTTTTTCTATCTTTGTTTCCCTGCAGGAGAATGAGTTTGACAGACTAGTGATGCAGTTCGCTCCCAGCGTTACAGCATAAGACATCTGCTTTTCCCCGAGACCCCTCTCCACAGTATATCACCATGAAGTTCCCTTTATAACTTGTTTTGATATTTTGACATGTCAAATGAAAGCTGTAGCTGCATATTTAAACCACAACAGAAGTCCTAATCCCCCTGGCTGTAGATGCAACGACTCTTCTTATTCATTTGAATTTCTCTCATTGAAATCAACATCTCTTTAATTGTAAGCATTCCATTTAAATCATAATAAATGTTTAATGACATGCATTGTATTTCCAATCTTTATTCCAGACTCAAGGTCCATATCACAAAAAGACAAAACACACATCAGTCAAATCAATATTTGAAATGTGGATTTAGTTTAGTAAGATTTGTTAAATATTGACATCACAGCAGCTTTGGAAACGTAACATGTATTAATACATCTGTCAACAGGAGGCTTTAGACCAAATGCATCAACACGGATACATACACAACAAATAAACAAATGCTTACTCAAATATATCTTCAATGGCTGCACAGAGTCAGGTATCTACCGGGGGTACGTTTTGAGAAAGGTGCTGTTTCTCCTTTAGCCATGTTTTAATACCTCTGTTTGTCAAAGAAATATGTATTATAGATGGATGGAAAGATAGTTAGTCGTTGGGCTCTATCCAATTAAATTACAACAGAAGGTGGATCAAGAGTTTCCAGTTGTGAGGCAAGTTTATTTATATAGCAGCTTTCAGTACGCGGCAATTCAAAGTGCTTTACAAAATAAAAGACATTCAAGAATAAATACAGTAACACATTATATAATGACATTTTACAACAGGCATTTAAAAGGATAATAAGATAAACACAACAGTTATACAATACATGAATAAAAAGCAAACTGCAGTGTGAGTATGAACAGTTCAATTAAAAGCAGCGGCAAAAAGTTATGCTTTCAGTCTGGATTTGAAAGTAGTAAGAGTTTCTGCGGACGTGCACGACTCAGGCCGTTTGTTCCAGAGTGTCGGGGCGTAATAGCTAAACGCCGCTTCTCCATGTTTTGTTCTTACTCCCGGAACAGAGAGCAGACCCGTTCCAGAGGACCTGAGACACCTTGATGGTTCATAATTATGGATTAGGAGATCGTTGAAATACTTTGGTCCTAAACCATTTAGTGATGTAAAAACTAGCAATAGAACTTTAAAATCAATTCTTTGGGCGACTGGAAGCCAGTGTAAAGACTTCAGAACCGGACTGATGTGATCCACTTTCTTAGTGTCAGTGAGGACTCGAACAGCGGCTTTCTGAATCACCTGCAGCTTTCTGATAGATGTTTTAGTGAGACCTGTGAAGACACTATTGCAGTAGTCCAGTCTACTGAAGATAAAAGCATAGTCAAGCTTTTCTAAATCCTGTTGCGACATTTTTTTAATCCTTGATATATTCTTCAGGTGGTAGTATGCAGACTTAATCACTGTTGTAATGTGACTGTTAAAATTCAGGTCGGAGTCCATCACTACACCCAGATTTCTAGCTTTATGAGTTGTGTTGTAGTCTGCCGACTGAAGCTCTGCGATTACTTTTAATCGGTCCTTCTTTGCTCCAAAAACAACCTACAAAATTGTACCTGATGTTTTTCTTTCTAAAATATAGAGTAGAGGTTACACCAGGTACTTTATTGATTCAATTGGGAATTGTTTGTGTTGCAGCAGCAGCAGCTTATCAGGCATTGCATAGGAGTACATGTATACATAAACCCTATGGGACCTATATCAATGAGAAAAGTCCATAGAGAAAAAACATATACAGAATTAAAGAAGAACACACCTGGATACTCAAAGTACTATATTTATATAGCTCATTATCACAAAAAGAACATTTGTCTCACTTTACAGTTTGTACAGAATATAAATACGACATCCTCTGTCCTCGGACCCTCACATCCAAAGAAACACCCAAGTTAATGGGGGACAATGTAAGAAATGCAATAGATGTTTCATGTAAATAAAAATACATTTACAACTTAGGTAGTCCAAATGCTTGAAAATGCATGTGTCTATAAACAAAATAGTTTCATCCCACAGGCCATAAGACTGTTAAACACCTGCACTTTTGAAATAACATACATAACATTAATCTGTAACTTATATATATCAATATTCCAATTACTTGTATATAGACTATTCTGCACTATTTCTATTCTATTCGATTTGATTTACTTTCACTATTATCTGTTTTATTGTGTTGCGCTGTTGGAGGGGCCTGTGACCTAAGATTTGAATTGTCATAATAACTACAGCTATGCACACATGACAATAAGAGCCTTGAACCTTGAAGAAGATGGATCCAGGTGGATGTCAACAATCCTGTGGGAGCCATCAAAGAGGTACTAGGGTGAGCAAACTCAAATATATATGTGCAAAGTGAAGTTTTATTTATATATAAAAGAGGTAGCTCTTGAAGCATTACTGTGCACTGAAGAATACACCTGGATACTCAAAGTACTATATTTATATAGGCCATTATCACAAAAGGTACATTTGTCTCACTTAACAGTTTGTACGGAATACAAATACGACATCCTCTGTCCTCTGACCCTCACATCCAAAGAAACACCCAAGTTAATGGGGGGGGGAAATGTAAGAAAACTTGGTAACAGAGGAGGGGTCCCTCTCCCAGGACGGACAGACATGTAATAGATGTCGTGTGTAAATTAAAAATAAAATAAAACCTTTACAACATAGGTAGTTCAAAATGCATGTGACTATAAACAAGATGGTGGATGTCAACAATCCTGTGGGAGCCATCAAAGAAGTAGAAGTCGTTGTTTTTACTTTATTATTTGCCCCTTTGTTTGTTCACCATGTAAAGCGGCCTTGGGTCCCTTGAAAGGCGCTATACAAATGTAATCTATTATTATTTTAGTAAGGTGAGCAAACTCAAATATATACATTATACATGTACAAAGTGAAGTTTTTATTTATTTATATATAATTGCAGTGAGGTAGCTCTTGAAGCATTACTGTGCACTGTCTCTTTAAATCATCCTTTTTTAATCCTCCACCAGAAGACGGTTCAAGAAGACGAAGTAGTCCCCTCTAATTATGCCACGCCCCCTTTACGTTTTTTCTTCTTCTTCTGCATTAAAACCCCACTCTGTCGCTGTCCTCTTTTCAACGTGCCAGTTCATTTTGTATTGAAAGCGAAGCGCGTCGCGTCGTCGCGTCGTCACGTCGGCCAGCCAGAGCGGCAGAAGCAGCAGCGGCGGGTAGAAGAAGAGGAGACTACCGGATAATACTCTCTCTATTTATCCTTTTTATTTCCTCTTCGCTGGACTTACTTGGTTTCTCGTTTGAATCTGTCGGGTTTTATCGGTACAGAGTCGTTACATAAGGTGAATAACGGACAGAGATGAGACCCGGATAGCGGCACTAAAACGCGCATGTGCTGTCAGGCCGACTCTCACAGGCGGAAAACCTCCATGTGTGTTAGCGCCATCACGGTTTTTTTTAATTTAAGAGGGTAATTTATTCCAGTAGCTTGTGGAGCTTCATCCGATGCTGTACCCCTCACTATTGTGTGATTTCACTGAACTAGGAGGCTAACGGTCGCGCCGCTGCCCTGCCGCTTGATGAGCCGCGTGAGCGTTACGGGATGATGCGCAGAAGAAACCTCCACCTCCAGCAGACATTCAGGCGTTAATGGCTCATTATACCCGTCAAAACCACCTTTAATAACAAGGTTGTGTGATATAAAACACAGCCTCCTAGTGTGTGTGTGTTTGTGTGTGTGAAGCTACCGGGCCCTGTCACAAAACGGTCCTGCACGCGCAGAATGGGCCCGTGTCTTAATTTGGAAAACAAAGAATTAGGCTGCTGAAGAAGAAGAGGAGGAGGAGGAGGAGGGAGGGTAATCTGGGTAGATAAGCTTATTTTACCGTTTTTAAGGTGCTTATAGCCACACAGTCTGGACTCTAACTGCTCCTTTCTGGCCTCCTCATTTGGAGTATTTCCCCTCCACGTTTTTTGTTCTTTCTCCGCACCGCCCCACCATGAGCGGTGACACCGGGGACTCCGGGCCGGTGGAAGTGGAGCCCATGCCGGGATACTTGTACCTCATCAACCGGGCCTCCACCGTGATGTTTGGCGCCTGGAGAGACTGTAGCTCCTGCGGGCTGGAGCTCTCCAAACGGACTCTCCTGGATAACGCTTACATTACCTTTACCGAAATCGCCCTGTTCTTCTTTTGCGCCTTTTTGTGGACGCAGGTCAGGCGGGGACTGACAGAAAGTCTGTTTCAGGTGAGTGACACACACACACACACACACACACACACACACACACACACACACACACACACACACACACACCCACACACACACACACACACACACACACACACACACACACACACACACACACACACACACACACACACACACACACACACACACACACACACACAGATCCCCAAGGTTCATCTCCTGACACCCTTTAATTAATGGCTTTGGCGGCTCATCCCTCTAATTAGAGCCTGCAGAAGGGACAACATGGAGTGCAGGTGGGAGTTGGAACAACACATGCTAACACATATTAAATGCAGTTGTATGCTTAAGATAAAGTGTGCATGTTGGACAGTAAACACCCTTATCTTTACTCGTGGTTGGGCAAACATTTGAGCTCAACAGGTGAAACAAATAAGTCTGAATTGGTGAAATATCATTGGTTGCAACTAATGATTATCTTCATTATTGATGAATCTGCAGATTATAACACTCAAATCATTATTAAAGATCAATTCGGTTGTTAGAGTGTCAGCAATTTTGGAATATAGCCATCCCAGCTTCTCAAAGTCCAATGGATGTCTAGTTCTGTCATTCCAAAACCTCGACATATTCACTGTAATATAAGATAGAAGAGAGTAAAGCTGAACTTGTCCATACCAAGAGGCGAAAAACAGCATTTTCTGCCATCCTTACTGAAAGAAAATAGTGTAATGATTAGTTGATTATCCAAAAAGCTGGCAATTATTTTTCTGTCCATCGACTAATCGATTAGTATTCTTCAAGCTCTACTTATTGCTCAGCATTCATTGGCATACATCCAGTTTACTGTGCAAAAAATGTAAAATTCAAGTTCTATTGTAACATAATGACGGATATTCTTCCATTGCTCATAAAATACATATATTACATAAAACTGCTCTCTGACAGCGGTGTCAAACTCAAGGCCCGGGGGCCAAAACCGGCCCGCAACTTCATTTTATGTGGCCCGCAAGAGCTTGCTAAGATTATAATACCTTTATTATACGGTTACATGCCGAACATGCAGAAGCGCGTTGCCCATACACTACATGTCCCACAATGCATCTCAAATATGAATTTTGTTCAGAATTTGACTTTTTTCTTCCACATTTCAATTTTTTTTACATTTTCAAATTTTTTACAGATCTTTTTTTAAATCATTTTGTGACATGCACACTGAAGAGACTTCAAATTATTTGCCCTGGACTTCTGCATTCAGACGTAGTTAATTATGAAGTTATCCAATAATAATCCAATTCAGAGGCAATAATGTAAAATAATACATTATTTTATATATATTTATATATGTATATTTATATAGTTACAACCGGCCCTTTGAGTTCACCATAATGCTAATATGGCCCGCGATGAAATTGAGTTTCGACAGCCCTGCTCTATAATGACCAATACAGTTACAACCAGAGAGCTGTATCTTCCTCTCCATGTATCTCATTATTTCAACACATTGCAAGTATGTTGCTGATAAAGGTGATTATTCTTACATATTGAATGTCTGATACGAACAATACACAACAGCATCTATTTTCTGTCAGTGCTCAATGAACACATCCCATTCTCTGCTATTCCATCCATTTGTGACAGTCAATATAATCCAGGAGCCACCTTTTGGAAATTGGCAGTGAGCTCATGAATTGACCTAATTAGGTGTGAGTAACACAGATAATACGTAATTTAACATTTAAATATCAGTTTCTTAAATTCATTCATTGTGTGGTAGATGAATTAAACAGCTAAGGGATGACTTGAGGATGACAACCTCCTCAATATGTTTTGATCTCATATTCAAGTGAATATCTTTGGGTTGTATACTGACAAAACAAGACATTTAAACACACTATGCTGTGTTCAGATATTCTATAGACCTAAAGATTAATTGAGAAAAGGATAGTCAGATAAATCATCATTAAAAAAAGCCTTTTATTGCAGCCCTAGTTTCTTCACATTGATGCACTCATCATCTTAAAAAAATCTAATTGCAGTCATCAGCCCTGCTCATTGATTTGCAACATTGCCCACAAAGGCCAGGATGTGGCTCATTACTCTGCTTTAAAGGGGGGGGGGGGGGCTAGAAGTGTTAGAAGCTCAACGATGAAACTACAGCAGCTCAGGGCCCCGTGTGTGAGGCCAGATGTGACCCGAGAATGCAAAGAATGAGGCCTGTTTTACACTTTACATTACATACTGTGTGTGTGTGTGTGTGTGTGTGTGTGTGTTTAAATCGCTGACCTCCATGGAACAATATGAGACACTACCTCCCATTTAGGAGGTGGCTACTTAAAGGGCTGTAAAGGAAAGCGCTGCTGCATAATTAATCAAAATGTAATAGTGGTACAGGAATAAGTCCTAAAACCCTGGAAATGAGTCAGCATTTACCACTTCCTGTTCCCTTGCCTGGAAGTTGAAATGTTTACAGTTAGATTCCTAAAATAAGGTCTGTGGTTAACCCAAGCTGAAGAGATGTTTTAGCGTTTTGTTCTACGATATAAAATGTGTCTGTTAATACCCAACTGGTGAATTTCAAAACGGCGGTTGCTAACAAGTGTCTAAATGAGACGACTAAACGTCATCACGCCCAACATTAGCCGCCTTTAGCTGTAGTTTCTTTATAGCCCAACATTAACCACCTTTAGCTTAGCGGTGGTGACGTGAAGTCATGTGACCGTGCTGTAGTTCCTTTATAGCCCAACATTAGCCACCTTTAGCTTAGCGGTGGTGACGTGAATTCATGTGACCGTGCTGTAGTTCCTTTATAGCCCAACATTTGCCACCTTTAGCTTAGCGGTGGTGACGTGAAGTCATGTGACCGTGCTGTAGTTCCTTTATAGCCCAACATTTGCCACCTTTAGCTTAGCGGTGGTGACGTGAAGTCATGTGACCGTGCTGTAGTTCCTTCATAGCCCAGCATTAGCCTCCTTTAGCATGGCGGTGGTGACGTGAAGTCATGTGACCGTGCTGTAGTTCCTTTATAGCCCAACATTAACCACCTTTAGCTTAGCGGTGGTGACGTGAAGTCATGTGGTTTTGCTGTAGTTCCTTTTTAGCCCAACATTAGAGATTATTTTCAGCAATAATCCAAAATCACATGGAGAAATCATATTGCTTTTTGTCAAGGGACTCCTTTCAATGCTAACTTCCAGTTTGGCCTACAAAAAAGAGTCATAACTGCAAATGGCAGGAGGCGTAATATTTGGTTAATTATGTTTAAATAATTATGCAGAATTAAAGATTGTGGCGCTGCAGAGATATCCTGTCCTACAAATCTATTTCTACAGATTTAATAACCAAGCAGGTTTAAGATCAAGCTCAATATGCAGAAGTTGAATTTCAAAACACATCTGCCACTAAAAGCTGTGGGATAAAATAATCTGTTTCCTGTTTTGTTAGTGCTCCTAGTCACTCTTGAAGATGTCTTATTAAAACACCATCGCCATAATGATTTAATATATTTCAATGAAAATGAGAATAATTATACCAAAATAAATGTATCACAATTGCAGTAAACGTCAAGATAATCGCAATTAGTTATTTATTCAAAAAGGTGTAGGATCAGGTGATAATATAGTGCATGTGTAATACTACCTTTACAAAGCTTAGGTAGTAAGAGGATAGGTTCAGTGTTAGGTCAGAGTTAATTAAACACAAATATTGCTCTAATACATCACAAAGCTGCAGCTGGTTGTCAGAAAAGCACACAGACAGTATTTCCATTCATATTTTAGGCCCGGCTAATATTTCTTGAACCATACAGGAGGTGTCTCAATTCACTTGCTATGTTTAGTAAACCACACAATGCATTTAGCAGCACGCGAGTAATGGTCAATATGTGGTCGTCATTGTGTGTTAAAATACACACTCTGCACAATCTGAGCAGAATAAATGGCAGCAAAGAGAATCGTAAGTACACACTAGGGCTGTGCGATTATGTCAAAAATCATAATCACGATTGTTTGGGTCAATAATTGATATCACAATTATTTCGACGATTATTCATTAACTTTTGGCCTTTTTTGCTTCTGTCATAATTGCGGTCTTGTGGACTGTCACTCCTGTTGACACGGACAACGTCAGCGAACTAGTGCACTGCCCACCAGCAACGCCCCGACACATGGGGTGACACCGGCCAATCACAAAGCTTTGATGCGTTCAAGTGCATTATTCTGGCACATGAACGATAACACAGAATATTGCTGTGTTCTATTTTTAGACACATCTCGCGATCGACTGGGAATCTCCCCGCGATCGACTAGTTGGGCACCCCTGGGATAGACCATAGGTCCGTTGTGGTGGCAAAGTAGTCAGCTGAAGCCACATCTCTCTCAACTTCCCCACGGCATTTGTCACATAGCGCAGGCAGCGCAGACCTGCTGAAATAATACCGAGACGGCATCGCGTAACGCTTGTCCAACGAGTTGACAAGTTGCTTAAAGCCCTGGTTGCTAACAGTGCTAACTGGGCACATATCTTTAGCGATGTGAAATGTAATGGCACCTGTAATATCTCTGTGTCTCTGCGAGCTCGTCGCGTAGGCCGTTGCTCTGTACAATGCGTCCTGAATCGATGACTGTGATGATGTGGTGGATGAAGTCGAGCGGGCATCTGCTTTTTGGTCGAGGCGAAAGCGCACCCAGCAAAATAATCGTATTTTGTCAATTATGCTGTTTTCATAATCGTCACAAGCCATAATGTAATCGCGATTAAAATACGATTAATTGCACAGCCCTAGTACACACACATAATGAGGTTCAGAGCTCATGAACGTTTGTTTACTTTAAATGTTAGCTCGGACATCAGAGGACAAAGCAGAGTGTAATCTCATCCTGTTGTGATCTTGTTCGGACTGATATAATCCGACATGTGAGGAATGGATGTTAGTTTCCTCTGACATGCTGTGAGAAAGGGTTAGGGGCCTCAAAGGCATTACATACACTTCAATGTAACTGTCAATTATAGAGACGGATGCTTGTTTGCTAAATGTTGGTTGACTCTGATTGATGGTGCTTTGTATTGTTGTCTTCATGCTTGTATAGCTGCAAATAATAGGCTGTTAATCAAGTGTTGGAAATGTAATCGTTTCAGTCATTTGCCATGCAAAATATGGCCAATATTTAATGAGTTTAGTAATACAGTTTTTTCTATGCTTTTAATACAAATGTGCAGCAATTAGTTGGTTAACAAAAAAAGAATGGCAGGTAATTAATGAAAGCCTGGAAGAAGATGTAGTTTTAGCCTTTTAAATATGGAGATATCCTACTTTTCATTATTTATATCCGTTTAAAAACTACTCGACTTCTCATTTGTCTTTTTAGAAACTGGGATGGACTTTTTTCAAAATGCTCTTCTGACATTTTATAAACATGAATTGATTAATCTAGATCAGTGATTCTCAAACTTTTTTCAATAATGTACCCCCTTTGAAAAAAGAATTCAGCCAAGTACCCCCTGATCAGAGCAACAACTATTTGTTAGGGGAAAAAAGCCTATATAAAGAGGTACAGTACAGTGCTGCACCATCAGTGCCTGATTTATTAAAACAACAACATGAGAAAAACTTAAATGCTACATTTCAAATGTTTACAATCCATCACTAAATTCATGGCAAACCAATTTTAACATCATGCAATAACACTAAGACGACATTAGTTGCATTGAACTGATCTTTTTAATAAGTTGTTCTTTAGAGAGAAACATGGGCTTGAGCTTCACTGAGGATCTTTGTCATTCTGACAGCGAGGCTAACTGCAGTTATTACACTTCACGTTTTGAAATATGTGTAACTCTGTTCATATAAAACCCACACTGCTCAAACTTCGTTACCTACAATTTGTATATTTATCTATTATTATTAATTAACATAAAATAAATCTCACGTACCCCCTGCAGTACTCCAACGTACCCCTAGGGGTCCGCGTACCCCCATTTAAGAACCACTGATCTAGATCAATCAAGGAGAAGGATAATGAAGACAATCCTTAGGCTTAGAGCAACCCTACTTTCATATTTATAAAAGTAAATATCTTGTTCTCAGACAAATAAAAAAAGAAGAATTGAATGAATACAACATATTATGAATGCTAAATGAAAACAACTGTTTTTATTTCCACTTTAAGATCAAGCTCAATTTGCAGAAGTTGAATTTCAAAACACATCCGCCACTAAAAGCTGTGGGATAAAAATAATCTGTTTCCTGTTTTGTTCGTGCTTCTAGTCACTCTTGAAGAATGAAGGTTGACCCACTTAAAGTATTCAATTAATATCTTCTGCATTTTCCACTATATTACAGCTACTAAAGCAGCAGAGAAACATTTGACTTTGAATACTCAGGTAACTGTGCTCATACCACAAAGCTATATAACGTGTAAGTCATGTGTGAGTCAGAATTGTGCCTTCCACTGTCAAAGGCTCACGTGTTTGTGATGCAATTGAAAGAACAAAAAAGTCATGTGGTGAAGTACAGCATGGTTATTTTAGCGATTTCCCTAATTATATTTAGAGAACAGTTGCTGTATTGTTAGGTAGGTAGGTAGGTACAGTAGGTACAGTAGGTACAGTAGGTAGGTAGGTAGGTAGGTAGGTAGGTAGGTAGGTAGGTAGGTAGGTAGGTAGGTAGGTAGGTACAGTAGGTAGGTAGGTACAGTAGGTAGGTAGGTAGGTAGGTAGGTAGGTAGGTAGGTAGGTAGGTAGGTACAGTAGGTAGGTAGGTAGGTAGGTAGGTAGGTAGGTAGGTAGGTAGGTAGGTAGGTAGGTAGCAGAGTTTCCGCTAGGATTTTTTCTCGCCGGTCAAATGTCCGAACAGAATTTATTTTAACGGACACATTTGAAACTTACCGGTCATGTTTCAATAATAATAATAATAATAAGAACAACAAACAACATAATTTTTACATTCAAACAAACTACTTGTAGTACATGAAGTACATTATTCAAAAGTTACAGTAGGTAGGTACAGTAGGTAGGTAGGTAGGTAGGTAGGTAGGTAGGTAGGTAGGTAGGTAGGTAGGTAGGTACAGTAGGTAGGTAGGTACAGTAGGTAGGTAGGCAGGTAGGCAGGTAGGTAGGTAGGTAGGTGACAGACAGACAGACAAACAGACACTTTATTGATCCCAATTTGGGAAATGTTGGCGTTGCAGCAGCATAAAAAACAAGGCAATGTACATAAGAGAAATTAAGACACAAGAAATAAATAGTCCAAAATATTTCTGAAAAGTAAAAAAAATATATATATATATATATATATACACATGGATGTGGAAAATATACATGTGGAAATACAACTTTCCAGTAACAAATATAATGCAGGATATTATTGTGCAAGAAAAGGGTTATTCAATATTAAATTGAATATAAAAGTATACTGTCATCATGGTAGAAAACAACAGCTTTGAAGCTCCTTCCCTTTTCATTTAGAGAATTCAAACAACTCTTATCACGGCTGCCACTTAAATACTTCCGGTTCATTTCACCCACCAATGTAAGCAGAGAAGACGATTTGACTGCAGCACAGGTTGCACACGGCAGCATCACTTCACATGTCAGTGAGCGTGTGGGGGAGGGGGCTCGCCCTTTGCACAGTACAGTGAGGTTTAGCAAGTGGTTTTTGTTTCACTTTTGTTGTTATGCTTTTTACAGTAGCACCTACTCAGGTTAAATTAGACACGACTTGTTGATAAGCCACTTGAGTTTTACTGTTACATAAAAACAACACGGTGCATCATAACTTCCTGACTCATCCACTGACACTGGCATTTTGAATTGACTCCCTTTTAAATGAAGTGTTGAAAAGCTTGAAATCCATAGTGACATGTGTATGTAGTGTCTCTACTGTGACATGTCTCCATGCTTTAATGTTCTTTTCACCCTCTGTCTGAAACCAGAGCCCAGTATGCTCTGATTGGTTAGCTGGCCGGCTCCGTTGTGATTAATCAACCGCTTACAGATGTCCCGCCCCTTAGCTTATCACGTACATTGTGTCGGAGTGCTAGCCAATAGAAGCGTGAATGTTCCACAGTGATGTCACTAGGTTCAGGAAGCAACATTTTCACCAGTGTATTGAATTCTTCCCATTTAGGATTCATTCAGTGTTAATTGATCAAGAGCTTGTTCCCCTCAAAGTTCTCTTGATCTCTACAACTTGTCAAAAAGTGACTTTCAAGTTTAAAATCAGTGTTTCTGTTGCATACACCGGACGGAGATGATGCAGACTAAAGGCTAACGTCGGCCAGCTTGTTTCTCTGATAACTTCAAATCCATACGACTGACTGAAAATCCTTAATTTGGTTAAAATATTAAGTTAAAATGGCCAAAATCTAAAAATACATAATACACGTGTCTATTCATGACAGCAGCGAGCAGACATCCACAAAAAAATGTGTGGAAACATTGAGCAAGTACACGACTTACATAGAGGAAGGAAGGCATGGAGAGGAGAAGTGAGGTCTGTTTTTTTAGGCCTGCTGACTCAGCATGCAACAGCCAATCATTAACACACACACACACACACACACACACACAGACACACACACACACACACACACACACACACACACACACACACGCAAATTCTCCCCACTGCCTGACTTTATCTGCACTCCAGCAGCATCAGAGCACCTGTTTGGAAAGAGGAAACAGAAAGCTAGCTGTTCAGTGTCAGGAAGGCTACACAGCACATTTCAACAACAAGGCAATTATTCAAAGTGCTAAATACACATTAGAAGTATTATATGGGGTCACATAAGTCTCAATATACATAGATGCACACAGAAGGATTTACAACTATTTATTTAGTTGTATTATGTATTTATAAAACAAGATATATTCTTGTCTGAATATAAATATATGTGAAACTTATTTTTATAAATGTGTGGATAAATATTTGTGTGGATAAGACACTTATATTATCCATCAATCAATCAATCAATCAAATCCATGTGCATTTATTTAGAGTCTGATCAAGAGAAGAATAAAATAGAATATATCTTTATTGTTATGACATTTCTTTGGCAACTCTCACTGCAGTACAAAAATAGACAGACATTATAAAACAAAACACTTAAATACACGTTTTTTAAAGTATGTTTTTCCATATTTGTCATTTCTCACTTTGTTTTACATATTAAATATAATAATAATAATAAGATATCGTAAAAATAAAAGTGCAATCAAACAGGGCAGGCAGGCCTCGCTGCAGCAGTATATCACCGCATTCATAAATGCCTCCCATCGCCACACACACACACACACACACACACACACACACACACACACACACACACACACACACACACACACACACACACACTGAACTGAACAGAGCAGCATTATGCTTGCCAGCTCCAGCCTTGTTGCAGAGCTTATCTCTCCCTGCAGCACCCCCCCCCCCCCCCCCCCCCCACACACCTTTACTGTTGCTCCTAATGTGAAAGCAGCCTGAGGGTTGACGAGGACCACAGATCCCAGATCACTTTCCACGGAGCCCCTGCCCATTGTTGTGCATTAAAGCCGCAGAGAGAAACCTGATAGTGGATTTGCGGTGAAGGGGAAGTGCGATCCATTCAGCCAAAAGTGCCCACTCAGCCGAAACCTGCTTGTAATTTTGACACTGATTCCATGCAATTGTTCCTGAGTTTGGTTATTATTAGTTACTCTTTTTTTGTTCACCTCCCCTGGTGACTCGGTAATCAAATTTATCATCACGTAGCGTTTAAGCTCACTTTCCCCATCACCTGACACGTGATCTATGGCTCTGTGTGCCATACATCATAAACACAGAAGCACTTATAGCTTCACAGAACTGTCCACCATGCTGTTCCCCACCCAGGCTGCGCTTCAATAAATCATGACCTCTCACTGTGATACGTGCACATATATGGATTTAATTATACCATCATATATGCCTTACACTTCCAGTATGTTGGGTATGAAGCATGCCTAATCTCAGGTCCACAATGTGTTCTGCCTTGTAGTGTTGGCTATCTGAAGGATTGTTCCAACCTGTAATGCACACAAGCTCT
This sequence comes from Harpagifer antarcticus, assembly GCA_902827135.1. Taxonomy (NCBI): domain Eukaryota; kingdom Metazoa; phylum Chordata; class Actinopteri; order Perciformes; family Harpagiferidae; genus Harpagifer; species Harpagifer antarcticus. Next base: position 5,693,346 of record CADEHL010000677.1, on the reverse strand, counting down.
CCAGTTCAAATGTCCTACTGAAGTGTTCGGTGGCTTGTGGAGTTTATCAGCTGGTTTCCATGTCACTGCCTGTTTGAACCATTGGGATCCATACACACTGTGTTTGCCAGCCATTTGCAATATCAGTACGTTTTCTTTTTTAGATTTAACCCTTTAAAGGTCCCCTATTATACTGTTTTTCATCAATATATTATAGGTCTCAGATATATACAAACATGTCTCTGATTGGCTGAAACACCAAACAGATCATTGCAGCATTACCCATAATCCCCTCTGTTTCAGCCCTGTTTCCAAAGTGCTGATTCTCTGTCTGTTACTTTAGATGAAAATAAGGAGCCCCTCCCCACGCCCCTCTGAGAGACATTTGGTTACAAAGAACTCAATGGTGCTCTAGGAGGAGATTCAGGTGATAAGGTGGGGGGGGGGGGGGGGGGGGGGTTACCTTGGTTGCTGATTGGCTAATGGTTACACAAGACAAAACATCGTTATGACATCATAAAGTGGCCACAATCTGATCAGTTCATTTTCAGACAGGTTTTTATAGAAATGGATCAAAAAGAGAGAGAATCTTTGTTCCTGAAACTTTCAGAGTCTCTTTCCACAGAGGGGACACATGTTGATGTAGAAGAGACATGAAAAAGAGGGGACACATGTTGATGTAGAAGAGACATGAAGAAGAGGGGACACATGTTGATGTAGAAGAGACATGGAGAAGAGGGGACACATGTTGATGTAGAAGAGACATGGAGAAGAGGGGACACATGTTGATGTAGAAGAGACATGGAGAAGAGGGGACACATGTTGATGTAGAAGAGACATGGAGAAGAGGGGACACATGTTGATGTAGAAGAGACATGGAGAAGAGGGGACACATGTTGATGTAGAAGAGACATGAAGAAGAGGGGACACATGTTGATGTAGAAGAGACATGAAGAAGAGGGGACACATGTTGATGTAGAAGAGACATGGAGAAGAGGGGACACATGTTGATGTAGAAGAGACATGAAGAAGAAGGGACACATGTTGATGTAGAAGAGACATGAAGAAGAAGAGGGGACACATGTTGATGTAGAAGAGACATGAAGAAGAGGGGACACATGTTGATGTAGAAGAGACATGAAGAAGAGGGGACACATGTTGATGTAGAAGAGACATGAAGAAGAGGGGACACAAGTTGATGGTAGAAGAGACATGAAGAAGAGGGGACACATGTTGGAGAAGAGGGGACACATGTTGATGTAGAAGAGACATGAAGAAGAGGGGACACATGTTGATGTAGAAGAGACATGAAGAGGGGACACATGTTGATGTAGAAGAGACATGAAGAAGAGGGGACACATGTTGATGTAAAAGAGACATGAAGAAGAGGAGACACATGTCAATGTAGAAGAGACATGAAGAAGAGGGGACACATGTTGATGTAGAAGAGACATGAAGAAGAGGGGACACATGTTGATGGAGAAGAGAGATGAAGAAGAGGGGACACATGTTGATGGAGAAGAGAGATGAAGAAGAGGGGACACATGTGATGTAGAAGAGACATGAAGAAGAGGGGACACATGTTGATGTAGAAGAGACATGGAGAAGAGGGGACACATGTTGATGTAGAAGAGAGATGAAGAAGAAGAGGGGACACATGTTGATGTAGAAGAGACATGAAGAAGAGGGGACACATGTTGATGTAGAAGAGACATGAAGAAGAGGGGACACATGTTGATGTAGAAGAGACATGGAGAAGAGGGGACACATGTTGATGTAGAAGAGAGATGAAGAGGAATGTTGATGTAGAGAGGACATGAAGAAGAGGGACACATGTTGATGTAGAAGAGACATGAAGAAGAGGGGGACACATGTTGATGTAGAAGAGACATGAAGAAGAGGGGACACATGTTGATGTAGAAGAGACATGAAGAAGAGGGGACACATGTTGATGTAGAAGAGACATGAAGAAGAGGGGACACATGTTGATGTAGAAGAGACATGGAGAAGAGGGGACACATGTTGATGTAGAAGAGACATGGAGAAGAGGGGACACATGTTGATGTAGAAGAGACATGGAGAAGAGGGGACACATGTTGATGTAGAAGAGACATGAAGAAGAAGGGACACATGTTGATGTAGAAGAGACATGAAGAAGAGGGGACACATGTTGATGTAGAAGAGACATGGAGAAGAGGGGACACATGTTGATGTAGAAGAGACATGAAGAAGAGGGGACACATGTTGATGTAGAAGAGACATGAAGAAGAGGGGACACATGTTGATGTAGAAGAGACATGAAGAAGTGGGGACACATGTTGATGTAGAAGAGACATGAAGAAGAGGGGACACATGTTGATGTAGAAGAGACATGAAGAAGAGGGGACACATGTTGATGTAGAAGAGACATGAAGAAGAGGGGACACATGCTGATGTAGAAGAGACATGAAGAAGTGGATTTTGCATATTAGATGACCTTTAAATTATGTAGAAATTATGTAAAATGTTGGCAAATGACAGAATCAACATGCAAAGACGTTGCCAGACTATCTACATCCATCTGGGATATATCGTCGCAGGGCCAGATGAACATGCAAAGGCGATAATTAGGCGAGTTGGCGTACTTGAACGTGCTTCTTGGGGTATCTGGTTTGGTGGTAAATGGTTTGAAAAGTGTGGGAACATCTTGAATACTTAGTAGATATTAAAAACAACCGAAAAATGCAAGAAAAAAGTGTTATGGAGGATTTTTTTCTTTCCTCCGTTGTACTGTATGTCTTTGTAAGTTAAACGTCTTCGGGATTTTGACTATTGAACTGTTTCTGGGACGCAGTTAACTCAAAAACTAATTATTTATTGTGGTGAGCTAGTTAACTTTAGCTGTTAGCAGCCTTTGAATACAACTTGTATAGAGTTGCGATGCATTCAGGCGCTACTGAACATAAAAGTCAGTATTGGGCAAAGGTCAATCACAATGTTATCTTGTTCAAAGCAGCCTTGTATGATAGGAACATAAATGAATACAGTTAATTGAAGAAGCTGTTGCAGACATGTAAAATACATATTGAAAAGTTTAACTTCCTGACTAATACCACTATGCAAATGATTAAAAAGTACAAGAGAGATCTTTAGTATTGTTTTCTACTGTGAATCAAAATGGTGTTTTCTCACTGGTTTTGGTACCGACTGCCTCTTACACCATGATTAAGTGGAGCCTTGAGTTGTTTAGGTCTATCAATGATTCCTCGATGGAAGAAACAGCCTCATTCTCTCCAACACGGTGAATCACAGCTTCCCACCAGCCTCAGAGCTCATGAATCAGCTGTGTTTGCTGACGCTGACTCTTTCTCTCTCCGCTCAGCTGGAATGTTCCGAGGCCTTGACCGCTGCAGAGTCGCTCAACTCTCAATCTTTTTCCTCTTCCTCCCGCTTTCTGTGTCACTTACTCGGCTTCTCAGAGAGACACAGTGGACAGGCTGTCATGAGACGAGAACACGCTGTCACTTGGCAGCTGCCTCTCCTCTAACAAGACCGCTCTGACAGTGTGAGAGAGCGCAGTGTGAGGAGGAAAGGGTCATTTGGTCTTAATCTTAACGCACTCTCATACCATGTTGCTGTGGTTCAGTGGAGTCCACAGGCTCTTCATAATTCATTGGGTGCTTCTCTTTACTTTGGTTATGGGTAGGACCTCAGAAGAATGCAATTAGATCCGTTTATCCGCCTTTCTCTTGCTGTCCGGGAAGAAACTGTTCCATCTGCAGAAAGGGTGCACTTTCATATGCTAAAAGGCTTTCTTCTTTGTCCTCCTCTCCCCTCAATTCACCTCGTCTTATCTTTATTATTTTTTCTGTATCTTTCTTGTCTCTTGCGAGCATTAAAACTGACACTAAGTGAGAGATTTTGCTACATTTCACAAGCTCTCTTGGCTTTAAACTAGGGATGCTCCGATCGCCAATTTCGGGGCCGATCGCCGGAATCAGTATCGGCCGATACCGATCGCCGATCCGATCGAGTGGGCGGGGCCTAAATGGAAGATTTAAACCTTCACTTTAAATAGATCAAATAGCTAAGTGTGTTAGGTCTAACTCTTGTGTGATTCGCTCCGCTTACCGGTCCGGCGGGCGGAGCTGCAGGATTTCTGCTTCAAACACGTTGCACTATTTTACTGTCTTTTTCGGACACCTTAAAATAATGCCAGACCGGTGAAGCCATTTTCGCGAGCTTGTTTTGCCGCACAGAGAAAAGTGTCATGTATTTTACGTCATGCGATCGGCTCTCGCGATCCGCATGTTTAGAGAGCACCGATCGATCGGTAGAGAGTGAGTATCGGCCGATCTCGATCTGTGACCGATCGATCGGAGCATCCCTACTTTAAACACACCCTCAAAATGTCAGGAAAGCTAATATTCCTAAAACATATTTCCTTATGAAACGGATAAAAACACACTTATAACTAAGTGTCTCCCTGCAAAACCTTCTGTCAATTGTCAAAGTCCTGTAAATACCGGCTTACAGTAACCATGGTTAATAAGAGTTTTTAATGTGACTTTTAAGGTTAAAAATTCTCTCTAATTGATAGAAATCTAATATAAAAAACACCAGCATTAGCATTTAGCATGGAGAGTTAGATCTTAGAGTTGTTTATCGTCACACTCCACATTTGTTCCCACTTTCCAGAGTCAATAGGCGCGTTCACACGAGTACTTTTCACCGGTACTTTTCGCGTTTAGTTCCGTTAGTACCCCTGATGTCGCGTTCACTCCAAAAAAATAACTAAGTGCCGGGAACTTTTCACCCCATTTTTAGCGCCTGCTGAGAGCAGGTACTTTCCTGGGGGAAAAAAGTGCCACAGTTCTGATTGGCTGGGCGATTGCAAACCACGCCCCGTAAAACTCTGAAATGTTTTGTAGAGCCGCCATTTTATTATCCTCGCATTAGCATTATTAGCATTAGCATTCACCCAGCACACAAACGCAGAGAGACTAACTTATGGCAACACAAAAGAAAACATGGGAGCGGTGGAGATGAGGAGGTGTCGGCGTTCTGGCGATTTACTCGGAAGGCTTCAGTAGAAGCTGCTGGGAGTCCCAGCAGCTTCTACTGAAGCCAGCCCCCAACCCCGGGGACTTCCGGCCGGGGACTTCGGGTGGTAGTATACGCCGTGAAGTTGTTTGCGGCCTGCCAGTAAACCCAAAGCAGAAGAGGTCGAAGTGACGTCAGCGGCTCATTTGCGTAATCTTCCCTCAGGGACTTATTCCGGTGTGAACGCGATCGGCTCTTAGTTTCATAGGGAAACTAAGTGCTGGGAACTAAGTGCTGGGAACTAAGTACGGCAAAGTACTTGGTGTGAACGCGGCTAATAGGCGCTTTCACACCAAGTACTTTTCCCAGGAATAGTCCCCGGAACTTTTATTTCCTGGAACTTTCTAGTAAATCGCATTCACACCGGAGTAAGTCCCTGAGGGAGGATTAGGCAAATGAAGCCGCTTCTTCTTCTGCTTTGGGTTTACTGGCAGGGCGCAAACAACTTCACGGCGTATACTGCCGCCCGGAAGTCCCCGGCCGCCCGGAAGTCCCCGGCCGCCCGGAAGTCCCCGGCCGCCCGGAAGTCCCTGGCCGCCCGGAAGTCCCCGGCCGGAAGTCCCCGGCCGGAAGTCCCCGGCCGGAAGTCCCCGGAGTTGGGGACTGGCTTCAGTAGATGCTGCTGGGACTCCCAGCAGCTTCTACTGAAGCCTTCCGAGTAAATCGCCAGAACGCCGACACCTCCTCATCTCCACCGCTTTTGTGTTGCCATAAGTTAGTCTCTCTCCGTTGGTGCGCTGGGCTAATGCTAATGCTAATAATGCTAATGCGAGTAAATAAAATGGCGGCTTCACAAAGACTTTTCAGAGTTTCATGGGGCGTGGTTTGCAATCCGCCCAGCCAATCAGAAATGTGAACCTTTTTCTCCCCAGGAAAGTACCACCTCTCTAGTAGGCACTGAAAAGGGGTGAAAAGGTTCGCAAAGAAAAGTTCTAGTTCCAAACATTTTTGGTGTGAACGCAAAATCCCAGAAACTATCGGAACTATTACTATTACTCCGGTGCGAAAGCGCCTATTAAAGCACTTAAAAAGTCTCTAAGTGAAAAATATTGACATGTAATTAAATAGATTTACCCATCATTGCTTTGTTATCAATGTGTGTTTTGATATAGCTCGATGATTGAACCATCGTCCTGTTGATGCATTCATAGATTGGCCTTCTTAAGACACACACACGCATTAATACTCACACACACACACACACACACATTCTCTTTTGCCAATGGCGTGTTAGTGCATTATAAATGACGGCCATATGTCTTGTAGCTGACGGCCGGGACAGGGAGCAGCTTGAGTGGATATCTTAACACTGAGACCTTACTTTAATGGTATTTTCCGCTCTCTGTGTAGAGAGAAAATGTGTAGGCATTTCAGAAGTATGAATAATTTAATTGTATTGTATTCACATAAAACATCTAGTGTGGGAACATTAATAATTGCAGAGACAGCATCATAATTCTTATGGAGGTCATCAGAGAGAAATAAGAAGCATATGACCGAACATCAAGCTTCGATGTGCACAGCTCATGATAAGAAGCGGGTTATCAAGATGAATTGAATAAAAGAGCCTAGTGTCTTATTCTTAAATAGCATAGTGTGTCTAGTGTAGACCGTTTCTGTTGTGACTGTAGGAAAATAAGTGTGTGCTAAATAGGCCAGTGCCATAAACACTTTTCATTACATCTTATAATTGACTTACTCTTTATTAGGAATGAATTAAAGTTCAATGTATTTTAAAACATGAATGAGAAGCATAACATTTGCTTAGTTAGCTTTTTTTGTGTCATTGTCCTTTGCCCCTAGTCATCGAAGTTAATATAGGACTCACTTTCTGATGCTAACATTGACTTTTTCACACAGAAAATTTTCGTTTTACAAGAACAATTTGTCTGTTTCGCCAACGTCTCTCAAGATCTTCATACAAACGAGTCAAAATGCACAAAGCTTACGTGTTCTTACGCTTGGGAACGCCTAGCTTACACATTTTTGCTCTGCTTAATATGTTAGCTGGGTGTATATCTCATCCAAGCCAAATTAAGCATAATTGAATTAGATCGTGCCCACCTGGGAATGTACTAGAGCTTTCGGCTACCAAGCCCCGTTCCTCTGGAATCAACTTCCAGTGACGATCAGGGAGGCAGACGGTGTCCACACATTTAAGAGCAGGTTAAAGACTTTCCTTTTTAGTACAGCGTACAGATAAGACTGGTTTCAAACCCCCCCTCCTCATGGACCCTTCGTTTATGGAATTGTATGTCTAACTGTATTTGTGTCATTGTGTTATGTTAACTTAAGGGAGAAAGGGAGACACAAAGGAAGGAAGGAGAGAGAAGTAGGAATAGACACAGGGAAGCATTCAGAGAGAGAGCGATGAAGGAAACAAATAACTTTCAAAGGATTAACTGTAAAATACTAAATGTCATAGTTGAGGTTTATCATCCAAGAGAATAGACCTCTTTTAAAGCGCCATTTTGTTCAGCATTTCTTAACCGAGATGTTTTTACATTTTACATTGATCTTGTAAGATACGTTTGTTGTTTTTACATTACCAATTGTGTTTGTTGACTAGTGAAGCCCTCTGAGACAAATAGGATGTGTGATTTTGGGCTATAAAAATAAACTTGAATTGAATATAAAGTATATTTAGTATGAGCAGTTATTGTTTATAATTGCTGGATTGGTGTGTAAATAAGCAGATGTTTTAATGTAATGAGGTTCAAAGCAGCAGATTGTATCCAATAAAGAAAAAGCAGAGTGTAGAAAGATGTAAACACATTATTAACCTTCCAAACTAGCTTATTATGTGTGGTATTATTAGGAAAACATGAAGCTGTTTCACAAATATGTAAAAGCGGTCGTGCACATGAATATATCTGTTAGCCTAGAAAGTATTGTATTGTGAGTTCATTTGAGATCCAGTTAATGCCTCCTCTGGGATCCACTAATAGGCTCTAACTCCTCCCATAGGTGCACCTGTTCTCTTAGTCATGCACACACCCATTGATACACACACATGCTTGGTAAACATATGCAGGCTTACACACACAATAGAAGGCCTTCTTACCCAGTGCTAATTTGAATACACCGAATGTATTTTGACTCAAACTGAAACCGCTGCAGATTTATTTTAGACTCAGAGTTCACTCCCTTGCTGGGAGTGTCAGATGAGGTCATGAAGGTGAGTATGGTAGTTGCTTTATCAACACATTAGAAGGACTCAATCATGTGTTTTGTGGAAGAAGTGTTAAACTAGCTAGTCAGCAATGTTGCCTGGAAATTTGCTTAATGGGCAGTGGTCAGAAGGTTTGCCTTTACATGCGACTACAGTCATAAATTGTGGGCAGTGGAGCTCGTTCAGACACGTACTTGCGTGCAAATTAGTTGCTGTGTGGTGACAGGGCTTGGTCCTATCAGGTTCTTTTAAACAAATCAGGTAAAGCCTCCTGGTTCGACATCAGGATTCCAGCAGCGATGGCCTTCTGGAGTGATGTGTTGTCAATAGTTGGCCATATATTAAAGCAACATGTTTATGTAAAGTTGAAAGGCTATCCAACTATCTTCATGCAAATGGTCCTATTTTGTTGTGTTGTCATGGACAGAACCTTTGTACCTTCATATCCAGGATATAATTGGGCTGATTTTAGAAAGAAAAACACGTCTTCCTTTCTTTGCAAACTTCTACTTTTAAAGCCTCACAATATGTATATTTTCGTCATCATTATATTTTATTGAGCTTTTATCCAAAGTGACTTACAATAAGTGCAATAAACCAAAAAGCTAAACCTTTGTAAGTGCTGGTGCATTAGCTCAAATGGGCTGAACCCATTAAGTGCTATAATAACGTCACTTTGTCTTCAATCCAAAACTGGCCTTTTTACTGGAGAATTCATATGTTAATGTTGACAATTCAAACATTATGTGGTAGTAATCAAACGTCAATACTAGTTTTATTTCAGCAAGCAATAGATTATTATTTACACTGGAGCTGAGAACAATTAAATATGTTGATTTACTGCCAGTAACATTGTTAAAGCGATAATTAACAAAGTTTTCAGATATTTCCTTCACATTTTGCCGCACTAAGTATAAGCCATTAATGATTTTCAGACAATTTGACCCAAATATTGTATCACATGCATCATGCCTTCATGCAGTTATGTGCAGTTGTGAAAAGAAAACACAAGTTAAAAAGCACGAGTGGCTTAACCTGTTAAGCCGAGAGCCCCCGGTACAGGTTTTTTTCACGAAACTGTCACTCAGGGCTTCTTAACATTTAAAAACCTATTAATGTGTCATACCCACTTAACGGGAAGAAACTCAGCTAACTGACAATACGAACAATTTTTCCCGAAACAAAGCACAAGTCTCACAAGAAGCGTTTAAATGAGCCCTGAGCGAAAAAATGCTTAGCACAGAACTCACGTTAAAATACCCTTATTACTTATCGTATCTGCAAAAACAAGATATCGATTAGCAAACTGAGATTCCACAGATTCTACGGGTATTAGTATCATCACTGTACGATCTAGGGATGCCAGCGATTATTCGATTATTCGTTACAGTCTCCATAATCGAATATTATTTTTAAAAATCGATTTTATTTATATATATATTTTTTATTATTTATGTTGAATTTTTTTTTTTTCTGGCTTAGTTTCAACCAACATATAGACTAATGCTAATAATAGTAATAGTATTAATAATTGTAAATGGCCATTGGTCACACCACCAGTTTGTTCTACTGTAAACTTGGAGGAAGCCTGCGTGCAGAGGAGACTGCTGCTGCAGCACGCTACACACCGACCCCGCCCCCCCCCCCCTCCTCTCCCTCACACGTGCGACTAAAGATGAGCAAAGCGGCAGGTAAAAAGAGTTCCTCGTGGAACTACTTTGAACTTACAAGTCCAAAGGAAGTGAAATGCAAGCTCTGCGAAAAGACGTTGGTATATCATAGCTCAACCTCAACAATGCGTTCGCATTTGAGTGCGAAGCCAAAGTGGTTACAGAGAAAGACGCAGCACAGCCGGCCATTACCAACTTTACTTCGAGGCCACGTCGTTGTGATGACATGCGTGCAGGTGAAATAACTGCACTAATCACCAATATGCTAGTGAAGGACATTAATACATTAATACTTATTAATACAGGCTACATGATGGTGGTTTATTTTTTGTTATTTTCTAAAGTGCCTGTCATTGCCTTTATTTGAAGATGCGCGATGCGCTCACAATGTATTTATTGCAATGCTATTATTAATAATACAGGCTACAGCCTGTATTACCTGTATTATTAATAATAGCATTGCAATAAATACATTGCTATAATAATATGTATTGCAATACTGCTATTATTAATAGAAGCTGTAGCCTGTATTTAATAATGGCAGCATTGCAATAAATACATTGTGCGCACATCGCGCATCTCCAAATAAAGGTGATGGCAGGCACTTTAGAAAATAACAAAAAAATAAACCAACATCATTTAGGTTTTAGGTTTATTTGTCGTTTATGTTGTTTGTACTGTTAAACATGTTCCAGTTAAAAAAAAAACTGAATTCCTTTTGTCGGAGTTTTTTTTATTTCTTCTGCGGGGGGGGGGGTCGGTCGAATAATCGATTATTATTCGCCAGGGCTGCCGAATAATCGATTATGATCATGGTCAGTTTCTGGCAACCCTAGTACGATCATAACTTGCGACGTGGGAAACAAAACCAGACTTCACAACACGTAGCGTTACGGAGGAAAGACGGCAATATGTCTTACCTTTTGTTTCTGAGTTCAATGGCATTAAAACGATAAAAACGCTGCTGAAGGTTAATCCAATGTGTCTGTGTCACTTTGAAATGATTCCTGATAATCCATCAGCAATAAATAGCTTTCAGTTTTCAGAGCATAAGATAGCTTTCGACTGCGTGTGCATAGCTGTCACTTCTCAATGGTAACGTGTGTGTGTGTGGAACTTTCCAATCGATTCTATTGGCTCTAACGGTTCAAAAGTGGTGTCAATCATCAAAATCGACCAATGGGTTCCAGAGAAACCCACATCCACCCAAATGACCCCAAAAGTGTTTTCTTTTTGCTAAACTTCTCTAAAAAAGTCAAATGTAACTTGTTTTGCATCAATCTTGATACAGGGTACTTATTATATCTTATAGTTTGGATTCCTAAAGCTTTTAGTCTACCATCCCATCATTCAAGGGTGGTTTTCACTGTAAGTAATGGTATTATTTTTGGATGAACAGACCAAACCCAGACCTGGAAAACAGGCTCAGGGCTCAACAGGTTAAGGTGCAAAAAGCCTGTTAAGAGATGTTTTTGTGTTGGTTGCATATCCCTTGAGATTGTCATTGAGTCAAAAAAGTTTCAGAAGTTCCACTAAATCCCTCACATCTCCCTGATTGATCACAGAGCGTCTTTCCATCTGAAGTCCATTTCCTTTTTATTGAGTCACGTGTAAATAAACAGCCGACTCATCTCATCAGGATATGGATGTGAAGAGGTCAGGACTTTAAAAGCTGCCATTACCTAACATTAGTGACCTGGAGGGGCGAGCAGAGAGCGAGGCTGAAAGGAAGCCCATTTTCCCAATGGTCCATTATGTGAATAGTACAGGCAGCATGTTGAGAGATATGGCTGCATGACGTGAAGATACTGACAGATAATGTGGTGTGTGCCTTTACTGTGACCCCCACGTTAACATGTGACGTTACACCCACATTGTTGTTACTTCTGTCGCTGAGCTCAGGCTGTTCTCATACACTGTTAAAAGCTTTACATACAACAAGTAATGCACTGTAATTTGTGTAAATCCTATGAAAATGTACTTGTATGTAATCCAGGAAGTAAAAAGGGTGAACAAGTCACCATAGGAAGGATGTTAGGATGAAAGGATGATTGTAACTGCTGTGTGAAACTAGATTTTATACATTTGTCTCTCAACTTTGACACTTCCGTCGTTGTTTTAACCAAAACCACACTTTCTTTTTCCTTAACCTCAAACCGAGTTACCGCTCTGAAGACGAGAGTTTGTTTTGAAAAGACAGACATTTAGAGATGTTTCAGGATTGTGATTTTACAGTTGTATTTCCTGGAGGAAGGAGGTGCAGATGGATAGAAATGGAAACACAAATATAATGTGGGGATTTCAAAAGCAGGTGTATGTAATGATGGTTTGGCCCTGCATCCATGATATAAGAACATTGGTCATTGAGTCAAAACTAAACGCTACCCCTACTAAAACCTATTTAAAGTTGGTTTTGAGAGATTTTAGCAGCAGTTGAAGCAGTAGAAAAGTCATTCTAAGAAGAAGCAGCAACATTATGGGTCCAGGGAACATGTGTTTGAAATCTTTCTGCTTCTGTCTCTGAAAATAACTTTATCTCAAATGACAGCTGTCAGATCATCACCTTGTTAGGAACAATGGTTAGAGATTGTGGGGATGGATGAGATCATTTTTCTTTTTATAGAGGCAGCTAATAAATATATAATGAAGGTGATTAAAACAGTTGATTATAATCTACTTAGTGCACCAGAGAAGACACCTCGAATAATGTGGATAACAGACAACAAGGCTATATCTACTTGCATATAGTCTCAAACTCCAGCCTCCCTCTGGATTATCCTTTGTAAATCCCCTTTGGCTCAAGTCTGGATACAGATCTAAAGAACATGAAGGGAATCCTTGAGAGAATTGGGTTTACATGTGACACTGAGACGGGTAAAGTGACGTCAGCTTAATGAGAGATCTAGGAATAAAAGAGGAGACTTATTGAACAGATCCACACATGATCCTCCAGCCAGAATCCTGACTCACTGGCCCAGTTTATCTTGTTACGCAACAGGTCACCCGAGTCCATTCACCCTCTCTCCTTACTGGCTATAAGGAAAGGCCGAGGGGAGGGGGGGTCTGAGAACAGAGGTTTAAGCCTTTTTTCTCAGGACAGACGCTTATATTTCTCAGCACTGGACACATAGTCCCTGAAGATGGTGGTTTTAGTACATTAATGGTGACGTATGTATGAGAAAATACAACAAAGAGCAAATTGAACATGGCCTTACTTGACTGTGACACTTCAATACATGGAAAGACATTAACAGAAAGGAAATACAGGTATTTACTTAAAGGTAGGGTAGGTAAGAATGGAGAAACCAGCTCGAGTGCGCTAGAATTTGAAAATACACAACCGGAAAAAATCTGCCCCTTCCTTCAGAGCCCCCCCTCCAACACACACGAACGCGCACATGACCAATGAGGGCACGAGATAAGTTTGTGCCCCGATGGAAGGCTGACAGGCAGGTAGGCCATCCAGTTACTTTAGCCGGCTCAGATGATTGGTCGTGCTTTTTACAGCGCCACGGCTTCCACAGATGATATTTTTTATGGATTTATTGTCAAAGCATTTAATGTATCGGGATGTTGAGAGCATTCCATGGAATATAAAAAGTGTTTCTGAAGTGAATTACCTTCACTATAATATTCCTTTAAATTGAAAACGTCTTTGTTTAATCACCTTCTCTAAAACAAACTTAAAAAGAGACAATTTCTTAAAAAATACACATTTAGTAGTCAGCACCAATATATTGTCATGATTTCTCAATACCATTCTACTAGAATGCTATAAAAGTAAAACAAAAAAATGAATCCTATACTTAAATGGCAAATGGAGTTTTATATAGCGCTTTATTCTGTCTTCTCAAAGCGCTTTTACATATTTACAAAATAAATCTCTGGTGCCGCCACTGAGCCTGACTATTTGTGTTGGGGGGGCCCCGAATAGTTTTTTTCTCCAAAGGGGGCCTGACAGAAAAAGTTTGAGAACCAATGGTCTAATGGCTGCAAACAGCTAATGCTAACTAGCTCTTCTCCTTGTTCTCAATGTAGCATCATTACTGAAAATATAGATTGCGTCCACAGTACACCCGTGGAAAAATCTGTAAGATGTTCACAGCATTTTTTGTTGAGACACTGGTTGTTTCTCAATGTCGAGGCTGCTTGCTTGGTAGCACATGTCTTCCGAGTCACTTGCTTCAGAAGCGAGGCAAGAATCCTTCCTAGCTTCGGAAAACAAAGAATTGTGGAACAGGCTAACAGGTGTGCGTCATATGCGAGACCCCGCCTTAAATGAAGCGCGATTTCCGCCAAAGATTTGGAAATTGGTCCGTGCGCAAAGCATTGTGGGGATTTTAAGACCGCGGAGTCTACACATGTGCAGCCTCGAAATTTCTCGCTACAAAGTACGCCAGCCTCGGTAGAATTCCAAGTATGCTGGACATTGGAACAGTCCTTCGGCGGCACTCGATGACGTAGTATGCTTGAAATAGTGGCTCTGGAGCATCCTTCCTCGACATTGAGAAACGCCCACTGTTAGTTATGGAAATTGGCATCCATCTTGTAAATTCAAACCCACTAATCAGTAATTAGTCCAAGCAGGCAACAAGAAGACATAGAAACAGGTCGACTACTGTACCAACAGCTCAGCTGAAAATGACATAGCGCTACAGTTAGAAGATTCCAATAGAAAGCAATGCATTCAAACTGATTTTGTTTCTGACGTGTCTCCGAACAATGAGCGTCTCTATTCCCACATGGACTAAGTTAGACATTACACAGGCTTCGTCCTATAGGGGAGCTGCCAGCGAAAACTCAGTTTGAAATCCCCCGCGAATAATTGGGACATTTGCATTCTGACGTACAGCTCCTGCGGGGGATGCAGTGCGTTTGTGAAAAGGTCTTCAGAGAGCTGAGGGTGAAAGGGACGGCAGCTGCAGGGAAACAGAGAGGAAAGGACGGATGAGGAAGGAGTGGAGGAGATACTGAGGCCTCGTCGTAGGGCTTTGCCAGCATCTGCATGGTTGCTAAGGGAACCACTTAATTGTGTCCTTCACAGCAACTCTTTCCTTTCCTTTTCATACACGCTTCCTTTCCTCCTTCTGTTTTAACCCTCTTGTTGTGTTCGGGTCGAATTTGACAGTTTTGTACTTTCATCAATCATAAATATTGTCTTTTACATCTGATTGCTTCAAGGCCTTATGATATAGGAGGCGTGTGGTGCAGTGGGTTGTGCGTTGGTGTTGGGATCAGGAGAGCACAGGTTCAAACCCCACTGCAGTCAGCTTGTCGTTGTGTCCACTTCACCCCAAATTGCTCCTGTGGGGATTAGCCACAGTATTGAGTATGTAAGTGGCTTTGGATAAAAGCGTCTAACATGTAATGTAATGTACTATCCTCCACAGAAGGCATTTAAACATATACAATTACTGATCACCACTTTCATTGCATTTTGAGTGGTTTAGTCAACTAACACCTGTGATGTTTCTGTCAAAAATGACCCTATACACCATCAGATGAAGATAAAATGATTGTTAATGTTGTGATAAAGTCTTTTCACTGCAGTTATTCATGTGAACCTGTAAGTCTGAGACATTGTTCACAGCTTAAAAGGGTGTTAAATAAAACGTGGTGATGATGAATGTTTTTTGTGTTGATGTAAGAGCAGTTAAAACAGTCCAATTTGACCGGAAACACCAAAGAAAAGTGGGAAAAAGGAACACAACGGGAGGGTTAAAGCTGCTTGTCCTTAGCAAAGGGAAGCAGAAAGTGAAAAGATATCAAGAGAAGGAGCCAGGAGTCTGTCAGAGAGACACTGAATGGTCTCTGGTCCCAGCTGAGTGTAATTTAAGACCCTGTCATTTATACAACAGAGGACGAGTGGATTATCTAAGTGTCCTTGACCCACTATGCCCCTCACTTTGTAGGCTGCCATAGAAACATAAAGGTTATATGGCTCGTAGAGTGGGTGGACGGGACCCCGTGTGATGGTGGGCTGAATAACACTGAGAGACAATAATGCAGCCGTTGGCGAGCTGTTAGGTCATCTCTCAGAATCTGCATTTGAAACAAAGATTGTGTCCTTGCTCTGTGGTTTCTGATCGCCTTCAGGCTAGAACAAGAGTCACATTTCCCCAGCTGGTAGAAGGTCATGCCCATGGTCGTAGGAAGCATCCTCAATGTGGGTGGGACAATTTGACGGGGGGTGTGGGCAGGTGGTGGACCTAACCTCCTCTAGGGGGGTCCGGGGGCATGCTCCTATGCATCAATCTGCTGCACTTTGAGAGCTAAGTTAGGGACTAAATCTATGGATACACCTCTCAACACCCAAACAGTATTCAGTGTTTCCCCTACCATTGTCTTGGAGGGGCGATGCGCCCCGCCAACGGACCCCCGCGCCGCCCCCTGAAATTCAAGGTGTTTATATATATATGTTTATATATATATATATAGCACCAAATTGCAACTAATCTATATCTACTGTCACTTTTCACATTGAACATGTGCTCTTTTATTAAATAAACTAAACGCTTTCATTTTAAGTTGTGAGTTTAGTGTTTTTGACCCTAAGAAACACTGATGCAGTAATCAATAACAATAGTCCACAGCTCCTCTCTCTGCTCCAGAGGATTTTTTAAAAATATATCCCAATGCCAAAACGCAGCATGTGTACGGCTCTGAGAATCTGCCTTGGTACAAAGTAGCAGTGAAAACATGGTACGGAATTTCATTGATTTGGGCATTCTCTCAATAAGCAAGTGGAATGAATTTGATAAGGAAGCACTGACACAGCGCTGTTCAAAGAGCGGCGAGTGGATAGACCGATGCACGGACTTTCCACATGGTAAAAGTGGGGGGGTCTAAACTAATCATTTTAAATATAATGGCTGCGACGCCCATGGTCATGCCATTGCCAATAGCTAATTATGCACACTGCTACGATATCTGATCTAATGTGTATTCACTGACTTAGTACTGTAATTGTATACCTTATTCCATACTGTACTACACGCCTTACTGCATATAATGTTCATATCTATATTCCTATAGATAAGTAAATATACTCTGGTTGGATGCTAAACTCACCTTTCGTGGTCTCAGTTATCTGTGCAATGACAATGAAGTTGAATCTTATCTTCTATCTCGTCTAATCTTTTTTGCAGTATCTCTCTTTGTATATATCTGTTTAAGGGTTCATTCACTACTCAAAAACAAGTGTTGCAAGGGTTTAAACATTGCATCTAGATGTTATCTGGAGAATTGTTGCCCTTTAGTCATCTTGTGTGATAATCTAGATGCAGCGCTGCATTAAAAAATGCATGGGGCAGCTTTGGTGGGGGTGTGTTGCGACAGGTACAGATTAGAAATGCGATCCAGGGAGTCCAGACTGAGTAACAGATCCACGAGTTTGAAAGCTTATCAGACACCGAAAGAGGGGTTTCTGTTACTGTGAGGATTCAAGAGGGATCTGACAACTCGGCAACGTTTTACAAACACCAAGCTCCTGATGTAGTTAGATGTCATGTGGGGAAAGGGGAGTATGTTATTAGCATCATGTACAAGAGCAGAAATCAATATGTCAAACATTTTCTTATTTTCTAAGTGGCAGTATTCTGACAACTAGCCAAAATACACGTTTCCTTTTACACTGAGTAATCTGTCAATATTGTGTAGTATCTGTATTATTGTATGGTATTTGGGAAGCTGTCCAGGCGAAATCGTTATGATTACAGAGCTATCAAAAAAGCTTAGCAACGTTGTCCAATTGCTAGTATTTTATATCTTTGCAAACACTGTCAACAACACAAGACAAAGCTTTCAGTCCAGGCAGCACGGCTAACTGAGCTAATGGCTAACTAGTATGTGGAAGCTACTGTTAACAGCTGTTAGCCATTATTTTATTTATTTATGTATTCGTTTATTTGGCAGGGACATTGCACATTAATGAACACTGAAATAGGCCAAGTGTAAATATGCCGGATTTAGCTTTGAGCTACTTTCCATCACATAAAACATAAAGAAAATGAAAATGACAAACATAGCAGTACAAATACATAAAATGCAAGAAAAGTGCAAGAGTAAGCTTTTTGTCCATCAGGAAAATCAAGGCATAGCAGCTAAAGAACATAAAACATTGTATCCATTACAAATATGATCCAGTTTCTCCAAAATCAACTTAATGCCATACAGCCTGAAACATTCTCTCTGTAAATTGAATGCCAGAGTAACAAAGTGCAAGAGGGAGTGTTCAGGAAGCAGATTGGGACTCACAGAAGCACTGTTACAGTTAGCGGTTAGCCTTACTTTAGCAACAAGTAAAGCTTTCTGTGAATCAGGAACATCAAGGCAGGGCAGTTTGAGAGCATGAGACAGTTTCTCCCTCAAATATAATCCAGTTTCTCTAAAATTAACTTAATGCCATACACATTTATCTCAGGGGATTGTATACAAACGTTACAAAGAGGCGTTCAGGGAACAGATTGGGACTGATAGAGACACTATTTCTGTCACAATCTTATGAAGGACCCAAATGCAGCGCTCGAGAAACCAAGGTGTATTGGTAATGTACTTTATTGGCAGAGGGATACCAGCAGAACAGTAACAGCCAGATGACGTGCAGGCAAACGAACCAGAGGACAGCAGGCAGAAGGTGAGTCAAGGCCGGGCAGAGGGTCAGGGAGCAGGCGAGGCGGTCAGCCTAGGTACAGGCAGGGTCAGACAGCAGGCAGAGCAGGCAGGTCAGGGACAGGCAGGGTCGGAACCGGGTAGGCAATCTGGTAAGAAGCGCGTGAAAGACTAGCATGAAGGCAAAGTACGATCTGGCAACGGGTGTGTGTCTGGCGAGGGTTTAAATACTGGCAGTAAAACTAATGGGTGCTGTAGAGAAAGAGAGTGAGCAAAAACGTGTGTGTGATTAACTGAATGGAAAACTACTCGTGAAAGATGGAGCAGACTGTGACAATTTCCCCTTTTACAAGTTAGTTTAGTATGCATGAAGGCAAGTCATAAAGAGTGTGATATTTAAAAAGAGACAGCAGCGTTAAGATAGCTAGTACTGTAGGTGTGTCGTTGTGCTATTGGTTAGATGAGACCAGTTCATGAAAAGTTGATAATACGATTAAGAAAACTGCATGGGAGGAGTGAATGGCAGGATGTAGAAAGAAGAAAAACACACAGGCCCAATCATCCATCAGCTAGAGCTTCGTTTGTGAACTGCAGTTTCGGTCAAATCTAAATATAATACACGACCACATTGTCTCCAACCATCTCTTGTAATTCCCACCTCTTTGGTTTTAAAATGTGAAGACTTAGATGAAATAAGTTGCAGACGTGCAAAGCCACAAACACAGGAAATAGAACATGTGGATATGGTGGCGTTAGTAACACGCGAGACAGCAGTTATGTGATAAACTAAAACATGTATGAGCTGCAGAGTCTGTAGCCACTGTATCGGACTCGAGTGTGTGTCAGAGTGTGTGTGGCTTATGTTTTTGTGTTTCACAGGGGGTGATGTGGAGGTAAACGGGAGGGGGGGGGGGGGGTTGCAGTGTGCTGACAGCTGGCCTCTATAAATAAATGTTGCAGGCAGGGGGGGAGACACAGGGGTGCAGAGAGAACATAAAGGGGGAGAGTCACACTGATACAGATGTACTGAGAGACTATAAGGAATGTGTCCCTAGCTCCGGGCATGACTTAGCGGACAAGCATCACATCCCCACGCTCCTGACCAATCAGAAGCCTCAGTTTTGAACATGTGACCCTCTGCAGCGTCCTATCTCCTTCTATCATGTGTCACGACTGCAGTGTGTTGCCGTTACATTTTATCTCACATCGGTGTCAGTTTCCTTCCCTGTTTTATTTGTCTTGCTCTGAAAAAACATTGACTTTAATTGAATGTAGTGTGTGTGTGTGTGTGTGTGTGTGTGTGTGTGTGTGTGTGTGTGTGTGTGTGTGTGTGACATGTTAGTATGATACCCTAATACATTGTTACTAGTAGCCAGACGTAGCACATTCATTGCTTGATGTGAACACATTTAATACGGTTCAAATGAGAATACAAAAAATATATCATGATGATTTAAAGAGAGACAAAAGACTGTATACCAGTGTTGTGTTTCTTCGTCACACAGACAGGAAACAGCCATATGAATCCTGTGAATGTGACTTTGTGAGAACACATGGCTCACACACACGCCTCTCCCTCCATTAATTTGTGATGCAGTCGGTCACTGAGCCCTGTCGTATCATATCCTGTAGACGAGCTGCCCGGTAACAACTGACTGAGAAGAACTGTATCACTGACACCGGCGACTTTCACTTTCCTGCCTCCTGTTACACCATTTCATTGCTGTGTGTGTGTGTGTGTGTGTGTGTGTGTGTGGTGTGTGTGTGTGTGTGTGTGTGTGTGTGTGTGTGTGTGTGTGTGTGTGTGTGTGTGTGTGTGTGTGTGTGTGTGTGTGTGTGTGTGTGTGTGTGTGTGTGTGTGTGTGTGTGGTGTGTGGGGTGCGGGGGTGTGGGGGTGAGCTGGGTTTGGTTTCCTGTCTTGGCAGAGCAGAGACACACTGAACACCTGCCTGTCTTACAGCTTTACTGTCATACCTATTCTACCTGTCTTCCTGAACCCATTTCAGCTGCTGCTAAAGACGGAGGAAAGGCGAGGCAAAATGTGGGAAGGAAGGGTGTAGGAGTTATTTGCATATCGTGACAAAAGACAGAGAACATTAGTTAATTGTGGTGAATTTCCATTATCAGGGGAATGGTAAATATCATCACCAGTGAATTAGGAAAGCTCCAAATCGTGGTGGAAGAAAGTCAAACCTCAATACATTTAATTAATTAATTTAATCCTGTACATGTACGTTTTTTAACATACCATCAAAAGAGCTCTTTAAAATATATTGTTATTATTGTTAATTTAATTTAAATTATTACATTTTTATTATTTTAATATATATCTTTTTGTTACGTATGCTTTAATTGTTCAAGAGGGGCCTTATCATAATAATAGTATTAATTATTATTTATATTATAATATTTTTTTCTTTATTTTCACAATAACCTTATCAAACAATCATTTATTAATAACTTTTACTCAAATTGCTGTTTTCCATAATCATAATAACATTTAATGACGCTATTTTTTTATATATATATTTCTTTATTTTTGCAAGAGGGCTTTATGATTTATAATAACTTCAAACATAATTAGATTATTTATTATTCTCATTGTGTTTTCTATCTGTGATGCAACTTCTTAGACTATCGTCCTCAGACTCTGGCCTGCTTACCACCCCTACTAAAACTATTATTATTATTATTATTATTATTATTATCATGATATCATTATTTTGGTCAGTTTATTGAGATGTTTCTTCTCTTGCCTGTTAAGAAGTCAGCGACAGCGGGGTGGGTTTAGAGGAAGATGAGGGTGGGGGTGTCCCCCGTTATCAGGCGGCAGAATAGGAAGTCAGAAGCCTTCTCTCCCACTTCCCGTTTTCTGCCTGCAGCGAAACGCAGTCTTGTGAAAGACATTCTGTGGGCAGACGACGGGTACATTGCGCTAATGAAGCTTTCTGATGATGGCCTTTGTGTGAGGAACAGAGCGACGTACAGAGAGGAAGACATGCACCAGGGGTATTGAGTTGTATGCATGTGTAAAGACAACATCGGCTATATCTGCTATTAACAGCAACATCCTGTCTCTGTTAATAGTGCTGAGTTACAGGCCAATAGTAATCTGACATAGAACACATATTTACTTCTAGTTTTGCAATTATCAACTGCACTGATAAATACATGTGCAATAACTTACCTACTGACTTGTTTGCATGTTGTACTGCCATTACATTACATTACATTGCATTTAGCTGACGCTTTTATCCAAAGCGACTTACAAGTACATTCGACCAGGAAGACACAACCCTGAAGAAAACAGAATCATATAAGTACATCAGGTTTCATAGAGCCAAACATTTCAAGTGCTACTCAACTGGCTATAGATAAGCCAGTCCTTTATTAGTATATAAGTGCCTTGTTATTAATTCTATCGCTCGAAGTGGAGTCGAAAGAGATGAGTTTTCAGTCTGCGCCGGAAGGTGTGTAAGCTTTCTGCTGTCCTGATGTCAATGGGGAGCTCATTCCACCATTTTGGAGCCAGGATAGCAAACCCACGTGTTTTTGCTGATGGGAACTTGGGTCCCCCTCGCAGCGAGGGTGCAGCGAGTCGTTTGGCTGATGCAGAGCGTAGTGCACGCGCTGGGGTGTACAGTTTAACCATGTCCTGGATGTAGGAAGGGCCAGATCCATTCGCAGCATGGTACGCAAGTACCAGTGTCTTGAAGTGGATTCTAGCAGTTACCGGGAGCCAGTGAAGGGAGCGGAGGAGCGGAGTGGTGTGGGAACATTTAGGAAGGTTGAAGACCAGACGAGCCGCTGCATTCTGGATGAGCTGCAGAGGTCGGATGGCACATGCAGGTAGACCAGCCAGGAGGGAGTTGCAGTAGTCTAGGCGTGAGGTGATGAGAGCCTGGACCAGAACCTGGGTGGCTTTCTGGGTCAGCTGGGGACGAATCCTCCTGATGTTGTACAGTGTATATCTGCAGCAACGGGTTGTAGCAGCGATGTTTGCAGTGACCGTATTGTTCTTGTATGGTAATGTCCTATTGTTTTGTAAGCGTACTCTTCAATGTATCATAGGTCCAATCTATTGTCACTCTATATTAGGGATGCTCCGATCGTCGGCCGATACCGATCGCCGATCCAATCGAGTGGGCGGGGCCTATGGGGATCTTCCATTTAAAGTGGTGTTTAATTGTTGTGATTGCACCTTCGGGAATGCTTGGACTCAGACAACAAAAGGAATATAATCTAATCTCAATCATGTTGCTTAAACAGGGTCATATTACACTTTCAATCAACATCCAACATGCACAACTATATGAACAAACAATCATGGGTTTCTTATTAAATACCTCTAAGGAGGATGTATGTCTTGAAGGCAGCACAATTAATCAAAATGTTACTAAAATCACTATATGGTTCATTAAAGGTTAAATTCATATGAAATGCCATTTTGAATGAAGTATTGTTGGTCTGCAAAGATATCCAAGCCTACAAATCATATTCTATAGACTTAAATATTTGATTGTTAGATCCTATCACATCATAATAATTATGTGTTTCCATGATCATGAGAATTATGACTTAGTAGCATAGACTTAAATCGCTAAAATATGACTTTCTGCAATATTTACTGTCCAAATGCTGGTATAATATGCAAGTGGCTAATATCTGTGCATCGCTCACCCGCCATAAAGACCAAGGTTATCTGATGCGTGGCTGTCGAACTTTGAACACCTCTAGCTCTGTGGCCGATGGGTGAAACATGCTGCACCCTGGATACAAACGTGGTCATTCTGGTTCTACGTGGGATGCATGTGTGCAGGTTCACCACAAACACATAAAACCACGTCTGTACTGAAGACTTTGAAGCTTCATTCATAAGGTTGCGTAAATTCATTCTGTTTGAACCCGTCATTTGTGCATCGTTGCCGATATATCCAAGGCTGTGTATGATTCAGACAATCAACAGCACGTTGTTATTTAAGAGAATCCATATCCATTTAACATTTCAAAACTGCGGTCAAAAACTGTTCTCTCTTCCATTTGCTTCACACAAAGGGAGGTAAACACCTGTGTGATTCAATCCAGGATTTCCTAGGTGATTTTTGACCAATGAGATCATGGTTTTGGCCCGGTTCGTCTGTTTATCCTTCAGGAGCTTTTACAGAAAACTACTCTTGAAACCTGGTGTAAGGTTGTACCATTGGCCATGATCTGAATCACAAGCTGAGTTTCCCTCCTGCTAACATTGAGGTGTCAGTAGGCTACATGTGGTGTCAGAAATAATCAGAAAACGTCATTCCTGCACTTAGAAAATTTACATGAACGCCCCGTCAATCTTTGTTTATAGACCACATGTGTCAAACTCAAGGCCCGGGGGCCAAATCAGGCCCTTGGTGGATTTAATTTCGGCCCGCAGGATAATTTCTAATTACTATTAGATCTGGCCCACCGGTATATTGCACGCACACCTTCACTCCATCCTGAGGGTCTCCTCCGCTCAGAGCCTGAGCCCAAACATTGATGACCTTGCACCCAAGATGAGATGCCAAGTATCTGAGCTAGCATCACAGAGCAGCACACTGAGTTCAAAGGATGCTTCTGCACTTTCTCTCTCACGACAACAGGGCAGGTTTGGTTTCTCTTTGAGGGGAATAGTTTTGTTGAAGCTGTTGTTGTCCTGTGGAGAAATGTACTCATAAGAAATGACTCTGGAGAAGCTGCAGATAGAGCCATAAGAAATGAATGCAACTGATTATTTAATGTTGTTTTCATAGGCAATAATTTAAGCTTTGTTAGTTCCAGGTTTAATATGGGCAATAAGTTCATTTCAATAAGTTCTGCAATAAACATTGAACCAGCTAGTCCACCTCCACTAGTACCCATGTTTATATTTTGGCCCACTGTGTATTTGAGTTTAACGGTGACCCCCTGGTATAGACAATTAAAAATGTTGCACCCTGGATCAATACGTGGGATGCATGTGTGCTAGTTGACATTGACATTATACTGTATACACATTTAAATAGGCCTACAACACATCTTCTTTGTAGCGTCATTAAAGATCACAAACACACAGAAGTAAAAGAACAACTTCCCATTTCCAGGAACACGTGACTGTCTAAGGAAAGTGTGAGTCTATCATTGGCCTTCAGGAGGTCTAGTGTGTTTCTAAACTCCGACCTAAGACCCTCGCAGTAACCAGGAAACACTTTGATAAACACCAGCAACATAACATCTTACTGTGTGTGGATTTAATGGATTGCAGATCATGAGGCCTCCTCTCATGGACTTACACGACTATAGCTCTATTATTTTCCCAAGATAACGATACATGTTTTAAACCTCCAGGAGAGCAACAAAGGAAGTTCCCTCTCCCAAGACATTTAAAAGATGTTGTCTTTATCGATTCAAACATATATAAAACATACAATTGAGACAATTAAAATGCCCAAAAAATAATGTTAACGTGTATTAAAAAAAATACTGATCCAGGAGGATGTCACCAATCTTTATTATTATTATTTAAAAATGTTTTTTGCAACAACTACCGTCCCTTTATAACAATTCCCCTCTAAATGTTCCTGCTCATTCTTCTTATAGTATTTGAGTCTTTGCAGAAATACTTCTCAGGCTACACCTAATGGAACAATATAAACATGTCATGTCCAATAAAAAGAGACATCCAATGATTTCCCCCCGGTGCATTAACGGACGGTAAAGAATCCGCGTGTGGAATGGAGAGCCGTGTATTGAATTTCACATTTCTGTAAAAGAACACCGTCTGAATTAATCAGTAATTGTGTGTAAAGCACCTCCAGCTGCAGCTCACACAGCCACATGCTCACACACAGCTCGATATAGAGTGACTTCCTGTCTGACTTCTCCTTCCTCCTCTCTCTCCGCAGCCTCTGGCTCGGTGGTGCCGGCTGCTGCCCAAAGATGCTGCCAAGATGCCGGAGAGCGCGTGGAAGCTGGTCTTCTACACCATGTCCTGGTCCTACAGCACCTACCTGCTCTTCTTCACCTCCTACTCCTTCTTCCATGACCCCCCCTCTGTCTTCTACAGTAAGATATGCACAACAGAAAACATTTATTGAAGCAGGTCATGTACGAGTCGTCTACTAAGATTTACAGGCTTTATTTGTCAGATGCACAACATTTACAGCGCAGTTGGTGGCGATAAAAAGTCTCCTCAAACATACAAAACATATTTATATATAGGCACACATATGCAAATACAGACAAATATATATACACAAATATAAAATGAAATACTCCATAGTAGAATACATGCTGTAAACTGCAATAATATATAAATAAGTGGATATTTATATACATTTCTACATTTATTAACAGCTGTTGGGACCATTTGTGCTTTTATTAAACATTAACACAAAGCAATTTTTATAAATACTCACCTGTAATGTGGTTCAGTCAGACAACTCACGTGTTTCTTAATATGTTTATTATAGCAGCATATAGTTTGAGTTTGGCGTCTCGGCTCGGGCCTCATCACTCCACAGATTTACAAAGAACATTGAGTGATGATTAGATAACTATCCCCCGAGCCTACAGGTGGAAGCTGGGGTGGAAGCTGGGGTGGAAGGTGGGGGTGGAAGCTGGGGTGGAAGCTGGGGTGGAAGCTGGGGGTGGAAGCTGGGGGTGGAAGCTGGGGTGGAAGCTGGGGTGGAAGCTGGGGGTGGAAGCTGGGGGTGGAAGCTGGGGGTGGAAGCTGGGGTGGAAGCTGGGGTGGAAGCTGGGGTGGAAGCTGGGGGTGGAAGCTGGGGTGGAAGCTGGGGGTGGAAGCTGGGGGTGGAAGCTGGGGTGGAAGCTGGGGTGGAAGCTGGGTGGAGCTGGGGTGGAACCTGGATGGGAGCTGGGGTGAAAGCTGGGGTGGAACCTGGATGGGAGCTGGGGTGGAACCTGGATGGGAGCTGGGGTGGAAGCTGGGGTGGAACCTGGATGGGAGCTGGGGTGGAAGCTGGGGTGGAACCTGGATGGGAGCTGGGGTGGAAGCTGGGGTGGAACCTGGATGGGAGCTGGGGTGGAAGCTGGGGTGGAACCTGGATGGGAGCTGGGGTGGAAGCTGGGGTGGAACCTGGATGGGAGCTGGGGTGGAAGCTGGGGTGGAAGCTGGGGTGGAAGCTGGATGGGAGCTGGAGTGGAAGCTGGGGTGGTGGGGGGCAGGCGAGCAGCAGCAACATGAAACACAGCAGCAGGAACATGAACGTAGCAATAGCAAGTGAACACAGCAGCAGCAACATAGCGAGGCAGAGGCAAGGAAGACCTGGCAGCTTAAATAGAGCGGCATGTTGTTTGGTTGGTTGTAAGAGGGACGAGGTGCTTCACGTGTTAATGTCTGATTGGTGCTCGAGTTGACTGCCTGAACTAGCTCGCAGGCTTCGCTCCATATATAATAATTTAGTGTCTAAAGTAAAATAATTTCCTGCAATGCAGCCTTTAAAACCAGGAAAAGACAACAGTAGTTTTATTATAATAATCAAGACATATATAAGTCACATACAGTATACTATTGATATAAAATCAATATATTGCCCAGTCCTACGTTCAAAGAGCTTAAAATTGCGTTAAAAGGCGCGGTTTTGTTGTCAAATCTGAAAGCTAATGACTCCACGCTACCTAGGAAATTCAAAATCTAACCCGATATCTAGTCTCATATCACAATATCCGTATTATATCCATATATTCCCCAGAGCTACTTAAAGGGTTTAAATAATCCGTCAATATTGAATATGTTGAATTGAGTTCTTACATTACGTTACATTACATTGCATTTAGCTGACGCTTTTGTCCAAAGCGACTGATATCAAATTATATTTGATGTTTTCAGTTTCCTTTCCAGTGTTGATCTGACTGTGGACTTTAGTAAAAGCATGTTTAATAGAAGAGAGAGTTCCTGCCTGCCGTCTGAAGCAGCTGAAGTGGTTTTAATCTAATAAACCAGCAGCAGCAGCAGCTCTAATCCTACAGACGCTCTGAGGTGAAGACGCTTTGAGTTTCAAACAGAGATATTTATAGCAGGGAACACTTCACATGCAGCCTGGACGTTCATTCTGATTATTCAACTGTTATTCCGTCAGTCATCAGCTGTCATTGATACCAACACCCAAAGACATATTGTTATTGTTCAAAAAAGACAGAAATGAAAGTAAACAAACCTGTCGTCTACAACATTACGTTAAATAATAGGGAGAAATGTGTTATTTAAAGGGGACCTATCATGCAAAATGCACTTTTGTACATATTTTATACATGAATAGGCCTATGTGTAAATATATGCCCCCGGTGTTCCAGAGAACTCACAGAAAACACCACCCTCTCTATTTTCCTCCATACCCAAATCTCTAAAAAAAAGGGGCTGCAACGGATCTGATAAAAACTGATCCAGATTTGAACACTGTCCTGACATCAGGACAGTGGCGCTACGGCTATTGGGCCAACTCTCCACCTATCAGGGGAATGTGGGGTTGGGCCACGGCCAGCCATTGCCGCGTGAAAGCGCTGGAGACGCTGTAGTACATATGCCAGGCCTGTAAGTGGCGCTGTAGCCTGCCACAAAAGCAGCGAAGAAGACTTCCTGTGCATGGTTGCCATGACTGCCCTTCTGTTTATTCTCCGCTGTGGCTCTTTTTCTCCCTCCCCGAGGCAAGCGTTTGCTCCCGCTGCTGTAATTCAATGCAATCTCTCCCCGTCGAGGCAAGCACTGTAATTCTCTCCGGTTAGTCCACCAGCAGATGAAAAACACCCACCTCTCCGCCTCTTCCAAGGAACGAGGGGACCGTGCGGCAGAGTTTCAGTTTTTGCTGGTCAACATGTCCGTTAAAGTTGAAATCTTCCGGACCAAATTAGAAAAGTGCCGGTCAAAGGTCTTCTTTGTTATTTATTGAGCTTTAAAACAAATTAATAACGACTCTATATAGTAATATAATAAAACACGGAGGACGGAGATCTATTTTTCTCCCCCTCTTCTGACTTGATCAGAGCGGCTCCCCTCTCCTGCAGGGGGCGTGGTCAGCTGCAGCTCACAGAATCAGCCCCCTGCAACAACAGCGCTGGAGAACAGCAAATAGAGCGAAATGAGGCATGGCTCAAATGCAGGATCTGTTTGGTATTTTGAAAACAGAAACGTATAAATATACCTTATATAGGTATATACAATTTATCATTTAAATATAGCATGATAGGTGTCCTTTAAGGAATGATAATTGACCTCATGTTTCTAAATACAGAAATGATAACATCACGCTGTGTCTATAAATCACCTGACATTTATTTATTTATTTGCCAAAAATAGAGACACAAATCCATTGTAATACATTTAAAGGTGAATTTGCCTGATTTAAATTTGATAAAAGAAAGATATTTTCTATTTTATTCGATACAATTGCTGATCAAATTGCTACCAACATCATAGTTGAGTTAAAGTCTGTTATTCGGTCAACCCTATACAAAAAAAACATAATCCGGGACAAGAATACATATTTGTATGCCAACTTAATAAGAGATTCTATGATAGAAAACATTATGTACAAGTTTCACCTCCAACCCTTACCAGCTGCATAATTGCACCTAATGGATAACTATCACTGCTAATGGAGGAAACATATACATATAAATATATATAAATATGTATGAATGCAGCCTCCCCCTCAGACTCTGAGGTGTCAGAGCGGTCGATCTCCATCTCTCTGAGTGGAGCTGCTTCAGCTCTAATAGCTGCGTCACCTCTAATAGCTGTCAGCCTGAGTGTGTGTGTGTGTGTGTGTGTGTGTGTGTGTGTGTGTGTGTGTGTGTGTGTGTGTGTGTGTGTGTGTGTGTGTGTGTGTGTGTGTGTGTGTGTGTGTGTGTGTGTGTGCCTGCGTGCGTGTGAGAGCTAGGCCTTGTAGTATCTTATAAAAGTCTTAAATAATCTTATAAATAATCGTAATATTCTCATAATCAATTCTGAATGTCAATAGCATTCAATGCAGCGACGTTTAATGAGGAGTGTTGTCAGATCTGCCGGTTTATACGAGCTGAGGAAGAGAGGGATGGTGTAATAGCAGATGACAAGGAAAAAGGGAAGAGGAAAAACAATGAGGATGAATCACTTAACACCAAAGGGGGGGGTGTGTGTGTGTGTGTGTGTGTGTGTGTGTGTGTGTGTGGCCTAGCATTACTATACTTGTGGGGACCTAAATCTGTTTACACAGTCACGTGTGGGGACTCGCCTCCCTTATGGGGACAAATTGGAGGTCCCCATGAGGGGAATCATTAATTTTAAGGTGAAGACTTGGTTAGGGTAAGGTTAAGGGTAAGGGTAAGGGTAAGGTTAAGAGTTAGGGTTAGGCATGTGTTGGTTATGGTTAAGGTTAGGATAAGTCTCCAGGAAATGCATGTAAGTAATGTAATGTCCCCTGAAGTGATGTATACATGGTGTGTGTGTGTGTGTGTGTGTGTGTGTGTGTGTGTGTGTGTGTGTGTGTGTGTGTGTGTGTGTGTGTGTGTGTGTGGAAACAGAGTAGTGTGAGAGAGATGTAAATCTATGGAGACAGATGTGTTTGCGGGGGTGTACAGTACAACACCACTGGTGCATTGTAATTAATCATACCTTAGAACAATTGTACAAGTATTTTCATTTTAAAGTTAGCTCCACCTTCACCAGCTGTAGTAAACATATATTAATGCATCCATAATCAGAATCTAGTCATTTAATACACATGTATATGATTCTGAAACCTCTGATCAACACACTAATACTCATTGTGTGACATTTACATAATGAAATAAGGAATGCATGTCATGCTCTTATTTATGACGTCATCATCAGCAGGCCATCGCGTGCTATCCGAAAAACGGCCGAGTGAGACGGGCGGATTCTCGCTCGTGAATGCCTGATCGAAATTGTAAATGTGAGAAAAATGTTGACAAATATTTTTCTTTTACATTTTCAGTATTGAAACTTTTTTGCATTTGAGGAAGGTGTTTTAAATTATTTTACACAAACACAGATTTTTGATCCATTTACACAAAAACATTGAGACATATCCATCTCCATGTAAATGAAAAATAGACGAATGTTTTTGAAGAAAATCAAATCAATTCTTTGTATATTTGCAAACATTTTTCTCATTTAACCAAGATTTCTTTTGACATTTTTGGAAGGGCTTTGAAACCTACAGTTTACACATTTACACATAGATTACACAAATAGAAGTGAGTCAAATCTATCTACCAATAAAGCTAAAATACTGAGAAATGTGTCTGCAAAATTCAAACCAAATCATCAGAGGGTCTGCACTCAGCTTCAGTCTCCTCCTCCTCTGCTCCCATCCATCTCTCAGCCTCCTGCTTAATGTTTAATGACGGATCAATAAACATTGCACACAGAGTAACCCCATCCCACCAGAGAAAGCCCTTCCTCAAACATCGGAGGAGAAAGTTTCCGACCAGCATCTGAAACTCGATCCTTAAAGTACATGAGGTCCTTTCTGCATCATGCGGTTCTTCAGAGACTCTCACTTATTCCCAGAGGGAGAACCTGATCCTGCAGAGTTTCCACACACTGACTACCTGACATGACCCTTTACATCTGGTGCGCCCCCCCCCCCTGTATATAGATCAGTCTGCACAGTGTGGTCTTACTGTAGCTGTGTCCACACTTCAATGCATTAAAGCAGGGGTGTCTAAGCTACGGCCTTGTGGCCAAATGCGGCCCGCAGACCATTTTGAATCGGCCCTCAGCAAATTCAAAAGTGTAATGAAGTATAATGATGGCCTACAAATGAAACTTCTGCTTGTCCTATATTGTACTTCTTAAATATATATGTTCAAATATATCACACAGTTAATAAGTCCACTTTTCAAATAAATTCAGTCCATTAAAGTTGG
The DNA here is from genome assembly GCA_902827135.1 of Harpagifer antarcticus. Taxonomy (NCBI): domain Eukaryota; kingdom Metazoa; phylum Chordata; class Actinopteri; order Perciformes; family Harpagiferidae; genus Harpagifer; species Harpagifer antarcticus. Next base: position 5,661,942 of record CADEHL010000677.1, on the reverse strand, counting down.
AAACATTTTCTAACATATCTTAGTTGATAAGAAAAAAGCCCGATAACAAATGTACATAACAAGCTTGAAATATACCCTTCATATTTCCTGTTATTATAATCACTCTGAAGCTTCTGTTGTGAGGAATGAGCTGCTAACACAATAAATTACATTTATTTTCAAGTATCAAGAATAGTTTATCTACATTTGATGGATTTTTCTAATTTATAACTGAACTCATGAGGCAATAGACCTCACCTCTAGTGAGCGGCCCAGCCCTTCGTATATTTTTCTGCATGTGGCCCTCGGTGAAAATAGTTTGGACACTGCATTAAAGGTCATATGCACAGCAGCTGCAGCGTAGTTTAGCCAAGTCTCATGCTCCTCCAACAGTTCAACATATATACGTTTTTATTCCCCTCATGGCATTATTATAAAACAAAACATGTACACTTTTTAAGATTACTTATGTACAAATGTAAGATCTGAGTTGTGTTAGAAATAAGACATTCGTTAGCTTCCCTTTGTGTCCTCTTCTCCTGGTTTTAATTCATGTTTGAGAGATACATCAGACAATGAGTGTGTGGTCTCAACTCTCTCTGACAGAAACTGATCCTCCACCTGAGCGGCTCTGATAGTCTGAGTCTGTTGGTGTGAACCGTTTCTAACTCTGATCAATCTGATTGAATCACTCCTGAGGCTCAACTAGAAACAACACACTAATGGCGCATTCCACTGCAGGGCCTCGCACGGCTTAGTACGGTATAGTTAGGCCTTGGTAGGCCAGGCTCACTTTATGCTGCGTTTCCATTACAGTTTAGTAGCTGGGGCAGTAACTATAGTAACGCAGTGTAGGCGGAGCCGTGACGTCATCTTCAATGAGAACCACAAAACCAACATCAGCCGTTAGCTGTTAGCACTCAGAGCTCACAGCTCCTCATATCTGTTCAGAAACTAGACAAAAGTTAAACAAGTACAAACCACAGACTGCCTGTGTCATGGAGAATACAGTCGCTGCTTTATTTATGTCTGTAGGCCGTTGTTGTGAGTGTGGACGGTCGGAGCATATACTGCGTTAGCTTAGCCAATCTCCATTTAGAAAACAAGCATTTTAAAAGGTGTTTCTTTGCCGTCTGTCTGCAGACTAGTCAAAGCATTAATTCATGGTTTTTACTAACCGGTATCAGTATGTTGTTACTTCGGCATCATTTTGAAACGTGTATTACAATTAAATCACGGTAAAATATGTTCATTGTGTTGTAGTGCCAGCGATTCTCTCACTAGTTTAGCATACTCAGCCCGGTTGTTGGCCCGGAAAGAACCTAGATTTTGGCGAGCCAGAAAACTGTGAAAAAGTACCCGCTAGCCGGAACTACGCCGAGTGGAAACGCAACCAAGAACGGGCCGGGCACGGCACGCTTAAACCGCGCTCCGTGCTGTAGTGGAAACACAACCAAGAACGGGCCGGGCACGGCATGCTTACACCGCGCTCCGTGCTGTAGTGGAAGTGCGCCATAAGGCTGCACTGCTCTCTACTTGTGATTTAATAATACAACATGTTTCATTTCTAATCTGCATCTGGCTTCAGATCCCTATCAAAATGCATGAATGGTCGTTCTTCAGAGATATCTTTTGGAAAGTTGTAATCTTGTCAATGTAAATTCAATGGCTATTCAAATGTATCATGTCGCTGTAGTGCCATCTATAGACGAGAGGACATCACATATAATAACAGGTGTTAATGAAATCATTTAATGTTGTTTATCGAAGTGTTTGTCAATGTTGTGGTTTGATTATTCATACCTATTTCTATCATTATTATTAGTTTTATTCCATTTTGTTTTATCATCATTTAACTTAAACTGTTTATTTTAAACTACTATATCAACACTTTACTATTTGTAACATCTGGCCGGGTGCATCAACAAGGATTTTGTGAAGTGAAGTGTTTGAAATCTGCTATACATAAAATGTTTTATTGATTAACGTTAAATTAATTTAAAGACTTGATTTTTTTCTTTTCACTTGACTTTTTATTGGTTTTAATCTTTACATTGTCAAACCAACAGTTGTGCATATACTCACACACACATAGAATGAACACAAATACACAAGATATATTTACAGACAATAATACAATTTAAAAAAGCCCTTTATTCCAACAGTTCCTCGAAGTCAGTTGTCGTCACGGCTTCTGCTCCTAAATAATGACACGTTTTCCCACTTCTCATCAAGCTGTTTCTGAAACCCCATGTCAGTGTTTTCCTGTATTGAGTATATTTAATAATAATAATAATCAATTTTGTTTACAAGTGCACTTTTCATTTGAGTAAACAAAACTCAAAGTGCTACAGAGTAAAATGGTTGAACCAAAACAACGAAATAAAAGCAGCGACGTTTACGCCGGCATGGCAACAAGCAGAGGCGCGGGAAGGTATTTTGAGTGGGGGGGCTGAGGTGCTCTCCGATGTGCTAATTACACACGGGGGGTGGGGGGGGGGGGGCACCGAGCAAAACCACACACACACAGTGGCATAACAACGGACTCCAGTGCACTATAGAGCACGCACAAAGACGCTAGCACACACACACACACACACACACACACACACACACACACTACAACATATGTAAAATATTATTTTACCAACAATGTGGAATTTACAGTCATTGAAGTAGGCTATCAAGGCATTGCTAATTCCTGGCTACATATTACACAGATTCTGCACGGCGGCAGCAGCAATAACCAACGATTATTAATAATGCGTGTCTTACCTATTTGAAGACCCCAATTGTGCGCCATGTCAGTTACTTGTCACGTGTGTTGTGCGTCACGTTAAAAGTAGCCGACTAAAACAAAATAATTTTCCACATCTTTTTTTATTTTTCTTCCCTGAAGCAAAATAACCGCTAGGGGGTGCTGCAGCGCCCTCAGCACCCCCCTTCCCGCGCCCCTGGCAACAAGTGGAGGTTTTAAAAAATCTAGTAAAAGGCTATTCTAAAAAGATGCATTTTTAGGCCCTTTTTAAAAGCACCCACAGTCTGTGTTTGAATGTGTCCTCAGACTGGCAGAGTGGGATGTCAGTGCCTGCAGACATCGCCATCGCCTACCTGATCCAGGGCAGCTTCTACGGACACTCCATCTACGCCACGGTCTACATGGACGCCTGGAGGAAGGACTCTGCCGTCATGGTGGTCCATCACATCATCACTCTGGCTCTCATCTGCTTCTCCTACGCCTTCAGGTACTGCTGGCCGCCTTAATGTGTGGCTGTTAGGAAAATATCACTGGTCACCGGCTTGAGCTTCAATCTCAGGATCCATGTATCTGTGATCCTCTCCAGAATGGAAGTAGTCATCACATACAGAGCATCAACTAGTTCCTGCAGTGTCCTTCACATGCTGATATCCAAGAGAGGGAGATACACAGTCACAAGATGGAGGAATAGAAAGCAGTATTCAATGTTTACTTCAGATTAGCTCCACGTCAGAAATGAGCATGCTTGATGTCTATCTCCATAGAGGCTGAATCATCATGTTAATCACATAGCTATCATCTGCTTCAAACAGTCTTGATGCTCTTCTAGGTAATCACACATCCTGTCATGTTCACAGCTGCAGTTGGGTACCTTTGTTATCATGTGGACTCTGATGTTGGAAGAGGACATTTAGTATTTTCCCAACAGTGTGTCTGGTACAGTAAGCTCTACTCGGATATGTCTTATTGTTGTCTTTGTTAATGTTGCAAATGGAGCTGCTGTGATGCAGGAGTAATGTCAGAATTGATGACAGTAAAGTATAACAATTTCTGAAATATGCCCTTTCCTGTACGGTGTCTGTCTCCTACCCTCAGATATCACAACGTGGGGATCCTGGTGTTGTTCCTGCACGACATCAACGACATCCAGCTGGAGTTCACCAAGCTCAACGTGTACCTGAAGTGCAGAGGGGGGGGGTACTTCCTTCTCAACGACGTGCTGTCCAACATGGGCTCCGTCAGCTTCAGCATCACCTGGTGAGTCTCCACACACAAGGGTTCATTTAGTTTAAAGGTCCCCTATTCTGCAAAATCCACTTCTTCATGTCTCTTATACATCACCATGTGTCCCCTCTTCTTCATGTCTCTTCTACATCAACATGTGTCCCCTCTTCTTCATGTCTCTTCTACACCAACATGTGTCCCCTCTTCTTCATGTCTCTTCTACACCAACATGTGTCCCCTCTTCTTCATGTCTTTTCTACATCACCATGTGTCCCCTCTTCTTCATGTCTCTTCTACATCAACATGTGTCCCCTCTTCTTCATGTCTCTTCTACATCAACATGTGTCCCCTCTTCTTCATGTCTCTTCTACATCAACATGTGTCCCCTCTTCTTCATGTCTCTTCTACATCAACATGTGTCCCCTCTTCTTCATGTCTCTTCTACACCAACATGTGTCCCCTCTTCTTCATGTCTCTTCTACACCAACATGTGTCCCCTCTTCTTCATGTATTTTCTACATCACCATATGTCCCCTCTTCTTCATGTCTCTTCTACATCAACATGTGTCCCCTCTTCTTCATGTCTCTTCTACATCAACATGTGTCCCCTCTTCTTCATGTCTCTTCTACATCAACATGTGTCCCCTCTTCTTCATGTCTCTTCTACATCAACATGTGTCCCCTCTTCTTCATGTCTCTTCTACATCAACATGTGTCCCCTCTGTGGAAAGAGACTCTGAAAGTTTCAGGAACAAAGATTCTCTCTCTTTTTGATCCATTTCTATAAAAACCTGTCTGAAAAATGAGCTGATCAGATTTTGGCCACTTTATGATGTCATAACGATGTTTTGTCTTGTGTAACCATTAGCCAATCAGCAACCAAGGTAACCCCCCCCCCCCCCCTTATCACCTGAATCTCCTCCTAGAGCACCATTGAGTTCTTTGTAACCAAATGTCTCTCAGAGGGGCGTGGGGAGGGGCTCCTTATTTTCATCTAAAGTAACAGACAGAGAGTCAGCACTTTGGAAACAGGGCTGAAACAGAGGGGATTATGGGATGCTGCAATGATCTGCTTGGTGTTTCAGCCAATCAGAGACAGGGTCTGTATATATCTGAGACCTGTGATATATTGATGAGAAACAGTATGATAGGGGACCTTTAACGCACAATATATTGTTTACTGCTGGTCGGGGCTTCTCTGTCAAAAAAGTGACTCGAGACAGAGTTGGTTAGGATTTCTTTCAGTTTTTGAAATATTTAATATTTGGTCATTTTCAGCGCAATTGACGCGATCACAGTGTCTATATCAACATGTAATATAATTTAAGAATAAAGTAGAAACTAAAATGTTATTTGAAACATTTGAAAAAGCTGTCTCTTTTGTTGACAGAAAGACATTTGTTTAATCCATATCAGCACAGTTCAGGAGGACACTTACAGTATTTACTTTAGTTAAAGTTACCGATGACAACAACAGGGCTCTGAAATAATCTGGTCATGTTTTGACTAGATTGATTGGTTGCTAAAAAAGTCAACAGTTGGTATTGACTAAAGCTGTGCATAGTTGGGGTCGACTAAGATTAAATGCCTAGACTTATAGTCAGCAAAAAAACACTAATGTTGTCTCAATATGATACAAATTAACAAGGATGTTTGACACAGGACAAGTGAAAGTCAACTTTATTGTCAATCTTCCAGTTTGTGTGTACAGAGAGATCGAAATACCGTTTCCCACAATCCCAAATACAAAAATACAACAATCAATATATACAAAATAACAGTCACTTCAATGTCTTTGAGAATGTACATTAGTGCGAGACTGTCCATAGCAGCGTAGAAATAAAGGATTAAGTTATATAAAATAGTTGAATTCATGACAGCTTCCCTCTGTTTCCTTTCCCCTCCTTACTGCAGACGGACAGAAGTGAATGCATGTTTCTGTTCCCTGTGTTTCAGGTTCTGGTTCCGCCTGTACTGGTTCCCTCTCAAGGTCCTGTACGCCACCTGCGTGTCCAGCCTGCAGTCCGTGCCCAACATCCCCTTCTACTTCTTCTTCAACACACTCCTGTTCACGCTGCTGCTCATGAACATCTACTGGTTCCTGGTGAGCACACACACACACACACACACACACACACACACACACACACACACTGTGTGGTACTCAAGTCACCAATTCACGAGTCCAAGTCACTCTCGAGTCACCACTCTTCGAGTCCGAGTCCAAGTCCGAGTCACCCAAGGAGTGTCCGAGTCGAGTCCGAGTCATCATTACCTGTGTTCGAGACCAAGTCAAGTCCGAGTCACCCAAGGAGTGTCCGAGTCGAGTCCGAGTCATCATTACCTGTGTTCGAGTCCAAGTCCGAGTCACCCAAGGAGTGTCCGAGTCGAGTCCGAGTCATCATTACCTGTGTTCGAGTCCAAGTCCGAGTCACCCAAGGAGTGTCTGAGTCGAGTCCGAGTCATCATTACCTGTGTTCGAGTCCAAGTCCGAGTCACCCAAAGGAATGTCCGAGTCGAGTCCGAGTCATCATTACCTGTGTTCAAGACCAAGTCAAGTCCGAGTCACCCAAGGAGTGTCCGAGTCGAGTTCGAGTCTGAGTCATCATTACCTGTGTTCGAGTCCAAGTCAAGTCCGAGTCACCCAAGGAGTGTCCGAGTCGAGTCCGAGTCATCATTACCCGTGTTCGAGTCCAAGTCCGAGTCACCCAAGGAGTGTCCGAGTCGAGTCCGAGTCATCATTACCTGTGTTCGAGACCAAGTCAAGTCCGAGTCACCCAAGGAGTGTCCGAGTCATCATTACCTGTGTTCGAGACCAAGTCCAAGTCCGAGTCACCCAAGGAGTGTCCGAGTCGAGTCCGAGTCATCATTACCTGTGTTCGAGACCAAGTCAAGTCCGAGTCACCCAAGGAGTGTCCGAGTCATCATTACCTGTGTTCGAGACCAAGTCCAAGTCCGAGTCACCCAAGGAGTGTCCGAGTCGAGTCCGAGTCATCATTACCTGTGTTAGAGTCCAAGTCCAAGTCCGAGTCACCCAAGGAGTGTCCGAGTCGAGTCCGAGTCATCATTACCTGTGTTCGAGACCAAGTCAAGTCCGAGTCACCCAAGGAGTGTCCGAGTCGAGTCTGAGTCATCATTACCTGTGTTCGAGTCCAAGTCAAGTCAGAGTCACCCAAGGAGTGTCCGAGTCGAGTCCGAGTCTGAGTCATCATTACCTGTGTTCGAGACCAAGTCAAGTCCGAGTCACAAGTCTTCATGTATTAATCTTCGTGGATATATGTGTTGAAATGTAGCTGCTCCTCTACATTGCTTTTATCCTGTCATGTTATACCAATCTGTCTATTGAACTGCTGTGAAGCGAGTTTGGCTACAATTCTTGTAATAGGTGCTATACAAATATAAATCTTATATTATTATTATTATTGTTATTATTGTAAATGACCTTTAATATGTCCAACTATATTTAAAATGAGTTATCTTTTAGAGAAGCGATTATATTTGTATGCCAATATTTTTCCTATGGTAAAGTTTTCGTCTTGCACTTTTATTTTGATAGTAATAAGATCGGGACTCTTATTTTGAAGGAACCTTTACCGGTTAAATCAGTTTACTGATAAAGATTGAGCCCCAGAAAGCACATGGCTACATAGCATGCACAATGAGCCATTCTGCATGCTAAGTAGCCATGTGCTTCGTGTTATGGCTGGATCTTTGGGGGGGGAAGTCCAAGTCTCGTCAATCAGTGTGCGAGTCCGAATCGAGTCACGAGTCCCAAAAATCGGCACTCGAGTACTCCATCTCTGAGACACACACACACACACACACACACACACACACACACACACACACACACACACACACACACACACACACACAGTGTTTGCCAGAAATGAATGAATCGAATGTTCTATAGTCGAGGTTTTTCTATAGGAAGTAAACAACAAACAAACTAGATATTTAGTAGCATTTATATGTATAAATGTGTTGATTGTGTATATATAGGTATCTACACATTTGCATACATATTTTCATATATATTTGTTTTTGTATTCGGGACTGTGGGAAACGGTATTTCGATCTCTGTCTGTACACACAAACTGAAAGATTGACAATAAAGTTGACTTTGACTTTGATCAATTAGCTTGATCAATCGCCTATTATTAAAAAGGCATGTGTGTGTTGGTGTAGTGTTTATTTATTTTCTAATGTATCCCATAGGTCTAGACATATGTAGACTCATATGTAACTTTTAAAAGACCATTTTCCTTAACTAGGAGAAAAGATGATTGAAAAATGGTTGGAAATGAATGAAAACTGCACCAGTGTGTTTGTTTGTGAAGGACGCCAGAGGCCTGTACTACGAAGCTGGTTCAACCTAACCTGGATATGTTTGAGTTAGCCGGTTGGCCTAATCCAAAACATACGCGCTCTCGCTAAACGGTCCTACGACGCGGGTTATCAAGTGGATCGCTCAAGCCACTGCCAGCCGTGTCCTATCTAGTTAGGTGCGCGTTCACATGAGAGGGGTGGTGTCTGGAGCATTCGACCAATCACAAACATGGAGAAGCATACTGACAGCGCAGTGTCACACTTCCTTAATGAAAAGTCAACTATAATATTAGACATAGAAGAAGTTAAACTTTAAACATCCATGACTGAAACACTTGATCCAGGATCAAAGCCACAGAGCTGCACCTGCAAGGTGAACACAGCTGGTAACAGAACAAGTGTTTGAATGCGTACATTAACAGGTTTATGATATCACTGCCCCATCTAAGACACCATCTGACTTTAATTACATTTGACTCGAGTGTTTCGTCAACTTAATGTGTTGCTTCAAATAATACTTCTGCATACAGTATGTGACACTGTGAGTGTTGCACGGCCAGATACGGCTCAGCTGACTCGGATAAGGAGATATGATACATTATGAAGTGATATGCTGCGGACTGTACTTAATGTTACTCTGATCCGGTTACTTGTGTTGTGGCAGATATTTAAGTAAGCTTTCTTAACGCTAATGTTATAATAGTCAGATTGCTCTGAAGATGGAGGTGATATTCTATTAATGTTCACGTTCACACAGTCGGTGATTTTTGCCGGCCGTCTTTCCTGCAACGGCAGCTTTTCTGTATTTCCTTTCTCCTGTAATATGACTTGATCGCTTTAAACTCCGCACACTGAGCTCTGATTGGTCAGCAGGCGGTGCTTTCACTGAGTTGAGCTCTTAGCCTGGAACCTAACCTGCTCCGGAGCAGGCTAGCCGCTCAGCATAAGTTACCATGGAGATCTAGCCCGCTAAAAAGAGAACCAGCGTCGTACGACCGGAAACCCCGAGTTTTCCCTGAAGTTAGGGTTAGGGGAAAATCCTGCTTCGTAGTACAGGCCTCTGATGTTTGTGTTGTCTAAACTTCTGAAACTGACACTGACCTCTGTGTGACATCTGTGTGACCTCTGTGTGACTTCTGTTTGACCTCTGTGTGTGTGCAGTTCATCGTGGTGTTCGTGGTGAAGGTGCTGAAGGTGAAGGAGGTGAACGACGTCAGAGAGTACGAGGAGGAGGAGGGCGGCCGCACGGCGCTCAGAGAAAAGAATAACAAGCAGGGTGATGCTGGACATCACAATGCTGCACCGGGGTAAACAACACTAATAATACTCTGATCTGACGGGGTAAACAACACTAATAATACTCTGATCTGACGGGGTAAACAACACTAATAATACTCTGATCTGACAGGGTAAACAACACTAATAATACTCTGATCTGACAGGGTAAACAACAATAATAATACTCTGATCTGACGGGGTAAACAACACTAATAATACTCTGATCTGACGGGGTAAACAACACTAATAATACTCTGATCTGACGGGGTAAACAACACTAATAATACTCTGATCTGACGGGGTAAACAACACTAATAATACTCTGATCTGACAGGGTAAACAACACTAATAATACTCTGATCTGACAGGGTAAACAACAATAATAATACTCTGATCTGACGGGGTAAACAACACTAATAATACTACGATCTGACGGGGTAAACAACACTAATAATACTCTGATCTGACGGGGTAAACAACACTAATAATACTCTGATCTGACGGGGTAAACACACTAATAATACTCTGATCTGACGGGGTAAACAACACTAATAATACTCTGATCTGACGGGGTAAACAACACTAATAATACTACGATCTGACGGGGTAAACAACACTAATAATACTACGATCTGACGAGGTAAACAACACTAATAATACTACGATCTGACGAGGTAAACAACACTAATAATACTACGATCTGACGGGGTAAACAACACTAATAATACTACGATCTGACGAGGTAAACAACACTAATAATACTACGATCTGACGAGGTAAACAACACTAATAATACTACGATCTGACGGGGTAAACAACACTAATAATACTCTGATCTGACAGGGTAAACAACAATAATAATACTCTGATCTGACGGGGTAAACAACACTAATAATACTACGATCTGACGGGGTAAACAACACTAATAATACTCTGATCTGACGGGGTAAACAACACTAATAATACTCTGATCTGACGGGGTAAACAACACTAATAATACTCTGATCTGACGGGGTAAACAACACTAATAATACTCTGATCTGACGGGGTAAACAACACTAATAATACTACGATCTGACGAGGTAAACAACACTAATAATACATCAGATGTGTAATTCGTGGCACAATTCAAACGGGATCGAAAGATAACCTTTCTCTCTCCATTGACTTCAATACATACTTTTTCCGAAATAAGGTCCCATGGGTCGGAAGTAGATGGGCGGGACTTCGCCTCTCTATTCAAAGTCCTTTTCAAAAGCATTAAGATATAGTGCTATAGTGTATTTAAATACAAGATATTTAAGAAACATACAAATAAACAATCTCAGGTTGTATTCAGGTTTAAAAGTTATGTTTTAAATCTCTCAATAGACACATCTCAAAATTGATCTGGTGTAATAAAAAACCAAGAATCAAGTTACTTACTCTTATGAAACCAGAAACTATGGGTGGTCTTGGTCTTCCCAACTTTCAACACTACTTCTGGTCAGCTCAATTAAGAAATGTACTATCTTGGTCTCTGGGAGGAAAGGATTCACTATGGGTTCAGATAGAAGCCAATACCTTTGACCCGTTGCCAGTGGAAACTCTAACGGTGCGTCCACACAGCAGCTTTAAACAAATCTTCCAACGCTTCTCTGCTCATTGACTTTGAATGGGGATGACGTCACTTTGCCTCGCTTTTCGCCAAACTGTATTGTGGGGGAGCGAAGCGAAGATTTCCAGGATTTTCAGGATTCAAAAGTTGAGCAATGTTCAACTTTTGAAGCTGAGCTGGAAGCGTCAGCCAATCAAATCCTGTGTATGCAAATCTGACAGTACAAGCGCTAGCCAATCAAACCACGTGTATGCTGGGAGAGCCAGACCGCAGTTCATTTCCTCATATTCCAAACGAGAAATTACAGGAGCAAATCACCCGGTTCTTTACCACCAGACTATTTACCGGGATACAAACCGGAGGAACCAGGCATGGAGGGAGGTGGCAGAGATAGTGGGTGAAACTGGTAGGTTTTCGCCTGTTTGGGGAGTTTATATATATATATATTGCTCGCATAAAATCCCCGGGGTTTTTTGCTTTGTATGTCGGGGGCGGGAGATTCATGTGATTGGTTGTTGGTCGCGTTGCTCCCAAAAAATCCCCAAGCTTTCAGACACGCCCAGCTCCAAGATTTTCAAGATTTTTGAAAAGCTGCTGTGTGGACGTAGCGTTATATTTGTTAAAGACTTCAATAAGGTGTTTTACAGTGGGCAATACACTTTTAGCCTGGAGGGACTGTACAAAGAAAGTTCATGTTAACTCAGGTATTTCAATCTTTTCTCCTATTTTGAACAATCCTGATCTTAGCAAATATTTTTTGTCAATTAATATGAACAAATGGACGAAATCAGGTATAAAGCAGTTGAAACATTTGTTCCACAAAGATATAACATTGAAATCATTTAAGGATTTAAAGGTGGGGTAGGTAAGTTTGAGAAACCGGCTCGAGATACACTTTTTGTTATATTGCATGGAATGCTCTTCACATCCCGATAGCAATGAATATCTGAAGTGCTTTGACAAAAAATCCATAAAAAAATGTCACCTATGGAAGCCGTGGCGCTGTAAAAAGCACGACCAATCATCTGAGCCGGTTAAAGTAACTGGATGGCCTACCTGCCTGTCAGCCTTCCATCTGGGCACAAACTGATCTCGTGCCCTCATTGGTCATGTGCGCGTTCGTGTGTGTTGGAGGAGGGGCTCTGTGAGGAAGTGGCAGATTTTCTCCGGTTGTGTATTTTCAAATTTTAGCGCACTCGAGCTGCTTTCTCAAACTTACCTACCCCACCTTTAAGAGCAAAATATGACATTTCAAATAAGGATTTTTTCAGATACCTGCAAATTAGGAACGTGATCCAATCACTTATTAAAAGCAATAAATTGAGATGGGGATTGTTGGAAGAGGAGATATTGATGGTAAGAGCTCAGTCATCCTTTCCAACTTTAAAAAAGATCTGGGATACAGAAAGATGAAACTTAGGGATACAGAAAGATGAAACTACTTGAATATCTGTGAAAGAACACATCTTCCATTCACAAGCAATAAAATCAAAGAAGCAAACTTTAAATTTCTCAACACATTTGACCTCACACATAAAGATGCATAAGATTTCCAAAGAAAACTCTTCAAAATGTCCGAGATGTAAAGTAAAAGAAGGTTTTGGGAATGTGATCTCTTGAGACATTTCTGGGATTCGATTCATGCGCTCACAAAAGCCGTTTTAGGCATCGAAATGAGCCGAAATCCATGTGTTTTCCTGTTAAATGCCAAACTTTAAACTGAACCCCAAACATTACAGAATCACAATAACATATTTTGCCAAGAAATGTATACTTTTACTCTGGAAGAATGAACGTCCTCCAACATTTAAACTTTTCATTGATCAGATAACACATTTTTTACCTCTGGAGAAAATGACATTGGAAAAATAGAATCGTGGACATATCTTTCAAGCTCTGTGGTCGCCATTGTTTTCCTATTTGGAAAATGTATCTGAGATATGACCGGTGATGGAATGGTGCACTCTGTGGCTATCTTTCCTGACGGCCGGAAATATATATTGTCGTTATAATTAATTGTATAATTATTTGTTTGTTTTACTTTGATGTGGGTTTATTTATTTTTCCGTTTTATGTTTATTGTCATGGCTCTGTTGTTTAAGTTATATTGATAAGCATTGTTTTGCGGGTGGAGGGAGGGAGGAGGGAGGGGGGAGTGTACTGTGGTACTGTGATATTACAGTATAAATGAAATGGCATCGATTACTGTAAAAGTTATGGTAAAACCCACGGTTAGACAGACTTAGATTGAATTAAAAGTCATTTAATGTGTGTGTTGTGTGTGTGTCCCACAGGAAGCACGTGCAGAACGGGGTCACCAAAGAGAAGCATCTATAACAGCGCCCCCACCAGGCGGCTCGCTGCACTGCAGACAGGAAGTGAGATCAGGCTGCAAGGAGTTTCTACTCTTTTTATTTGTTTAGGAACATTTCATTGCTGTCGTTTGTTTTTATTAGAGCACTGTGAATGTTATTACAGCTGACTTTTTGTCCTATTGTTGCTAACTTTTACATTTGATAGATTCAGTAGAAATGTTGAAACATCACGAGCGTCAGAAGAAGTGGGAAAAGTTTATTTAAAAAAAACCCGGGAAATACTCGAGATTCTTTTAGGGCTGTTTGCCGTCAGTGAAATAATGAATCCTCCGTCCATCTTCTGTGACGTGAAGAGGAGAGGCAAAACAAATCCAAACGAGAAATATCACGTTTTTTCTCGGCTCCATATTTCACATCTGCAGCAGTGATGAAACCACACGTATTGATTTAACATATCATCGCACAAGTCAGCGGTGGCGTCCATTACTCTGAATTAAAACGCCACATTAGAGAGTGTGTGTGTGTGTGTGTGTGTGTGTGTGTGTGTGTGTGTGTGTGTGTGTGTGTGTGTGTGTGTGTGTGTGTGTGTGTGTGTGTGTGTGTGAGGTGTTTCAGGATGGATGTAGCTGATAAACTCTTTCACAACATTTCACCTCTCAGTTCCTCTTATCTCTTTTTGCTGACGATCAACCGGCTTTGGAAGTATTTAAAGTACGGGAAAAGCTTTTTATTGTTTTATTTTTATTGTTCCTACGTGTGTGTGTGTGTGTGTGTGTGTGTGTGTGTGTGTGTGTGTGTGTGTGTGTGTGTGTGTGTGTGTGTGTGTGTGTGTGTGTGTGTGTGTGTGTGTGTGTGTGTGTGTTGTGTGTGTGTGTGTGTGTGTGTGTGTGTGTGTGTGTGTGTGTGTGTGTGTGTGTGTGTGTGTGTGTGTGTGTGTGTGTGTGTGTGGCAGAGCGTCTGCACTGACATGAAGGCAAACAAGCCGCGTGCTGGTTTAATGACGGCAAAGAGCTAGAATTGATTGACGGGGATTCTTCCGCATCGTTTTGATTTGTTTGAAACAAAATGGACTTAATTTATGGCGGGCGGCTATTTACAGACAAATTGGAGCAATAGCCAAAAAACTTGTGTAAAGATAAAGATCAGTATGATATAAAAGAATAAATAAACATTATGTATGCACACATTATTCAGGAATGCATGACATCGAATGATTTTTGAGAAATACCTATTACATTGTCTTACAAACAATGAAGAAAAAAAAATCCTCTCGCTATGTAATCATATCTGTATTAATGTCTAAACAACTGAACAGTGATCTTTCTTTGAAGCAGCAGCGACCACTCGACACGAAGAACTATAGATAGGGCTGGACGACACCAAACTAGTCAAATTATACCATATGTGGAATTAAGGACTTGATTGGAAGAGGCCGTTACTAGAAAAGTGTGTTTGGGACACTTTTGGAAACGAGGTGATTTTTCTCGAAGGGGTTTAATCTGAGAAAATACATTTCTGACGGGACAAAAAAAGGCTTTGGACCTTTTTGGTTTAAAAAAACTTAGTATCTGTACTTTTTTAGTTTTTAAACTATTCAATTATAGAGTGAAACTTTAATGTTTTTAACCCTTAGATCAGGGGTTCTCAAAGTTTTGATGAGTGAGGGCCAATTTAGGTACCCAATATTGGATTGAGGGCCGCCCAAGAAAAAACGGAACACAAAATAATTCCAAAACAAATCCTTTCTAACCAATTACCGCAACTCGTGAGATGCCTAGTTGCCATGCAACCAGTAGTCTAGCAAACTTTCCACAAGCTGTCATTCATAATTTAGGAATGACAACCCAGGGGGCGCAGTTTTACCATTCTTAAATTCAATTCTAATTCTTACTAGATACAACCATGGAGGATTAAAATATAACGCATGCATTTCAGCGTGTCACATTAACTATCGCGGGCCGCCAGAAACATTTCCGAGGGCCGCCATTGGCCCGCGGGCCGCACTTTGAGAACCCCTGCCTTAGATGCACAAGTGGGTCTTTTTTGACCTGGTGAGGTGGTTTTCTTGAAGTATCTTTGTTATAAAATTTTTTTATAATTTCATCAAAAAACATGTTTTGGATATCATGCCATTCAAAATTAAAATTAAAATTTTAAGAAATTGCATAAGTGGGTAAAAAATGACCTGCATGCATTTTCTATGGAATTTCGTTTTTTTTCAAAATGTAAAAAAAATGTCTAAAATTATAAATAGTCACAAATTAAATTTCTAGTGTGAACAAAAATATAATACTAAATATTATACAAGTGATTTTTCTTAACCAAAATGACATGGCATAAAAACACATATTATTCTAATACGGGTCCTTTTTGACCCACTTATGGAAGAGAGTGGGGTCCAGGCACTCTCAGTGCATCTAAGGGTTAAACTATCACTCAACAGCACAATGCAACATCTCCTGTAATGCAGCATTTAAAGCCAGAGTTACAACAATTACAATATCTCAAATCTAAGGTAATATATGTTCTGATATCACAAGCTTTACTAAAAACTGTGTGATTATCCTCAATATGTTATTTAATAATTCATATTTAAAAATATATATCAGACAAGGACAATTTCATCCTAAATATTCCACATATGGGAAGATTTTTTAAAGTCATCTGTAAAAAATAATAATGAAATAATATTGAAACTATTAAATATTTCTTATCATGACATATAGTGATTTATATTATCCAGCCCTACTGACAAACACATGGAAACAGGTGTGTGACGAGCCTCAATTTGGCATTTAAACATCTTAATATATATTTCAGACACAAAGGAAGGGATGATTGTGTCCCATCAGATTGCTCTCTGTAATTCTTCTGTGTGAGCTGCTGCTGCTGCACCTGTTATATTTTGAAAGGGATATTTTCTACACTTCCTCTCGATCAAATTCCAGCTTGTTGTTGGATGAACGGCGGGCTTGTGCTGCTGGAGCCGCAGATGCTTTCTGTCTGTCTTCCACATTTACACCCCCCCCCCCGAAACATCAAGGTGTGGGGCGGGGTTACAACTAATTTTATATTTTATTTCTGTAGTCATTTGTTGTTGTTTTTGAATTGCTGCTGTTTTATTTCCTCTGAGAGCACTGTTAGTATTCCAGTTGTGATCTGGCTCAGCTGTTCTGTAGAAAACACGGTTCTTATCCAACATGTGTCAGACAGGAAGTGAGACTGAAGACCCACACATTCTTTTTTGTGACAGGAAGTGAAGTTTGCAGTATACCCACAAACACCCAACATGTGGATTAGGTGTGT
The DNA here is from genome assembly GCA_902827135.1 of Harpagifer antarcticus. Classification (NCBI taxonomy): domain Eukaryota; kingdom Metazoa; phylum Chordata; class Actinopteri; order Perciformes; family Harpagiferidae; genus Harpagifer; species Harpagifer antarcticus. Next base: position 5,645,156 of record CADEHL010000677.1, on the reverse strand, counting down.
CTCATCCCTAAAGTCTGGTATTTACAAAATAAAAACATTCCTACAGTCTTAAGGGGACACAAACGCACCATCAGACGGTTTAAAATGTGTTTATTTTGCATCTTAATGATTTTTACTTTGATAGATTACCCCAAATACATCTGGAGCAACTACCAGATGTGCGTTAGATGATATTTAATTTAATGTTCTTTAACTTTACATGTCAGTATGATTTAAAAAATGAATTTCATACACGTCCCCCACCCCTACGCACCACAAGAGGATTTATTTTCAGGATTGTCGGCCAGAAACGTCCGTAAAGTTAGGAAACTAAAGTGTTTGTTAGGAACAAATCATGATTCAAGTTAAGAAATAAAAGGAACACTTTCTTTTAAATTGATCATTTATTTATCTTTCTGTATTTAATTGGATTTTTCTTATTTAAAATGTTCTTAATATTGCATGTGAAGCTCAGTTCAGACCGACAACTTTGATGTTTAAACCCTGTTTCTGAACATTAAGGGAGGATTGCTAATTTAATGGAGGACTTTAGTGCAAAATTAACACAAGTTTTGAGTCAAATTCAAGTGAAATAAACACCTTAATTTGGAATAAGTCTGAAAGATCACATGATATTGAAGCAAATAAGAAAAATATAAGTGACATTTTACCAATTGTTTCTTATTTTAAGATCAGGAAGTGACAACAGAATGAGTGATTTGGACTCGATGTTTCTTGGTAGATATGACGTCTGAGTTGTCGGTCTGAATTTCGCCTTTTCAAATTGTCCCTGCGAGTGTTTTATTTGTGCCAAACGTCCACCTAAAATAATTTGTCGGGCGTTTGTGGGAGCTGACGAGACGAAGCGCTTAGAGAACGACGGGCAGGAAACGCCCTGCAGGTATTTCTTATAAATTGCACTGTAATTTATTAGTATTATTTTTATTGTTCAATAGGAAGATTAGAAAATGGGAAGGGGAGCATTTGTGTGACTTTGTGGGAAGAATCAGTAAATACAAGTGGGTTTAGTGGATTCACTGTATGATAAACAGATTACCCTTTGTTTGTTTTAAGCAAATCTCACCACTTCTTGAATCTGATTGATAAAGACATGCTCTTTTGTAATGCAATTTTAATACCATTCAGCCAATGTTATCATTTCATTTCCTCCCATCAAATAAAACATGTCAGTAAACGAAAGAAAAGCAGCTTTGTGTGTTTTTTTTAACATTTTTTTTATTTTAATCACAACTTTTCATTGCAGAGATCAAGTGTGAGCGGAGAAGGGTTCAGTGCACAAATGAAAAAATAACTGCTTCAATAAATTAAAAATTCATATGTACCACGCACGCAGCATTTCCCTCGAGTCGGTAAAAAAAGGGTCACGCGGTGGAAAATACAAAAACAAAAAATCACCCACAAGGTAGCGAAACATCGGGAGTCACTGCAGTATTCATTCAACACACTCGTTTTGATAGGACCAATGTCTCTTCCAATTTAACACAAACACTGCAGCGACTAAATCTTAACACGGTTTAAAAAAAATCAGATTATCGCTAAAGTCACAAACTCATAAGGTGTTTCTCTCAGATAAAAAAGGGGTCGTTATCTCGTCGCCCTGATTGTATTCTAACACCAGCTTTAACATGACTCAGCGTTTCCCAGCACGACTTGTTTTATTCATTAAGAAAAAGACTTGAGCAGTAAGGAAATCAAGTCACAGAAACAAACATTACGGGAAAGTAGGGGCACAACAAGTGGAAAACGTCCCTAACGTTAGATATTATTAAAGGGGGGGTTAATGCAAACAGTAATTATTTTGCAATCGAATGTTGCTTTTCATTATTTCACTACCAAGGCGATTTAATCAGATCATCTAAACACTACTTCACATTTTGTTTTGACAAGTCGTTGATTTTTGTCTAATTTTCACTTTAAAAAAAGGACTAATTCAGATTTGCCTCGACACAAGACTCACAAGCCCATATGACATTTTTAAGCCGCACATACGCGGTATACTTTTCTTCAGTACAAACGCCAAACATTTGAAGTCTTTTCTATGCCTTATTAAAGGTTTTATATTTAAGAAATTATATTTAAGAAATTATATTTGCCGAGTCGGACAAAAAAAAGGTAGTTTGAAAACATCTTGGAATTCAATGCGAGTCTAAACGCTCGTTAATGTTCTTTTCTAAATTCACCAGAGACTAAAATTAGTTAATTTGAAGTCTTTTTATTCTACAATGTGACTTCAACAGTCAGTATGAAAATAAATAATAATGACACCGACTGATAACCGTTTGAACGTCTTTATGGGAGTGCGAGTATCGTATTTAAACAAATGTGAAACTGTCCTTAATTATGTTCTGGGTTAAACTCAGCGTTCAGTTTCTGCAGAGCGACTTCAAACAGCCTCTGAATCCCGTCTACATCTCTCACCGGAAACGTGTGTGTGTGAGAAATGATTCCTGATTGTTCCGGTCCGGAGAGACCAAATGGAGGAATTGGCAGCGGTTCAATCTGACATCATAGTTTATGGATGAAGGAAACGAAAAATATTCTGCTGGGTTTTGAAAGCCGTCGGTTCGGCCCGGCCCAGCTCCTGCTTTCACACAAGTTCTTGGATTTGGAGAAGATGGAGAGAGAGATGTGGAACTTGTACTTTAGTGGGATTTCACTTTGGGCTGCGTGACTCTGCGGGCGACGCTGTACAGGAGCCCGAAGTTCTGGAGGAGAGAGACAGAGATGTTACAGAAAGCAATCAGAATCAGGTTTATCACCAGGTAGGTTGACACGTGCGGGGAATTGGACTTGGTGCATGAACACAAGAATTAAAAACACAGGTAGAGAACTAGAAAAATATTTAAAATAATAAAAAATATATGTGACCTGCTCCATCGAAATCAGTCGCATTGACCCGAAAACACATTTTGAGTTGTATAGACTGCTGGAGAGAGGAGAGTCCTAGCTTTCTAATGATATCAGGGTTGCTGCTGTTCTCCAAATATTAAGCTAAATATGTCGCATTATATAATGACTGTCTCCGAATCATCACTTTGAGAAAAAGGCCTTCAAAGTTTCCTCTTCTCTGGAATCCATCGATCTGATTGGTTGTTAGCAAATGATCAAAGTAGTACGGAGGGAAGATATTTTCGTTTGGATTACTGGTCTGGGGGAAGCGTGTGTGTGTGTGTGTGTGTGTGTGTGTGTGTTGTTATGCCTGCTGTGACGTCACGACTCCGTTCTCCGCTTGTAATTATGCCGAAGCTTCAAAGTTATACTTATCATCTGGATTTGAAGAAACAAGTTTAATATTCTGAAAGCCAAGACTTTGTTTAATTGAAATCAGATGAAAACAAACTGTAACGGACCCTGCCGTGTTATCTGTGATTACTATACGCCTTACATTCATAATGTCAGTGGGCGCTGAGGAAGAGCCCAGTGCGAGTGAGAGCTGTCTTCTTCCCTTCACGAGCTTCAAACATGTATTTATCGTGTGAGTTTGGAAATAAAAGTTTCATATTCTGAAAGCAAAGACTTTGTTTATTTAAAATCAAACAAAACACACGAACCCCGAAAAAATAGTTTTTGCGCAAATCCACGTTGATTTGAAAAGAGCCGCCGAGACTCCGACTGATTCCGATTGAGCGAATCACAAATATACAAAATAACAGTATTTACTTTGCGATGGACGGAATAAAAATCAGCTGCAATACAAAATAAAGTTGTACATTGTGTGCATCTGTATTCCTCCATCTCGTTCCATTGCAGTGTAAATACTGCAGTCACTCACCAGACACGAGGAAGTACAAATGAAGTCCATTTAATGCAGAAGTTATTCATTATGTTGCCCTTATTTAAGTAGTGGAGTACAAATACTTCGTTACTGTACTTAAGTACATTGTTCTGGTATCAGTACTTTACTCCACAACTTTTTACTTTCTACTTCTTACATGTTGAACTCAAATACCTGTACTTTCTACTTCTTACATGTTGAAGACAAATACCTGTACTTTCTACTTCTTACATGTTGAAGACAAATACCTGTACTTTCTACTTCTTACATGTTGAAGACAAATACCTGTACTTTCTACTTCTTACATGTTGAAGACAAATACCTGTACTTTCTACTTCTTACATGTTGAACCCAAATACCTGTACTTTCTACTTCTTACATGTTGAAGACAAATACCTGTACTTTCTACTTCTCACATGTTGAACACAAATACCTGTACTTTCTACTTCTCTCATGTTGAAGACAAATACCTGTACTTTCTACTTCTTACATGTTGAACCCAAATACCTGTACTTTCTACTTCTTACATGTTGAAGACAAATACCTGTACTTTCTACTTCTTACATGTTGAACCCAAATACCTGTACTTTCTACTTCTTACATGTTGAAGACAAATACCTGTACTTTCTACTTCTTACATGTTGAACCCAAATACCTGTACTTTCTACTTCTTACATGTTGAAGACAAATACCTGTACTTTCTACTTCTTACATGTTGAACCCAAATACCTGTACTTTCTACTTCTTACATGTTGAACTCAAATACCTGTACTTTCTACTTCTTACATGTTGAACACAAATACCTGTACTTTCTACTTCTTACATGTTGAACACAAATACCTGTACTTTCTACTTCTTACATGTTGAACCCAAACACCTGTACTTTCTACTTCTCTCATTTTCCAAACAGCTGGTTCCTTTTAGGGTTGCCAGAAACTGACCATGATCAAAATCGATTATTCGGCAGCCCTGGCGAATAATCGATTATTGCTATTATTATTAATGCTATTATTAATACAGGCTACAGCTTATATTAATAGAAGCTGTAGCCTGTATTAATAATGGCAGCATTGCAATAAATACATTGTGCGCGCATCGGGCATCTCCAAATAAAGGCAATGACAGGCACTTTAGAAAATAACACAAAATAAACCACCATCATGTAGCCTGTATTAATAATAGCAGCATTGAAATACATGTCCTTCACTAGCATATTGGTGATTAGTGCAGTTATTTCACCTGCACGCATGTCATCACAACGACGTGGCCTCGAAGTAAAGTTGGTAATGGCCGGCTGTGCTGCGTCTTTCTCTGTAACCTCTTTGGCTTCGCACTCAAATGCGAACGCATTGTTGAGGTTGAGCTGTGATATACCAAAGTCTTTTCGCAGAGCTTGCATTTCACTTCCTTTGGACTTGTAAGTTCAAAGTAGTTCCACGAGGAACTCTTTTTACCTGCCGCTTTGCTCATCTTTAGTCGCACGTGTGAGGGAAAGGAGGGGGGGGGGGCGGGGTCGGTGTGTAGCGTGCTGCAGCAGCAGTCTGCTCTGCACGCAGGCTTCCTCCAAGTTTACAGTAGAACAAACTGGTGGTGTGACCAATGGCCATTTACAATTATTAATACTATTATTAGCATTAGTCGATATTTTGGTTGAAACTAAGCCAGAAAAAAAAAAAATTAACATAAATAATAAAAATATATATAAATAAAATCGATTTTTAAAAATAATATTCAATTATGGAGACTGTAACGAATAATCGAATAATCGAATAATCGCTGGCATCCCTAGTTCCTTTAGTCTAAATGTGTGTTTGGTGGCGTGATCATTATTCTTTAGAGTCATTGCGTGCCTATTGATTTGAACACGATCCGTGTATCCATCATTTCCTGGTCTTCTCTAAAGAAGAGGGACCAATGGAAACGTTGTCATGTTGCCGTTGTTCAGCATGGAAACATTCATTAGCTAACAATGACATTATTGTTCTATTAATATAAAGGGAGGTCAGGTACTCTTTAAAGCAGCTGCTAGTTATGGGTACTTTTTACTGAAGTACATTTCAAAGCCTCTTTACTTTTACTTGAGTAAAGAAGTTTAGTCAGTACTTCTACTTTCACCAGAGTATTTTTAAACACGAGTATCTGTACTTCTACTTGAGTAAAGGATGTGTGTACTTTTGCCATCTCTAAATAACACAGATATGCAACGTGTCTGACGGAGGTTACAGAAAATAGTAACTTGTACCTGGATGGCGAGGTACATCACCCCTAAGTACCCTGAGATGCAGACGGCCAGCAGCAGGTCGAAGATGGCCGGCTTCACTCTGAGAGGAGGAGAGGAATGAGGGGATTATTGAAGGATAGACATTAAAAAACATCATCTAGAGCCGGGGGGTCAAACTCAAATACACAGTGGGCTAAAATAAAAAAATGGGTACTAGTGGAGGGCCGGACTGGTTCAACGTTTATTGCAGAACTTATTGAAATGAACTTATGGCACATATTAAACCTGGAACTAACAAAGCTTAAATTATTGCCTATAAAAACAACATTAAATAATCAGCTGCATTCATTTCTTATGGCTCTATCTGCAGCTTCTCCAGACTCATTTCTTATGATCACATTTTCCCACAGGCCAACAACAGCTTCAACAAAACTATTCCCCTCAAAGAGAAACCAAACCTGCCCTGTTGTCGTGAGAGAGAAAGTGCAGAAGGAAGCATCCTTTGAACTCAGTGTGCTGCTCTGTGATGCTAGCTCAGATACTTGGCCTCTCCTCTTGGGTGCAGGTTCATCAATGTTTGGGCTCAGGCTCTGAGGTGAGGAGACCCTCAGGATGGAGTGAAGGTGCAATATACCGACAGGCCAGATCTAATAGTAATTACAAATTATCCTGCGGGCCGAAATGAAATCCACCGGGGGCCAAATCAGGCCCTTGGTGGATTTCATTTCGGCCTTGAGTTTGACACATGTGCTCTAAGGTTATTCAATTGAAAGTAAACCCTCAGTACTGTGCGTGGGGAATGTATGCGATTCCTCTTGATTCCATCCTGGGCTCTCAGGACCATGTGAGAACACGACACTTTTAACCTTGTTCCAAAAGGCTTCTTTAAATCAAATGAACCAAAACACTGACAACAAGGAACATGGTGTCGCTGGAAAATGGTCTGGTGGTTCCTCGGTTATCGGTCCTCCGGCACAAATAAGGCCACTGGGACGCTACTCAAGATGGCGCAGACAAATCAACTTCCGGTGAGACCGAGGAGCGAGGAGCGAGGAAATGAAAAATAAGAGAAGTGAAACGCACCCTGAGAGGAGGAGGAGGAGGAGGAGGAGGAGGAGGAGGAGGAGGAGGAGGAGGAGGAGGAGGAGCTTGTTACCTGTATGCGTTCATCGTCTGCTTCAGCTGATCGTAGAAAACAAACTCTGGATCCCTGAGGACGACAGAGAGGAAAGCGTCACTCAGAGACCCCGACTCCCAGACGCGGGAACAGGAAGTGGTCACAGGCTGATTGATGAACAGGAAGTGGTCACATGCTGATTGATGAACAGGAAGTGTGTCTGGTGTACCTCTTGTCTGCTCTGACGTAGTGCCTCTTCACGTCCTTCAGGTAGTGTCCCATGTGATACTCCAGAGTCGACACCACGCTGCTGTCTTTGTCCACCAGCTGGGCGGCTCGGGGCTGAGCCGTCAGCCAATCAACGACCGCCGAGAGCTGCTCGTCCTGCACCTGCTGACACACACAGTGTTACAACGGAGGAAACACACTGCTGACACACACACTGTTACAACGGAGGAAACACACTGCTGACACACACACACTGTTACAACGGAGGAAACACACTGCTGACACACACACACTGTTACAACGGAGGAAACACACTGCTGACACACACACTGTTACAACAGAGGAAACACACTGCTGACACACACACTGTTACAATGGAGGAAACACACACACACACACACACACAGTGTTACAACAGAGGAAACACAGGTATGGTGAAAAAAGAGAGAACTATTCGAAACAGAAAAAAAACAGCGTAATATACCATCTGACAAAGGCCTGCGCTATAATGCTTCAATTAACTGCTGTTCTTTATAATATACTCAGATCAATAGAGACAGAGATGTTAAGTTAAAAATCAAGGGTTTTTACAGCAGGGGTGGGGAACCTTTTTCCTTTACATTTGTACGACATCCTCCGAGGGCTTTTTTTAAATATTGAAGTTAAAAGCATCAATCTGGTGCACTTTGAGAGCAACATTAAAGGTGGGGTCGGTAAGTTTGAGAAACCGGCTCGAGATACACTTTTTGTTATATTCCATGGAATGCTCTTAACATCCCGATAGCAATGAATATCTGAAGTGCTTTGACAACAAATCCATAAAAAAATGTCATCTGTTGAAGCCGTGGCGCTGTAAAAAGCACGACCAATCATCTGAGCCGGCTAAAGTAACTGGATGGCCTGCCTGCCTGTCAGCCTTCAATCGGGGCACAAACTTATCTCGTGTCCTCATTGGTCATGTGCGCGTTCGTGTGTGTTGGAGGAGGGGCTCTGTGAGGAAGTCGCAGATTTTCTCCGGTTGTGTATTTTCAAATAGCGCACTCGAGCTGGTTTCTCAAACTTACCTACCCCACCTTTAAGAGATCTATGGATACATCTCTCAACACCCATATGAAACAGAACTGTAAGCAGATTTTTCTTTTTGGATATTTTACAAATCACTCCCCTTTTAAACTCTATTCTTGTTATTTTTAACAACTTTTTTGTTACTGTCATACTGTTTTTCATTTAGTCTCTAATGTCTCATTAATAACTATAATGATCATATCAAGGTGTGCCTTAAGGCCCTGACACACCAGGCCGAAATCGGCCGTTTTCATTAGTCGGACGACGAAGCGTGTCCTGTCGCCCAAACTCAATTTGGTGTGTCCCGCACCGTCAGCCGTGACACGCCTTATTTGGCCTTTCATCGGCCGGAATCGGCCACAGGCAGTCGGACAAAGAAATCACACCGATTGGCTGTTCAGCTAGCGAATCAGTGCATGAGAAGCGGAACGGTTGCTTGAGAATGTCTTCCACAAGCAACACTCCAATGGCCGATAGCTCCAGTACCGCACGAAATATGTTTTCGATGGACGAGAGTGAAAATGGAACTCACACGCTATTTGTTGTTTGTTTATATCACGTAGTCTGTTATTCTTCCGGTTGTTGCCTCTTTTGAATGACGAATACACACTACCGCCGCCTGCTGGTAAGGAGAGTTATTGCCACTCACACATGCGCAGTTCGTACGTGTTCAGCTGAAGTCTTTGCGGTGTGTTCCAGTGCGACACATGGCAAGACGCCGGAGAACACGCCGACGCAACAGTCGCCGTCGGGATCGGCGAGTTCTCTGGTGACTGCTTGGTGTGTCAGGCCCTTAACCTCACTGAGCTGAGGTTATTTGAGCGTCTCAGGAGAGAGCTCTCTTCCACCTGGTTGTAGAAAAGCTCTTTAAATTCGTTAGCATAGCTAGCTAACCAGATGCTAATAACAACAGATCGCCACTGTGCTTACAACTAAAGACACGCAAACACTGCGGCATGTGTACGGCTCCTTGTGGGTATTGCAATATTTGAAGAGCTGGAGCGGCGTTCCGGTGCTCTCCGTCAGCACTCCTTTCAGACGAGACATATACCACGTGAAGACACGTTACGCTCGTGTTGTGTTCAAGGAACCTGTCCTTGGTCAGGAAAAACAGGTACTCAATTGTTTAATTATTTTGCGGTCTAGATTTCTTCTTCTTTTTTGAAGTGAGAAGACGGACGGACCCCGCCCCCCAAAACGAAAACGCTTCTCCACGAATTACACAAGTCACCCAAATCAGCGTTAAAAAAGCGGGAGGCACCGAAAAGCGACTAATTTGCATCACTGTAACAACAGAGGAAACACACACACACACACACACACTGTTACAACGTAGGAAACACACACACTGTTACAACAGAGGCAACACACACACACACCGTTGCAACACACACAACTGTTACAATGGAGGAAACACACACACACTGTTACAACAGAGGCAACACACACACACACACAGTTACAACAGAGGCAACACACACACACACACACACTGTTACAACAGAGGAAACACACACACACTGTTACAACGTAGGAAACACACACACTGTTACAACAGAGGCAACACACACACACCGTTGCAACACGCACACACACAACTGTTACAATGGAGGAAACACACACACGCACACACACACTGTTACAACAGAGGCAACACACACACAGTTACAACAGAGGCAACACACACACACACTGTTACAACAGAGGAAACACACACACTGTTACAACAGAGGCAACACACACACACACAGTTACAACAGAGGCAACACACACACACACTGTTACAACGGAGGAAACACACACACTGTTACAACGTAGGAAACACACACAGTTACAACAGAGGCAACACACACACACAGTTACAACAGAGGCAACACACACAGTTACAACAGAGGCAACACACACACAATTACAACAGAGGCAACACACACAGTTACAACAGAGGCAACACACACACACAGTTACAACAGAGGCAACACACACACACATAGTTACAACAGAGGCAACACACACTCACACACACACACAGTTACAACAGAGGCAACACACACACAGACAGTTACAACAGAGGCCACACACACACACACACACGCACACAGTTACAACAGAGGAGACAAACACACACACACACACAACAGAGGAGACACACACAACAGAGGAGACACACACAACAGAGGAGACACACACACACGATGAATAAGGATCAGTGGTTGTTTCTCTCAGAGGTCGGTGCCTCCCAGTTTAGAGACTTACCATCTGTTCAGTGAAGATCTGCAGGTCTCCAGGAGCGCCCTGTGCAGCAGAGTAAACAACAACAAAACGTCACAACACAGGCAGAAAGCAGACAGTAAATAAACGGTTTCCATCCGTTTCTTCCTTTACCTTTTCAGTGAGGTTGTATATGACTCTGGCGAGCGCCTCTGCTACCAGCTTTGTGTTTCTGCTGAGCTTCTGAACATCTACGTGAGGCCTGGAGACACACAGAGAGCAGCAGAGAGTCAGAGGAGAGGAGGAGAACACAAGACGAGGAAATGTCAAATCAGCTGATCGGTAGAGCGTGAAATTAAACACCGAGAGATGTAGTGAAAAGGAGAGGTATTAGATCAAAGAGGAGAGAAAAGAGTTCAGAAAGCTCTTAATTTAAAAACACCCGTGGCTCAAACTTGGAAACGTTACATCATGTGATCCTGCCCAGGAAAACACCTTCTTATTTCAACCCTTAAATAAATCGTTGAGCAGAAAAACTATTACTTCTCTCCAATGTGTTATTATATATTGGTGTAGGAAACTGCTTGTAAAGAATGGGTTTAAGGCAGTGCTTCTCAAAGTGTGGTCCGTGAGCGCCCCCTAGTGGTCCGTGAGTATATTGGTAACATTTCACATTTGAAATAAATTAATTGAAGTTTTCCGCACTCTCGCGGGAATGTCTCCGCAATGGAGCGAGCTTAAGTTTCACTTTTGATTGCATGATATAGCCCAGCGCAACACCTTCGTCTCACAAGAAAAACGATGTGTCTTTGGATATTTGTGGAGTTAGGTGGTCCGCGAGTGTTTTTTTATTGGTTAAGTGGTCCTTGGTATGAAAAGGTTTGAGAAACACTGGTTTAAGGTTGCTCAGTACACGGCTTGTCGGCTCTAGGTAAACTCTACTCTGTTGTTCTGGGGGGATAGAGAGACGTGCACCCACCCAGCAGGGGGCTCTCCCGCTCCGTGGCGAGAGGAGGGGGACACTGACCGGGCGTCCATGATGCTGGCTCTCTGCGCCAGGCGGTGGGAAGCCAGGTGCGACAGCGTGAAGGCCGGCAGGCGGCGGATCCCGAAGCGCTCGTGCTCCCAGGCCAGCATGTCGTCCGCCAGGTTGATCTTCTTATGGACCATCGAGAACTTCACGTCCGGGAACTGGCTCTCTGACACCTGGGAGGACACAAATCCAACATTAAAGGATATAGTTATAAATAGTCTGGGTTTTTTTAAAGAAAAGTAGAGAAACATTTATTTTAAACCTGAAGAAAATAGGTCAGAAAAAACTGATTTGACACATCATTACTAACTGTTACACCACCTCTCATAGCTGTTGGTTAATATTAAGGGTCCCATGTCATGGCCATTTCTACTGATCATAATTCCATTGTTGAGGTCTACTAGAATAGATTTACATTGTTACATTTTCCAAACTCACATTGGTTTCTCATCCAGCATCTCTGTATAGTATGTGTATTCACTCTCTGTCCTACACGCCTTGTTGGAGCTCCTGCCCCCCCCCCCCCCCCGTGAGCCCACTGTGCTCTGATGTGTGTTTATGTGTTACAACGGAGTTTGATAGCAACCAGAAAATGACACCAGTTATGACAAACAGATGAGAATGCCGCGTGGGGTCTGGGTGCCGTGTTGGCGGGACGTTGCGGGGCCTCGAGGAGCCGACAGTGTGAGCTGGATTACTGGTGTCGTTTCCTGGTTGCTGCGTGGGGTCTGCGAGACAGCGAGACACAAAGGCTGTGTGCTCAGGCTGGCTGTGTGTGGCGAACTGTGAGTGGAGATCAGCGGAGCCGCGGCTGAGAAAAGATGTGAGTGAGTGAGTGACTGAGTGACTGAGTGACTGAGTGAGTGTGTGTGTGAGGAGCTCCACAGATTGGTCCATTTGCACCTGGGTATGGTCACGTCACAGAACCCAGGAAGAAAACAATGGAAAAAGAGAAATGTCCAACGAGACGTTCTGGGGCAGCACAGACAGGTCTTCTCTGTGTTAGAGTGTTACTCGCTACAGGGTGCACTTTGAGGGTTTGTGACTCTGCAGACCGTTTACATGCAGAAACACCTTCATAACAACAAGGGGACGGGTAATAATCGGAGAAGCATGACATGGGACATTTAAAGAGGACATATCAGTCAAAGTCAACTTTATTGTCAATCTTCCAGTTTGTGTGTACAGACCAAGCCCCCAGGAAGTGCACCGTACTGAGGAAAATATTCGTTGTGGCCAAACGGCGGTACTACACTTCTGTATCAGTCGCTGGGCCCGGAAACACTTTTTCCCATAGACTAACATTGGGAAAGAGACGTCTGTAAATCAATGGATAATTTTTTTTAAACTAAATAAACTACCCAGTATGAACATTTGTATAGCCCTTATTAAAAACATTCGGTCCTCAAGTTGTAAAATGTGCTAATAACGTTATCTAACCCACGGGGCCGCGGATCTAACCCACGGGGCCGCGCCGCCCGGCACGTTCATGTGACGTGTTCAGTACTACATGAGTTTTACCTTTACCCACGGATGCACAATAAGAACGGATGATATGATTATATGAATACTTTCGTGACGTTTCGCTCTCTCAAAAGTTGGCCATTTTGTCTTCATGCGCCATTGAGCAACTCTCATAGGAATGAACGAGGCCCCGCCTCCCACGCTGTATCCAGTTCTTATTATACATCCATGGTAGACAGAGAGATCGAAATACCGTTTCCCGCAACATATTCTGCTCATGTTCATATCAGTATTTAGTTCCTCCACTGTCTCCATGCTTTAATGTTCAAAAAGCTCTTTATTCTTCTCATACTGCCTGTGCTGCAGCACCTCTTTTCACCCTCTGTCTGAAACCAGAGCCCAGTCTGCTCTGATTGGTTAGCTCTGTTGTGGCTAAGGGGCGGGACATCTCTAAGCGGTTGACCTATCTCGTACAATGTGTTGGAGCGCTAGCCGATAGCAGCGCGAGTGTTTCATAGTGGTGTTACTATGTTCCGAAAGATGTAAAGTTTAGAGTTATATTATATTATGATATAAAGCGTGGATCTTCTCACCAGCTCCAGCTCCTTGAGCAGGGTGAACTGAGGAGACCCCTCTTTGGGAGGTTTGGACACGTGGAGGTGCATAGTGTCTCCGTTCCCCAGAGTGTCCAAACACAGCACGAAGGCTACGTTGTCCTGCAGCAAGCTGGAGTCTGAGGAGGAAGAGAGAGGGGGGGGGGGGGGGTATGGACGACAAGAAGAAAATAACCAATGAGATACATCCAAATATTAAAGTAGAGAAACAACTAGGACTTCTATTGTATGACTACTATAAAGTGTTATCTTCAAAAAGCCTTAAAATATAAGTCTTTGTAGTGTATATTTATTTCTCTATTTATCTTTTAAGCTTGGTTTGGGGAACACATGTCCCTTACCTTTTCTTAAATTGGCATTTAGGTCACAAAAAAGGTTTGGAATATTTGATTTAATTCAGATTTTGACATATCCATAGCAAAAAAAATCCATCTGCATGAAAAAGTGTTTTATTTCTTTCTGTAATCATAGTTTGATCTGAGCAGTACCTGTGTGATCCAGATTATCTTCCAGCCAGCGTTTGGTGCCCTGGTAGTTAAACTTTCCTCCACCGGATACAAAGAACAGCAGATTGTACCTGAACACAACACCACACACACACATACACGTCAAATCTACATCAAGGGAAACCTAACGGAGGCTGTGGATGATACGATGCTAAGAAACAAGCTACAGGTAATATTAGTCTGTGGGAAATATTTAACAACGTATACTTTAAAGTCTCAAAGTCACTAGTGTAGCTATCGCATGAGGTAACATATCAGTGATTCAACCCATTAAATAAAAGTATTTATATATTTAAGTTTCTACTAATATAACCTGAAGATGTTTTCATTTTTTAAATGTCCTTTGATTTGGTAGAGGTGTGTAAAGTTAAGCTCAAAAGTGTATTTAAAATCTGAAGAGAGGGTTATGAATTGAGTGGGAAGTGTTCACTCCTTCCTATTCATTTACAGACAGATATACATAATTAAATGTGACTTGTTAGACGCTTTTATCCAAAGCGACTTACATACTCAATACTGTGGGCAATCCCCACAGGAGCAATTTGGGGTGAAGTGTCTCAGGGACACAACGACATGCTGCAGTGGGACTCGAACTTGCTATCCCCCTGATTCGAAGTCCATCACACTACCCACTGAGCCACAGTCTCCACATAATTGTGTTGTGTTGTTTAATAAGAGGTTGTTGTATATGTTTGCTGGGCATTATTTGCTTAGTTCTTACTACTAGCTAGATTAAAATACTACTTTTAGTTTTGTTGCATAAAATCAGACATCTAATGATGATAAACAGTGATTTATTGCCTCCTGTAGGGATGCTCCGATCGATCGGTCACCGATCGGCCGATACTCACTCTCTACCGATCGATCGGTGCTCTCTAAACATGCAGATCGCGAGAGCCGATCGCATGACGTAAAATACATGACACTTTTCTCTGTGTGCGGAAAAACAAGCTCGCCAAAATGGCTTCACCAGTCTGGCAGTATTTTAAGGTAAAATAGTAAAATAGCGGAATGCAACGTGTGTGAAGCAGAAATCCTGCAGCTCCGCCCGCTGTGACGGACCAGTGAGCGAAACACACAAGAGTTAGACACACTTAGCTATTTGATCTACCTCTGGAACAAGCTAAACTAGTTATTATAAATATATTTATTCTTCACTGTCGGGTCACTCATTGCTGGATCAGTGAGCTGCATGAGATACTGACAGGCTGTCAGGAGGGAGAGAGGGAGAGAGAGAGGGGGGAGAGAGAGAGGGGGAGAGAGAGAGGGGGAGAGAGAGAGAGAGAGAGAGAGAGAGAGAGGGAGAGAGAGCACTTCCGCTCATTTCTCCCGTGTTATTATCCAAAGTGAATGTAAACTTGAATAATGTAAATCATTTGAATGTAATAATTAAGTTGATTGTTGTTTGTGGAAGCTCCAGTGAATGAGCATTAACTGAGTTTTAAACATCACTTTAAATGGAAGATTTAAAGTGATGTTTAAATCTTCCATTTAGGCCCCGCCCACTCGATCGGATCAGCGATCGGTATCGGCCGATACTGATTCCGGCGATCGGCCCCGAAATTGGCGATCGGAGCATCCCTAGCCTCCTGGCTTATTTTACTAAAACGACCAGAATCCTGGTTTCTGTAGTATTTAATAGGGCTGAGCGATATATCGTGTCATGGCGATAACCGCGATATGCGCATGCGTGATATTCACATCGCAGGGACGTGCGATTTTAAGTAGGTAATGAACTCAAACACGTCATGTTACAATTATTTTGCTGCTTGCTACAAAAGGAAAACTTGCGCGGCTCTCATGTCAGGGGTACTTGAGTGAGTGACATGCAGGCTCTGCATGCACAGCAAACCACCAATCACAATCATTCTTGATCAGATCACAGCAGGCCCCGCCCCGCTCGTTTGCAGACCATCAAAACACCGGTAAAAAATGAGCGAGACACAGGAGGACAATACCGGGGAGAAAGAAGATTTACTTCCAAAAAGAAAAGCAACATCTGGAACTATTTTGGATCCAAAAAGGTTCTTCTCTTCTTCACAGATGAACCCCTTTATTTGAGGGTAAGCAACATGCATTATCATGACATGTTAGATCATGACTTAAGGTATGATGAGTCAACCAGTTAAGATCCAGACGTCCGTGACTAAAATCTTTCATCCGGTTAAATATAGTTAACAAAAACGAAATATATATCGCAGGGGAAAAGAATATCGCAATGTGAGTTTTTTCCAATATCGTGCAGTCCTAGTATTTAACCATATTTTCTGTCATCAACAGTTAATAAGATGTCAGCGGGACTGAAATATGAAGTATCTCTACTTTAAAATGAAGGACAGATCAAGTATTTACCGAAACAGGTCATTTTAAAGTCCACTCTCTGTAGGAAGCCCTTCCTCTCGGATACAGTTTGGTACATTAACTACATTTAGACAGATCTCGGTCCTTATTGACGTTTTTAAGTGTAATTCTTACTGCCAGCAGAGAGCAAAGACAGTGATCAATAAGGCATTTGGAGCAGGACACTAACCACAACAAATATGATAGACTTAAGGAAAACACTTTATCTTGTGTTCTGATGAACCGCTGAAGTCAGCAATCAATAACACCTCCACCATTTCATCAGGAACAAGTGAGTGAGCAGAGTAGAGGTGTCTGTGGTGTGCAAGATACATCGGAAATGAGCTCTTTTATGAAACTACAAGTACACACAAGTTCTTAGTTTTGAGGTTGATGGGTGCAAAATGATCCATGTGTTGATTGTGTGGTGTTCTTGCTCACCCAGCGTGTGTCCTCTTGTAGGTGTAAAGTTTTGAGAAGAGCCGAGCGAGTTCGAGTAACATCGACACCCCACTGCCGTTTGAGTCGGCTCCGTACGAAAGCCACTGAACAAGAAAACACACACATTACTTTCATAATAATAATAACTTACATTTATTATAGCGCTTTTAATAACACAATGTAACGGCCATGTACTGTGAACAGTACCCAAAGGAGCAAATTCAGGTGAAGTGTCTTGCCCAAGGACACAACGGCTTTACAGACGCAGCGGGTTTCGAACTGGTGTTCCCCAACGCCCCCTTGATCTGATGCTCAATGCACATCTCACTGCACCTACCTACCTATCCTTTGCGATAGCTACAGTAGTGAGTTAACACTAGAACCGCCAGAGATTTGTTATGCCTAAAACCGCCAGCGGGGTCAAATTGACCCAGCATTAGAATGCATTGATTTTCAAGGTAAACGTATTGCTTTAAAAAGAAAAATGGTCCTGTGGTATTGCAATTTTGTTAAATTGTTTCGTCTATTAACGGTACAAAATAGCGTTTCGTGAGGCGGTTGTCGTTGTTGGGTGAAAAGCAAACCGCAGTCTCCCGAGAGCGCGCTCCTTCACTACAGACTGTCGCTATCTATCTCTCAATCTATAAGGAACCGCAGTAGACAAAATGTGTTACTATAGCAACACGTCATGTTTGTTTACACGCTAAATCAATAGCACGAAAAGGGGTGGGGTCAATATGACCCGCTTGGCGGAAATAGGCATAAATGGCAATTTCTTGGGCGATTTCTTCAATCTGACTTCATATTGACCATTTTTAACAACATAGGGTGCTACATAACACACTTTCAGGAAAAGTCACGGACTGGGAGACTTTAATGTGTTATTGAAAAAAAGTTACATACAATAAAAAACAGCTCTGGGTCAAATTGACCCGATTGGCGGTTCAAACATTTTATTTAGATTGGAATCGGTGAGATTATGACCTTAAAGTATATCTTGTGATTTATTTCCCACGGATTTATATTCTCCGATGTTGCTTCTAGCTTGTTTCTTTGTATGTGTATTTCACGTGTTGTGTTCAGGTACGTCCACTGTATATGTTCGTACCTTTAAATACCCTTAAAGATCTCAATAAAGGGTTGCATACATTTGAAAGGATTATTATGGATGAAGGCAATGAGAGCTGGCTCCAGAGGAACCCTCCCTCCATCCTTTCTCCTTTTATTAACAAGCAACTCTATCCATCAATGGAGAATATACTTTTACTGGATAAAGGCGATAAACACATTTTGATAAAAGGGGATTTATTTAAATATCTAGGACAATAAATGTCAGTCTGCCCTCATTTATATGCATTGTGAACTGAACCCGTGCTTTTTCTAAAGAGACACCGTGTTAACGACAGACTATAACCAAATCCCACAGATATGTCCTGATGAATGTTGCTTCATCTGCTTCATTCCATGTAGGTTTTTTAAGATCTGGGGTTTAATTGTAGGACAAAAGGAGCGGTGAACATACCGGAGCGACACCGAAGGAGTCGTAGTGAGCGACCACGACGATAGTGGGAAGATCTTCTCCTCCGACTCCCGCCAGACGACCCTGAGGAATAAAAGCAGAGACGTTAGAGGAGAGAATAAAACAGAAACAGATTATCTGAAGCACGAGACTCAGAGGAACAAAGGGAACAAAGCGGAGTCAGAGTGGGTCGATCTGTAATCCTCAGATCAAGTTAGAAAGTCCTGACTTAACACTTCACTCGCTTTGTACTCATTCTTAAAAAGGGAGTAACACAGAGGATGTCCTATGTACTGTAAAGCCCCTTCCTGCAGGTTTCACCAACTCAAATGTAAGACTTTTTAAGACCACTTTGAATAGAATTTAAGACATATTTCACAGCAAGAAAGTATGAAGGAGAATTGCTATGAAAGAAGGAATACGTCTCATAATTACTTCCAAAGTAAATGTATTCACGTTCAACATAAGAACAACAACTGAACATAACAGTACACAGAACTGTGTTAGCGTGTTAGACAAAAAGTGTGTGTGTGTGTGTGTTTGTGTATTTGTGTGTGTGAGTGACAAGAGCTATAGTCAGAGCTCTGCCGTCTTCGTGCTGTTGTATGATTGGTGTTTAGCTACGGTATTTAGCGTCCACAGCACCTCCGCTTTTAGGGTTGACGTCGTAGATCCAAACGTCGCCCGGAGGTCCCCCGGTGTTGTTGCGCGAGCTGCTGCACTAGCTAATGCTACACTAGCAAAACAAACGCTAATTTTGTTTGCAAAAGGGGTTCAAACACGACCTTTTTAAGGCCTTAAATTCAGATTATCAAATGTAAGACTTTTTAAGGCCCCGTGGGAACCCTGCCCTTCAGTGGTATCAAATGAAGTTATCAATACCCCAATTACCTGTACATCCACATGATGTACAGGTGGAGACATCGCCTCAGTCTATTTGTAATGCATTATACAGCTTTAAAGTCAAAGAAGCCTTTAGTTAATTTCCCAAAAGCTTTGGCATGAAGACAGAACCTTTATTAGGCTTTATAAGAGCATTCATTGAACAAAAGAAACACCTTTTTCTACAATTAAATACAGGCATGTAATGTACTACTGAAGCCTCACCATATCTATAAACAAATATGAGTGTTTTGGATGCTTTGTAATTGATAATGATCTCGTCATAGAAGCAAACGTATAAACTAATGCTGTCAAAATTATCGCGTTAACGGCGGTAATAAATGTTTGGAATTAATTGCGTTCAAATATTTAACGCATTTAACGCATGTGCAGAATGGCCCGCCCCATACATCCCACTAGTGACAGCGCCAGGGTATGGCTGTGGTAGGCTACAGCCATACCAAGAAATGGCTTAGCCCCACCATGAAAAATGATGTTAAAGTAAGCCAAAATAAAGTCCACCAACTCGCGCCGAGTAAATTGCACAGACAGCCGTTAGTCAGATTGATTTCAGCCACTTGTCTGGAAATACCGAAGACTAGAAACGGTTTTGAAAACTTTTGTCACGTAGTGATCGTCTTCTCAATAGAACATCTTTGATAATGTCTTCTGGCCAATCAGAATCAAGATAACGGCGTGGTGTTGTTGCAGGAAGTCCCGACGGAGAATACTTTTGCTGTAGTACAGTGGTGCACATAACTGGTACGCAGGTTATGTGCGTAATCTGAAATGCGTACCGTCACTTGTGTCACAAAGCGCATTTGCGTACCGACGTACTTGTGAAGCTTTTCCAGAAGGCGGTTAGATCACCGGACAACAGAGTCGGTCTCCGTGTGCACAGACAGGGCTGCTGTTAACGTCGGTCTGTACAACGGAATTGTGCCAAAACTACGCCAACCGGCTACGGAGGGAGACTCCTCCCCCTTCACTGGAGAACTGCACTAAAACAGCTGATCACAACATTCACACTCTGTGGTCACGAAGTATTCCACTAGACATAGGCAGACTTAGGTATACGTCACAACCAGTATCATTAAACCATTTTAACCAGCCGATTCAGGCACAGTTTTCCGATGAATACGATAAAGTCTCTCACCTCTAAGCTGGTGATGGCCCAGTCGCTGATGGCTTTACTCTGAGCTCCGCTGGTCACCATCTGGAAGCCGTTAGCTGTGGCCGTGTGCAGCAGCACTGCAGGAATCAACAGAAAACATATTTAGAAATGATCAAAACTGTATCTAGTGCTGTTGGGAAAACACTGAATGTCCTCTTCCAATATCAGAGTCACATGATAACAAAGGTATCCCAACTGCAGCTGTGAACATGACAGGATGTGTGATTACCTAGAAGAGCATCAGGACTGTTTGAGGCATGTGATAGCTACGTGATTAACATGATGATTCAGCCTCTATGGAGAGAGACATCAAGCATGCTCATTTCTGACGTGGAGCTAATCTGAAGTAAACATTGAATACTGCTTTCTATTCCTCCATCTTGTGACTGTGTAACTCCCTCTCTTGGATATCAGCATGTGAAGGACACTGTTCAGGAACTAGTTGATGCTCTGTATGTGATGACTCCTTCCATTCTGGAGAGGATCACAGACACATGGATCCTGAGATTGAAGCTCAAGCCGGTGACCAGGGATATCTTTCTAACAAATGCAAACAATCCAAGCCCTTCAGCAGGTCCGGTGTAAAGGGAGTGATTTGTACCTTCGGCGGCCGATAGGGATCCCTGAGAGGAGGAGGAGGTCAGGGTCTGGGTGTAGATGGACAGCAGCTCGTCGTCCTCCATGGCGAAGTACACGGGGACGACGGTCTCTGTGGCCAACATCTCCGGCTCCAGCTCCATGAACTGCTGCAGGGGACAAACAGAGGAGGGACAGCGCGTTTAAGAGAAGACACTCAGTGGCATCTGGTAGCGTGATATGCTGATGGTTTCAATAACAAGAGGGAAAATCTGATTTATTTATTAAACCCTGCAAGTTCAAATCCTGAAAAGCTCTCACAAACTGAAATAAGACGCCGAGCTGGATGAATACTACTAAGCTTTATTTTGACAGTTGATTATTATTGTGGTCATTCTCAAGACATTGCTGCAGAGTTTGAAGTGACAGTGGTATAAATGACGTTTATATATTGTGTTGCATGTTGATTTCAATTGTCAGTGTTTGGTTAAGTTAGTTCAGTGGCAAACGGGAAAGAAGCTGCAATAGAGAATAACTAAATAAGTAACTAATTAAATCCCAACAATCTGCTTCTCAGAAAGATTTACAATCCTACTCAAAGAAGTAGTCACAGTGTGCTTTAGTGAGACATTATATATATATATATATCCGAGTATATGCAGGAATCCTGAAGTCAAATGTAAAACCTTTCAAGACCTTTTTTAAGACCCTTTCCACTAGGGCTGTCCCGAATACCATTTCTCGGGCTCCGGATATTCGGTAGTAATCAGCAGCGAATATTCGAATATTCGGTGCGGAGATTTTTTTTCATAACACGCTCCGAGACACCTGACAACACACTGTTAAGCAGAAGCGCAGAAAGAGCATACCAGGGGTCAGCAACCCCTGGCACGCGTGCCACCACTGGCATGCGGCACCGTAACCAGTGGCACACTAGGAATAAGTGTGGAAAATATTTTAATTGTATATTCGGATCCTGAACGAGACCGCCGCCAGAGCTCTTCTCCCGTTACCTGCAGAAGGAAGCCATGCACGCAGCGCAGCCCCGATCTTTAACTCCAGGTGACTTTCTGCCGCTTGCCTCCGTGGTGCTGATCGTTTCACCACGGAGGAAAGCACTTCACACATTGCAGTTCCCATAAGGAGCTGTACAAATGCTGCAGTTTTTGCGTGGCTGTGTCTTTAGTTGAAAGCCCAGTGGCGATCTGCTCATCTCTCATCAAAATAATATGCTACAAAGGGACTGGCCACGTGTGCTCTGGAGAATCACAGAACGGACGATCGTCCTTATTATTATTATTATTATTATGCTGTTATAAACCAATTATTTAAATGTGTTAAATTCGGCATCATGTAAGTTAGTGATGCTCCGATCGATCGGCCGGTGCTCTCTAAAAATGCCGATCGCGAGAGCCGATCGCATGACGTAAAATACATGACACTTTTCTCTGTGCACGGCAAAACAAGCTCTCCAAAATGGCTTCACCGGTCTGGCAGTATTTTAAAGTGTCCGAATATGACAATAAAATAGCGGTATGCAACGTGTGTGAAGCAGAAATCCTGCAGCTCCACCCGCTGTGACGGACCGGTGAGCGGAGCAACACACAAGAGTTAGACCTAACACACTTAGCTATGTTATCTACCTCTGGAACAAGCTAAACTAGTTATAAATATATGTATTCTTCACTGTCGGGTCATTCATTACTGGATCAGTGAGCTGCATGAGATACCGACGGGCTGTCAGGAGAGAGAGAGAGGGGGAGAGAGGAAAAGAGAGCGCTTCCGCTCATTTCTCCCGTGCTATTATCCAAAGTTAATGTAAACTTGAATAATGTACTTAATTTGAATGTAATAATTATGTTGGTTGTTGTTTGTGGAAGCTCCAGTGAATGAGCCCCATTAACTGAGTTTTAAACATAACTTTAAATGGAAGATCCCCATAGGCCCCGCCCACTCGATCCGATCGGAGCATCCCTATAATGTAAGTTGCGCTGACAGGTCTACACACTGCTTCCCCGCAGCGAGCCTCCCCCCGCCCTCCGGTTGACAGTTCACGAGCGTCGGCACGCTGATAAAATAATAATTGAATGGCACTTCATATCAAAAAGGTTGCCGACCCCTGGAGCATACTATTACGATTTATATTTATTTATTGTCTCAGTACTCGCATACATTAAAACTAAATGTGTCCTCTGCATTTAACCCAGCCGCAGTGCAGCGCCGGGGATATAGGCGTAAACAGTAAACGGTATTTAAATAAATGAAGAACGAAAAATAAATGAACGAACTGTATGCCAATAATTGCCTTAGCCCCAGATGTTCCCACATCGCTCCTATTATTTTCACTATTCGGATAAAATTGAAAAACTAATATGAAAAAACAATTCGGTTGCTTGCTTGCAACTATTTTCCAAGGATAGTAAGAGCACGATTTTATCATGTGTAACGTTACTGTTTAAACGGCGGATAACGCAGCTTCATCATGGCAACTTGACAACAGCTAAGCTAAGCTAGGCTACTACTTACAGCATCCGGTGACTTTTCAGAGTTGTTGTGCCACCGGCCAGTTTCTTGTCGCATATTTGGCACACTGCCTTCTTCTTACCGTCGTCCAATTTAAAATGGTCCCACACAGCTGGAGTCTTCGGCATTTTGTGTTCAGGTGTGTGAAGCGAGGTGAAGCAAGGAGAAGCGTGCCGTTTGCGTTCGTGACTGTGAGTGAACGCGATGTCAGGAGCACAGGCTGAGATTGTATATATTTCCGCATTTTAACAGTGCAATTCAAAAGTATAAATATAGTATAAGAATATGGAAATTCGCCTTTATTGATAGCATACATTTAGGGGGAAAAAAAAATGTTTGGAAAAAAAATAAAAAAACGAATATCCGAATAATGAAATTGAAACCCGAATAGTTGGCCAACGAACGAATATTCGAATAGTCGAATATTCGGGTACAGCCCTACTTTCCACACATTTTAAGACCTCATCGCCACTTTGAGTTCTAACCGGTTACCTTGGCGACACACTTCACCTCACATTGACTATACACAGTATTGATTGTCCTTCCTCCTTATCTTCCAACCATTTGGACGCAGACTTGCATTTCCCCATAACGATGCTGTTTAACAACCGGCGTAAACGGAGCTTCGCGCTATCAAGCAGTGAGCGTGCGATGTCCTGTTCAGATGACGTCAAACCCAACGGGATGCCATCAATAAACTACACAGAATCACACTACACACCTACGCCATGATTACATTCAGGCAGACTGTAGAACACAACCTCTTTGGACCATTGATATACTTATTGAAAACAAGCTACAAAATGTAATACCTTGGAAAATGCCGTTTCATACTTTTTAATAGCCTTCATTTTCGTGAAATTGATTTATCAACTTGTAATACTTTTTAAGACCCCGCGGACCCCCTGTGTATGTGTGTATATATATATATATATATATATATATATATATATATATATATATATATATATATATATATATATATATTAGGGCTGTCAAACGATTAAAATCTCAGATTAATCACAGCTTAAAAATTAATTAATCATGATTAATCACCATTCGAACTATGTCCAAAATACGCCATTTCTTTATGTATATTGTTGTGGGAATGGAAAGATAAATGAAAGAAGGCGGATATATCCATTTAACACAATATCTATGTTTATTATATAATTTTTCTGTGTGTCAAAATGAAAGACAGCCCGCACACCTATCAATCATCAAACCGTGGGGTCTTAATTCATTACGTGTTGATTTCTATCAACGGGGGAGTACTTCAGGAAAGTCGACAGGGGGGGGGGCTAGTGGAGTACTTTGTGACCCACAGAGTATGAAGTTGTGATCAGCTGTTTTAGCGCAGTTCTCCAGTGAAGGGGGGGGGGGGGGTGTCTCCCTCCGCAGCCGGTTGGCGTAGTTTTGGCACTGTCTGTGCACACGGAGACCGACTCTGTCGTACGCAAATGCGCTTTGTGACACAAGTGATGGTACACATTTCAGATTACGCACATAACCTGCGTACCAGTTATGTGCACCACTGTACTACAGCAAAAGTATTCTCCGTCGGGACTTCCTGGAACAACACCACGCCATCATCTAGATTCTGATTGGCCAGAAGACATTATCAAAGATGTTCTATTGAGAAGACGATCACTACGTGACAAAAGTTTTCAAAACCGTTTCTATTCTTCGGTATTTCCAGACGAGTGGCTTCTGCAATCAGTCTTACTAACTGCTGTCTGTGCAATTTACTCCGTGCGTGTTGGCAGACTTTATTTTGCTTACTTTAATATAATTTTTCATGGTGGGGCTAAGCCATTTCTTGGTATGGGTGTAGCCTACCCCAGCCATACCCTGGCGCTGCCACTAGTGGGATGTATGGGGCAGGCCATTCTGCACATGCGTTAAATGCGCAATTAATTCAAAAAATTAATTACCGCCGTTAACGCGATAATTTTGACAGCATTAATATATATATATATACACCGATATATTTCAATCTCTGTGAAGGGTGGAATAGCCTTGATTTTCTCTGTTTTTAAGTCATATTAAACTCAAAAAGTTGAGGGTAAAAGCTTCAAAGTATTAAATAGCTTGATATTGAACCAATTATGTATTGCCATCATTTTTCGGTTGGTATGCCCTTGAGCAAGGAACTAGTCTAAATAAATTCAAACTAAATGACAAGCTAGTGTTTGACTGAGATTAAGAAAGCATTGCTACTCATGACTTGTATTATGAATAAATACTGAAAACAAAATGTGTATCTCTTTAAATAAGTATTCTTCTTATGCTGCACATCTGTAGAGTAAGTTCACTTAAAAGCTATGGAAGATAATTACATTTTTAGTTATATTTGTTGAAAGTCTCCCGAAAAACAAGCTTTTTTTTGCTTGTTTCTCCAAAGTTGCCTATCCCAGTTTTAAATATTGCAACACCACCTTTGCACATTTTCTTTACAAAAATATGCCCACATATCACAGGTAGCCCTCACTGCCAAATGCATCTTTTCAAAAGCTCTTTTGGAGGTACAGCGAAGCGTTTAATATTTAATCCACAGAGTACTGCACTGTGACATCATAGCTTTTTACACATTTAAAGTGGAAACAGTTGAGGGTGAAGGGAGCAGAAGGCTTTGATGTGTAGCATTAAAACTTGTTATCACCTGAACTATGTCCTGCGGCATAGCAGACATGTTCTTGGGCAGGATGATGACCACAGCTCCTGCTGACTGTCGAAGCGCTTTCTGATACTCTTCGTAGGAAAAGTCTGCAAGCCGCATGATTACACAGCGGCGACTTAATACCTCTGCTTCTACAGTACGAGCCTCCGTATTCAGGATGGCATTCCTGGTACCTGAGGGAAAGAGAGACAGAAAACATCAGTTTTAATAAGATAACTCCCGTCTTTGTGTCAGCAAGAAAGGGCAGAAGTGGTTGAGCCTTTTGAAAGTGCACAAAAGCAGTTTAACTATGTTGAATCAAAGGTCACTTTTTCTACAGACTAATGCTGGGGGCTTAAAAAATGTGTTGAGTCTGAAAGCTTTCATTAATCTTCATCAAAGACTTGCCACAGAAACAGCCAGTACAACTTATCATACTTTAAAAAATGTGACCAGTTAGATAGTCATCCCTATTGGAAGTTATTAACCTTATTGTATTGGAAAAGATAAATGGTATTCTTTATTTTATTCTTGACAAAATGTTCCATCACTATATCTTTGGTTATAAAATATAGTCCTCTTTAGACCTTATGATATACAAATCCCACCAATCATAGTTTAAACAGGTGTGAAGAGAGGTCAACCGATTCTGTAAGACTTGTGTTTCTCACATTTGGGTATGACTACTTGAAATGCAATTTGGCTAAAAAACAAAATGATTAATTAACAAAAGAGTCCAAGAAAAAAATATAAGGAAACATTATATATACATAAATAATGTATAAAGACATTTAAATGTGTTTTCTTTAATGTTATGTGTATACCTACGTGTGTCTTTTAAATTAATGTACCTATTGATCTGTTTAATTGTAAGTATTATTAAGTTAATTGGTATCATAACCCTGAATAGCTTCTAGTAAATTCGCTAGCTTCGGAAAGAAAAATAATTGCTAGCTTGATATTACCATCTAGCAATGCTAAGCTACATTAGCAGCTAGTTAGCCAATGCTAGCCTGCACGCCGTCATTGAAAGGCTACTATAGGCACCTTAACGTGAGCTGAGAAACTATGTAGTCACTGGATACCTTAACCTTATAATGATTACATTAATTCCCGATAGATACAATAGATAAACAGCCTCCTCACCGTAGGGTTGACCCTGCAGGTCGTACTGCTGCATGCGGTAAACCGTGAACTCATGAGCCGCATCGGCCGGCAGCGGAGACACCAGGATCAGCACCGCGGGGATAAACACGATGAAGGTGAGGGGGAAAGAGGATTTAAACATGTTGTCGAACACTTCACTGGCCTCCTCAAACATCCTGGGGGTTTTATGAAGCCACAGATAAGGATAGAATTAGAATGTGTCGTCGCTGTTAGCAACTGACAGCCTGGGAACCAGTTGAGCTAACGGCTAACAAGAGGAGCAACTGACAGATGTTTGTAATCAGGCAAGTAGTAGGACAACTAAAGAAAAACGCAGCAACATATCGTGGCTTAATGCAGCCATTAACAATATTGGCTTTTGTTTAGTGTTTTTAAATATAGTTCAATGAAAGCTTGTAAAATACATGATGATGTAGATTAATATTAGATATAAAACCAATCTACGGTGTTTCAGGGATCTTTTAGGACAACTATATTTAGGGCCCATGTTTTACCAAAGATGCTCTTTAAGTGAAGACGCCGCATTGACTGCTTAATAAGAATGGCGTAAAGAAAATGTATTTTATATTTGTCTGCTAATATTACGTATTTAACAGATAACAAACATATTAGCATTATGAATTTAAGTATCTAGTTCCTAAGAGAACGCAGGATGATTTTATGTCAACAAAAATGACACAGTTTCACTGATGTTAACGCTCTGTGATGCGTGATCTCGCGATAGTTTGATGCTGAGGCTGAACAATCAAAGACATTTGTCTGAAAAACGAAATGTTTGTATAGAAATGTCCTAAAAATATGTGGCTGTGAAAGATAGGTCCATTATCTATTTTAGTCCCTCAAAGGGCAACGAATCGGTCATAATCTGTAGTAATAATCTGATACACGACTACCAGTGCGGCTTCTCTCTTCTTTTTAAACCGTCTCTGGTGTCATTTAAAGACACTAGATGGCGCTGTGCACCACAGAAATGATCCATGATGGAGACATTACATTACATTACATGTTACTTGTTAGACGCTTTTATCCAAAGCGATTTACATACTCAATACTGTGGGCAATCCCCACAGGAGCAATTTGGGGTGAAGTGTCTTGCCCAGGAACACAACGACATGCTGACTGCAGTGGGGTTTGAACTCCCCTGATCCGAACACCACCGCACTAGTCCACTGCGCCACAGCCTCCCTGAGACAGTGTTGTTACATCTTTTACTTTTTTTTACTATATTAACCGACGGCACCGAACAAAATGGGTCTGATGTCCTTTTGTTGTCCATCACAAGATCTTACAATGTAGTAGAGGCCTATATTCACACCTGATATTAATCAAAATGTTATGTTCACAAAGCAACAGGTTGATAAAACCCTCATATATATAACCCCGTAATAACAAGCACATGATCCCACTCCTTCAGGTTACAGGCATTAGTGGAGAAATCATGCATTTTTTGATACAGCAGCAGGATATTCTGTAAAACTAGCCGAAACGTTGACTTTGGGATGCTTTGAACAACACAAAAGACATTATCCATTTACAATACGGATTATTATCATTATTATTATTGAAAAAATTAATTGTTTAAATGATATTTATCTTTTGGTAGGGACCATGTACAAAAACGACTCTTCCTGCTCTTGGCATATACAGTAGAAACATTGATTTAATCACATCTAATAACTTCACTTTAAGGGTGACATAACCGGGTTATAAAACGAAACAGAGCATTAAGGCTTGGTCACGGGAAAACCAATTTGTTCCTCCAGATCTTTTGAAAACCAAGAGTTTATATCATAAAAAGACAATAAAGGAATAAAAGCCTGAGTCCAGTTGGGAGAGCTGGAAATCAAAATCCCCTCTATTCCCTGCCCCTCCCCCCCCCCCCCCCCCCCCCGCCCCCCCCCCCCCCCCCCCCCCCCCACCCCCCCCCCCCCCCCTCATGAGGCTTGCTAAGTGGCAGATTAATGCTGATATGATGTCTTGCCATCCCACTTAATGGACCTTGGCGTCATTATTTCCTCTTATATGAGTAATGCCTGTGGCCCGGCTGCTGAGAGACACCGAGCAGCAAAACAAAACACAAAACCAATTTGGCGTGGACGTTGAAACTCGTAATGATTTCACATTACAGAGGAATTATCATTTGCAGATCCGCTCACATGACCCGCTGTCTGGCTGAACAACAGGAGAACAAGAGGGAAATAATGTGCTTGTTATTGCACGGTGGCGTGAGTCACATGAATATAATTGCTTAAAATGTCCTAACATCGTTTAAATCACATGTCCACATCTTTCACTTGATGTTGCCTCAACCAAAACCCAAAACAGTACTCAAAGGCACAAACACAGTGCTGCAAAGTAACTAAATACATCTATTTAAGTACAGTACTTAAGTGTAATTGAGTGAGGAGATTGCACTTTACTTGAGTATTTTCATTTTCTGCCCCTTTATACTTTTATTCTACTTCAAATCAGAGGCTTATGATGTTCTTTTTACTTCACTACAATGCAGTTAATAGTAACTTTTGACATAAAAAGTATTATGATTGATAGATATTTCCATTTTATGCTACTTTAGACTTTTGCAGAGGCTAATATAGTACTTTTTAGGACAATTATTTGACACTTGTAATGAGTAGATAATCTTCACACACACACACAAACACACATGAACACACACACACACACAAAACACACATGAACACACACATACACACACACACACACACACACACACACACACACACACACACACACACACACACACAATGCATCTGCTGTTTAGTTCCTGGGAACGTCCTGAATCAGAGCGGCCTTTGCTCCTGACCCCCGTCCACAGAAAACACTTTCTCTGTGCGACCACACAAAAGGTGTGTGTGTGTGTGTGTGTGTGTGTGTGTGTGTGTGTGTGTGTGTGTGTGTGTGTGTGTGTGTGTGTGTGTGTGTGTGTGTGTGTACACCGTGGATTAAGAGAGATTAGCCACCTAGCAGTAAGTATGTGTAGCATGCTTCTGTAAGTACTCATTCTCAGAGGATGCTGTCATTTTCTCAGCACAGCAGCAGGTTGCTCAAACACACACTCGAGTGTTTAAACCCACAGGGTCACAATCACAGAATACCAGACGAGTACTGTAATGTATGTGGCATTAAATCTCTACACAAAACTCCACTATCTGCTCACAGTTGAGATCTCTCTGAGTCACTTCTTAAAACACCACCCGCTATATAATCCCCTTGTTAGTGAGCAATAGCTTGACAATTACTGATGTGCAGAAATGAACAAATTAATCTTTGGAAACGACTCTTTTTAGTGTTAACTTGTCATGGTGCAAAATGCTCAGAAACCCCAGAGTTTTCCACTTCAGTTCTTGTACTTTATTTAGGTATTTCCACTTTATTCTACTTTATACTTCTACTCCATTTTAGAAGCCAATATTCAACTTTTTATTTGACTGCTTAAGTTACTTTACAGATT
This sequence comes from Harpagifer antarcticus, assembly GCA_902827135.1. Taxonomy (NCBI): domain Eukaryota; kingdom Metazoa; phylum Chordata; class Actinopteri; order Perciformes; family Harpagiferidae; genus Harpagifer; species Harpagifer antarcticus. Next base: position 5,614,172 of record CADEHL010000677.1, on the reverse strand, counting down.
CTGATTATTAGCTAATACAAAATATACATCAACTAATAGATTGACATTGACATATGATTATAGGTTAAGATAAGTCAAAGGTTTAACATGTAGTTTTCTTAATTTGTCTCACCTGTGATCAACAATAATGCATTAATAATCATCAACCAGTCATTCAATACATGACTCATCATAAGTACTTTTGAATCCTCTTGCTGCCAATACTTTTACTTTTGTTAAGTACTTCTGAATGTAGGACTTGAGAGTATTCCTACAATGTAGTGTCAGTGCTTTTTCATGAGTATAAGATCAGAATACTTCCTCCAACATTTAAACACTAACTTTAACCATAATGACAATGATTTATAATCTGCTTAGAGCACAGTATAATAACAGTTATAAGCATATTAGTATGTATTGTGTAATCTTTTAGCAGTGTCAAGACAAAATACATATTTATGAATAAAACCCCCTGAAACTGAAGATTTAGAGTGTTTTAGCTGCAATTGCTCCGTTTTTTTCTTTTTTATATTATTTTTAAATTTTGAACGCCATTTTATTTCTGTAATATTTTGGACTGTTTATTTCTTGTCTTAATTTCTTTTATGTACATTGCCTTGTGTTTGTTATGCTGCTGCAACGCAAACATTTCCCATGGGATCAATAACGTATCTATCTATCTATCTATCTACCTACCTGTCCATCTACCTACCTACCTACCTACCTATCTATCTATCTATGTATCTATCTATCTATCTATCTATCTATGTATCTATCTACCTATCTATCTATCTATCTATCTATCTATCTATCTATCTATCTATCTATCTATCTATCTATCTAGCTATCTATCTATCTATCTGTCTATCTATACCTGCCTGCCTGCCTGCCTGCCTGCCTGCCTGCCTGCCTGCCTGCCTGCCTGTCTATCTATCTATCTATCTATCTATCTATCTATCTATCTATCTATCTATCTATCTATCTATCTACCTGTCCATCTACCCACCTACCTACCTACCTACCTCCCTATCTATCTACCTGTCCGTCTACCCACCTACCTACCTACCTACCTACCTATCTATCTATCTATCTATCTATCTTTCTACCTATACCTGCCTGCCTGCCTGCCTGCCTGCCTGCCTATCTGTCTATCTATCTATCTAAACATGACCTGCTAGCAATGCTATATCAGATGACATCTTCCTTTCAAAATAAAACATAAATTCTTCTTCTTGTCCCCCCCCCCCCTGCTGATTTACAGTTGATTTGCGTCCACAGGCCCGTGGGAGGCAACATTACCCGGCTCCTTCTACGCACCAGGAGAATTAATTTAGCCATCATTTTCATTAAGGCCGGTGGAAATAAGACAAAGGAAAAGAGAGAGGAGGCCATAGGCCGAGCTGCAGCCCGTTAGCCTCCTTGGTTGCGCGGGGCAACAGTCAGATAATGGATGGCAAGGCTTGGTGGAGCCAGCCGCTCCATTAGGTTTTGTTAATGCGGTCAGAGACTCATCCGCCTTCAGATCCACTTTCAAAGACGCTCACTCATGCTGGATCTCTCTCTACTGTCTATTGTCTTTCTGTTGAAGGAAGACTTCTCCCTCAGAGCCGTGATCTGTGCAGCAATTAGAGATACTGTACGCACCCGATGATGACTTGCAACTTGGAAATACATGAGGCTGAATTTGGTTTGAAACATGACTTTTCGTGTTAACTTGACGTTTTTGGTTAAAATATTTCAAGTTGGATCCCATGTATTCCTTTAACAGCTCATCTTAAACTCACACCTTACCCCTTTGCATTTTTCCGACCCTAATCCATGTGTTGATGCCTTAAATAACTGACCCAAAGCTCGACCTGACTCGAGACATGATGACTATCTTTCACTTATATTATATGTGTAATGGCTTTTTAACTTTATCCATAGGCTACTTAAGCCACTGAGGGATGGGAACGGGAGAACTAAGTTCGGACGCGTGGTCCAGATGACAAAACAATGTCCATACGAGTGTATATCTTTCAATCCATCGATCCATTTATTTTGTTGTCCGTATGGCCTTTCTGTTACCATTCAGATACCAACATATACATGCCAGTCACGCTGAATACAAACAGGTTTAACACACAGCTCATATTGACACGGCTTCTGCCGACACGGTCGAAAACTGTTTGCTTCCGTCCCAAACACCTGCAGCTGATCACCCAGTGATTACATGTACACACACACACACACACACACACACACACACACACACACACACACACACACACACACACACACACACAAGTGAATACTCTATCTTGTTGGAACTGCATCATTAATTAAACGTCAAGATAAAATACAAACAAAGACACATGCATTATGGCTCCAACAATATGTTTGAATGCATTTCTTTCTTTCAACAACCCTGCACTATTTGCTCATCTTAAACTCACACTCTACATCATTGCACTTCAATTTAAATAAAGAAACTGCAACTACTTTGTACAATTTGTTTAATGTACGTTTGTATAGTATAGTGTATTCAAACATATTTCCTTATATTTAATATTGTGTAATCTAAAGATACTCTATCCATATTGATATATATGTTTCTAGTGTTGACATGTTTTTTCTGTTCAATGCCTAGCGATCAACCTGGATATATAGTACAGATTAATTGTCATGCTCATTGAAGAAGGTTTGATGAATGATCCAGCAATAATCAACATTACATTGGCACTAATGCAGTTCACAGGAAGCAGCAAGGTGCAGCTGAGGGCTAGACGCCATGCAAAGTCTATGGAAAACTGTGGCGGTGACTCCGACCTCAGCGACCTGCAGCTGCTTTGATTCTGGGTTAGGAATAATGAAACTTTTTTTATATTAAATTGCGTCCAGAGACTACCTGCTGCCAGTAAACAAATACCTGTGAGTCATGTGACATGTCGACCGACGTTACAAATCATTTATTCCCCCTTTAAACATATATAACGGACCTCCAAGTCTCAAAAACAATATATATTTTGGAGAATCTGCACTATGATGCTCCAATGTGTGAACTCTGCGTCATACCTAGACTCTACTGTTCATAAAGCCCTGGTACTGCAAGTAAGAAAGCAGTATTTAAGGGACTTGAATTGGGACTTGACTTGTGTAAGAAATTAAAATCAATGTTGATATGGCGTAATTTCAATTAAATACAGGGTTTTAATTTAAAGCGGTTTTATTCTGAAAAACCGGAAGTTCACACTTTTAACTTGTATTCTGAAAATTCTTAATTTCCGGTTAGCATTAGCATGTGGCTAACGTTTTCAAACCGTGAATTGAAGGTGAAATTACATGTGGTGTTGTACACTAAACACACTGTCTTTAACACTCATTTATTGACGCTGCAATACTGTTATTTGGGAATGTTTAAATAGCCACAGACATTAGAATGCTGTCATCAGAAAAACGACAGGTATTGCCTCGGACCCGCCCCCGTCGACGCCGACCAATAGGAGAAGACTACAGTTGATAACCCGTGATGGACAGGGAGAATCGATTGATTGATTGATTGAAAAGTTTATTAACAGCTTGTATATTGGGTACAGTACAGTACAGCTCAAAACATACAATTGTTAAGGGGATGCAGACCAGAGAAAGACTTTCATCTTGTTTACATCAGGGTCCCCCATTTCCAATTCATCATAATGTTTGAATCTCTTCTTCACCCTCCGCTGACCCAACGCGCACCGGACCAACAGCTGGGAGGGGAGGAGCCACCAACTCGCACATTTCATTGTATGTCATTGCATCATTTGTTTAAATTAAATGCTGTTAACTTTTATAAGCTTCCTTGTACTCTTTTCAGTGTATCCTAGTCTCGGGGTTTAAGAAATCCTAACACTTGCTTTGAACAAGAGAAAATTACTTGGGACTTGAATGAAACTTGGGCCAAGTAAGGTGGGCACATTTACATCAGTTACTCACCTTATGTTACCTTGAATTACTGCACAAAACTTGATTTGACTATGTGAACAAAGAAATATGAATTGAGGGACATGGGAGACGTGTTTAACAGAATCAAACCTTTATGAAAATTGTTTACAAACTCTCTTGGAAATTAGAAATGGAGAATTGATATACAAATCACCATGTTGGGGTGAAGTCTTCTATCTTCTTTAAGTATCTCCTTGTGTTTCTTTCTCATTTTCTACTGTCTTTTCCTCCGTGATGTTTGGGAGGACTGAATCTTTTCTGTGTTGCATAAGACTACAATCGTACATTTTGTCTGAATTGTTGCGCCGGGGGATTTGTGGTGGATTCACACTTTTGCGACACAGAATTCTTGGAAGCTTATTTTTGAATCTGTGAACATCCTCTGAAGCATGTGTGGCAAATTAGGAACTCCTGGCTTGGGCAAGAGGAACATGTGTCAGAACAGAGAGAAATTCATGAATGGAGACATGGGTGTGTGTGTGTGTGTGTGTGTGTGTGTGTGTGTGTGTGTGTGTGTGTGTGTGTGTGTGTGTGTGTGTGTGGGTCTCCAGGGAATGGATGTAAGTCAATATAATGTCCCCTGAAGTCATGTATACATGGTATGTGTGTGTGTGTGTGTGTGTGTGTGTGTGTGTGTGTGTGTGTGTGTGTGTGTGTGTGTGTGTGTGTGTGTGTGTGTGTGTGTGTGTGTGTGTGTGGCAATCACTTTCGACACAATGCTGGGAATGTAAGCAGCCTAATGGGCGAGGATCTTGTATAACGTCTTCCTGTCTTCATTACAGCTGGATTACAAACGTTGCAAAGAGGTTGCCCAAATCCTAAAGAGGCCTTAAAGTCCCAGATCCAATGCATTTACTTTTATTAAAAGCCATTTTGTTTACACCACTAAAGTACAATATAAATTGAAGAAGGTCCTGCAAAGTCAGCTTATCCCTGTCCCTGTGTTGTAGTGGAAACCTGTGTAAAGATTCAGTTTTACTACCTTTTTTTAAGTTGATATATGTGTTATTTGTAACATTTTAAGCGCAGTGTCTTTTATTGATGGATATATAGCAGGTAGACATAAAACACCTTGTAAAAGTGGCCCCACATGTGTTCATTTTCATACACCCAGTAAATATGAGGGCTGCCTGCCACACAGGCTGTAAACACACCACAGGCATATTATCACTTCATAAAGTTGATCTGGTTTATGTCATAGTAATTAGAAGAGACTTAATACACATACAAGTCCACTCTTCACTCTCTTGTAGCTCTGTTGTTGGTGCCTACCACCATGTGATTGGACCCTTTAGCTGCTAAATGCTACATAATGTTCACTGGCTAGTCGCTAACTTTGCATATCTGACATTTGGTCACGCCACAGATTTTTACAATAATACAAAATTGAATAGAAAAGTCCCATTGCTTTTTAGGGAACCCTTGAGACGCTAACTTCTGGGTGAGGCTTATGTCATATGCCTCACCCAGTAATATGTCATCACTGCATCACTCTTATGTGCAAATATTATAATCTTCTAGACGTCGTAGAAGGTGCCTTAACAAAAACACATCATTTGGAGTAAATCCTACAGAATCAGGGTTATTTTTGCTACCAAATTATGTCATTTTCCCGTTTTCTTTTTGTCGAGGGAACCCTTGCAATGCTAACTTCCAAGTCATCCCAACAAGAATAAGCCATCACTGCACCACTCTCTTGTAAAAGCAGCAAATAAAGAAGTAATTTAGGGGCTCATAATCTTGCACCACTTATATTCTATTTTATTTGTATTTTCTTGCACTATTGTATCTGTTTTATTATGTTGCACTGTTGGAGGAGCCTGTGACCTAAGATTTTCATTATCATAACTAAACTGTAGCTATGTACGAAGGACAATAAAAGCCTTGAATCCATAACATATTAAGGTAGCAAAATGTTCTCCCCTGTGGACACCTTGTATATCAGCGACAGTTTGCTATGTGTTTACATCCTCACCACAGAGACCCTTATTCCTCCTAACCTGAGAAGTCCTTGCGTTCCTCGCCTGGACCTCCCTGTCATGTTTTCCTCCGCCCGGGTGGTGCTTCACAATGGATGCTTGTGCCTGTGACCTTCTCTCTCACCCGGCCACTCCCTCTTCCTCCCTCCCTTTCCCTGTCGTTCTCCCCCAGCTGAGCTCTCTCTACCAGCCTAATAAATACAAAAACAAATTGCGGCAGGTTAGAAGTATGCAGCGTGGGCCGGAGCTGTTAATGTAATGAACTTCATGGAATTACGAGGCAATTAAACTCCCACGGTTCCTCCCTCAGGCCCAGACAGACCAGAAGGGGGAGGGATGAAAGGAGAGGGAGAAATAGGGTTTGACTGGGAGAATAGAGCCTTTTAGCCCACAGGAGGAGGAAGTGTGCCGACTGTGATTGGGCTGAGACTCCAATCAGTCACGAGGCGGCTGTTCCCCCCATCGCTCACCTCCTGCTGTTTGTCTTTGGTGGTTTTCCGTCCTGATTGGCCTGATTTCTGACAATTACAGTCACAGCAAATGCATGAAATGGCAACAGAATGTCAAGTGGGCTGGGACGTGGGCAGCAGTCCAATTCTCAAGTCATAAACAAGTCATCTTGCTGCTTTTCATTTTCTCTTAAAGAGGCCATTTTATATTGCCCTGACCTATTGGTAATATATATATATATATATATATATATATATATATATATATATATATATATATATCTGCTCTTTCACCCCTAGCCTCTGGAACTCCCTTCCAGATCAGCTGAGATCTGCCTCTTCCACCGAGGTCTTCAAAACCCGCCTTAAGACCCTCTTCTTTTGGCAGGTCTTCAAATAAACTTTTCTCATGGTACACCTGGAGTACTGCCATTTTTATCGCTATCTCTGACTTTTTTAAAATTATTATTATTATTATTATATACATATATATAGTTTTTTGTGCATGTAAATGGTCTGCAAATGCTACAATTCCTGTGTTCCCTCCAGAGGGAGTTTCTCTCCCTGCCTGAAACACCTTCATTGGACTTGTTTGTTTACTTCTGTAACATTTTGATATCAGTATGGAATACTCACGCTCCTATTGGCTAGCACATTATAACGTGGTAGGCTAAGGGGCGGGACATCTCTAAGCGGTGAGAAGAGGTGATACAGCACAACTAGCCAAAGGTAAAAACAATCTCTTGACATCACTAACTACTTTTTCCCCAGTGACAATAATAACCATTATAAATATCTGTAATTGAACTTTCACATGTTGAGAAAGGATTGTTACTTTAAACATTGACTTTGCAAATGAACAATTTAACTTAAAGTGGACCTATTATGCTATATTGGAAACATATATTGTAGGGCCATACCTATACAAAACATGTCTGTGAAGTTTTTTGCTTCAAATACCAAACAGATCCCCCGTTGTAGCCACGCCTCATACTGCTTACTGGGTCCTTAGCTTAAAAAATAAATAAGAGGAGGCGGAGCTAATGCCTGATCAGAATTCTACCGGAGATAAAGTTAAATTCTGCTGTGATAAAACGCCATCCTGTTCTAAACCACATCAAGGATTATTTCTAAAACAGTATGGAGCTCAAATGCTTTTCCTCTTGCGGGTTTATCACAAGGTGAGTTCCTTTTTTTATTTCCTGCTTTTTAAACACGTGCTCTCCAGTACAGGTTAGCTCTGAGTGTTAGCGAGGCTTGCTAATGTAAACAAAGACCAGATTACATCCAATACACGTCAGGCATTGTTTCTGATAGCAACTTTCTGTGGGTCCGCTGCCGATTTGACGTCAGATCTGCAGCAGAGGAAAAGAGAAAGGGTTTTATTTTCTGACGCTGCGTGAGTTCCCCGACGCACCGGGGACACATAGTTATGTATGAAAGACATCAAAAAGTGCATTTTGCATGATAGGTCCCCTTTAAATAAAATGTAGATATCTTCAATTTGAATTAATACCAGTAAAAATACATTAAGAATATATTGCCTTGGATATCTCACTAGTCAAAAGCATTTCTTGGTTTCTTCCATTTCTATTACTTCTACTGATTTAATGTTAAAATCCATTCATATTTGGGGGCATTGACCTAATTTCTCCACACAAACACGAACCAGCTGTGTGCCGCTGCATTTCATGAAAGTATCCAAGCACCGCAGTGAGAAACGGTATCACAGAGAGGCTTTTACAGTATGAAGGAGCTCAGAGTGTTTGAAGGCTTTGAAGCTGCACTCTCTTTCTCTCTGCTCAGATAACACTCAGGCCTTAAAACCAACTCAGATCCATCTGTTGCTGCACAGGAAATGAAGAAAACGTGATGAAATGAGCGAGGAGAGCAAACGGTGAAAGCTGAGGCGTGTGAATGAGATTTTCGGACTTATTTTATATAAAGCACAATATATGAAAGTGTTAACGCTATAGACTGAACTGAAAATGTTGCTTTAGGTACAAACTGAACCCCTCTGTGTTTGAGGAGATCAGGCAAGCCTTCAGCATCTGTTACCTCTTTTAAAATGTGTTTGTAATGTGTATTTTTTAATTTAAACATGGCTGTGTTGTGTACACATAATAATCAGCCATATTGTTTATTTATTTAATATTTAATCATATACTTTATTTGAGTTTACTCTGACTGTCAAACCTTTTTTCTTTCTATCGTTTTTGTTGTTATTATTTTGGTTTTGTGAAGCACTTCCATTCTAACAAATCCTATGTATTATAGTACTATTAATAGTTATACGAATCATTATATATATTATTATTATGGAAAACTGCACAGCTCTTCCAAATTAGTTCAGAATATTGTTCATAATTTTTACAGTCAATTATGTTTCTTGTATTTATTTATTTTCCAACATTTGCTCTTATTTTTCCAGTTTCATTTCTCTTCTGATCGTACGGTGTACTTCCCTGAATGTGAAAACATACCAGGCATGAATTGCATCCTGATTCAAAAACACCACTAACCTCAATCCATAGTAATAATATTAACATCCACATTAAAACCCACAGGAAGTGGAGAGCTTCCAACGAGAATCCACTGAAGTCTTCATGGATAAAGTATTTTATTATTCCCTCATCACGAAGAACAATAATCGGACATTCCTACTCTGCTGTGTAATCTCAAACAAATCCCTCAGTGCTAATAATCATCTTGCCTGCAGGGTGATAGAAGAAGGGGAAAAGGTTCTCAGACACTCAATCCCTGTTTCCCGCCTGCCTGAAACACCTCGATTGGACTCCTTTGTTTACTTCAGTAACATATTGACTTCACTATGTAACACTCGCACTTCTATTGGCTAGCGCTCCAACACATTGTACGTGATAGGCTAAGGGGCGGGACCTCTCCAAGCAATTGACCTATCACAACAGAGCCGGCCAGCTAACCAATCAGAGCAGACTGGGCTCTGGTTTCAGACAGAGGGTGAAAAGAGGTGCTGCAGCACAGGCATTATGAGACAAATTAAGACCTTTTTGAACATTAAAGCATGAAGACATGTAGAGACACTACATACTGATATACACCTGAACATCAGCAGGAGAGGACTCTTTAAAGTAGAGACACTACATACTGATATACACCTGAATATCAGCAGGAGAGGACTCTTTAAAGTAGAGACACTACATACTGATATACACCTGAACATCAGCAGGAGAGGACTCTTTAAAGTAGAGACACTACATGCTGATATACACCTGAACATCAGCAGGAGAGGACTCTTTAAAGTAGAGACACTACATACTGATATACACCTGAATATCAGCAGGAGAGGACTCTTTAAAGTAGAGACACTACATACTGATATACACCTGAACATCAGCAGGAGAGGACTCTTTAAAGTAGAGACACTACATACTGATATACACCTGAACATCAGCAGGAGAGGACTCTTTAAAGTAGAGACACTACATACTGATATACACCTGAACATCAGCAGGAGAGGACTCTTTAAAGTAGAGACACTACATACTGATATACACCTGAACATCAGCAGGAGAGGACTCTTTAAAGTAGAGACACTACACACTGATATACACCTGAACATCAGCAGGAGAGGACTCTTTAAAGTAGAGACACTACATACTGATATACACCTGAACATCAGCAGGAGAGGACTCTTTAAAGTAGAGACACTACATACTGATATACACCTGAACATCAGCAGGAGAGGACTCTTTAAAGTAGAGACACTTCATACTGATATACACCTGAACATCAGCAGGAGAGGACTCTTTAAAGTAGAGACACTACATACTGATATACACCTGAACATCAGCAGGAGAGGACTCTTTAAAGTAGAGACACTACATACTGATATACACCTGAACATCAGCAGGAGAGGACTCTTTAAAGTAGAGACACTTCATACTGATATACACCTGAACATCAGCAGGAGAGGACTCTTTAAAGTAGAGACACTACATACTGATATACACCTGAACATCAGCAGGAGAGGACTCTTTAAAGTAGAGACACTACATACTGATATACACATGAATATCAGCAGGAGAGGACTCTTTAAAGTAGAGACACTACATACTGATATACACCTGAACATCAGCAGGAGAGGACTCTTTAAAGTAGAGACACTACTTACTGATATGAACCTGAACATGAGCTTGATAGGGCCCCTTTAAGTAAACTAGTAATACAGTGCATGTGTGTAACGCTGTGTGTGTGTGTGTGTGTGTGTGTGTGTGTGTGTGTGTGTGTGTGTGTGTGTGTGTGTGTGTGTGTGTGTGTGTGTGTGTGTGTGTGTGTGTGTGTGTGTGTGTGTGTGCCACCTGTCTGGCCTCCTCTGCGCCTCCTCCTTTGAAGCAGGCGGTGGTTTGTCCTCCAGATGTGCCTGCAGAGGTTTGAAGAGTTCACTTAGTCTCTGAGGATTTTCCTCTTTTAGCCCCGCGCTCAGGGGAGAGGACAGCTGAAAGATGTGTGTGTCTTTTTTTTGCCGACCTCATCTTTTCCCTGCATTGTCATATGAATCTCCCTTCTGTAGTGCACTTCTACTTTCTGCTTCTCCTTCATCTTACATGCTGCTTCCTTTTTCTTTCTTCGTCTCCCTTTCGTCTCCCATTTGCATTCACAACATCAATAGGCATGTATAAACAATTATTTTACTTGCGTGCCTCTGATATAATAGCATAAGAATGCAAGTAAAACCCTTGAGAGAACAAATAAGTCCTAGTTGTTAAGAACATTATAATTGGAATTTAAAGGGGGCCTATCATGCAAAATGCACTTTTTGATGTCTTTTATACATAAACATGTGTCCCCGGTGTCAGGGAACTCACGCAGCGTCAGAAAATAAAACCCTCTCTCTTTTCCTCCGTACCCAAATCTCTAAAAACGGGGGAACAACGGAGCTGATCCAGATTTGTGTCCGATATGACGTCATATCTGAAATGTGGACCCACGGCCCAATCAGAAAGTTGCTATCAGAAACAATTCCCGACTGCTTTGGACGTAATATGGTCTGTGTTTACATTAGCATCGCTAACACTCAGAGCTAACCTGTACTGGAGAGCATGTGTGTGAAGAAGCAGGAAGTAAAAAGGAACTCACCTTGTGGTATAACCGGCAAGAGAGAAAGCCTTTGAGCTCCAGACTGTTTCAGAAATAGCACCCGTTCTCCTGCTATCAAAATATCTGCTGTGGGAAAAAGCCGATTGACTGGATCAGAAAAAGATCTCATTAAATATAAATACGGTGTGAAATCTGTTGTATTAGACAGAATGGAGAAGTGAGCGTTTTCAAAATGAACACACATGTGGCCGTACAGTTTGTTGTAAGCCGGGCTACAGATGGTGCATGATGGGAAAGAAAAGAGTGAGAGCCCTGCAGGCAGCATGCATCGCACACAATCCCTCTCTTTAACGGCTTACTGCGAAAAGTCACTGAGCTTTGGGGAACACATGTGTCTACTTTCACTCATCTAGCATGTGTGTGTGTGTGTGTTCTCCCACTAGGTTAGTGTGGATAACGAGAGAGGTCATATGAAAGGTCGTTGAAGTTATTATCTGGTTCTATAATCAAACTTTTATAGATATTTGGACAGTTTTGGAGTATTGAAATAGATGCAGTGCAAACATTTTTAATGGACTGCATTCATGTAACACTTTTGAACTTTACGAACACTCAGAACACTTTTACGAGACATGTCAGCAATGCATTACATTTCATTTAGCTGATGCTTTTATCTGAAGCCAACGTGCAGGCATTCAAACACAACATGCCATCGGGAGCACTTTGGGGTTTTAGCATCGCTCCCAAATGTGGTATGTTGACTGCAATATACTATACGAGCATATATAAACTTAACACAAAAAGTAAGGACACATGAGTTTGGTAGATTATTTATTTATATATATATTATTATTCTTCTTTCTTGCTTCTTGGCAATAAATCTTATACCGTTGGAAAGCCTGTTTTCTCACCTTTCAAATGGTGCCACATTTGTGAGAACCAGCATGTGTGGGATGTGCAGCAGAGCTGAGTATGTGGGGTGCGCCCGTGAAATATGTGACAAACTCCTGCATTGTTACAAAAAAGAAATAAGCTACTAAACACAAATGTCCTTACTTTGTGTGTTAAGTTGATATATAGCGCACTTTATACAGAGGGGAATAACAACGTCCCTCTGTGACCGTGATTTTATCGAGGCTTCAGCATTTCTCTCACAACTTTTATAATTGTAAACTTGTGATTAACCATGATTAAGGCAAACACAATTACAGACTGCAGCAGCTATACATCTGAGTTCAGTTCTGTCTCATCAAGCCTCTGACATTCTTTAAGTGTCCTTATTAAGCAAACAACTGAAGCAAGAACTCTCTTCTCAGCTGGATAGGGAATTAAAAGAAACCCTGAAAAATATATTTAAGCCTCAACAACCACATTCACACGAACGCTGACAAGCACATGGTGGTGGCAAGCATTACGAGGAGCTGGGACTGATCTACACTTTGTAATGAGAGAGGGAAACAGAAACTATAAAACTCTCTCTCATCAGTGTCATTTCTCTGCTGCCGGCCGGAGAGGAGGCGAGCTCTGGTTCGGTCTGGAAACAGGATGTGGGCAGAGGGACTGGGCATCTGCCACATGCCTCTGGAGGTCATTTGCATAGGTTATGTATGTGTGTGTGTGTGTGTGTGTGTGTGTGTGTGTGTGTGTGTGTGTGTGTGTGTGTGTGTGTGTGTGTGTGTGTGTGTGTGTGTGTGTGTGTGTGCAGAGATGGCAAAAGTACACACATCCTTTACTCAAGTAGAAGTACAGATACTCGTGTTTAAAAATACTCTGGTAAAAGTAGAAGTACTGACTAAACTTCTTTACTCAAGTAAAAGTAAAGAGGCTTTGAAGTGTACTTCAGTAAAAAGTACCCATAACTAGCAGCTGTTTTAAAGAGTACCTGACCTCCCTTTATATTAATAGAACAATAATGTCATTGTTAGCTAATGAATGTTTCCATGCTGAACAACGGCAACATGACAACGTTTCCATTGGTCCCTCTTCTTTAGAGAAGACCAGGAAATGATGGATACACGGATCGTGTTCAAATCAATAGGCACGCAATGACTCTAAAGAATAATGATCACGCATCAAACACACATTCAGACTAAAGGAACCAGCTGTTTGGGAAATGAGAGAAGTAGAAAGTACAGGTATTTGAGTTCAACATGTAAGAAGTAGAAAGTACAGGTATTTGAGTTCAACATGTAAGAAGTAGAAAGTTCAGGTATTTGAGTTCAACATGTAAGAAGTAGAAAGTACAGGTATTTGAGTTCAACATGTGAGAAGTAGAAAGTACAGGTATTTGAGTTCAAAATGTAAGAAGTAGAAAGTACAGGTATTTGAGTTCAACATGTAAGAAGTAGAAAGTACAGGTATTTGTGTTCAACATGTAAGAAGTAGAAAGTACAGGTATTTGTGTTCAACATGTAAGAAGTAGAAAGTACAGGTATTTGAGTTCAACATGTAAGAAGTAGAAAGTACAGGTATTTGAGTTCAACATGTAAGAAGTAGAAAGTACAGGTATTTGAGTTCAACATGTGAGAAGTAGAAAGTACAGGTATTTGAGTTCAAAATGTAAGAAGTAGAAAGTTCAGGTATTTGGGTTCAACATGTACGAAGTCAAAGTAAAAAGTCGTCAGAAAAGTAAGTCGTGGAGTAAAGTACTGATACCAGAAAAATGTACTTAAGTACAGTAACAAAGTATTTGTACTCCATTACTTCCCACCTGTGTGTGTGTGTGTGTGTGTGTGTGTGTGTGTGTGTGTGTGTGTGTGTGTGTGTGTGTGTGTGTGTGTGTGTGTGTGTGTGTGTATGTATGTATGTATGTTTGAATGTGTACAAGTGTCTGGTTTGTCTCTGGGTGTCCTATGAAGTCCCTGTGTGTCTGCGTTCTTGTCTTTTGTCAGTTTGAGCGTGTGTATACTTGCGTGTGTTGGGTTCATGCCCCCTGTTTTCCTGCACAGACGTATCGTGTGTGTTCTTGTCCCCCCCCCCCTCCGTCTCTTGCGTAGGCTTCTCTTCCCGGCACCATGCATGGCATCTCCGTCTCCAGCCCACCCTGGAAAAGTTCACAGTCTGTCTGCCTCCGTCTTTCCGCTCCGACAGTGTGTGGTTCAATATTAAAAAAAATATGAAGTCGGTCAGGAGGACAGGAGCAACATGCTGCAGAAATATTTACCCCTAACAAGAAAATACATCTTGTTCTGACTCTTGCAAGTGTCATATTTACACGCACACAAATACAAACACAGGGATTGAACAAGGCAAGGCAAGTTTATTTATATAGCACCTTTCAACACAAGGCAATTCAAAGTGCTTTACAAAAATGAAAGACATTGAAAAGACAAGAAAATGGCATTTAAAATCAGTCAAAGATAATAAAATAATTATTAAAAGAAAAAATTCATGAATAAAAGTTACAGTGCAGTTTAAGATGTGAATAGTTCAATTAAAAGCAGCATGTCAGAAGGCATTACATTCTGCATGAATTGCCCCCCAAAATACAAGACTTGTCTCCAATTTGGACGAGCAGTAAATTCTCCCCCGACTGAAAAGGAGATTTGACATAAATACTTGGACTCCTCTCAAAACACATAAAAACATCTCTGCAGATCCCTCCTCCAGAGGAATGGATGCATATTAATACAAGTCCCATAGAAAACAGCACAATGGGCCTAATGTCCTCATGTACAGTAATGCTGGTTTATGGTGGAACATTTTAAAGTCCAAGCATTTTCTTCCTGCAAACAAGCACCCATCATTCAACCGATGTGTGACACGGTTGATGTGCTGTAACATAGTAAAGTGTAACCAAACAGAATTCAGTAAAACCACCGTCGTGTTTGGTTTCGGACGTTACAAATTAAGTACTCATTCGACACATCCCGGATTGATTACTGCAATGCACTTCTGACTGGCCTTCCCATCAAGCTCCTCAATAGACTGCAAATAATCCAGAACTCTGCTGCCCGGATCATCACCCGCACCAACTCATCCGACCACATCACCCCCGTTCTCACTCAACTACACTTCCTGTACGCTACCGTATTGACTACAAAAACCTTCTACTCATATATAAAGCTCTCCATAACCTTGCCCCCATCTACATCTCTGACCTCCTTCAGGAGTACACCCCCTCCCGCACCCTCCGCTCTTCGTCCGTAGGACTTCTCACCGTCCAAAGCTATCGCCTCAAAACCATGGGTGCTCGAGCTTTCAGCTGCTCGGCTCCCAGACTCTGGAACACCCTGCCACGACACATCCGACAGTCTGATTCAGTGTTTTTATCATTTGCAAAAAACAAACTGCAAGTCTGTCAGGACCTCGACACAAACTGATGGACCCAAAATGCACCCAGAGACGTCTTGAATGTAATAGAAAAGTGTATTTAATTTCACAGGTCAGGTAATTCCTTGAGTAGGTGGTGGAAATAACATAAGGCGCTCACAAGGAGGAAAAAACTAGCGTAACAAAAAGAGAACTTAATAAAAACTTAAGCCAACAAAAATAAACTAACACAAGAAAACCTGACATGAGTGAAAGCGATCCTTTCTGAGCTGAGAGACCATTCAGAGACACAAACAAGACGAACTGACACAGGACAGGGGAGAGACAGGACTATTTAAACATGAGGTGAGTGGGAACAGGTGGTAACAATCAGGGGCGGGGCAGACGCTGATGATGGCGGGAAAAACACAAGGGGAGGAAGAAACAGGAAATGAAAGACAAGAGGTAAGTACAAAATAAAACAGGAAATGACAGAGAAAATACATACTTGTTAAAGTTTCTCATCAGCGCTTGGACATTTTTTGGGACATTTTAGAATCAGTAGGCTAAGGGGGAATTATGTTAAGCTTGTTTTGACAACTAGTGCAGCGCCTTTGCCCAACTGTTCCAAAGTTGTTGCTTTTCTATTGTCTATAGAGGTGGTTTTGGAGCAGTGGTTAGAGCGTTGGTCATCAGATCGAGGGGCGTTGGTGACCTCCAGTTCGAATCCCGACTCGGCCGCCACTGCATCAGGCCGTTGTGTCCTTGGCCAAGACACTTTACCCGCATTTGCTCCTGTGGGTAATGTCCGCAGTAATGACTCTTACATGTCTAATATGTGTAATGTGTACTTGTAAAGCGCTTTGAGCACCTGTAAAAGCGCTCTAATAAAAAATGTAATGTATTATTATTATTATTCAAAATGTACTAATGCTAAAATTGTCCAAATTGCACCAGTTGCGTCCCGCGAAATACACCTACCAACTGTTTTCTTGAGCCAATAAACCTTTCTCAAAGTGCTCTCATTTATTATTTATACTATGCCTGCTATTTCTCATAACATTTTTACCATATCCTCCTGGGACCCAGCCCATTGAAAATGTCCACTGTAGTGTACATTTTGTTAACATGCATCTCCTTTTACTCTTTTGAGCTACTCTATCAATCCCTGATGTGCAGTACAGAGGACATCCTGGTCTTTCCAGTGAGATGTCATTGGTTAAAATTGCATGCTGGGAAGTTCCTCTTTCTTTTCATCCAAAATGGCTGGCATACTAAATTGTATAGAAGCAGGAGGAGAAGTCAAATATTGTTGAATAATTGTAATTTTTACCATGAAAATCATAAATGTTCTTGTTTATTAACATGTGAGGAACTATATAATTAGTTCTGAAAGCAATTAAATAATTCGAGTTTTCAAATAACAGCCCTTTTATAAATGTCCATTCTAGTGGACGTCAGGACCGTCTTCATGGACTTTATGACTCAATATTGTTGCAGGAGACGGAACTGAAGCAGATATTTTCTGTACCAGAAAGTTCAGGGAGATTCAGATGTTGAGCTCTCAGATGATGAGAGAGGTGAGGCTTTCACACCTGGGATAGAAGAGGGTCAAGAAGAAGGGGGGGAAGATGCAGGAGGCTCCATGAGCGCACAGATAGATACATAGAGACAGATAGGGACGAGCTGGAAAGACAGCTGTGGGCCAAGAGTAGCACGTATGGCTTATTGTTGTTTTTATTTTAAGTGGAGCCATGACACATGAGAGTTGCTCAGGAATGCAAGCTTTGTTTCTATGAGCAGGTCAAATGGAGACCACATCCATCAAACTAGTCAAGATGACCCTACAGCCCGTGCTGACTGGAGTCCAATGAGGTACTTTCTCACTACATCGACTACAAAGTCTTTGAAGATCTGGAAAGATTCACCAAAAAACAAGCTAGTTTTGTATTCGACCAAATAAACAGCAATGTTCAGATCAATTACTTATTCATGTTTTAAATAAAGGTGAATGTATTAATATCACTCTATAACCATAATACGTTACATAGTCCATCTGTTAATTTTGGCTGTCTTTTCAAACTAATATGGTCCCGACGTCCTCTACAGTGGACATACTGTAACATTTTAAAATAAAATAAAAAAAGGCTAAATTGCAAGATGTTTTTTTAACCCTAAATAGGTAGGAAATCACAAAAAAAAGGAAATTGGAAGACACTTTTTCCTCGGGTCCCAGGAGGATATGATATGTCCAGTTCCCATCGAACCAGGTCTATTCTTTGGTCCTGACTGAATGCATCGGACGCCCTCTCTGCTATTAGCTCAGGAACCTAAAGAAAGCAGCGTGGATATGAAAGACAGTGAGGAGTAATCTGTGGAGATGATGGATGGCTCTGAAATCTCTGAGTTATGAGACGGACTGACAGCTGGAGAACATTTCAGGGCTTCAGTCCTCAAACTGCTTTTGTAAAATATCATGGATCTTCAGAGAGAACACATGAGCCTAATTAATGGATGCTGTGTCTGGACGTGTCTGAAAACAGTCTGATCTCAGCCCTCTAATCATTCAGATTTACAGCAGGAAGCCTCCGAGGAACATCATTAGGACGTCCATGCTGAGTGTTTCCTTTTTACTGCAATTATTCTGCTCTGCATTAACCAGGGGGTAAATGTAACTTAGTACATTTTATTTCTGTATAGCGCGAGGTAATTGTACTTTATTAAGGTATTTATTTTTATGCTATACTTTTCTAAAATGAACTATTTACTTCTTACTCCACAGCTTTTCTTAAACAGCTTGTATTACTAGTTACTTTAATGTATATATATTTAATAAAATATGTCAGTTTGCTTTAAATCAAACTAGAGAACTACTTGCTCGATTAATTAACTAGTCAATTTATTGGCTTTTATAAACATTTTAGTCATTTTCTTGTTTATTGTGAAAAATATCATGTGTTTATGTAGTGTCTCTACTTTAAAGAGTCCTCTCCTGCTGATGTTCAGGTGTATATCAGTGTGTAGTGTCTCTACTTTAAAGAGTCCTCTCCTGCTGATGTTCAGGTGTATATCAGTGTGTAGTGTCTCTACTTTAAAGAGTCCTCTCCTGCTGATGTTCAGATGTATATCAGTATGTAGTGTCTCTACTTTAAAGAGTCCTCTCCTGCTAATGTCCAGGTGTATATCAGTGTGTAGTGTCTCTACTTTAAAGAGTCCTCTCCTGCTGATGTTCAGGTGTATATCAGTATGTAGTGTCTCTACTTTAAAGAGTCCTCTCCTGCTGATGTTCAGGTGTATATCAGTATGTCGTGTCTCTACTTTAAAGAGTCCTCTCCTGTTGATGTTCAGGTGTATATCAGTATGTAGTGTCTCTACTTTAAAGAGTCCTCTCCTGCTGATGTTCAGGTGTATATCAGTATGTAGTGTCTCTACTTTAAAGAGTCCTCTCCTGCTGATGTTCAGGTGTATATCAGTATGTAGTGTCTCTACATGTCTCCATGTTCTAATGTTCAAAAAGCTCTTTATTTTTCTCATACTGCCTGTGCTGCAGCACCTCTTTTCACCCTCTGTCTGAAACCAGAGCCCAGTCTGCTCTGATTGGTTAGCTGGCCGGCTCTGTTGTGATTGGTCAACCGCTTAGAGATGTCCCGCCCCTTAGCCTATCACGTACCATGTGTTGGAGCGCTAGCCAATAGGAGCTCAAGTGTTACATAGTGATGTCCCTATGGAGGCATCTCAGTGGGGGAGAAACTTATGACATTATTTTCTGCTTTTTAACAATGTGATATTATTTCAACCAGACTCTTTTCTTGCACAAGGATTTCAGCAACGTTTTTATGAAACCTCAGCAAACGAAGAAGCTGTTTCTTATTTGTCACAGTGCTGATGGTCCTCCTCTCTCCTCTGGGCCTCCTGTCACTCTCTCAAAGTCCGAGCTGCTGCATTGCGTCTGTGAGCCTCCACTGGCTTTGTTGACACTCTTATTTTACTGAATTGAATACATTGATGTCTGGAGACAACAGTGGACAGCGCTTTGTCACCTCTAAACAGGTATTTTTAAATATATTTCTTTGATACGAAATGCTCTATCAAGAGAAGTTGCATGTGACTAATGAGTTACTTATGACTTACATGGACTTTAGTGTTGAGTTAACTATTTTCTAAGATACTTCCCATAATTTTTTTTTGCATGATGTGTTTAATAAAGCTTTCTAAAACACAAGCAAAAGTAAAAAGCATACAGATGTAC
Source organism: Harpagifer antarcticus (assembly GCA_902827135.1). Lineage (NCBI taxonomy): Eukaryota > Metazoa > Chordata > Actinopteri > Perciformes > Harpagiferidae > Harpagifer > Harpagifer antarcticus. Next base: position 5,594,223 of record CADEHL010000677.1, on the reverse strand, counting down.
CTGTCGGACTATCTGCTTCAACATATCAAATGGTTAGCATGCATCGAAAAAACTGTAGCATTTTTAGGGGTCATCCCTACTGAGGGAAATCTAGATTTGAACACTTGATCTAGAGAAAATACATTACTGAGAACATAAAAGAGAAAGATCTAATTTCTGACATATTTAGAGGATATATTGCTTGGTAAAATGTTCCTGTTTAGATGATCCCGGAAGCTACAGTATTAAAGGTCCCATGTCATGGCCATTTCTACTGATCATAATTCCATTGTTGAGGTCTACTAAAATACATTTAAATTGTGCAATTTTCCAAACTCACATTGGTTTCTCATACAGCATCTCTGTATAGTATGTGTATTCACTCTCTGTCCTAAACGGCTTGTTGGAGCTCCTGCCCCCCCCCCCCCCTCCCTGTGAGCCCAGTGGCCGTCTGCGAGACAGCAAAACCCAGCCTGAAACCCAGCCCGAACACACACACCCCCAGCCTCGCCGCGTCCCGCCGTCTCAGGGAGGAGAAATCGTCGGAGCTGCAGCTGAGAAAAGATTGAGTGTGCGTGTTTGTGAGGAAGTCCGCGGATTGGTCAATTTGGACCAATCTACGGACTTAACGTAACGGCTCCGCGGACGTAACGTAACGGCTCCACGGATTGGTTCATTTGGGTATGGGCACGTCACAGTAACCAATGGAGGAAATAGAGAAATGTCCAACGAGGCGTTCTGGGGCAGCACAGACAGGTCTTCTCTGTGTTAGAGCTTTACTCGCTACAGGGTGTACTTTGAGGGTGTGTGACTCTGCAGACCGTTTACATGCAGAAACACCTTCATAACACAAGGGGACGGGTAATAACCGGAAAAGCATGACATGGGACCTTTAAGGTGTGGCTGCTCCTTCTGCATTGGATTAAGGTTTATCACCAATCAACCTTACAGATTTTGCAATATTTAATATACTAGGAATGCAGAAACCATACACACCCACCTGTTTCGACTGAGACAAATTGTTCTGCCTCTGTGTTAACCATGGGAACCCAACACATAAAGGTAGATGTGCCAACATTATTATAAGTGTTGCAACAGTATCAAGGGGGTGAGTCAAACACACCTCATTGTAAATAAATATGTGGATTTTAATGTCCTTCTATCAGAAGACACTGAGACTTGTTTGAACAAGCTCAAATTCCCATCATGATATATTGTGATAATATCCCTCTGTCATTATGGTCATAAACTGTGTTTTCTTCCCGTTGTTGTTGTATTGATTGCTCGTACATATCTCCTGCAGTGGCACCATCAGTTATTTCATATCAGGGTAAACATAGGAGACAAACACAATCAATGCCTCCTCAGAAATATGATCCTGCACTTGGACTCCTTCAGAGGAAAGTGCATTAAAAGTAAGACCATAAAACCTGAACCCCCAACAAATAACGAGTGGATCCTGAAGATTTCGGAGTTGTACAAAATGTATAAAATGACATTTGTTTGTTTGTTCTTGCAATGTTCAAATACAAAATAAGTTTGAATTAAAGTGAGACAGTGTCCCTTTAAGGAGGAGGAAAAAGCTGCAGAAGAAAGAGAGAAGGAGGGAGAGGAGGAGGTGTGTACATGTCAAACTGATAGACACTTGGGAGGGAGAGATAAGGAGAAAGGGAGAAAAAGACGGAGAGACAACATTGCATTAGGCACTTAGAGCCATTCCTCGCTGGCTAAAGGCTAATGCAATTTTCACAATAAGAGCGTCTCAGCGGAGGCTGTAAAAAAAACTGGAGAGGGGAGTGAAAGAGGAGAGGCAAGGAGGGAGGGAGGGAAGAACTGCCTCCAGACTCTCATATGGACAGTGGATCTCAGGGGGAAACTGTAGAAAGTCTCTCTCTGTCTCTCTCCGGTAGCATTCAGCAGCAGCTCCCAGTCTGCAGTCTGCTCGCTGTGTTAACTCCACATCTGACCTCCATGGGAACAGCCTCCCCTCCTCCCTCTCCTCCCGCTCCTCCGCCAGGCTGTGGGAAACAAGGGGGGACAGATCCTGATTTTTACCCCACTTTCTGCCTCTTTCTCTGGACCAAGCAGGACTTGGACTTCTGTTGGATCTTAGATGTCAAATAGTTAGTTTGTTAGTAAATCAGAGTGAACTGAAACGTTGACTTTAATTAAATGTATTTTGTCAACAGATTTCACATCACTTTAAAAGTTAAACCTAATATTTTTATTTAAACTTGATATTATTGCTTTCAACTAACCTATACATTACAGTTATGTGAAATCTGTTCACATAATACATTTCATTAAAGTCAGTGTTTTCAGTGTAGGGTGACCACTCCGTGCATATCCTCATCTGAACTCTTGAAGTGACCGTGAAATCGGACCTGTGGGCATGGTGAGTAGCAAACACACACGTCTGTTTCTCCACACACACACATGTATTTCCTTCATACCATTCATCTGATAGCATCTCACATATTGATTTATTCTAACAATAAGCAGTATTTGGTTTCACTGTGCAGTATTTAATTGTAGTTTTTAGCTCATCTTATTCTATTCTACTTGCATATAGTTAACTCTCCTGCATTACTTGCACTGTTTTTCTTGTTTTCTTATTTGCTTTATTGTTTTATGTCTTATATTATGTTGCATTGTTGGAGGAGCCTGGGACGTTTTTTCATTGCATATCTACACCGTAGCTGTGCATATGACAATAAAGCCTTTGAATCTTTCACTCTCCCTACGTGCTTTCCATTTCATAATGTTATAAGTTCTACTCCCTGAGTCTCCACTCATCATTTTGGCAGCTGACTCGACACAACAGATCAGATCAAAGCCTGTCTCGGATATTACGAGGTTTGTGCAGTTTGTCAAAGTCTCGCTTTGATATTTTTTCTGATGGCTCTCGGGAAGACAGTGCATCTGTTTATATAACAAACAAGAAGTTGGTTTTATGGACTTCATCGGCGCACCCTGAATGTTTCACAAGGGTGGTTTCATCTTGTGTTTATGAGGGTCGAAAAATGAACAAGTCTTTATTTAGTCAAGGTGATTTTAAAGCCTGACTTAGCGTGAAAGAACTTATAAAAGTTGTATTTGATTTAAAAGGAAAACCAGATACTCTACATCTCACACACACACACACACACACACACACACACACACACACACACACACACACACATACACGCACACACACACACACACACACACCACACACACACACACACACACAGGCTGCTCCTAAAAAAAGTCAATGCTAAAAGCGGTAACACACACACACACACACACACACACACACACACACACACACACACACACACAGGCTGCTCCTAAAAAAAGTCAATGCTAAAAGTGGTAACATACACACACACACACACACACGCACACGCACACGCACACACACCTGCATGACTTCTAGGCTGCTGCACCAGCACTTTTTTCTCAGCAAACTCATGACTGCGGGGGTTTTTTGTACAATGACTTAATCTCACCACTGTTTAGAAAATAATTTCGATTTGATAAACTCAGGCTTTATCTGCTTAATCAGAGAGTTCCCGTGTATAAAATACATGTTACGCCAGATAATGGAGATAATGTACGGTGTCTTTATCAAACATGGCAATCTAAATAAGGAAATGTCACTGATATAATGGAATATAAAAGATGATATATGCCTTTCACCACAAATGGCAATGACTCATAATGCTAACCAGACAAATAACCCTCAACTCTACAGCAATATGCTTTCTGTTTTCCACCGTTATGCTAATTTTCTTTGGTTTTTCCTGCTTGCATATAACAGTACATTAGGGTAGAGTCTTACAGTCTAATTAACCCCCGCCCATAATAAATTGTAAGCAACCTCTAACAGCAAACAGATGCTGGACACAGAATAGAAAAGGCTTTTGTAGAAAGTAAAATCATTGATATAGTTAATGGCAATTCTTCCTCTTCCAAACCGAAGCTAAGTGCACACAATGAACATTGCAAATGAATTATGCATCAGAAGGTGAAATACATCTGGGGATGCTCATGTTGCTGTTCTTGCTCAACGTATACAAAAGTCATTAATGCAAACAAGTGAGCCATATAATCCTGATAAACACACACCGTCTTTTGACCCTTATCATTACATCTAAACTTATAATTGTTAGGCTCCTCGTAAAGAGACACACAACTTGAACCCGCTATGCAAGAACACTGGGACGGAGACTTAGGTGAAGTGTCAAAAAAGACTGGATTTAATAAGTCCACTAAAACCAGACAGGGGACAAAGCAAACTGTGAACAGAGTGGGGAGAACGTGGAGCAGGGCTGAGACGGAGGGTGGGCTGGACGTGGCAGGCAGGACGGAAAGGAATGTGGAGTTTCTGGAACAGGCAAAAAACAGAACAGGATTAGCATACGAATAAATCCAACAGGAAGAGTATACAACAGAACTAGAAAATCTAGTCAGCCGGAACTGGAGTTTACCACTGTGAGTATACGAAGAACTGGCAAAGTCTGATGATCGAACCGGAGTTTTAAGCAGCAGCAGGTGAGTGTCGGTAATCAGTGATGATGAGAAACAGGAGCGGAGGTGAGTTGGCGGAAAACGGAAAGTAGGTCAACCACGCCCAGCCAGGAAGACAGACAAACAGATAGACAAACAAACAGAAAAAAGGAGAAGGAGATACCGCAATTCCTCACAGTACCCCCCCCTCAATGGGAGCCACCTGGCGACCACCAGGCTTGTTTGGATGAGCCCTGTGACAGGCCCTCACCATGATTGGGTCCAGGACACGGGAACGAGGAACCCAGCATCGCTCCTCGAGGCCATAAGTCTCCCAGTCCAACAGATACTGGAAACCCCTGCCCCGACGTCTGACGTCCAAAACACGGTGCACCGTATAAGCAGGGTGATTGTCGATAATACAGGTGGGAGGAGGGGGTAAGGCCGGAGGGCTCAATTCACTGGTGTGAACCGGCTTAATCTGAGACACGTGGAAAGTGGGGTGAATTCTCAGAGCTCTGGGAAGCTTCAACCGGACTGCGGAAGGGTTAATGATCCTTAGGATGGGAAAAGGACCAATGAAGCGTGGGGAAAGCTTCTTGGACTCAGAGATGAGAGGAATGTTGCGGGAGGACAACCAGACTGACTGGCCTGGGACGTATGGAGGAGCTGCCTTTCTGTGATGGTTGGCTGATCGCTGGTTCCGTGCAGAAGTCTGGAGAAGGGCAGATCCTGTATCTCTCCAGATCTTCTGACAGCGACGCACATGCTGCTGGACTGAGGGAACTGCTAAGTCTCGCTCCTCTTCGGGGAACAGGGGCGGCTGGTACCCTAATGACGCCTCAAAGGGGGAGAGACCAGTAGCGGAGCAGGTGAGTGCGTTGTGGGAGTACTCAACCCAGGAGAGATGAGAGCTCCAAGTAGAGGGGTTTCGGTCGGTGATGCAGCGGAGAGCTGACTCCAGGTCCTGATTTGTTTGTTCTGTTTGGCCGTTTGATTGGGGGTGATATCCAGAAGTCAGGCTGACTGAGGTTCCCAGGGATTGACAAAACTCCTTCCAAACTCGAGAGGTGAACTGGGGTCCGCGGTCTGAGACAATGTCGGAAGGGATACCATGTAACCGGAAAACATGTTCTGTGAGGAGTTGGGAGGTCTCCAGGGCTGACGGGAGTTTTGGAAGAGCAACGAAGTGAGCCGACTTGGAAAACCGGTCTACTACAGTGAGGATTGTGGTGTTGCCCTGGGAGGGGGGCAGGCCGGTAACAAAATCCAGTGCGATGTGTGACCAGGGACGACTAGGGATAGGTAGGGGCTGGAGCAACCCTGCAGGAGACTGGTGGGAGGACTTACTCCTAGCACACGTGGGACAGGCAGAAACGTACTCCAGAGTGTCCCTGTTGATCGTTGGCCACCAGAAATGTCTCTTCAGGAAAGAAAGAGTGCGGTTTACTCCGGGATGGATTGAGAACCCGGGAATTGTGGACCCACTGTAGAACCTTGGAGCGGGCAGCATCAGGAACAAACCGACGGTTCGGAGGACCATTGCCTGGGTCTGGTTGCTCTCTCAATGCCTCCAGGATGGTGTTATTAATCTCCCAAGAGAGGGCGCCTACTACATAACTCTTGGGAAGGATTGAAGCATCTGGAGCAGGGGTGGCCAACCACTCAGAGGTTAAGAGCCACATTTTTTCTATTTTACTGCAAAGAGCCACATCAAACACACAGTCACTGATTCCGCTTGTTTCAGTTTTTTGTTTTCTGGAGACAAGATTTCAACCACGACACTGATGCATTTTTGTGACATTGGGATAAATCCTCTGGAGCAGAGAGAGGAGCTGTGGATTATTGTTATTGATTAATGCATCAGTGTTTGGGTCAAAAACACTAAACTCACAACTTAAAATGAAAGTGTTTAGTTTATTTAATAAAAGAGCACATGTTCAATGTGAAAAGTGACAGTAGTTATAGATTATTTGTAATTTGGTGCTATATATATTAAAAAAATAATAATAATTATATATATTTTTAAAATATATATAACTCCGTTGGCGGGGCGCAGCGCCCCTCCAAGACAATGGTAGGGGAAACACTGGATAGTGTTTAATCAACGATTGGTTCACTGCATCACAGGTATTATTGTGATTGGCTCTTGGGCCACATCAAAATTAGACGCGCTGTCATCCTCTCATACTGACACCTGACACCACACATACACACGTAGGGAGAGCCGGGACGAAAGTAACACGGGACGAAAGTAACGGAGCGATTTTATCCGAGCCCAAACAACTTTGACCGGCCAAATTACGTCAGAATGATCAGCATTCAATACTTAACAGACTAAATATCAGGTTTAACTGTCAGGAGTAGCTTGTGTTGTCACGATACCAACATTTTAGTTACGATACCAAGTCAAGAATTGCGATTCTGATTCTTTTTCGATACTTTTCTTAAAAAAAGGGAAACAGTCTTAAATGTAATTATTGTGCTTTATTTCACACCAGAACCATAACCATAACACAAACTTTTAAACAATGAGAACAATAAATACAATAAATGACAAGAATTCGTATTAAATAAAATTAATACATTTCTTACAGACAGACTTCGTGGTGTCCGTAGGCTTGCCCTCACTGTAAGAGATATAGCTAAAATACTTCCAAATGTCGCTTCTGGCGTCTTTTTTGTCAACAAGCCGAGGCGCAGCGGCAGTTGCACTCCCACTTGCAGCCATGCTTCTCGTTTTCTCACATGCTCTGGCAGCTAGCGCGTGCACAAGAGAGGGGAGGCACTTGGAGCGTGCTTGAGAGGGGCGGGACTGCAGGCACGGCTGCAGTGCAGGGAGTGGAAGCAGAGCGCTGAACACACACGGCTCTTATTAAACGGCGCTTTCTCACCGGAGTACTTTCCCCCGTCATTCTTAAAGTACCGATACTAATTAAACGGAGGAATAGTAACGTTTTTAACGGCAGGGTATCGCGGTACCTTTCAAGTATCAGTACACCGTGCAACACTAGTCAGGAGTCAGTGTCTCTCCCCCAAACTCACACATATACAATTCGATATGAACTGAAGAGCCGCATGAAACTAGGCAAAGAGCCGCATGCGGCTCGAGAGCCGCGGGTTGGCCACCCCTGATCTGGAGGGTCGGGAGAGTCAGGAGAGTATAGCCTAGACAGAGCATCGGGCTTTACATTCCTGGAGCCAGGGCGGAAGGTGAGGCAAAAGTCGAAGCGACAGAAGAACAGAGCCCACCTGGCCTGTCGGGAGTTCAGTCGCTTCGCCGACTGGATGTAGGAGAGATTCTTGTGGTCCGTCCAGACCAGGAAAGGCTGCTTGCTGCCTTCGAGCCAGTGTCTCCACTCCTCTAGTGCCAACTTAACAGCCAGAAGCTCCCTGTTACCAACATCATAATTGCGCTCCGCAGGATAGAGGCAACGTGAAAAAAAGCACAGGGATGGAGGATGTTATCAGGACCAGCCGTCTGAGACAAAACTGCTCCTACTCCAGTGTTAGACGCGTCCACCTCCCCAACAAACTGCTTCTCTGTGTCTGGCTGAATAAGGATGGGAGCTGAGGTGAACAAGGACTTGAGTTTGATGAAAGCTCTGTTAGCCTCTGGAGTCGAACAGAACGTGATATTGACGGAGGTGAGTCTGGAGAGAGGTGCAGCTACCTTACTGAAGTTCCGGATGAAGCGACGGTAAAAGTTGGCAAATCCCAGAAACCTCTGGAGCTCCCTCCTTGTAGTTGGGACTGGCCACTCCACCACTGCCTTGATCTTTCCAGGGTCTGCCTCCACCTTGCCCTGGCTGATGATATAGCCCAGGAAGCTGATCCGGTTCTGGTGGAACACTTCTCCGCCTTAACATAGAGCTTGTTCTCCAGCAGTCTCTGTAGGACCCTGCGGACATGGTTCTCGTGTTCCTCCTGATTCCTGGAGAAAATCAGGATGTCGTCTATGTAGACAAAGACAAAGCGGTTAAGGAAGTCACGCAAGACATCATTGACCATAGCCTGGAAAACTGCTGGGGCGTTAGTGAGACCAAAAGGCATGACCAGATATTCAAAATTGCCCAATGGAGTGTTAAACGCTGTCTTCCATTCATCCCCCTGGCGGATGCGGATCAGATGATAGGCGTTTCGAAGGTCAAGCTTGGTGAACAGGGTTGCCTCTTGGAGAGGTTCAAAAGCTGAGGTGAGAAGGGGTAATGGGGACAGATTGTAGATGGGTAACGGGACAGATTGTAGAGGCGGCTGGAGGGTAGAGGAGCTCCAGGGAGCAGATCAATTGGGCAGTCGTAGGGTTGGTGGGGAGGAAGAGAGAGAGCCTTCTCTTTGCTGAAGACCCAACGCAGGTCGTGGTAAGTAGCAGGAACACCAGTCAAATCTACAGATGCATCAGAGCAGACAACAGGATTTGGGGAAACAGAAGTTGAAGGTATGGCAGAACACAGGCAGTTAGCGAGACAGTGATGATCCCATTCAATAATCCTTCCCTTAGCCCAATCAATGTGTGGGTTGTGAGTACGTAGCCACGGGTAACCCAAAGCCAGAGATGTGGAAGGAGAGGATATTACCTTTAACTGGATAAGTTCACGGTGGTTTCCGGAGGTGATTAAAGTCACAAGGGGTGACTGTGCTGTAGCTCCCGGTCCAAAAAGCTATCCTCCGCACCAGAATCAATGAGAGCCTGGAGAGGCAATGTCATAGAACTAACACAGAGCTTGGCGGGAATTAGAAAACGACTCAAGGATGGGGTTAGAGATGATTGCTGTGGACTCGTCAGGATCCCAATCTCACTGACGAGCCTCCCAGTTTGGACGTACCGGACAGTTGGGAATGATATGCCCAGTCTTTCCACAATACAGGCATTGGCCTGCACCTATCCGGCGCTGATGCTCCCCCGGAGAAAGTCTTGCACGACCCAGTTGCATGGGCTCCTCCTGAGAAGAGGTGCGCACGCTGGACGACGGGAGGAAAGAGGGAGGTCTAGACACCGAGTGAGCAGAGTAGGAGCAAAAACTGAGCTTACTGAGTGAGGCTGGTGAATCCCTCCGTGTCCGCTCAGCTCGGCGCTCCCGCAGACGACCGTCCAAACGATACACTAAGGAAATCAGCTCTGAGAGATCCGCTGGAACGTCTCGTGCTGCCAATTTGTCCCGAAGCTGGTCCCTTAATCCTCTCAAAAACACCGCCTTGAGAGCCGCCTCGTCCCATCGAGCCTCTGCAGCGAGTGTGTGAAACTCAATGGAGTAATCAGCCACTGTCCGGCTTCCTTGTTGCAGGCTAAGCAGCTTATTCTCGGCGGAGCCAGAGGAGTTGGGATGATCAAAAACAGCTGAGAACCGATCAGAGAAGCTCTCAAAACGTAGAGTGTCAAAATCTACCGAAGAGTTTAAAGCCTCTGCCCAGGTTAAAGCTCTCCCGCGGAGCAAACCCAAAACAAAATTGATCCTCGTTGCTTCAGCAGCAAATGCAACAGGACGCTGGCGAAAAACCTTGTTACATTGAAACAAAAAACCTCTGGATTTCTCCACCTCTCCGTGAAATGGCTCAGGATCGGTGATAGGAAAATCCTGGCGAGGAGAGGGCAAAGGAGCTGGACTGGGAGTGGCCTGAGATGCTACCGTCGAGGTAGTGAGGGCGGAGATCTGGCACGCCAACTCGGAGACATGATGAGCCATGGACCGGTTACTATTAACCAACGCTCGGATGAGCTTTTCGTGTTCACCCAGGAGGGAACCCTGACTTGACAGGGCATGAATACTATTAAATTAAAGGGGCCCTATTATGCCCATTTTCAGGTTCATATTTGTATTTGTGTCTCTACTGGGACATGTCTCCCTGCTTTAATGTTCAAAAAACTCTTTATTTTTCTCATACTGCCTGTGCTGCAGCACCTCTTTTCACCCTCTGTCTGAAACCAGAGCCCAGTCTGCTCTGATTGGTTTGCTGGCCGGCTCTGTTGTGATTGGTCAACAACTTAGAGATGTGAAAAAAACATAATAGGGTTTCTTTAAAGAAAAAACGTAAAGGATACATTGATTTAATCTATCCGATGTCTTCTGCGATAGTTGCACCTGTGTGACTCCACAGTAGATTCCTGTGTGTGTCTTGGTGTGTGTGTGTGTGTATGTGTGTGTGTGTCTTGTGTGCAGCCATGGCCCTCTCTCATGGTTTCCCTGACCTTAGTGTGTTCGATGGCTCCCCTCAGATCAGCTGCAGAGGGTTTAAGTGTTCAGGACAGCACGGTTTCCCTCAGCTCTTTCAGCCGGTCATGCTTCTACCGCAGAGAATTTCAGTCTGAGCCGCCGAGGCAATTACTGCTCAGTGCTCTCACATCCAGAGCCATCGGAGCCAGGGACCAAATGAAGGAGCCTTTGATAGGTTGCCGACCGATGCATATTTACTCTTTACGACCAACCAAGTAGTAAACAGCTTGCCTTGTTGGCGCTGGAGCGAGATTTAAAATAACGGTCTGTTCATACATATATATACAGTCTATGGTTCACACACAAACACATGAACACATGCGTGCAGGGGTGGAAAGTATAGCACAAAGTACGAATTTAAGGATCTTTACTTGAGTTTTTCTTTACACTTACTTAGTTTCTTTATAGAGTCAGATTTCTACAAAGAAACTTTTGAAAAACCTTTAAAGTAATATGTTTTCATGAAGATAAAACTATCCAAAATTATATTTAAATACACCTAAAACAATAGGTTGAAAGATAAATACATTGGCAGCAATCTTGCTAATTGTATCTAAACATCATTTTTTATTTTACATTTCATATTTGCAGTTTTTTTGCAAAGTAATTTTACTCCATATATTTTTCTTACTTAAGTACTTTAACTATATATCCATGTCGTACTTTAGCTTGTAATTGAGCATTTGCACAATGTAGTTTTAGTAATGTTGCTTGCATGCACACATATCGTTAAAGAAAGTCATTTAAGGCATTTCTTCTTTTGCCCATTCACCACTAAAATAACCACGACTACGCGACAGTGCCAGCTGCCAGTCACTGATTTCATAATCAGGTTTGCGGAGCTGCGCCTGGCTGTTTTGTTTTCTGTAGCTGCAGACACAGCAGCAGCAGCAGCAGCAGGATCCTCCAATTGAAGCCATGTGTGGTGGAAAAACAGGCTTCGGTTTGTGGGGAGATTGCATGCTTGGAGTGGGAGGGAGGTGCCGGTCACGGAGGTCACGATCCGAACACGCCAACTCCTCCTGGCTCCGAACACACCATGCTGACGGAGGCATCTCAATAGTCAGAGAGGAAGCCCTCCCAAACCTCCTTCCCTCCCTCCGTACCTTTATCCGAATTGGATGTATTACTTGCTTTTTCTGCAGCTTCTTCGGCTATTTTTAAAATAACTTTTATAGGGTAATTTTTGGGATAACAGAGTGGTGAAGGAATGAGTCTGAAAACCGGAAACGAGGTAGTGTTTTACTGCTTCTGGTCCCCTTTTCTGGAAGCCAAGGGTTTTCTGAATGTGTTTTTGGTTGTTAGCCTGAAATAGGGTATGTGGTTAACACAAGCCGAAGAGATTTTAACGTTTTGTTCTACAGCATACAATACGTCAGTAAATACCCCACTGGTGGATTTAAAAACGGTGTTTGCTAACAAGTGTCTAAATTAGACGACTCAACGTCATCACGCCCAACATTAACTGCCTTTAGTTTAGCGGTGGTGACGTGAAGTCATGTGACCGTGCTGTAGTTCCTTTGCAGCCTAACGTTAGCTTTTTACTTTGAAAATCATAAAGTGGGGTTAATATGTGGAGATTATCCTGCTGAACAAAACTTTGAAGTATCATAAATCCAATTAGCTTTAGCTGCCTCTAGTGACTTTGCTGTAGTTCCTTTATAGCCTAATGTTAGATTTTTACATTTGGCTATTGCATTTAGCCTACTCGTCAAAAGTCATAAAGTGGTGGAAATTATCCTGCTGAACAAAATTTAGCATACACATTTGTCTGCCACAGAATTCTAGGTTGGCCTACGAAATGTCTAACTCTACTCTATGCAGATTAGAAAAAGGACTTAAGGAAAGGACTCATAGGAAGCTGATGTTTTCTAAAGGTGCAGGAAAGCTGTGTTCAGGGTGTGCCTTTCAACAGAAGTGGTTGGTTGGGTTGCGTCTGGAATGAGATTGCATTAGCTGGACTAATGGCAGCTCTGATAGATCTCTGTGTCCTCAGCTGAACCAGACAGTTATTGTGTCTGTGTTCATTCCCCCCACGTCACTCACACACTAACAGTATCATCTTTCATAGTTTTACCATATTTCGTGCGTCACTTCTTCTGACTGCATCTCCTCCCTCCTAGTCTTAATGTTATCAGCGTGGCTATTAGCTAATAGCTCAGATAGCGGCTACTATCAGATTCAGAGATCGCCTACGCTTTAATGCAACGCTGCCATTTCCCCTCAAGCATTATAATGGATCATGTTCCTGTCAGCGCAGAGGCCAAGATCATTTTTCATTCCTCCATTCTTCCTATAAGAGGTGAGTCAGTGCCTCTCTAAAAAGATAACATTTATTCATTATTTGATTTATACTTTTTGACATAAAACCCCCAAATCTGTTTAGTGTCTTATTCTGTTTCATTTCTAAGAAAAGGTTGGTTATGATTGATTTTGCATGGAATTACATCCCCTTGCCCAAAATTACATTACCGCTATGCAAAGTGAATTATTGTTAATGGGACATGAGGAAAAGCTGCTGCTTGATGTCTGCCTCGTTTATCGGTCACATGCAGGCCGGGTTTATCGGGACTGAGTGATCTCATGAGCTTAATAATGAAGCTCAGACCCAACAAGCTCTGGTAATGACTTTTCAATGCTCAGGGGGTCTTTAGTTACTACGGAGGTGTGATTGGTCGAGACAGGGGCCTCGTGTTTTATCTGTCTGATCAATTTGAACTCTGCTAAATGAGGAAACTCAGCCTCTGACTGAACTCTGCACAAACTCTGGTGCTTTATGCTATTTCTCTCTCTGTCTTCCTTCACATTTCTCAAGAAGATTCAAAGATTTGCGCTAAAGTTTAACCATTTTCTAACTTCACTTTGCATTCTGTCTAAACCAAATATGGTTTATAAGAAGTAGAACATGATAATAGAGCAATTCTCCTTAGATTGAATGATCAACTAAGAAAATATTTTCCAGGCGAGGTTATGGCCTCAATGACTAGTTTCTAGTCTTTTTCACTACAGTTAAAGGTGGGGTAGGTAAGAATGGAGAAACCAGCTCGAGTGCGCTAGAATTTGAAAATACACAACCGGAAAAAATCCTTCCCTCCTCCAACACACACGAACGCGCACATGACCAATGAGGGCACGAGATAAGTTTGTGCACAGATGGAAGGCTGACAGGCAGGTAGGCCATCCAGTTACTTTAGCCGGGCCGGCTCAGATGATTGGTCGTGCTTTTTACAGCACTACGGCTCCACAGATGATATTTTTTAATGTATTTATTGTCAAAGCACTTAAGATATTCATTGCTATCGGGATGTTAAGAGCATTCCATGGAATATATCAAAAAGTGTTTCTGAAATAAATTACATACGCCACCTTTAAGTATACTCCAATGAAGGAAAATTGGGAATGGGTTCCCACATGCAGTCTATAGTTCAGATGCTGATTTATTTGAAGCCTGCTGACCCCTTTAAGACAAGTATACACTTGTTAAAAACGACTACTTTGGAAGACAAATGTGTTCAAAGCTTTTTCTGAAAAACTGAACTCAAGGGAGGGTGACCAGCTTGCAGTGATAGAGATGGAGGAGATGCAATCATTTTAAAATATATGGATACAGGTGCAGGTTTTTTAATGCTGTTGCAAGCATTCGTACACACAGAAAGTGACATAAACTGCTGTCTAATAGATTGTAAGGTTGGCATAGATGTCAGATTAACAGAAAGAAGGTGCTTTCAGACGCAGATCCTTCAAACAGGATACTCACCCCTTAAGAATCTACTTTGAGCGGCTTCACATTTCATACAAGCTTTACAATCTTCACAGACTGGAATCCATAACGCAAGGCTTCCCTTATGCTTTTCGACTTGTTCTGTCTCTCCTAATCACGCACACATTCTCACAGACTTACATTTCTCTGCGTCTCTTGTTTCTGCTTCTCGACACTTTGCCTGTGTTTTGTAAGAGCAGGGTGACAAATCCCAGTGGCACGGACGTGTGAGATGCAGGGTGACGTCAGTGCTGGGTTCAGATGTGAATCTCACGCCACCAGATAGAATATATCTTAACATCTCCTGGGTAAACACTGCCAACTGCCAGGAGAATTACATGAGGAACTGCTTTGTGCAAATGGTGTGGCTTTGTCACCTTCACTAGAAAATGTAGGAAGGGAAGGCAACACAAAGAACGTGAGTTGATATTTTATGGATCTTATGTGTATATTAATTGTAAATATATTGTTTTTAGGTCACAGAATATCACTTAAACTCAGTTTTATTTCCTCTCTCATTCTGACTTTTGACATACGGGCAGTTCTTCCCTTCTGTGTGAATGAGGTCACTCAGTTCGCAAACGTTACTCTCTCTAAATGTGGTGACCTGTTCACACCTTCAGCCTTGTGTTGAAATAATAACTTACGTCAGGCTGTAATTTAGTGACATTAGTAGCATGACATAGTGCTAGAGTCAAATTTAGTAGCTATGGAGTCATGGAAAGGTTGTAAAACTGAACTATTGCAGAGAATATCATGTTGTCCTGATACAAACTCCTGTAGAGGATTATATATCTTCAGTGATTTGAAGTTGAAACGATCAGTAGATTGACAGAGAAACCTAAACTTTTGCCAAAATATATTTGAAAGTTTTTAGCCATATCAATAGGGTTTAGCACTGTTGGTCAGTTTAAAAAGAATACCAAAAGTCTGGAGGAGTGTTGTCTTATCACTGGATTTCTAAATGTAATACAATAGCATTTAAAAATATCGATATTTGATATAATGAAATGCTATATATATATTTTTTCCCCTGTGGTACATTTTGGATACCGAGGGGAACAACATAACATTTATTTTCATCTTGAGATAATGAGAGACTGGAAAGCACAGCTGGTATCGTTAACCTTTTAAAATATGATTGAAATGTATCAGAACATGGCATTTGCTTGGATATACAAACCATAAAAGAGTAAAGTCCAAGGTACTCTAACAGGTCAAATAAGTTTAAAAAGCCATTAATCAGGTGAAATTGCAATTATTTGTGATTTATTTCTGACATTTTACAGGCAGAACTGGAAATCTATTTTCATAAAATAGTTTGACGATAAATATCATCATAAAAAATATAGCCCGATATCACAAATCAAACATTTCACAGGGTTTTACACCGAGCATACAACACCCTCTGTCCTTAGACCCTCGCAAAAACTCCCGGAAGAAACCTAGGAAAGAGACTTGATTCCTTTCCCAGGAAGGACAGACGTGCAATAAATGGTGTGTGTAAACATGAAAAATTAATAATATACGCACTCAAAGACAATCAAAATGACCAAAAATGATAATGTGAATGTATTTAAGGAAAAAGATGGATCAAGGAGGACGTAAAAAACTTTGCGGTGGTGCCAAAAATGGGGCGAAGCCTGCGAGCTAGTTCAGGCAGTCAACTCGGGCACTTGTGCTGCATTCATACATAACGCCCCTTGCCCCTCTACAACCGCTCTATTGAACCTGCCAGATCTCTCTATATGCTCTGCTTTCTGCTGCTATCGCTGCAGCTACTTCCACGTCGCTGCTGCTCGCTGCCCCCCCACCACCCCACCTTCCCCCTGTAGGCTCGGGGGGTTAGTTATTTAATCATCACTCATGGTGCTATGCAGGGACTGGCCATCGGGACGTTCGGGACGAATCCCGATGGGCCGGTACTGAAGTGGGCCGGTCGGACAAGTCACTAGCACCCCCCCGTCGACAATTTACTAGTGGTAGTTACTTGCGGTACCGAGGTGGGCCGGTCGAGAGTCCCGGGCTGATTTGTAGTCCCAGTCCGCCCCTGGTGCTATGTATATCTGTGGAGTGATGAGGCCCGAGCCTAGACGCCAAACTCAACTATATGCTGTTTCTAATAAACATGTTAAAGAAACACATGAGTTGTCTGAATAATAATAAAGTTAAATAATAATAAAGTTGGCGTCAGGTAGAATTTAGATTTTCTGTTGTAATCATTACCACATCCAACCTCTGTATGTCAGCCTGTAATTCACCCTGCTTGCCAAAAATATGTCACATTCTCACACAATTCAAGTTGAACGGTAATCATTTATTTTGTCAACACTCAATCACTTCCCATATAAAGTTTTCACACCCTGCAAACAAACACTTACGTACTCACACATGTCTTTGACACACACACACACACACACACACACACACCATTTTCCTCTGTTCCTTCACACTGAAATACAACTCATGCATGCAATGTGAAGCAAACAAATCGTGCAACCTTTTTTAAAAACATGGAAAACTCTTTTATTCTCATGCTACTTGTAACATTTTCCCTTAATGTTTTGGTCTTCTTTACTTGACCTGAATATCTGTGTGCTTAGGTGTTTAAAGCACAGGTTTACAGATATCAAGGTTCAAGGTTTTTCTTGTCATTTGTACATAGCTACAGTTTAGTTATGACGATAATTAACTAAACTAAGCTTACAGAACAAAGCCTTACTGAATGCCTCGCAAAATGGGGGAGCTACCAATAATGTATTCTGTAACCTTGTGAGTTTTTTTCCACAGAGTACAGAGGTCATGTTTTCAGCTTGGTTAGTTTGTCAGCAGCATTACATAAAAAAAAAAAAACAGCCACGATTTTCATTAAACTTGGTGAATGAATTAAATCCATCCATCCATCCACATACACACACACACACACACACACACACACACACACACACACACACACACACACACACACACACACACACACACACACACACACACACACACACTGCTTACGACTGCTCAGTGAAGCACAACTTGACATTCCACATCTCACGACCGAGACACACATATTTATTCATGATTCCTGCGCAGGGAGTGGTTAACGCTGGTTCACAGGACAGACATATTTCCCTGTCTGGAAAGATGTTGCTCGCTGCACAACATGTACTGCGGCTCCGCTCATAAACACCGGGCTGGAGGACATCCAGTTCTTTTGTGAAATGATGCACACATGCCATAGAAATCCTGCCAGCAGACATTGTTCTGTGTATTGTGTATACCTGCATGTGCAGACAAGAGTCACTTCTAAAGACAGGTCTCCAGAAATGCACTGACGATAAGTCTTTTAATGGGGGATGAGCACACTTATAGATAGAGGTCTGTCTTGAAATCTCGTTAGCTCTTTACTGGAACTGGCAAACGTTGGCATTGTAACCTCTTAATCATTGATGTCTATAAGGCATAGTTGAAGCACACAACTAGAATGGCTTTTGGAGAGCGGAGACATTCGGAGAGTGCATTCACGAGTTTCTCAGATGGTCCCATTTTTATTAGATGGAAAGGTTTTTTTTCTGAGTTAGTTTGTGAGGTGTAAGTCATAATGGAAACAACATGGGTGCTACAAATAGATGTTTTGTATTTTATTGATTATTGTTTCCAAATCGATTTGAGCGTGTGTTCATGTGAAAAGTTGGGAATACACGTAGTCTAGAATAAGTGATTTTAAAACGTTTCCTTGGCCCTTGATACAACTTTCCACCAAATAAAATGAAAATTGGGCAAGTAGGTTTTGTGGGTGCAGATTATACAATCGATAGAGCCATAATGTTTGTCAAATATACAGTAACTCTTCTTAGCTTAGCACAAAAAGAAGAATACATTATGGAAGTTGTATAACTCTGTATTTCCCAGTTAGCTTTAAGTAATACAACAACAGTTATAAGTAGCAGGAAAACAACTGATCTAAATGTTTATTTGCTACACTAGAAGAAACTCCACATATGGTTTTCAAAATCATTATGACTCAGGTGAGAGGAAGAGCTGATGATGAAGGGAGCGATGAAGGAGAGGCTGTTGAACCTAACCTCCTCCTCCTCCTCACTGCTCGACAACAATCCTGTCATTATTCCTTCCCCAGCACGGTGGGCCTGGAATTTTCCCTGCAGAACAGAATAAACAACAACAATGAAAGATAATAACACACACAGACGTTCCCATTTTTCAACAAGGGAGTGTTTCCTTGTGCACCAATCCAATGGGAAACAAATCAAACACACCTCTCTGACCCAACACTAATGTGAAGAAGACAAAACATGAAGACCTTTTTAAGGAAACATTGGAAAACCTATTTACCATCAGTTGTTCTCATGGTACTTATAATAATACTTATATTGACTGAATACGTGTTTGATCTCGATTTGAAAGGACTTCCAAAAAACAAGACACTCAGTGGTTTGCAAATACCTTTGGAAAGAGCCAGGCATTTTCATGATTTCCAGTCTTTGTGTCAAGCTAAGCTAACAGAATAAAGCCTTATACTATACTTTGCAAACACAGCGTTGTCAGCTTGGTTTGTTTTTCAGCAGATTACAACAAAAAAACGGGACACATTTCAATTAAACTTGCTGGAAAGGTAGCATGGGCCAACCAATAATACATTTAACTTTGAAGCAGACCCAACTTAAGGACGGGATACATAAATGATGTTTCACTTACCGTAACATTACCAGATAGGCCACTCCTTCTGCTTTAATGTTGTGTAGAAATAGTCGGGGAAAAAATGTTCTTCACCTCGAAAATTCACTTTGAGAAGGAATTTGTATGAGTTTCCACCCAGCAGGCTACGTCCATCCATCTACAATAGACTTACAAATCAAACACACCTCTCTGTCCTGAAACTAATGTGAAACAGAGACGGAAACTTTCACGGTTTGCTTTTTTTGTGCAGGACACAGATCTCCTCATGGTGCACGTTCTCCTCGGCTGGTATTTTATAGCGAGAGTATTGAAATCCACCACCGGACAGTTTTGCTCTCGCCATTTCAAACGAGCCGTGTTTTATTTTTTGCCCCTGAGGTAGCTGTGTCTGCATTTTCCAGCCAGAATCCACATCTGCTACATCCTGCTGATCTGTGCACTGTAAAGTCTGCAGAGTCATTCCTCACATCCCACACATTTAGAAATCTTTTTTTAGGTCAGAATCAGACGTGTTTTATTAGTCCCACAGCGGGGACATTTACAGTGATACAGCAAAAGTGGCATAGCAGGTAACAAAGGCAAATAAAGACAAACAAGTACTGGACCAAGGCTACAGAGTTAGTCACAGTCAATCAAAAAAAGGGACATAAATAGCATAATAAAGTAGAGACCTTATAAAAATGATATTTGGATATTTATATGAATATATGATTTGACATAATTGCACAGTACAATTGAAAACAAGTGTTTATATTGCATATTGCAAGATGGGGGTCTACCGGGGGGCTTGGTTGTTTATCCCTGGGTTACACGAATGGTTTAAAGTGCATCACGGATTCACATGAGTTCAAGTTTCTTTTTTCCTCTTTTCTTTCAGGTCAGGCATCTGGAGCCCAGGAGGACTTTTGAAGAAGATACTGCGGGCGGAGAAGTTCAGGGTGGATCAAATGAAATAGAAAAGCTGTGGTGGGGAGGGTTCCTGGCACCGTGATTTGATGCACAAAGAGAAACAAAAATCACATTGCCAGGGATTTCCACTCCTTCACAGCTCAGCATGTGACCCAGAGTTTCCTTTAAACATTCGGATGCTTTTGTGTCATCTTCGGATAATGGTGATCAACTCTCTCAGTGGACTTGAAGTTTCTTACAAGGAAAAAACTGCACTTGAAGCTGCAGTTAAATGTGCAGCTGTCTGAAATTTAAACTGCCTTCATTATTCTCCCCTTTCAAATCAGCCAAGAAGTCGATTTAAGAGCATATGCGGGCCAGAACACATTTTTCAGAGAGTGGATCACGTTTTGGCTCTAGACAACGAGAGGATTTTGGTGTTTAAAATGTAAGTCTAGGATCCTCCGTTGGCAGCGCATTTCGAAACGTAATGATCCCCGTCAAAGGAGAAGCAGAACCTCGACATCATAGGCAGTGCAGGACTTTTTTAAAGTTCACCAGTGAGTAAAGGTCTTCGTGGAGCGGATCTATTCCCTCAAAGAGCCAGCCACCCACTTGCTAAAGGCACAGAGCTTAGCTAATTGGTGAGCATTGATCCCTGCTATGTGTTGTTCACAGTGGCTAAGTTCAGTGCCTGAGGTGAAATAGTTGATTCGACGGAGGGGATTTGTTCCGGTGAATGGAAAGAACATGATGATCTCGCATATGAAGAAAGGAGGAGGGAGGAGGGAGGAGAGATTATGTGGAGAAGGAGGCGGCGAGGTGAGAAGAAAGAGTTAAGATCTCGGTCCCATGTATGGAACTTCATTATGTAATAGCGGCCAGACGTATGAAAACCTGTATTTGAATCGTTTCTGCCTGAAGCTACAACTGTTTTATCTTACCCAAGGCATCTGGCAAGGATGTTCTTGCATACAGAATATATTTGACTGCGTTCCAGTGAGACACTTTGACCCAGGTTTAATGTGGACTTCAAAATGCCACAGGTTATATTGTGATTTTTTAGGAATGTGGTGCTAAATGTCAGACCTGTTGGAGCAGGCCAAGTTTATGTCCAACTGATCTTGCTCAGGACGAGCATGCCAGTTTTTGGGTGCCATACTGAAACTTGGACTTGAAGAAGAAACCCACCTGGTTCATCTTTTAATAACCCAACCCCTCTGTCTCCCGAAAGCAGCGTCTTGCATGTTTCTAATTTCTCCACAAGCCCAAGCTGTTCTCTTGGCGATATAGTTAGCGAAATCCTCACAATTGAGCAAGTATGACCTCTTTTACTTTATCGCCCAAAACCTGAACAGAAGTGCACAACATGGAATAAACAGTGCTGTTATCTGCTGTAACGCAAGCTAAAGAGGTTCATCACCGTGTCGAAGCTCCTCATTGTAACAGAGCTTACACACGGCGGCTTGCGTTGAAGCTTGTCGGCGGGCGTGTCTGACACTCGACCAACAACCAATCACATGAATCTCCCGCCCCGGACACACAAGCAGCGGTTTGATTGGCTAGAGCTTGTACTGGCATATGATTCGATTGTCTGAGCAACGCTTTGCTCCCACAATGTAGTTTGGCGAAGCGTGACGTCACCCCATTCAAAGTGAATGGGCAGAAGCGTTGAAGCTTCATCGCACGCCGCCGTGTGTAAGCTCCGTAAGAGATTGGTAAATTCTATCTTTGGAGTTTGAAATGCAAAACGACAACAGAGCAGGAAGGTTTTAAATACAGTTAAAATTGGGAAAATTCATCAAGCAACTTTGGAGATATCATTATCTAGATTAGAACATCAAGAAAA
Source organism: Harpagifer antarcticus (assembly GCA_902827135.1). Lineage (NCBI taxonomy): Eukaryota > Metazoa > Chordata > Actinopteri > Perciformes > Harpagiferidae > Harpagifer > Harpagifer antarcticus. The sequence continues at coordinate 5,572,349 of CADEHL010000677.1, read as the reverse complement.
AAAAGTATTGCTAGCAAATCTTAGAGTGCATAGGGAACAAAAAAATTAGGAGTTGATTTTGAAAGAGAAACATTTAATATTTGACCTCGGGGTAAAACATTGCTGAGAATGTAACATTTTTGCAAGGTCTCTTAAATGTGTCACATTAAAAGGATTATGAGCTGGAGAACATACAGTAGGACCTAGGGACATACAGCTACACTTGTTAGCATGCCTGACTGACTAGCTTATACAGAACTAGTATAATAACCATATGCAAATAATACATTAATAGCTAGCATCATTCTGTGGTGAAACAGGACAGTAAGAAAAAAGGGGGAAAAAATCCCTGTTAACAACTAGCTGTTGTATTTCTCCATTATGTGGATGCTAGCCGAGGCTAAGCTAACGTTAGCAGTTATGTTCGTCTTTTTGGGATTTGGGGAAGTATACATGCTAGCAGCATTACGTGAGATAGCAAGGAAACATTGGTTCAGGCCTCACCCCTTCAATATTGTTTTCTTTGTAACATTAACATTAAAGACACAGGTTTAAAATATCAACAAGTACATAAGCTAAAAATATAAATGTTAGCGCAAACTAAGTCAGAATTTACATTTTCACTATGCTATGTTGCTAACACTAACAAAGCTAACACTTCACTGTAAAACTCAGTCTCACGGCATTTCGTGTTATAGTCACAAAATTAATTGAATCTATTGATTCGTGTTCACCAACACGATTTCCCAATTTTTTTCGTGTCACGATTTAAAAGCAATGTATTTATATATTGGTAGTATGTTTCGTGCAGGCGCGCCACGTCTTTTTGTCCGGTCGAGTCTTGGAAGACCAGAAGCTGTGGGGTTCATAAAAACATTTTCTTACTCAATATCAAGCCACGACTATTGTTTTTATTTTAAATCGTATAATGTCGGACTTTTTTTGCCGTCCGCGAGGAAAAGAAATGGAGCTCAGAGCCTCAGAATACTGACATCTGTATTTTTTTAATATTTGTTTCCTTCTAATTTGTTGCTATTTGGTGCAGGCACGAAACATACTACCAATAGAAATACATTGCTTTTAAAATCGTGACTATAACACAAAATGCCGTGAGACTGGGTTGCAAAATAGAGAGTCACCTCCATGTTGTGAATCAATGCAATGATGTTGACTTTTTAGAAAGTTAGCCTTATACTGCGTTCACACCGGACGCGATGCGATGTTTGGGGGCGGCGCGATTACATGTAAAGTCAATGCAGAGACGCGGTTTATTTATGTCTGTAGGCCGTTGTTATTAGTGTGGACGGAGCTTATACAACGCTAGCTTAGCCTGGTCGATCCGATCTTCATTCAGAACATTTTAAAAGGTGTTTCTCTGCCGTCTTGTCTGCAGACTTGTCAAAGCATTAATTCATGGTTTTTACTAACTGGTATCAGTATGTTGTTACTTCGGCATCATTTAGAAACGTGTATTACAATTTAATCACGGTAAAATATGTTCATTTTGTTGTAGTTGTAGCTCCCGACACAGCTGACAGCCGCGGTGAAACTCGAGCGTTTAGAACGATGCGATAGGAGCGATTAGAGCGAAGCGAATATTTCGCATCACGTCCGTTGTGAACGCAGCATTAGGGTTTAATTATATAAACCTGATGTCTGCATTATTTGGATAATGCAGACATCAATCCGGAGGCAGTGTTTGAGTCATTTAATAGTGAGTTTAATTAGCTAGGTAGCTTTTTATGATATTGACATTTAGTTGTGTCATGTCAGCCACTGAAACTAAGTCTGTGGCTATTAGGGTTGCCAACTTCCAGACATGGAAAAACGGGACACATGCATGTGTCCCTCGCGCGCGCGGGGGACATTTTGTAAATTTTGTCCAAAATGTTAAAAAATAAAATATTTGAAAAATGGTATTAAGTAATGAAAAGTATACATGATGTGAACATGCACGGTACATCATTATTAGACTTAATGTTATCCTTCAACCAACCATTTTCCCATCAATCGGCTGACTGACTCTCACACACAACGACAGCTCTCTCTCTCTCTCTCTCTCTCTCTCTCTCTCTCTCTCTCTCTCTCTCTCTCTCTCTCTAAACCACACGTTAACAAAATAGAACAATAGTTGGCTTTTCCAGAGAGATTGATCAGTATCAGTAACCTCCTCACCTGCTGCAACCTCGGTGGGAGGAGGACACAGCTCTTTTAGAATATCCCTCACAGTTTTGGGGCCAAGCACATTGACTGTTATCATCTCAGCCTTTATTCTTCCACATTGCATTTTCTTTGCAGTGTTCGAATCACTAAACATGGCACTTGCCCGCTTATTACTGCAGTCCATGCTGTTGTAACTCAAACCATGCTTAACTGTGTGATACACTGATGTTACCTCACATGCAGCAACTTTGTCTTGTTCTGCAGTTGAACTGCCGAAGAATTTAGTTATATTTGATGCACCTTTATTTTGTATTGCTCGCTTGTGCTGTGCCAGCATGCTGTTACCGTGACCTATTGAAAACTCCCTCCGACACAAGGTGCAGAAGACCTGAGACAGACCTCCACTCACGGGCTTTACCCAACTGTATTTTCCTTTCCACTGTGTGTTGAAAGACACAAGTCTTTTCTTTTTAGAAGGGCCAGGGCCCAGAACCACATCCTCTCTCTCTTCTCCTCTTTCATCGCCACCTCCACCGGCAGCGCTCATTTTCCACTACTGAACAGGCTGACATGCCACACAAACAATGATGCCGCGCCCGTGAAAATCTCACATACACGTGCGAGCATTGTGCCTGCCCTGTCAACTGAGCGGTCCTAGCGCCCGTCGCGGCCAGACACACTGCATTGCGCGCAAACATAATTTTTTATTTTTTTTTCCCCTTTACACGGGAATCCGGGACAAACAATGTCCCGTACGGGACACGCCCCTTTTGGCTCAAATACGGGACGTCCCGGCTAATACGGGACGGTTGGCAACCCTAGTGGCTATGAATTAGCAGCTGCATTTGACTGCTAAAATCAAGATGTTGTAATTCTGACATTGTTATTATACGTTTCATGCAAGAACAGAAGGCTTGACAGACGTAGCAGCTTGAAAAAAATACTTAGAGATTGTGTGTTCTCACTGCTAATACATTACATGTTGTGAATCATACTATCCTTTTTGTTAGGTTTTAAACAAAGTCTTTCATGCAGACTGCACACTGGATTTTCAAGCAAAATGATATTCGGGCTGTACCTTCCCGTGCCTACTGAACTGGTATCAGTGTTTTACCAAAAAACTGGCTCAGTTCAGCAGGAACAGGAGTGAAGTCCACTTTCAACCAGATGTGACCAACATCTATAATAAAACCCAGATTCAACACTTCTGATCTTGTTTTTAGTTGACCCGACCAACTACAGAGTTAGCTTCGAGTCATTGGCCCTGAGAAAAATCAAAACGTAGCCCTTCACCCTGTCAGACGACACCACTGAACCCTGAAGTGTTTACAGCTTCAGCTTTAGATGACAGTCCCATTCTTCGCTAAAACATGAATGTTTCATGAGCAGATTTACCATATTTTGCTTGATAGGTAGGCCCTGGCGTCCTGAGTGTGAATACTGTTACATACTGATTGTTGTTCGGCTCAGCCTTCATGTTTATTCCAGCATTGTTCCCTTGAAAAACACTGAAAACACGTCTCACCCTTCGCCCATGTCTCTCTGACTCTGACTCTCTTTTGTTCTGTCTTTCCTGTCGAAGGCCAGACTGAGACTGGAGTTCATTGTCAGGTAATCCCAGTAAAATGTCTGCTATGTCTGTGTAATTGATGTCACACAGCAGTTTCTATTATCAGTGATTGGGAATGTGTGCACTGCAGATAAACTGACTGCCACCAAAGGAACAATGCTTCCTGTTGGAGATTTCATCCAAGGCCAGAGGAAAAATAAAAGCTTATGAGAAGAAGCATGGTGTATCTACTCTATTTCATTTAAAACGTTGAGGACATTTCCCAAAGAAAGTTTTCTCATGGTGTCAGTGTGTGATATGTCTTCAGGGCTTTGTTCCTGCCTGACAGGTTAGCTGTCATTTGTGTAAGCATTCAATCTAACTGAATGTGGACGACATCTGTGCATAAAGAACATTACTCTAAATGTCAGTGAGTTTCTAACTACTTTCCTTTGGAGCATGATTTATTTGAATGTTACAGGGAGCCACCATTGTTCCATGTCATTACTAATCCAGCCAAGTTTAATGCAATAAAGCTGAAATGAGCCTGAACATTTTCTTTTTTAATTTGTTTGCGATATTTAATCATTTATACCTGGGAGGGAAACATGTTGCAGCAGGAAAGAACATAGATGAAGAATAGAGGAAAAAAGGTCATCAAAAAGCCAAGGTGTTGCAAAACCGTAATAGGAAGATTAATGAGAAATTATCGCTGCGTTATTGAAAAACTATGAAAAGATAATTACTAAATTGTTGAGTGATTGGGTGTGATGTGTCAAACAGTCAATATCAAAGCTACCATTGAGAGAACTATGGCCAATTTTGGGTTACCTGAAGGTTAAAATGTGTCATTAAGGGATTTATTGTCTGGTAATATTGTCTCCTCCTATAATATTTTCAGACAATGGAGAACGCACTTGTCTTTTTTATTCCACACACCCTTTTTCCTTTTTAAAACCATATAATCTGTGGTCAAAACCTGGCGCCTACATTACCCAGAATTATGCTTTTGGTTTTTTCCCCCTTCCTGTATTGGTTGTATAGGTTTTTGTGCATGTGAATCGTCTGCAAAGGCTAAAATCCCTGAGTTTCTCTCACACACACAGGTGGAGATCAGGTGTGTTATGCAAGTAGCAACTATAGCCTCAAACACAGATAAGAAACTAGCCGCAGGAGTTTGTTAAACTCACTTCTCTCTAACTCTTCACCTCCATATTCTTCCATTTTCTCTCAAACTCATAGTCTTCAGCTCCAGCAGACGCTGAGTGATGTCATCACTTGAGGCAATATATAAAATGTACAAGTCAAATTTAATTTCAAATGTACTCCCGGAGGCATGTAAACAGACTTTGATGTGATGAATCCATGCAGTTCCCCTTGAATAATGATTTTGTTTTGGTTTCTCGGTTGAGAAAATGATTCCACTTCTTAGGCTACCCTAGAAAATTGGATTGTCTGAAAAAATGCATAATCAAAAACGCTGAAAAGCTTATGTAATGTTGAAGTGTTCATGGTTTCACAACACAGAGAGCTTCATAATGGAAATTGAGCTTCCAGACAATGCTTCTGAACAGTTAACGGATATTGACCTTTCTGTTTCTTGACACCCGGTTTGCAGGCTGGGCTCCAGTCGACCAAAGAAAATCTTGGCTGACTGAAATTCTGCCTACTCTTCACATTATCTCTAGATTAAAGAGAGTGCACTCTACAAGGTAGCCTAAATGATTTTAAAGTAAACATAAATAGCCTTTTACGCTATGTTAAATTATTTGTAACCTTATTATTTTATACCTAAAGGATAACGACAGTCTCAAGACCAGCGTTCACCTGCCCATATTCTTATGCTTTCAAAAAATAGACCTCTCACAAGAAGAACACACCTGGAGTTATACAGTAAAACCATGAGGCTATTTATAGGCTATAAATAATGGTCACACTTAAAGGTACTATCAGCATTTTTAATATCTGCACGCACCTGATCCAACTATCCCTATAGCCATGAGTTGGGATGGTTATTTAAAAAATCTATTCACATACAATTACTGAAAAAAGTCATCAGTATCAAATCTCATCTGAGTATCAAAAAATAAAATTAATTCAGTATGTCTTCTTATATTATATTGATCTTTATTTTAAATGTATTGTAACATTGCAATCCTGATGGTAATCCCAATTTTTTTAGGTAATTGAAAGAAAAAACAGTTACCTTTTTATTTGTTTTCTGATGACATAATCCCGTTACATGTATAAAAGCTGAATTTTTCAAAATTGCATTACATTATATTGCATTTAGCTGACGCTTTTATCCAAAGAGACTTCCAACGAGTAAAACAAGTGCTTAGATATTGACAGGTGTCTTCCTTAACACACCTACCCTTCCATCCCTTAAATTGATGGATTAGGAATCGCTTTTCTCCGTATGAAACCAGCACCTTTGATTGTACGAACCAATGAGAGTATATAACCCAAACAACAAGCAGTTTAGATAGTACATAATCTCAAGTTCCCATGAAAACAGACACACAAGGCCTCCAGCTCTCCTTTTAGTCTCCATAGCGATGTCAATACTCCTTCTATCTTCTGGCCTCAGAGGCTGACCAGATTTCCTGATGTGGCTGCTTTATTGAGACTGATCTGTCTTTGTTGCCCCCTTTTTGCCATCCAATCAGCCTCCGTGCGCTTCTGGCCGATGGCTGTGAGCTCGGCGGCGTAATTTGGTTTAGAGTTGAGCGGGAACATCTGTTCGACAAAGCTTCAGAGTGGAAAAAACCAAACCCACAGCCAGGACCTCCAAACCTGCGCATCACAAACTCAAATCCCATTTCCAGAGTAATCTCAAGAAGAAGAATGACAAGGCTTTCAAATGCTAAAGGTTCAAATGTGTGAAGACGTGTAGGATTTATAGTTTGGTGACAGCGATTAAGAACATGCTTTATTGATTTTGTGTGCACAGAAGGAGGTTTGAAACTCTGAGACAAAGTGTTTCAGTCTGAAGACTCACATGGAGTTGAATTACTTTGTGAATACAGATTATATGACATTTATATTTATCGTGGTATCTGTAGCTTGTTATTTAGATCTGTGGGCACAATTTGTGTCTTTGCCCAAACCCAAACAAAGCTCCCAGGAGCTGGTTAGCAAAAATATACATTTCTTTTATTTGGACAAATGTTGATACACCTTGTCATAATTTAAAGGAGTGGGTAAACAATGAGGCAGAAGCGAAGATAAGAAGAGAAATATTACTACCATAACGTTTGAACCTAAAGCCATGTGTGACATTAGCTTAGCTTAGCATAATACCAAGACAGGAAACCTAGGAAAACAGTTAGCCTGGCTCTTTCCAATGATATACAGACCACACCTTTTACATATCCATTTACTTGCATGTTAAAAACTGTACAAAAACCAAAATGCCCCAAAAAAAACTGTGAAAGAAATGAACTTTTGGACATATTGCTATTGAATCTTTACAGAAATTCATGATTTCCAGCATGTGAAAAACAGTGTTTGCACTAAAAAAGAAAAAAAAAAAATAGACACATTAACTCACAGATCAGGTTAAGCGAAAAGGAAATACATATGTTTTAAATGTTTGTAGAATCTTTCCCATAATGTTGTTCGACCCTTAACAATGTCTCCCTTTTAACTCTGTCATTGTTAGCATAGTTACGTTAGCATTTAGCTTAGAGCACCGCTGCTTCTCCAGTAAGTTAAATCTCACTGCAAAGTATCTCAACGAATTCCCGCAGAGCCCTTCTTATAGAAAACCTGCATCCTCGCTTAAGAAAGTTTGATAACCGAAGCGGAATCATCACCCTTGAAACATCTTTCACAACACAATTAGTTAAGTGTTCACGGTGTTCAGCCAGCGCACACAGCAGGACTGAGAGAGAGGATTAAGAAAAAATAAAAGTCGCTCACATAGATTTCCAAGGTTGAGAGCAAAGTCACTGCACATGGCCGACATCCAGCCGTCAAGAGAAAACCCTTTGCCTTTGCTCATTGTCTCATACACTGACAATAAAGGAGGAATGAAAAACACTTTTGTGTGCTTGTGGAAATTGTCCATCTTGTTGGAACATGTTATTTATTTAATAGCAGCATTTGTGCTTACAGCAGGTCGGCCTCTGTCATTTTAAAACTCATAACGTCTGGCCCTTTGTATCCGCTGTCCTACTATCTAGAATCTGATAAAGAGGAAACAGCTGGGTCCAGAGATGGAGCACATTTTAAGAGCCCTTCTTCGCTCCCACCTCTGAGCTATTCTTCTCATTCAGACCGAAGGCGACGCGGCGGTGCATTCCCTTTTAATTAAGGAACAACTGCATTTGTTTTGCTCTGTTCTCTCATCCCTCCTGAGCTGCTCTCTTACTACTTATCTCCAGTTCACCACAAATAACAGACTTGTTTGTCATGTGTTTATGCTCAACTAGTCATGCAAACTATGAATGAAAGTACATAAATCCATGTGAGCGTCTGGTTGTGTTTTAAAATGGGGGAGCAAACTTAGAAAGATCATTTGGGGGAGGTGTCGATGTCCTCTTTAGGAAAAAAATGGACCACCTAACTTGTTGAATGAAGTCCTGAAACAGTTGGCTGCTCTACTCAAATACTAAAAGCCATTTTCCACTTAAAGAGCTTTTGATTTGGCTGCTTTGTGAAGGTTCTATCTCCACAGCCAATGTCTGCATGATCAGCGAGCTAACCTTAGCTGGGATAGCTTGAAAGGTTAGCTAACGTTGACTAGCAATTTTTGCAATAACTTGGAAAGTTACATACAAACATCTTGTGTAAAAAACTGTAGCACCATCTAACCTGTTTCAAATAACCCTCCACTACATTCAGCCATTTTATAGTTAGCAAAGTTACAAAATGATTCAAACGTGCTACCACACTGCCGTATCCTGTCGATTAGCAAGCTAACATTAGCCTAGCTAACAGGCAAAGCTAACTAACGTGGATTTTCAAATTGTTTTTACAAATCTACTTTAAGTTTAGGTAGGTTTGACCGGAGTCAGTGAGCAGAGCACACTAGCAATTCAGCAATTAATACATTTTTATGTTCTATATTAATTTCATGTTTATTGTTATGCTAAATATTTCTTACCTCTCTAAACTAAACTATGTGGATTAAAAGCCACAGGCTGCGAGCAGACATGTTTAAATAAACCAACCGATCAAAAGGTGGTCTTGAATATTAAGATAAGATTTATTACTTATTTTTGTCAGTTGCTGAAAATAGTAAGGCTGCTTAGATATAAGGCTTATCACATCCTCACGGGACGATAAGACGATAAGCCTTTTCAAGGAAGACAAAAGAGTGTTGCAAAACGTTTACTTTGCTACCAATATTTGAATGATGGGGATTAATCTGCTCCATTAATTCATTGCTCAGGCGCCTGTAGGAACACGAAATCAGATCCACTGACACCAGAAAACAAGAGGACGTTGATTTGTCGGCCACGTGTATCGACAGAAGAAGACAAATGGAAAAGAACAAATGTTTGATTTGTTCGTTTGCACATGCAACTCAGAGCCAACGCCCTTACTGGTCTTTTGTTCTCCTTGTAGGTGAGACGTCAGCTCCCAGGAACACATTGATGGATTGGGTTTAATTGTAACCACAACATTGGATATTTGCACAGCCATTATTGATGACTCAAAGTGGAATGGGACGCTGTCAGGTAGCCAAATAAACTTGACATTTTCTGGAGGTGTGTTTCTCCAGGGTGCGAGTCCCCACGGTTAAATAAAGAGAGTTTTTATGATGCCGCCAGTTTGTAAAATCATCCTTTGTGTGTGTAAATGACAAAGAACAGATAATGACGGACTAACCAAACAGACACCTGGACAAGAGAACACATTTAAAAAAAAATGCATTGCTGAGGCGTCATTTAACAGACGTTTATAATAATCCTTAAACAGCCTTAGCAACTGTTGCAAGTTGGTATTTTTCAGCTATGCATTTGGCTGTTTAAATGGACAAGTTACAGATCATGCAAAATTAACTTATCTCCAATATTCTAACCTTCGCCCCCACTTCTCTGTGAGCTGTAGAAGTAAAACAAGTTGTCAGACCGTCTGTTTTAAAATTCTTTATTACCATATCACGTACACTGTATGTGTGACAACATGTCACCAGACAGGAATGATAATCTCCTCTTATAAATTCTTTAAATTGTTTACGTTGGGGGAGTGTTTTGTCTCTAAGTCTTTAAATTATCTGCAGTGCACTATTTCTTTTTAACACTCTTGCACTGATATCGTTGATAACTTCTATTTGTCTGCAGTGAAAAGTCAAATACTTTTGTTGCATATATATCCAATGGACTGCAGTTAGGTCGTATTTCTGGAGCTGAAGGATAATTTTCTGCATAGTTGGCTGTTCTGCATGAACAAAAATTGTGTTCAAACAATATACCTCATAGTTTTAAGTTATTTTAATCTACGAGTTTTTTCAATCTACGGGCAATCAAACTTTACTAGCAAAGCATGCCAGGGCGTTTAGGCTTTGCAAATAAAGTTTGATTAAAACTCTTAACTAGTTATTTTCTGCAACTTGGGGGCTCCTAATCAATTGCCGTCATTGCAGTCAACTTCTCCTCGTTAGGATACCTTTATTGTTCATCGTTCAGGAGGATTTAACCAGGAACCAAATGACCCGCAGAGGTCTCCTACTCTCCAAAACAAACGGACCAAATTACTAAAACCTGTAAAAACACTAAGTAAACCACGGTCTTGCTAAAAATAGGTGTTTATGTGACGCTGCTCAGCAAACCAGGGTTTTAGGGTTGAGTTGTTAAAAGGATTTGTCATCTTGTTTCTCTGATAACTTTAAATCCAGACAGTAAGAACCGAAAATGATGTGCATAGGTCGCCTTTTCTCCAAAACGAACAAACCAGTTGATTAAAACTGATAAAAGCACTGCTGTTTGGCTGCAGCAAATGTTTGCCTAACGTGTTCCTCTTGAGTGTCCGATGTCTGATGACTATGTTCTTCCTCCACTAAAATATTTAGTTAAAAAAGTGACCAAGATCTAAAAAGTTTGGTTATAAAAGTCAATCTATGACAGTTGCTGGCAGATAACCAATGCTGATGCATGCTCAAGCGGGGATACATCACCAGACGACCAAATGATACGCACCATTACATTGATTGAAATGGTAAAGATGGAGCTAATTTAATTTTTCTTCACCCAAATCAATACAGTTGTCTCTTATTTTAACGTATATTAATCAACCAAAGTTATCAAACAAATGTAGTGGAGTTAAAAACTACAATATTTCCCAATCAAATAAATCCAAAGTAGAAGAAAATTAAAGTAAAAATACCTCAAAGTTAGATTCTTCTCGACTAAATGCACTAAAATGCTTTCAACCGCCTTTGCTTCGAGTTTTAAACCTTTCTGAGTTTTTCATTTGTCCATGTAACGTTCAGTTTTTGTGCCATCGAGTTGTCGCAGTGCCGATGGCAGTGTCTCTCACTTTCTCTCCCCTTGTGAAGCTTCTCCCTCCCTTTTCCTCAGACAGTACGTCATTAGCTGTCTGCTGAACACCTGGAGGCAAAGCCAGCAAGGTAATTATTGAGGGCATAGCCATGTCTGCACGCAACCATCATTAACCCATCGTACCTCATTTAGAGCGGGGGAAAAGGCCTTGTTGTTGTATGGGGGGGGGGGGGGGGTGAAAGAGGGTGAGAGCGGTGAGAGCGTCGGCCCCTGATTCAGCCAATGTTTCTGAGGCTTGAGCTAATAAAGCCTGGAATTTGATGTTGCTTTGTCGTCAGGCACCGGACCTGGAGCTGTGCCAGGACTAAGGATGAGAGAGGCTTATCCCCTACTCTTAACTGTAAAGATGCAGGAATTAATGAGAGGGGGAACTCACACACACACACACACACACACACACACACACACACACACACACACACACACACACACACACACACACACACACACACACACACACACACACACACACACACACACACACACACACACACACACACACCTAAGCAGCAATGATTTGTTTACTTCACCAGCCACAAAAAACAGAAACATATTTTGAGGAGAGCCGGGCCTCAGAAATCCCTCCTTCTAAGAAACATCATAAACAGCTGCAGAGTAAGGATTTAGAATGTGTGTGTGTGTGTGTGTGTGTGTGTGTGTGTGTGTGTGTGTGTGTGTTTATGGGCTTGTTTGTCAATGAGTGTGTGCATTTAAAGTGTGTACAGTGTGTGTGTGTGGGCCTCAAGGTTATGCATGCACATTTGCAAACCATGAATAACATTTGAAAAATGTGTTGCAAAGTATTTGAATGTGTGCTCTCCTGCTGTTTCTGCACAATCACGGGAGCCGTTGAATGCGTGGGTGGCAGTTTCAGGTAGAAAAGATTAAAGCAAAGTTGTTTCTCTCTCACCTCAACGCCTCGTTTCCTTCCTCCAGTCGTCACTGACGAGCCCAAGCAGCTCAGAGACTTCACGACCTCGAATTCCTGCATGACAGGCTGCCAGGAAGGTGGAACATCTCAAAAGGCATTATTGGATGGATGTGACTGATGGGTGCATACACGTGCAAGCAAGGAACAATAAAACGCTTTTTTGTGTGTTTTGACTAGAACACAAGTTGATCCCCTTGGTGCAAACCTTAGAAATATACCAGTAGAATTGTAATTTTCCATTCAAATCAACGTAGGAGGATGCCGGAGTGGCAGACATTTTTTACAAGTAGCCTACAGCTGTAACTGCAACGATTGCAACAGGCCAGCTTCTGTATCATCAATATAACGGACTTGCGTTCATTTGCACTAAGGTGAGGTTTTGCTGAAAGATATACAATAAGTAGTGGACTTTTTCCAGATTTGGCCTATTTTATGTCCTAGTGTAGCAGTAAAGCATGGCGGAAATAGAAAGCTAACTTTCCGCTAGTTAGTGAGCTTGCTTGTTATGCAAGTCTTTACTACTACACTCGCTAAGAGCTTTTTTCTAGTTAGCTAGCCTGCTAGTTATGCCATTCTTTACTGCTACACTAGTTACAGAAAATGAGTCCCAAAGTGGGCGTTTGCAAGTAATGGTAAACTGGGTCTAGTGGTCCTGCCGCTGCGGCGAAAAGACAAGAGAGCTAGCTAACGTGCCATTAGGAACATTAGCATTTTGATACTAGTCAACATAGTCACATGGAAGACATTTAATAAACACAATGTTAGGGTTTTGCCTTTTATTCCACTTTTTAGTCATTGTTTGACCAACAAATGTCAAAGTTGAACCGTTAACGAATCAGAACCTTTGTTGAAGCATTTTACTTATAAAACTAAATAAAATCTCTGGTGTTTTAAAGATATTTAGTGGTTCTGTCTTCGTAAACAAACACTGAGAAGTACGGTTAAAAAGCATAAACTGTAGAAAGACAGAACTCATTAGACAATGGCTAGATAATCCCAGTATCATGTTGGATTTTTGTTAAACTAATGGGTCTTCATCACTCATCACAGCAGTCTACAGGGACACTTAAAAAAAGAAAGGATTAAGCATGTTTTCAACATCTCGCCCTCTTGCTATCGTCAGTATGACTCACAAACACACACACACACACACACACACACACACACACACACACACACACACACACACACACACACACACACACACACACACACACACACACACACACACACACACACACACACACACACACACACACACACACACACACACACACACACAACACACACGGGGTATGCAACATAGATTGCTGTCACTTTTCAGCGATTACCGGTCATAATGCAGCAATCATTCTCAAAATATCTGCTGACAAATTTGTTATTTTTAAAGCTTTTTTAATTGTTGAATAATACTGATATAAACATTTGACACTATATATTATCAATTTACACATTTATAAGATTTAGGGATTAAGGTCACTACACTGTCTTTAACCTTTTGTTATAAGTATTGATATTATCTTAATTGCATTTTAGTTTTATGTGTGTGTTTAGTTGTATCTGTTTTCCTCATATATTGTGTAAACATAACATTTTTTGAAGAAGGTTACTATTAATTGTAATTATTATAGATCTGGTAGTTTGCATTTTCTGTGTTTTAGCCATAGGTTTTATCATGTGCTTCTTTCACTGGTTTAAAGTGGGCGGGGCTCACAATTGTAAAAGTGCTAATGTCCCACTCCTGAGAACCAATCAGCATCTAGCATCATTTGAATCTGATGAAATGTGATTGGTTGTTTGCAACAATCAATTAAGTCAAGTCAATCAAATCCAATACAAGTTATATTTTTTGTATTTAAAAGCTTCAGAACAATAACTACATGTACTTTTTCAAAACTTTTATTTAAGTATTTGGATAATTAGTTATCAATATTTTATATTATTGAGATAAATATGACCCTAATGTGTAAATGCCTTTTAAATGATGTGAGAACTGGGCTTAAAGGTGGGCGTATGTCATTTATTTCAAACCTTTTTTTTTATATTCCATGGAATGCTCTTAACATCCCGATAGCAATGAATACATTAAATGCTTTGACAATAAATACATAAAAATATTTCATCTGTGGAAGCCGTGGCGCTGTAAAAAGCACGACTAATCATCTGAGCCGGCCCGGCTAAAGTAACTGGACGGCCTACCTGCCTGTCAGCCTTCCATCTGTGCACAAACTTATCTCGTGCCCTCATTGGTCATGTGCGCGTTCGTGTGTGTTGGAGGAGGGGCTCTGTGAGGAAGTGGCAGTTTTTTTCCGGTTGTGTATTTTCAAATTCTAGCGCACTCGAGCTGGTTTCTCCAAAATTACCTACCCCACCTTTAAGTATGCAAATAGTTAAGAAAGTAGAGAAAACACATGATACTGAAAGTGGGAGTAATACAGTATTAACTGCACCTTGTGGCTTTGTATTTTTAGATTGATGAATGAGTCCTAAAATCCAGAAAGTAGTCAGCGTTTTAGGTCCAACAGCTGAAAAGACTCAATGTGTTTCGTTTAAATTGCTGAAATAAGGTCAACATTATCTCAAAAGATTATAATGTTTTACTTTACAACATAACATATGCTATTCAGTAGTTAATGTAGCCTAATGTAAACTACTTACTTCTGGCCCTCTATCTACGCTTTACAAATCATAAATTGGTTTTAATTTGTGGAGATGATCCTGTCTTTAAGCATCATACGTACAAACACATGCACCACCTTATTGCAGATTCGTAAGTGTAATAAAAGCACACATTGCCCCATTGCATCCTTCGCCTTTGCAGAATGGCTCTCTCATGGTCATGTTTTGTGGAAATACTTTTACACATGCAGACAAAAGCAGTTGTTCCAGTATACAGTAATACAGTTCGGTAACCATGGATAATGGTATCTGCTAAACCTTATCTATCCACCCTGGCAGTCATAAAGCATTTCTGAATTAGCCCTGGATGCTTGTGCCCTTGGGGCTGCAGACCCAGAGCTCACCTCCTCCGATCTGAACTCTAATCTGTCATCCTGTCAGAAACACAGGTGGGGAGGGCAGCCTAAAAAAAGGCCTGTTGAGGAGTGACATGAGTGTTTTGCAAAGCTTGCATAATGAGAGAACAAATGTCTTGTTTTTGAGAGGTTTAAATATGTGATTTAATGTGTAATATGGTATATTTAGAATAGTATAGGTAACAGGTAACTGCGATGTCTTTTCAGGATTGTGAAGTGTTTTGTATAATCTGATCCCTCAAGACTTCGTGATGTGTCTCCCTCCAGAGGAAATCGCAGGGAATATACTGGAAAAAAAGCATGCATCGAATGTATAAGTCAAAATAAACTTTATTCACATTTCAATCATACAGTTAAACAATCCGCTTACAGAACATTTTACAATACACACAAGTTTTTTACATATTTTTCTTTTATCAAATATATTTCCATGCTTAACTGGATCTTCCTTCATATGAAAAAATATACTTTTTATGAATTTTTTATATTGTCCATTACCTCACATACAATTGAATTCAAAACAGAGTGAAAGAGACACAAAATACAGATCACACACTCAAAAAGACATTTTAAACATTGCTTGTGAACGTTGTGGGTTTAAAAAAGATGGCCACAGCAGGACACATCTGACTTGTGGCAGCAGCTGGAATAATAAGTGAAGGTGTCATTATAAGATGTTGGTTATATATAGGTTCCGGAGTTGTTATGAGTTTTCTGGTCTGGTTAACCACCTGGGTCAGCTTCTTCCTGTGTTTATCTAAGACATTCCTATAAAAGTGAACAATTTTGCGGCGGGTGTTTGCTGGCAATTAAGCCCCTTTAAATTCCCTAATTTGCTTTTTCTGCACAAGTCCACATTGGTCTAAAAGGTGAGTTTATTGGTGCATAGGAGAAGAACAAGGGTCGACCATGCACAACAACAGATTCCTGTACACGGCCCACTTCTCTGTCGGTTTTGCGTATTAGGTTATATAAACCCGTAACATATGAGTTTATGAGATTTGATTGCAACAGAGATTGAAACACTACCCATGTTTTTAAGATGGTCTCTCCTCTTATTTGGTCAAAATCTCTGGTGAAGGTCTGTGTGTTTATGAAAGTACTTTGTCTGCAGGTGAAGAGGACAGTTTTTTAGAGTATGCATGGGAAAAAAGAAATGTCTGATCATGCAAAAAACTGCTTATCATTGCAAACTCAAGTACACCCATTTAAAACAGGCCTTCTGACAGTGTGTTATCAATGGTGCAAGAACCTGCAGGCGGAGCACTGAACAGTCAGACCAGAACTGGGAGGAAACGGTTAGATGTGTATCAGTGCACACAGGCCTTGTTGTTTGGGAGGGGAGCACTTTGTGGTTTTAACCACTTGAAACTGACAAGCAGCTGGTGGTGGAGCTCAGCCGATATTTTTTGGGTGTTCTGCGAGGCTTGTTGGGCGTCGATGGCGGCGAGACCACGCTCAAATTTCTGACTTTGTTAAAACTGTTCCTCAGACTGTCCCTCCGGCTCTCCGAGGTACTGCTGGTCTCCTTGGAGGTGAAAGTGTCCGGGCGACAGATGCCGACCTTCAGGCAGCAGCAGCACAGCAGCTTGGCGATGTCCTTCCTCATATCAGTGCTGCCCAGGGCGTAGATAATGGGGTTCAGGCCTGAATTTAAGACCGCCAGGGAGATGCAAAGGTCAGCGCTGAACAGAAGTGCACACTGGCGGGATGCACAGAAGAAATCCACCAGTAACAGCAGAAACAGAGGCCCCCAGCACAGCAGAAACACCCCCACAATGGTGATGACAGTTTTAAGCAGACCCAGGGAGCGTTTGCGACTGCGCTGAGGGCCCAGACGTGCACTCCTGTGAACGTGGCAGTAGATGGCACCGTACAGCACGCCGATAGCCAGCAGGATGAGGAAGAAGATGATGAGGGAGAAGAAGATGTAGGTTTTGGAGTAGAGGGGGAGGAGGGTGGAGCAAGCGTCCAGGCTACACACACAGTTCCATCCCAGCAGGGGGAGGAAGCCGATCACCAGCGCCAACACCCAGCAGAGCGCCACCAGCCCGTAGATCCTGCAGTAGGTCTTGCTGGCAGATTTCTGAGGCAGGGGCTTCATCATGGTGGTGTAACGCTCCACGGCGATCAGCAGCAGACTGAATATGGACGCTGCAAGGGCCACGAAAAGCATCCCTTCCCTGAAGAGCCACAGGGCCGAGGAGAGGCGGAACGTCTGGCTGCCCGACATGCAGATGTTCACCAGGTAGGCGGCGCCGGTGAGGAGGTCGCTGAGCGTGATGTTGGCGATGCACACGTAGACCCAGCGGCGGCTGTGGCAAATGCGGGAGATGACGGCCACAAGCACCAGGAGGTTCTCCAGGATGATGAAGATGCTGAAGCAGAGGATGACCACCACGGGAACGCTGATGTGGCTCTGGGGGTTGGAGATGGTGCGGTTCTGCAGGCGGCCCGTGTGGTTGTAATGCCGCAGGATCACATGGTTGAAGTCGCTGGTTGTGGTGTTGTCGTTGGATGGTGTGGTGTTGCTGTGGTACAAGTGGGGGCACGAAGAAGAGTATGGGAGGAAGGTGAAGAGGCTCATAGCAGCGATGATGGTTGTGTAGGGTACGAGCTGCACGGGAATTTGTGTGAAACTCCTGCAAACACACAGGCTATCACAGTCTGACCTCTGGAGCTCTTTCTCTGCACAACACACAGCTGAGGAGACAGAACAAAAAAGTTTCAATACAGAATTCACGGGAAAATAACACTCACTTCACCTCACTCACATGGTGGCACTTCCTCATCGCGGAGCTTTAACCCATTTAAAAGGCATACTTTAAAAGCCCCCCTGATTTGAAAACACTCCACCCATCTGTGGGTAGCACAGGATGAGTGAGCAGCTGCAGGGGGACTTTAAATCTCCACGTGGAGGAAATACAATACAGTATTTTCTTACAATACTGCTGTAAAATTAATTAAAGATTGAATTCCCTTTCTTAAATTCAATATTGCAATATTGAAAAACATTTATTTCTCTTTTAAAACTCTAAAAAACTATTAAAAGATCAGTCAAAAAAGGCTAAAGCAACATTTTTCCCCCCAAAGGTTCATTTTAGTTGTATTGTTACTACAAGGTGTTAAACTGATTATAAAACTGTTTAATGCATACTGATGCATTTATATATGACAAACATAAGTAAATGAGACCATTAGCAACAAGATTGGCTATTTCTTTACTGTTATTCTTTATCATTATCATCAGTGCCACTTGGTTTGATTCCCTGCTGCAGTAAAAACAATTAAATGGAGCAAGACAACATGCACCACACAAATCTACAGACATTTGAAATAAAGGCAGAGCAAATTCCACATTAATAACTTGTGCACCTGAGAGTTAAATAACAAATATGTTTAAAAACATAAGATTATTTAATTTCTTCCAATTATAAAATGATACAATCCATTAAAGGTAATTACAGCTGTACTTACTCTGGCTGCTGGTGGGATGGTGAGGGAGGGAGTGAGAAGATGGTGCATTTTCTGATGGGGAAGTAGTCAGACCCAAGAAAGACCACACACACACACACACACACACACACACACACACACACACACACACACACACACACACACACACACACACACACACACACACACACAGGGTATGCAACAGAGATTGCTGTCACTTTTGTTCCATCACCTTCAAATATCAACTGTGAGAAGTTCAAAGGTGCATACAATTTCAAAATTTCAAAAACCCAATTGTTGGACAAGTTTGTCATAAAATCTGTTTTTCTTACACTTTTTTGGAACATTAAGTTCATTTAGTTTTCCCAGGACATTGCACATATTGAACTCACATTGCTCAAGTTGTCCTAAGATAAACGATACGGGAAAAGGCTCTTTCAACAATCGAGTAGTAAATGTTTTGCAAAAAAGTGACTCAATATTTTGAAGGATGTGTCACAAGAAATTCACTTGCACTACTACAAGTTCTTTTTCAATATTTCTCAGAAAGTAGAAAAACAGGAACTCCCATCATATGTAGGGTGCCCCTCCCTGCAGATAGAGAGTTTCATACATATATCACACACAGCTGTGGTTGCATCTTTGGTTAAAGAGGCAGTCACACTCCATGCCCTTATTGTCTTCAGCGAACCTCCAACCAGCATGCACCAGCTGGGCGTATCCACAAAACTTTAAAAAGGCAGTGGCATCGAGGCCGAGACCACTTTCAAGTCAACCATAAACACACAATATATGGAGAATCAGCATACAGCGCAGTTTGCAAGCAACAGAACGTGATGCCAGACCCCACAAAATCAAGAAACCCACTTTTCCAAAATATGAGCAAAACCAGAACACATTTGCATCAAAGCCTTGTGATTATATATTTCAAGCTTTCAACAAGCTCTAATTGTATTTCTGCACTCTAATTTTCCAATACCAGTTCTTCAAAAACATGCAAGGGTGGTCCGAAAATAAGTCCAAAAGAAACATTTGAGAAGACAGGACTATAATCATGCCATTAAGCCAAATGTGTCTCAAGGAAAATAGAGTATTTCTCATGGAGAATTACATTATTGCAGTCATACGAAACCATTGAAAGTGTCTTTTTGTCGTCATGTTTGTACGTTTCTGTGGTTTTACAGAACAGTTTGGATGGTGTCTTTGTTCCAGAGTTGAAAGGACATTGCATATAAAGACAGAAACAATACAAAGGTAATATAAGAGTGAAACTCTAGAGCCATATTGCGAAACGGCCTGCCCCCTGTGAACTGATAGTACCTAATTTCCAACACAACTTCTCTTTTTTAGCTGAGAGGTTTAAAAAAGGCATGCATCAATAGACCATAGAGTGAGAATTGTCATATAGGAGAGAAGTTCCACTATCTACATCTGATTTCACTGTGGTCAGCCTGTTTTTGTAAATTTTTATAACAAGCTGCTGCAACCAGAGGTGTCAAAAACACCCGAGACTGTTAGGAAACGCCCTTACTAAAGAAATACAACTTCAAAAACAAACTACGTAGTGTAAACCACAACTGTGTGTGCCTGAGTTGTGTGTGTGTGTTTTTTGATCTGATAAGCATATATAGCCCTTTACTGTAGTGGCTCGTAGCAAGATTATGCTTTTGCCCCTAAGTCAGTCCAAGGATTCAATTGTTTGTCCAATGAGATCCACCACACTGCTCTTTTATATTTCGTTCATCCTGTTTACAGTTGCAGGAGGCTGAAGTAAATCCCAGAATGCATGCGGACAGGTGTGTCAGACCTACACGCATTTGAGTTTCCTGTGGGAGGAAATTGAAATGCAAACTTTGCAAAAAAAGCCCTTGATGTACAGGTGGGATTTAAATCCATCAGCTGTGAATATGTCACAATGCAGAAGGATGCATGGGTTTAAAAACCTTAAAGGGCCCATGTCATGCTTTTCTGGTTATTCCCCATCCCCTTGTGTTATGAAGGTGTTTCTGCATGTAAACGGTCTGCAGAGTCACTAACCCTCAAAGTACACCCTGTAGCGAGTACAACTCTAACACAGAGAAGACCTGTCTGTGCTGCCCCAGAACGCCTCGTTGCACATTTCTCTTTTTCCATTGTTTGCTTCCTGGGTTCTGTGACGTGTGAACACCCAAATCAACAACAAATGACCGGATTGGCCCGAATGGACCAATCCGCGGAGCTCCTCACACACCAGGATCCCTTGGCTAACTAACAGGGAGTCCCACTGACTTGCATAGAGCTCCCTGGCGCTGGTAATAGACGAGTTGGGATGGCGGAGAAATGCTCTCCACAGACCCATTCTCACAGCGTTAGAAACCTTTTTCTTTCTCAATATCAAGCCACTCTTATTGTTTTGACTTCGGCTGTGAGTGTTTGTGTGTGCTCAGGATGAGTTTCGCTTGTTCTCGCTGTATCGCCGACCCGGAAACCTGTCTGCTCCTCGCAGCAGCGGCGAGCAGCAACGAGCCTCTCAACGAGCCTCTCAACGAGCCTCGCAACGTCCCGACCAATCAGAGCACACTGGGCTCACAGGGAGGGGGGGGGGGGGAGGCAGGAGCTCCAACAAGCCGTTTAGGACAGAGAGTGAATACACATACTATACAGAGATGCTGTATGAGAAACCAATGTGATTTTGGAAAATTGCACAATATAATTATATTCTAGTAGACCTCAACAATGGAAATATGATCAGTAGAAATGGCCATGACATGGGACCTTTAAGGAAGGACAGCTTGTGTGTAATTTCATTTGTTAAAACAGAATGTTTGTTGATAATTAACATGATAATCTCCCCATCAATATGAGGACTGCAGAAAGTAAACTTGTCTTCCGCTGTAAACTGAATATCCATTTGTTTCACTACACTTTGGCCATTAAAGAAAGTTGTAGTACTACTACAATTGGTTTTACTTATTTGAAGGTAATGTACACACAGGATTGAGTTTGTATCCTCATGATGTTTTGCACTTAATGCAGGCCCCTTCGGATAAAAGTGTCAATACATGTAATGTGCTGACACTTTGCAATGATTTTAAGAATATGGACCTTTATGAATCTTTACTTCATATAGTAATAAACTAGTCAAGACTATACACATGGATACTTTTCCTTGCCAGCTCCTTTCAAACTTCTCCTGTTTTTAACATTATAATACGATGTGTTCTGGATACAGTCAGACCTCAAACCAAGTCTGCTGTATTTTAATTTGTGCGGAAATGCAAAATAAGCAAGAAATGTGTGAGAAAGCCCTCAAGATCTAGCTGTGAACCAAAGTGAACCTTAATGACCCCATGTAGTCTCTTAGGGGACAGAAACAAGGGCAGAGTTGTCCAAGTGTCACAACTTTGAACTTTTTCATTATGGTGACACCATCTGGCCAATTGGTGCAATTATTATTTTTGTAAACAATGTGGTTGTTTGAGTCTTGCTTACAGTCTTTGAGGTGAAGAAACTGACCTGCATGGTGTTCAGTCAACATCTGGTGGTCACAAAGCAGTATTACAGTCAATGTGTCTGTTAAGAGAAGAACAAGCAGCATCAATGGAAGAGGATAAAAGCTCTCAGAAATCATGAAATGCCACAATTAAGCTTTTGAGAATTGTAATTTAAAAAAAAAAACATGGATGGCAGACACAAGTTAATATAGCATTACTGGGAAGAAATCACAGTTTGATTCATTTGATTCCGATGATTAATCAAGCCGAATCAGAATCCTTCTTTAACCCCGGGGAGATATTTATATAAACATACTAACTTGTTCTATTTTTTAATATTGAGTTTATCTATTACTGTTGTTATATTAATAGTGTGTGCTTATGTTTATTTTCTATTTAATTTCATTTTCACTTCTGTCAAGCGACTTTGTTAACCATTTTGAAAAAAAGGTTGATGATATTCGCTCTTCTTTTTCTGACTCACCTTTACTCACCGCTGGGTCACCAGACCCTCCTTTCACCCACACACTGACCTCCTTTTCCCCTCTCTCTCCAAGTGAGGTTCTTACCCTCATTACCTCTGCCCGCCCTACCACCTGTCCTCTGGACCCTATCCCTTCAAACCTCCTTCAGACTATCGCTCCTGATATTCTACCGTTTCTCACCCATTTCATCAACACTTCTCTAACTTCTGGTCACTTTCCAAACAGTCTCAAGGAGGCGAGAGTAAACCCTCTCCTAAAAAAACCCACTCTCAACCCGTCTGATGTTATAAACTACAGGCCTGTCTCTCTCCTCCCGTTCCTGTCTAAAACACTTGAACGCGCTGTCTTTAAACAACTCTCCTGTTATCTCCATCAGAACAACCTTCTGGATCCGCACCAGTCTGGTTTCAAGGCAGGTCACTCCACAGAAACTGCTCTCATTGCTGTCACTGAGGAACTGCACACTGCCAAAGCAGCCTCCCTCTCCTCTGTCATCATCATGTTGGACCTGTCAGCTGCATTCGACACGGTGAACCATCAGATCCTCCTTCGCACTCTCCAAGAACTTGGAGCTTCAGGCTCTGCACTTTCCCTCCTCACCTCATACCTCAAAGACCGTACCTACAGGGTAACTTGGAGAGGGTCCGAGTCCGACCCTTGTCAATTAACTACAGGGGTCCCTCAGGGCTCTGTTCTTGGTCCCTTCCTCTTCTCCCTGTACACAAACTCGCTCGGACCAGTCATTAGCCCGCATGGTTTTTCATACCACTGCTATGCTGACGACACCCAATTAATTCTGTCCTTTCCCCGCTCAGAGACCCAGGTCGTAGCACGCATCTCTGCTTGTCTAGCTGACATCTCTCAGTGGATGTCTGCTCATCACCTCAAGCTCAACCTTGACAAGACTGAACTGCTTTTCCTTCCGGGAAAAGATTGTCCCACTCTTGACCTGACAATCAACATCGGCACCTCTGTTGTTTCCCCGACTCAGACTGCAAGGAATCTGGGAGTAATCCTAGATAACAACCTGTCCTTCACTGCAAACATCGCTGCTACAACCCGTTGCTGCAGATATACGCTGTACAACATCAGGAAGATTCGTCCCCAGCTGACCCAGAAAGCCACCCAGGTTCTGGTCCAGGCTCTCGTCACCTCACGCCTAGACTACTGCAACTCCCTCCTGGCTGGTCTACCTGCATGTGCCATCCGACCTCTGCAGATCATCCAGAATGCAGCGGCTCTTCTGGTCTTCAACCTTCCAACATTTTCCCACACCACTCCGCTCCTCCGCTCCCTTCACTGGCTCCCGGTAACTGCTAGAATCCACTTCAAGACACTGGTACTTGCATACCATGCTGCGAATGGATCTGGCCCTTCCTACATCCAGGACATGGTTAAACTGTACACCCCAGCGCGTGCACTCCGCTCTGCATCAGCCAAACGACTCGCTGCACCCTCGCTGCGATGTGGACCTGTTAGTGTATTCTAGAACCCTGAAGGCAGGAGAGACTGAAAAGAGTCAAGGGAAGCTTATAAAAGTGAACTGTAGTGCCAGGAGATATGGGAGTCGGAGGCGGTGCATCGAAGGTGCAAAAGGGTACTTTAATACGGAGCTGCACAGGACATGTTGTCGGGTCGCAGCCCGGGTCGACAAGAGGAAGAAACAGGAGGGCACACAACATATATAGGAAGCAACACAACATGTCCGTGTAGGAACAATACCCCCAACTATAGTTCCATGTGTGGATTATGAACCAGTGTATAATAGGTGGTCACCACACAAGCCCCCCCAGAATTCAAACATGGAAAGAAAAATATATCCCCACGTCCGTGGAGGAAACACCACAGGGGCCGAGGAGGGTGGGGCCGGGCCATGGAACGGCCGCAGGAGAGGGTAGGGGCTTTAACGAGGGCGAGGGCATCCTCACCGGGGGTGGGAGACGGGCCGGAACGGGGCCGCAGTAGGCGTCGTAAGGGGGCCGCAGTGCTGCGACGTGGGGACGGCGTGAATATCCCGGTGGTCCCCAGCAGGGAGGAGCGCTGCCCGGCCGCAGGCGAGGGCACAACGGCAGCGGGCACAAAGTCCTCGGGGGGAAAGAGCCGGGTCCCCGGGGGGCAGGAGCAGCATCCCCGGGAGGAAAGAGCCGGGTCCCCGGGGGGCAGGAGCAGGGTCCCCGGGGGGCAGGAGCAGCATCCCCGGGAGGAAGGAGCCGTGGACAGGGGAGAGGCCAGACAGGCTCCGGAGCGCGCCACCCACGGGCCGATGAAGGCATGGGAACGTCCGAAACAGTCGAGGCGAGACGGGGTCCAGGAGTGCACCACCCAGGCGTCGATGAACGTGAGTGGCGTCTGGAACCGCCGTCGAGGTGAACCGTGAGCCGCGGTAAGAAGAGAGGCCAGGCAGGGTCCCGGAGCGCGCCACCCACGGGCCGATGAAGGCATAGGCACGTCCGAAACCGCCGAGGCGAGACGGGGTCCAGGAGTGCACCACCCAGGCGTCGATGAGCGTGAGTGGCGTCTGGAGCCGCCGTCGAGGTGGTGAAACAAGTGAGAGTGTCCACACGAGGTCGACCAGACATGGTCGAACCTCCTCTCAGGCACCAGAAAAAGCTCAAAAAGGGCCGTACTGTCCACGGTCAAAAAACAGGTGGGCGAAATAGTGAGAGGATTCACACGAGGCCAACCAGACATGGTCAAACCTCCTCTCAGGCACCAGAAAAAAAAGGTCGATAGCCGTTAGCTGAGGCCGTTAGCTGGCAGCCATCGGTAGCTGCTAGCCGTCGTTAGCCCCACGTGGATAGCTGCTAGTCGTGGTTAGCTAGCGCCGCTGGGACGTGCAGCCGCACGCCCCGAAGAAACAGCCCCATGAGGTAGCCATGGGGTTGCTGGTCGACCCAGCAGGTCGTGCATCGTCCCCCCGATGCGGGAACGGCGAGCAACGTCGCACCGAGCCTCAGTCCGCGTGCTGGTGGCAGCCACGGACGTCTCCAAAAAATCCCCGGCATTTCGAGAAAGGAACCTGAGTTCCTTTTGCCGTGTTCGGCTTCGTCTCGGAAACTTCCCCAGACGTGTCAGAGTCACCAGTGTAGTGCCAGGAGATATGGGAGTCGGAGGCGGTGCATCGAAGGTGCAAAAGGGTACTTTAATACGGAGCTGCACAGGACATGTTGTCGGGTCGCAGCCCGGGTCGACAAGAGGAAGAAACAGGAGGGCACACAACATATATAGGAAGCAACACAACATGTCCGTGTAGGAACAATACCCCCAACTATAGTTCCATGTGTGGATTATGAACCAGTGTATAATAGGTGGTCACCACAGAACAGCATTTAATTACACAAAAGATGCAATGGTGTACAAAATGAAATGTGCGAGTGGAGGCGCTCTCCTCATCCGACCGGTCAGTCCAGGTCAGCAGGTCGAAGAGGCCGATTCTTGGCTTGCTCTTCCTGTTGTCATCTGAGGTCTTCTCCTATTGGCCGGCGTCGTCGGGGGGCGGGTCCAATGCAATTCCTGTCTTTTTCTGTTGTTAAATTATATCATTCTGGTGTCTGTGGTTATTTAAACATTCCCTAATAAACGTTATTCAGCGGTAATAAATGAGTGCTAAACCCAGTGTGCTCAGTGAACAACATCACATGTCATTTCACCTTTGATTCACGGTTTGAAAATGCAGCATTTCGCTACATGCTAATGCTAACCGGAAGTGAATAATTTTCTGAATAAAGTATTAAGTTAATAGTTAGTGAACTTCCGGTTTTTCAGAATACAACTGATTTAAATTAAATAGTGTATTTAATTCAAATTAGGCCATATCAACATTGATTTTAATTTCTAACAGACCCAAGTTCCCATCAGCAAAAACACGTGGGTTTGCTATCCTGGCTCCAAAATGGTGGAATGAGCTCCCCATTGACATCAGGACAGCAGAAAGCCTGCACATCTTCCGGCGCAGACTGAAAACTCATCTCTTTCGACTCCACTTCGAGCGATAGAATTACTAACAAGGCACTTATATACTAATAAAGGACTGGCTTATCTATAGCTAGTTGAGTAGCACTTGAAATGTTTGGCTCTATGATACCTGATGTACTTATATGATTCTGTTTTCTTCAGGGTTGTGTCTTCCTGGTCGTATGTACTTATTGTAAGTCGCTTTGGATAAAAGCGTCAGCTAAATGCAATGTAATGTAATGTAATTTAATTTGAATTAATGTCCAATGCCTTTTTGACATGCTTCTATATATCTTTTTTCATATGTATTTATTTATCTATTCCTATTTAGTCCAATGTTATCTAAAACATGAATATATATTCAATTTTAATGAAATATAAATAACCAAATTCTAATACAAAACTAAACAACCCAAAATGCCTATAATTTGTTATTGTTCCCCTGCTGGTAGTTAAGCGTCATTGCAGTGAGCCTGCAGTACCACCGCTGCTCGCCAGCAGGGGGCGCTGCTCTGTAGTAATAGACCCGGATCAACAGGGTGCCTCATTGAATCTGTTTGAGCCTTTTTCCTCAACTTTTTTTTCACCGCCCAGACTGCTTCTGTTATTTGGGCTGAGAGAAAGGAAGTAGCGACAGGCTAGCTGATTAGCCGGCGTGAAGCAGTCTGTCAGGAAAGAGAAGAGTATATTTTATAACCTCTGAAACTGCTCTTCTTTGTTTAATACACGCGTTTAAAACGGGTTCATTTTTTTTGTCTTTCAACCCGGATTTCAAACCTTCAATCTGAATCCAGCTTTGTCTGTGGGGGGACTCCACTCCGCTGTTAGCCTGCTTAAAACAAGTCATTTTTATCCACTAAAAAAGGAGAACTACATACTTCAAAGAAGCCACCTTTTGGTTATCTTTTTTAATTTTTTCGCCGGTTGGTGGAATGCGAACAAGGATTACTCCAGGACAATGAGACAAACAGCCGTTCAAGGTAAAATCCTGTTCAACTGTACGAGCTGTGAATGTTTATATGGCACAGTAATGTATTTATCGACCTATTTGTGGTATATTTATGTCGAAATATGTGTGTTGTATGGCCACAAGGCATTGACATAGCTGTTATAGGAAGTTATTGTGTACTAGCTGTAGTGAATTAACTGCCAACCGTTGAATTCACACTACATTGTAACGTTCCATTTTAACGTTCAATTGTAACGTTCAATTTCAACACAACGTCGAGGCTTGTAGCTAACTCGGTTACTGTTATGTTAATTGTTGATAACAGCATGTTAGGGTTCAGTGCTAACTACAGCATAGTTGCATCTAGTTAGTTAGTGTGTGTTAGTGGTGCAAAGTAGTTTAAGTTAATCTACTCAAGAAAAAAATAAATAGGTACTTTACTTTAGTATTTTTCACAATAAACCTACTATACTTTTTACTCCACTACATTTATCTTACAGATGTAATCACTAGCTACTTTGCGGATTTAGATTATTAATGCAAAATCCAAATAAACTAATATATAACCATGTATTAGTATAGGTTAGGCTTTCCAGTAGTATATAAAGTAATTCAAATAAACCCCACGATTACCACATTTAAATTATGAACACATTAATGCATCAATAATTAATACAACCATTTAAAACATATGGTGCTTAAATGGGCCATTCTGCATATTAGTACTTTTACTTTTGGTACTTAAAGTACATTGTGATTCTTCTTGTTTACTTTTACTTAAGTACACTTTATCTTGTAACTGAGTATTTTGACACTGTGTAAAATATATAGAGTACTTCTTCCACCCCTGATTTTTGGTTACAGCATGTTTCCAGTCTGGTGGGCAGTGCTAACTACAGCATAGTGTGTGTGTTTGTGTGTGTGTGTGTGTGGGTAGGCTGAGCATGTAGGCTGACTGGTTGCAGTGAAATGTGCCCATGCCTGGTTGTAAATGTGACTAACCTACATGTCAGTCCCTTGTTGTTTTTGTCACTTGAACTTCAGCAAAAGCTCCACATTTTTGGTTTTTCTTTGCAAACTCTTTAGTCCTCAAAGTAAATCCTAACCAGAATTTTCTAGAGAGAGGACAACTACAGTTTACCCCAATTACAAGTGTATTAACTGTTATTATGTGCTCTCAATGGTAGTGGTGGTGCACAGTGTATGTCAACAGTAGAGAAGTGCCATGGTTTCCAGTGATATGTGAAGTCATGTAATACAGCAACAGAACAATTTAGACTTGGTATATATTGAGACAGTTTTGCTATTGTAGAAATGAATGGTTTATTTTTGTGACTATATGGAATTGTTTTGGTCTGAGCCTTTTATACAAATATGTTACGTGATATACAGTAGGTTAGAGTCTGTTTTTCCCCGTACAACAACTTTCAATTTGACTGTCTGTCTGGCTGAGTAATATCAGCAGTCACTGCCTCTTCTCACTTTTATTGTCATAACCCACTAACAATAATACCGCCCACTGTTGTTCATGTCTGTAATCGTGTGAAACTACTGTCACCAAATCAATTTAAAGAGGTCTTCACTAAATACTTGGGTGTATGTTTGAGATCAAAATCAAAAACGGTTATTTTCCAATGTTCTTTTTTCCCATACAGTACTACATATGCCAAACGTTAACCAAATCTTCCACACAAGCTGCAGGACCGAGCTCTCTCGCTACATGACTAATGTCTGGGTGGTGGAATAAAGTAATCATACGTAGGAACATTAAAATTAGGCACATATGCACTTCACTTCGGAGTTCCTCACCCTCTCGTTTCCCTTTTTCCATTTCTCTGATTCAGTCTGAACACTGTTGTGCACGTTCAAAGTGGAATAAGTAGGAAGTAATTGTAAAATATATCATTATGTGTTTATAATCCTCATGATAGGACCCAGAATTACTTAAATCGCGTAAGACTAAAGAGTGGAAACCTTTCAAATTGAACTGTTGTAGGGTTATGAATGGGAAGTGCAGCAAATGTAATGTGACCCTGCCAAAAAACGTAGGTGGGAAATCAACACATAGTGGATGTAATTATTCTTTCATATTTCATTACATTGTTCAATTTAGTTTGAGTGTATTTTCCTGAGCAAGTGACAGTGTTGTAAAGTCTATTTTGTTATATATTTAAATTCCATTCGTCTTCTGTAGTTCATGGAACACACACATAATGTATTTACCACACATGAGTACATAATTATACAAACAATAACCATGACAAACCAATTGTCCTCAGATGTTATGCACACCACACTTCCTCATTGAACTACAAAGCTTGTGTGTAGAATATAAATGCAAGTGACATCTCATTAAAAAGACATCTCATTAAACAAGATGAGCGCAATCAGATTTTTTAATTGAATCTTCAAGACCTCTCGAAGTCATTGAAAAAAATGTAGATTAGATTTCATACTACATGTTTGACCTTGGTATGGTTATTATTTATTTAACACTTGTAATAGTACATGATATAGGCATTAAATATTAACCTTACTGGAATTCTTCTGCTGAATTACTGCGTCTAACACTTTCAGTTGTAATGGTTGGAGTAAAACGTGTGTGTGTGTGTGTGTGGCCTAGCATTACTATACTTGTGGGGACCTACATCTGTTTACTCAGTCACGTGTGGGGACTCGCCTCCCTTATGGGGACACATTGGAGGTCCCCATAAGGGGAATCATTAATTTTAGGGTGAAGACTTGGTTAGGGTAAGGTTTAGGCATGTGTTGGTTATGGTTAAGGTTAGGATAAGTCTCCAGGAAATGCATGCAAGTCAATGTAATGTCCCCTGAAGTGATGTATACATGGTGTGTGTGTGTGTGTGTGTGTGTGTCATCCTGAGGGTGTGTACGACCTGCCAACGACTCTTTGGATCAAGCTTCAGCGTACAGTCAAGATCCCCATCTGTCACATCAAAAATCTAATTTACATCCCAATCCCTCAGAGAACACTTTAAAGTCAAATCTCAGATGTGTCCTGTCTCACAATTTTAATTAAAGTCATTATTTAGAAAAGTATAAAGGTAGAGGTGTTACTGAATATTGATACCGTTCAGATATGAACTAGGGTTGCACAATATTGGATAACATTTGACAACAATGACAAACAAGAAGCTGTTTTTTAATATTCACAATCCTTTTATCGGATTTCTCCGGTCTCACTGACCTTCTGTTGCGTTGTTTTCCACACCAACATCTTCAGTTTTTCTCATGGTCCTTGTTCATTTCAAGATCCTTTGGTGAATTGATCTGTAATCACTGTGATTGGTTGCTGGCTATGCGCATGCAGAGCTTGCATGTTACTCATTAGCAACACACTATGTATTTGACAACCCTTAGTAGTAAATAATGTTGAATCACACATCCTTTACTTGCAGATTAGTCATGAAAGATGAGATTATAATATGACCTTTTTTATCAAGATGCTAAAAAACGAGTCAATTGACATATTAAAGTGAATTGTCCTTCCTTGATATTGCACATATCGTAATAATGTCGATGCTAAAATTATATATAATGCAGCCCTTACACATAATGCTGTTTTAACACGTATGAATGGTTTCTTAGCTGTATTATTAACATCCACTTAATTATTCACTTAAAAGCCCCATCCCACTATCTTCCAATGATTGTAAATAAAAACCCCCACAAATGATGTTGCTATGCAGCCAATTTGAGCCCATATCCTCCTCAGAGTTCTCAGAAACACTTAGGCAGTCCCCAGAAAGGCTCTCTGCCATCTCTGAGAGAAAAGGACCATATGGCCCCCTGCTAATGGCTGGTACTCTGCAACCCCCCACTCCTCCACTGCAGATCTGACAGTGGTGAAGGAAGAGTAGGGGGTTGGGGGAAGGAAGACCAATTACATTTCCAGCTCAGCCCTGAGATGTGATTGGTCCTCACGTCCTGGCGGATGCAATTGTGTGAAACAGCGAGGAAAAGATAATTGCTTCAATCATAGCCGTGCAGATATTTCTCAGAGGACACGTTCAAGGGTTTCCTCGGACTAGGCTTTTATTATTCGGCTTATTTTCAACCTCTAAATCTATCCAAGTGTTATTGAATAGTCATTCCCAGACAGATAACACTATAATCAGTTTTATTGCAGTTATTATGCTTTAGCGAACCATGCAGATCGTTGGTTTGTATCAGAATTAGGGATGGGAAATTGAAAGCAAATGTGTATTCGAATATTCGACCCCCAAAAAAACAGTTAACCGAAATGTAAATATCCTATAAAAAAATGTGGGAAAAATGTTGACCAAAAAAATAAATAAATACATGTTCAAATAAATATAGAAACCAAGTCGAATTTGTCAAATGTATTGAACTGGTGATCACAGTTTGAACAGTTGACAGCTATAGGCCTACAGCTTTCATGCTTAAAACATATCTTGGTTTTTAAATGAAAGAGGGATCAAACACGAACAACATAACCGGTTAGGGTAATGTAACCCTATGACAACAGAGATCAACAACCTGTAACCGGGCCTATGCACAGAATGCAGCTATTCAATATTCTTGTTTAAGAATATGAGCATGTTATACTCAGGGGAGAGTCGGGTGCGGAGGCAATTCACAATCAGGCCAGATGTAGAGGAGACCCTCTCAGCTGGAATTTGGGCATAAGATGAGGGTTGAGTCTGCGTGATCTGCGTGTAGGGAGGGGCAGCAGCCGTATCATTAGCTAGAACTAGCTAGATCTGATGGATTTGGACATAAACGGGAGTGAAGTGAGAGTGAGAGAGTGAGAGAGTGAGAGTGAGAGTGAGTGAGTGAGAGAGAGTGAGAGTGAGAGTGAGTGAGAGTGAGTGAGAGAGAGAGAGAGAGAGAGAGTGAGTGAGTGAGAGAGAGTGAGAGAGAGTGAGTGAGAGAGTGAGAGAGAGAGAGAGAGTGAGAGAGAGAGAGCGTGCACACACACACACACACACACACACACACACACACACACACACACACACACACACACACACACACACACACACACACACACAACGTAGTGTAGTTACAGCTCATTATATTCAGCGCAGCTCTGCCCGCTGTGAGGGACCGGTGAGCGGAGCAAAACACACATTTAGACCTAACACATTTAGCTATGGCACTGTCGTATACATTGAATTATTCCATTTGATAATATGTAATCAATTTAGGCACCCCTCCCAAAAAAATAAATAAATAACTCATATTCGAATACCTGAATAATTTTGAATATTCGATTAATCGTTCCCATCCCTGATCAGAATCAGAAGCAGGTTTATTGTAGGTTTACACATGAGGTGTTTGCCTTGGTGTATATGGTGCCTATACATAAACACAGTTAAAGAAGATGAACTCTTAAGAAAAATAACCAAGAAAATGAAGACGATTATAAAACACAATTTAAACAAACCTATTTTTAGGATAAAGATATAGAACATTATTTACACAAAAGACAGATTTACCAAAAAACTACGTTCAGTCTACTATGACAATACTCTACACAACAATACAATAAAATGTGTGCAGTTTTGTTTTGAAAAGTGGGAAGAGGTGCAGATCTTAAGAGAGACAGCCTTTGTTCATATATGTCGGGCCAGTGTCCTGCGTATGTGTGTGTTTCTAATAATATCACCGTAGGTCTGTAGCTGTTTTCGATCATGACATGACCCACATTAAAGGAACTAATATAACTCCCACACCTTTCAAACTAGCTGCTGTGACACCACAACTGCAGCCTGCAAGATGAACTGTATGTAGAAGGCAACAATAATTAAGTGATAGGCGGAGAATGAAAGTATTTAAACTGCGTTGGCGTTTTTGATCGTACACGTAGGTGTCTTGTGGTTGGCGACGTATGATAATTTCATTTTTAGATGATGATTTCAGAGGGCGTCGGCTAGGGCTGCACGATTTGGGGAAAATAAGGCTTTGTGATTTGATAATCGCATCATTTCAAATCGATTAATCGTTCAGCCCTAGCGTCGGGTCTTTCTTGCATTGCAGATAGTAAAAGCAACTTTGTCGAGGTGGCCATTGATCTCTCAAGGCAAGGCAAGTTCATTTATATAGCACCTTTCAACACAAGGCAATTCAAGGTGCTTTACAAAAATGAAAGACATTCAGACAAAGGCATTTAAAAACAGTCATTAAAAAGAAAAGATAATAAAAGAAACATTAAAAGAAAAAATAAATGAATAAAAAGTACATGAATAACAACACCTCTATCGAGTGTCTGTCTTATCTTGTGTGTTTTTCAAGGTCAAATTTGTGGGTGGTGTAGAATTACTTGGAAACACAACTTAGTTTCTCACGACTGTTTGATGAATCGGGATAAGTGTGGGAAATACATTTGGTGACTGGAGAATTTGCTCTATGTCGACCATGCCAACCCCTGTTGCATTTGGGTCTGGTTTCTGATTGCAAGTTGGTGTATATTATTATATCTAATTTTGAGGTATAATGTTGTATAATATTTTTATGCTATGACGTTTGTATTTTGCTTTGTACAGCCCTTTGAGGCATGTCTTGTGATTTGGGGCTATAATACATTTTGATTTGATTATATATGTTGATTAGGCAGTGGCTTGGTCTATAAAACGTCAGACAACTGCAAGTTCTTCCGAAAAATGAAGTCCTTAAATGTCTTGTTTTGTTTACATCTTGAAAATATTCATTTTAATGTCATAACGGAATATAGATACCAGAAAATATTCACATTTAAGAAGCTGGAATCTGAGAATTTATGACTTTACTCAAACTAATAAATTGAAGATCAAAATAGGTGGTGATCAATATACAGTTGACAGCTAGTGAATACATTTTCCGTGGCTTGCAGTCTTTCTCCTCAGTCAAATGAATAATGCAAACCCTGAATATATGTGCATTATTGTGTTTCCTCTTTCTGGCTAGTTCTCAGCAGAGATGTAGAGACTCTCTGCTGTTTTGTAAGAATGTCGTCAAAGTTCAGAGTGAGTCTTTGGGTTCCTATTTTAACTTTTGCTGCAGGATCGGACAGAGGTCTCTGACGGAAAAAGGACGGAGGAACAGGTTTAGCTGTAGTGTTGCAGCAGCACAGGGGTTTCTAATGAGTCCCTGAGCAGCATGCATGGTCTCTGTGCAGCTGCTGATGTAGGTTACCTGTGCAGAACATCAGTGAGAAGGATACGAGGGTTTTAAAGGTCACCTATTATGCAAAATCCACTTGTTCATGTCTCTTCTACATCAACATGTGTCCCCTCTTCTTCATGTCTCTTCTACATCAACATGTGTCCCCTCTTGTTCATGTCTCTTCTACATCAACATGTGTCCCTTCTTCTTCATGTCTCTTCTACATCAACATGTGTCCCCTCTTCTTCATGTCTCTTCTACATCAACATGTGTCCCCTCTTCTTCATGTCTCTTCTACATCAACATGTGTCCCCTCTTCTTCATGTCTCTTCTACATCAACATGTGTCCCCTCTTCTTCATGTCTCTTCTACATCAACATGTGTCCCCTCTGTGTAAAGAGATTCTGAAAGTTTCAGGAAACTTTTTGTCCTGATCCATTTCTATAAAAACCTGTCTGAAAATGAGCTGATCAGATTTTGGCCACTTTATGATGTCATAACGATGTTTTGTCTTGTGTAACCATTAGCCAATCACCAACCAAGGTAACCCCCCCCCTCCCCACCTTATCACCTGAATCTCCTCCTAGAGCACTATTGAGTTCTTTGTAACCAAATCTCTCTCAGAGGGGCTCCTTATTTTCATCTAAAGTAACAGACAGAGAATCAGCACTTTTGAAACAGGCCTGAAACAGAGGGGATTATGGGTAATGCAATGATCTGTTTGGTGTTTCAGCCAATCAGAGACATGTTCTGTATATATCTGAGACCTATAATATATTGATGAAAAACAGTATAATAGGGGACCTTTTAAGAGTCAATCTGAATGCTACTGCAGGAGGAAAAGGCTGATTTCTTACAGGGAAGGTCAGGCAGGCAAAGTCTTGTGTTACTACATGTGTGCTCACTGATGCCCAAGAACATTAGGATGGGCTAGGTACTTTGTCACTCTTTATTTTGTTAACCTTTAGGCTGTTTCAGTGGAGCAGAAATTCTGTAATCTTTTTATCTGTCAGCCATTGAATGAGCTCTATCTCCATATCTTCTCATAACAGAGGTTGACAGCGGATTTGATAAATGGCCTGTTTCCCGATTAAGGATGTGGATATAAGCTGTATGTAATTTTACATCATGTACAAGACAGTACATATATGACTATACAGTAAAGTTTCTGTACATTTAAATGCTACATTTTTTACAAAATCACACTACTTCACCATATATGATTATTTTCTTAGTGTATCTGCATAAAATAATACACTGGATAACAAAAACTCAAAATGGTCTACTAAAATACTCTCAAAATGTAAGTTTTAAGGTTCCAGAGAAACATTAATTCAAAGTTTAAAGATTTTAGTGGTGGCGAAGTCGATAGGGACTTGGCTTGGCAACTGGAAGGTCAAGTCCCGGCAAGACCAAGTGCTAACGAGGTGTCCCTGAGCAAGGCACCGTTCCCCACACTGCTCCCCGGGCGCCGTTCAAAATGGCAGCACACTGCTCCTAACACTAGGATGGGTCAAATGCAGAGAAACAATTTCCCCACGGGGATGAATAAAAGTCCATCTTATCTTATATAAGGCAAATACAAAACATACACATTTGCACTTGAGTCCACCAGTATATATTCAGAAAGCTGACCGAATATTGTGCAAATGGCTGCTAATCATATAACTAGAGTTCTTCCTCATCGTGATTTTACAATATCACTGTCCTTGTCAATGTCCGCCCAAATCAATTTAGCAGCTTAATCTGCAAGAGTCCGATACGGCGAAATAACTCCACATAGCTTCTGCAGTAGAAACGGTATTCGACCAGTGTACACATTTCTACTGTTGCATGGTTTATATCGTCTTAACCTAAGCTTACCTATTCAGTAAAGCTAGAACACACCTCAAGTAGCTGTTGAGGTGTGTATAGACTCAGGACTGAAGAAGGAGGTCAGAAAGGAGAAATGGGACACCGGTATTTGGGAGCTATTGTGTACATACAGTGTGTCAGCGCTTAGTCCAACACTGAGGCAGGAATGCTCCAGGGTCCACCTTTCTGTGGCCAAACACAACGAGGAAAAAATAGCCCTGCGTCTTCAGAAAGCTGCAGTGGGGATCTGCAGTGACCTGTATTCTGTGTAGAGACTGGAGCAGATGGAGAGTGCAAGGAAAAGAAACGTTAATGTTAAAAGAACACAGTTGTTGTGTGAAGAAGGGATTCAATATCATTGATGCAAAGTAAAGCATCGACTCAATGCAAATCAAAATCTGTAAGATATGCTTTTAGTGCTTGAACATGAGAAATGTGGCACTATAGTAAACGTTAAAGTATTATTTATTAGAAACAATAGATTGTATAACTGATAGAAATCAAATTGAAATAGTTGCCAGGCAGACTTTGTGAACATTGGGACGTTTTCCATGTAATCGTATTGTGATGAAACTTGTGATTTAAACCCATCGTGAGTACACAAGGAGATTTACAGAGAGGGAGAGTGATGATGTTTTAAAATCCACTCACTCCTTGGTAACTTGGCTTTTTCCATGTGGCAGGCTGGATTTTATGGGCTTTATAAATAGACTGGGCTGTAATGATAGGGTATAAGTGAGGAAAAATGCAGAGCGACTGTTTAGGGATGGCCTACTACTACTCACTCTGCGTTTGTTTGGTGCGTTCCTTAATCTCCACTCGGCAATCATCGCAGGATTCAAGTCGGGATGATTGGCGTCAAAGCTTGATTTTGATGATTATGATTATACCAAATCTGCCTGTTGAAATTCTGATTATAGGCGACGTTATAAGCTAAAAGTTTTAACCAAAATATACATTTCTTCAGGGATTTTCCACAGCGAAGTGAAAAGTGATCCGTCGACATCATGGAAGAGCGATTCAATCCACTCTCATGAAGCGTAAACACTGACTTTAATATGGCATTTAAGTTCAAATACACATGTAAAAGTTCTCTCTATAGTTGTGTTTAGATTACACACTTTCATCTAATTCAATTTAGAGATTGTAACGAGAGAGATGCAAACAGTAAAGCAGATTTACTAGCCGTACTATATGTAGCCCAACAGCACTGATTTCCAGGATTATGGCTTGTTAGCTTTTTTACTGAATTATTTAGCTGTTTATGTTGGGATATTTATACTTCTCAGACAAACAACCGTATGAGTTACTGCTTTCCGTTATCTATTTCTCTCCTGTGGTTGGAGATCTGTCTCAGAGAGAGCCTGCAACTCGTCAGCAACCAAACAGAAAACATTTCAGCTCCAAAAACACACAGAAATAGTTAAACTGTCGACAATAGTTTTTAATATACTTTGCATGACTCCACAGTTTGATTCTCTTGGTAAATCCTCTTTGAAATGTTCCATGCATCAATATCCCCACTGACCAACAACACATGCAACCTTTTTCTAAACAACACCCAATCACATCTGTCTTTAAAGACCCTTTTTCTGCAAGTAAAGGGGCAGAATATTTCCCGGAATCACTATGGTCAGATTTGTTGGTCAGTTATTTAAACATTGGCTGAAGAAAATGTGACTTACTCCGAACGTCTACGATCATTCGCATGATAAAGAAACCTGCATAGTAAGAAGAAACGAGGGTATATCGTAAACAGGTATACAAATATCGAAAAAGCCTATTACAGAACACTTTTGCTATACAACTATTCTAAGAGAGTTGAAGTGGGTCACCACCCTCAGTTCTTCTTAGTTCTCCAATTTTTCTATGTATATGCATTATGGTTGGGCCATACATGGATATTATTTGATATTCATTTCATTATGAGGCTACATATTGTGATAGATTTGTGATATTGTAATATCTAAAGTGTCTTTTCCTGGTTTTTAAAGACTGTATTGTCTTAGCATTATGAGTAGAGTGTAATGTACAGTGATGTTCTGAATTTACCAGCCATCTGTTCTATTGTTTGCCTTTATCCACATAACTGGTGATTTATAATCCAAAATGTCATTGTTGTATCTATTCCAAGTTGTTCGATTTCTTTCCATATCGCCCAACCCTAATATCCACACCTACAAAAGACAATACTGATATAACCTCATCTCATCTCGAGCATTTTTAATGATCGCCTCATCCCAATCCTTACCTCTTATCACGTTTAATCATAGCTGTCTCTACATTTTAATTTAAAAACCATTCATCTTTTGATTCTGGCAACACAAGCAAAAACAACACCGAAAGATGATGAACACATGAACATGAGCCAACTACTCTGAGGTGATTTCTGCTTGCCTCCAGTTTTTCTCCTATTTTGCCTCCAGCTGACGTAATGATGACCTTGAGACTAAAGGTCCACACCAAGACGATTTTCGGCGTCGATAGATGCCGGGCCGTCACCCTACTCAGATTGGTGTGTCTTTGTGTGTACTGCACTGTCGTTTCGGCCGTGCCGACACCTTCCGCCGCCAATTCGGCATGTTGAATCGGGAGGTTAAAGGCTAAAGGCCATCGGCCAAAGAATTCACTCTGATTGGCTGTTCAGCTTAGCGAATCATTGCATGAGAAGCGAAATGGAAGTGAGGGACCCAAAGAAACTATTAAGAAGGCAAATCTGAGATTTCATTGAACTCCAGCTCTCGACACAGGTTCGAGAAAGCCCCGTGAGCTTCTCGCTGTAGAGTGAAAATGGAACGCACGCGCTATTTGTTTGTTTATATCACGCAGTCTGTTCTTCTTCTCTCGGTTATCACGCAGTCTGTCTTCCGGTTGTCTCTTTTGAATGACGAATACACACTACCGCCGCCTGCTGGTAAGGAGAGTTATTGTCACTCACGCATGCGCAGTTCGTACGTGCTACTTGGCCGTCGGCCGAAGTCTTTGCGGTGCGTTCCAGTGCGAAACATGGCCGAGACGTGAGGTGGCTTGAGGCGACTTGAGGCGACGTTCTGTCGGGACGTGTTCTTTGGTGTCAGTTTGGTGTGTAAGGACCTTAAGAAAGCTCTCAGAAGTGTGACATATTGAAGCCTTTCTGCCCCTCAGCTACAGAGCTCTCCCTCAGGAAGGACAACTGCTGTGATGGACTGGTTGATGGCTGTGGTGAGAGCTGTAACCCCCCCCCCACCATCCTCTCAGCGGTCACTGATCCTATCCCTTGGCTCTGGATTATGGAGAGAGGAACACCCTGAGGCTCTAATTTACTGTTACTCTGCACCAGAGTCCATCTGTTAAAACTGCATCATTAGGTAGCGCCAGGCAGATGCAGTGTCTTGAGTTTGTCATGAATATTAACCAAAATGTTGCCCTGAGACACCTGTCAGTTATTCCTGTAGTCCGAGGAAACCAACTAGCTAAGAAACTAGCCATTTCTACCAAGAAAATCATCAGAAACGAGCCGTTAAAGCTTTTAGCTGGCAGTTTTTAGCCTAAATTGGTCTTGTTTTCTAATTTAAAACGTTGCCTTCAACAAGCACTTTTACACAACTGTTACGAACCCACTAGGGATGAGGAAGGCAAGACACACCAGAATGGAATTGGTAATAATTATAATAGGGTTTAATGGAATAACAAATATAGCCTAAGCCAAACTAAAGAGCCAAAAGGGCACAGGTAAACTGCTAAAACAGAAGGAGGACTCTAAAAGTGAGCCGAATTCCACACCTGAAATCACTACTAATTACTACTAATCACAACTAAAGGAAGGAGGCCGCAGGGAAATGCAGCTAACACAGGGAAACCAAAACATGCTACACACATATATCACCACTCTACTTTAAGTACATATATCAACACGCTAACACACAGCACTAAACACGGCTCACACGAGTTCTAAAGTCTAACGTGTGCACGACACAGGAGCAAAATGAGTAAGGCGTCTGATCGCAGCAGAGCCTCCCGAGTGATAGGTGTCCCCAGGCTTTGTAGTCATCTCCGGAAGGTGTGCGCTGGGGCTACACGGGGATTGGAGTGCGTCGAGCCCGGCGTGCTCCAATCAGTGTCCTCGGAGGCTGACCAGGAGATGGCAGCCAATGATGTTGGGGCAATTACACAGCTCATTTACATACATATACAGCAACACAGAATGATCAGGACCGGAGAGGCGACAGCTGTCACAAGTTCACAACAACCATTATCTACCTAATCTTACAAGTGTTATCTTTCACTTAAAACCACAGAAAACACATCTGCCATGCGTAAGTTCTGCAGAACATGAACATCTTCCTGCATGACGCAGATGAATATGCACAATGCATGATGGTTATCTCTGACGAGGGCATCAACTCAGAATCAGATGTCAAAGCTGTTGACGAGTTTCTGACCTTGGGGGTGAGATTTTCCCAGTGGGTTGTTTATGTTTCCGATCAGTCTGACATCAGCTGAATGAATCACAGAGGCCCTATCTCAAAATGTTACCGAAAGTGGAACAAAATGTTTGTTTCACCTAATCTAAACCGTTATCATCAATTCAATCTATTCTTTCTTTGATGGCTCATGGTACACACTTCCACCTGAACATCATGTCAGTATTTTTACGGTAATCCTGTTGACAGACCAATCAAGAAAATACCGTCGTTGGTGAAGGACGTGTATTTTACTCCCCCTTTTCTCCATACTGCATTGATTACAGTTTGATCACGTAAACACAACATGTTCATAATTCAATGTGGGTAATTATGTGACAAAGCTTGATGTTCTTTATCAAACAGCACAACACATAATTAATGTGAACTCACACATTTTTGTTCACGTCAGACTTCCCGTCCGAGCATATGAATACAAGCCACATTTTGTAGCCTTTTGTGTTCAGCATTAGGACAGCATTCAGCTTGGTAACAGCAGGCATGTCTTAGCTCTGGATGCCTGAGGAGCTGTGGAGAGTGACAAGAGAAGTGAAAAAAGCAAAGCCCAGCAGACAAGGGAGGCACAGATGGGGAAAGAGATGGAAAGAACGAGACAAGCTGAGGGTGGAAGGAGATGGAGCGGGAGACCTTGGCTGTGTCTCTGCTCTGTTCTGTTTGTTTTTGCTCTATTTTTACTCTGCAGTCTGACTGTGGTCCCTGCTGAATCACTCCATATGCAAGTTACATTTCATCTGACAGAAATCATTCACACAAGGCGGCCCATGTGGGAGTGTTAGGAGACGTGATGTGATCCGTGCAGATTAGAAGAAAAAGGACAGAAGGAGAAAATCTTTGGAAAATAGCTTGACTGGGGTTTTCCTTCTGCTGTACAATGAGTTTGTGGGACGTTGCACAGCATCAGTTTTGTTACTGTCCAGTCCACTTCTGTGAAAACAAAACAGACGGCCAACAGGTCTAGAAGTACATTATCCTTTTCTAAGATGCTTATCATCCACACTACCTTAGCCACCCAAACACCATCAGGACGAAACCACAGGGAAGATTGATCCAACAGATTATAAATCCTGCACCACATGCAATACATTTTATATTACAACGTCTGAGATTGTGCTTTTTACTGCCATTTGTTACTCCCATTCATTACACATCCTTCATTATAAGCTCTTTTTGCTAGCCCTCCTGCTGCTTTCTGCCCCACTTTTGAGTTCCAACTGAGGTCAAGGCATGCATCAAATATAGGATGAGTAATAATACTGACATACCAGCGCTTCTCAGTTGGTAGATTGGGATTCTGGCACAGCTTTCAGCAAACCCCACTGTTTAGTCTGCGTACTTCTGTACTTACATGTGATATTTGAGTGCAAAAGTGCAACCCTAGACTAAGTATGGCAAAAAGCAGTGTACTATGAGTAGCCAGATGGTGCTTTCAGGGTCAAAAAGCTGAGTTTGGAACATTGGACACTTCTCACAATCAACAATTCGCCAAGGTATATGTGTTCTTATTATTTAATAAACATACCACTATCTACGTCTAAAGGAAGCCACCATTTATTTTATCGGGTTAATCGGGGGTCTTTAATGACTTGCTTGCTAGAATGATAACGTTACTAGCTAACTGGCTAGCTACCTAGCTGAGTAGCTGACAGCTGCTATCGTCACTTCTGCTGAGTGCACAGCAGCCGTGTACAATTACACACAAGTTTTTACAGTGTACAACATGCAGTGTACTAACACAAGCATTCAAATTGGTACATCGTTTAAAACATGGTGCCACAGCAGAGGAAGCAGAGGCCTTAGTTTGTAGCTGTCTGTGACGTTTGCTTTCAGACACAAGCTGTTTGGCACCGCACAATGCCGTCTGAACTTTTTTTTCCTTAAGGAATAAAGAAAAGTGTGTGTAGCGGGCGGCAGTGCAAAGGGACTTTAAAGTGTGTATGAACTCGGTGCAGCTCAGGGACTATTCTGGTCTACAAAGGAGTCATGTGTTTAGGAAATGTTTTTAGAGCAGGGTAGCCCACATGAGTGAGCGTGTACAATAATCCCCTCTGTCTGCCGCCTTCCCTCACTTCCTTTCCTCCTCTTCCTGGTTTCTGACTGCAGCTGCCCCACACCTCCAGACACGCTGTGTGGTTGTGTTTGTCCTGCTGATTGGGAAGGAAGTGTTTCCGTAACTGTAGAGGAGCATCTGAATTAGATTAACACTTTGTGCTAATATTAGCAACGATTTAACAGGCTTATTCCAGGCTGGGCTGTAAAAAAACAATCATTTTCATTAAGAATGAATCTGAGGATTATATTTTTGAACAATCGACAAACAACTCCCTCTATAAAATGTTGGGAAATTGCACAAAATGCACTTTATAATCTCCCAAAGCAGAAGAACATATATTCCTATTAGGTATGTATCTGACTGAGAACACCAACAAATCAAAAATATATGTATTTACTATCATAAAACACAAAGGATACGAGCAAATTCCTTTTTCCGTGAGATTTAAACATAAACCATGAAATTAAATCGAGAGTTTTGCAAATATTGAAGAGTTTTAGATTTGATTAGA
The DNA here is from genome assembly GCA_902827135.1 of Harpagifer antarcticus. Taxonomy (NCBI): domain Eukaryota; kingdom Metazoa; phylum Chordata; class Actinopteri; order Perciformes; family Harpagiferidae; genus Harpagifer; species Harpagifer antarcticus. The sequence continues at coordinate 5,528,858 of CADEHL010000677.1, read as the reverse complement.
GTAATATATATGGCGAGTGTGCTTATGTTGCTTCATCCCCCCCTTTATGCAATAAGACATTAGAACATGCCAGCATCCAATGCGTCTTAATTCAGCTTTATTTGTCCACCGCTAGTTTATTTATTTGTCTAACATGGTCGGATGACTGCTCAGGAAAGTCTCCTGAATCTCCTGTCACCACCAACCAGCGAGGAATCCCAAAACAGCAAAGGAGGCTCCGCAGCGCCTTCTGGGTCACATTAAGTCAGACATGCTCTGGCCTCGCTGCTCTGGTGTGTTTCATGTGGATGCTGCTGCTTTGGGTCTCAAGTTTCAGCTCATCACGCTGATTGAAAACATATATTTCTGTGCACCATCTTGGTTATGCATCATCTCAAACGTAGTATTAACTCGTGGATGAAAGAACCTTGTGACTGTGAGTCTGTGCAAGGCTGTGGTGGAATGTAATGAAGTACATCTACTCAATGATTGTACAATTTTGAGGTACTTGAGTGTTTTCACTTCTGTACTGCATCTTGGAAGGCAGTACTTTTTATTCCACTACGTCACTAGTTACTTTGCATGTTATTAGCTAATACAAAATATCAACTTCAAAATAAACATCTTATCGATTAACCAATCCAGCAGCAGTATACAAAGTATTTCAAATCAGCTCCCCCATTACCAGCTGTTATAGACACCCATATGCATCAGTAATCATTATCCAGTGATATAACATATATAAAATTCCATTAGTAATATCGGAATATGGGACTGGGATATTACTCGGGGAGTATTTGCACGTGTATTTGCATGTGAGCTTCACCTAGTGTTTTTGATCGGTTGGATGAAAGCACTTTAATAGCTTTCAAATCTGTTATATCGACCTTTTGCTCAGTGGCCCTTTAGGTATGATTGACCGAACAACAGAACACTAAAGGAGCCATTACGTGTTAACCATAAACACCAGGACAGGAGTTTTTATAGTAAGACCAGTTTCCTCAACATGAACTTTTCCAATTCCTCTACTCAGTGTGGTTTAGCATCTGGATTGAGTTAAAGAGCCAAATGTCAGACGGAGGGGGGTGACCAGCAGGGGGTCGGAGGCATGGGGGGGAGATTCTGTTAAAGACAGTGGTATGACAGGGGTTAAGTTAAGGTAGCAGTGGAAAACCCAGCAGTCTAGCAGAGGCAGACAGCTGTACCGGGACCCTGCTGGATTACTGACCCCGCTGTGAAACCAACATAAAGTGGGAGTTCATAAAGCTGTGGCTAACACTAATGTTAGGTTGCCTGAAGCAACACAAGAACCGGCTGACTCGCTGAGGAGAAACACGGCAGTGATTTGTTGTTGTTTTGAAGTGAAAGTCCAGTGTGTTTACAGCTGGATGATCGGAGCGTGATTCGGGGGTCATTCTTACCTCGGAGCGATGTCAAATGAACAGCAGCCCGATGCGTGACTCAGACGCGTGGTATTGGGAGAGGCGGATCAATGGAGTGCACTTAGATGTTTTAATTGATTAGCTATACGTCCATGGAAGCTTCGCTGATTTAGTCTGACAGACAGCTGGCAAGGTTGAGCTGAAATCCAGGGACATATAGCAATAATAATATGATATAATCCGCACATTTGTTCACATGCTACCTCTCTTAATATCTGCACAGCTTTCAAATACTGCACATATTTAATTTCCTCATATGTGTAAAACCTACTAGGCACTAAACCTGTTTCTGATTCTGATTTTGATGTCGAACAGGTTTTAGCTCTCTTAAAAAAACTTGCACTATGCAGAGACAACATCTGTGGTTTTCTATACTCCTCTTCCAGCAGCTTAACTGTGGAAGAGAGGAGGATTTTGACGTGAGCTTGGGCTCCATATTGAATGAAAAGGGTAATATCAACAAGGAGCAAAGAGTGCATCCCTGCGGCTCCTTTATCCTGGTCGTTAGACGGAGGCAGCAGATGCTCCTCAGCTCTGGTTTTATTGTCCGTGGCTGGATTTAAAACAGGGGGGGAGGAGATGAGCTTTTAGTGCCCTTTTTTCCTCCCTTTCCTTCACTCTCTCTTCATAGTTCCCTCTATCTGCGTCTGTCTTTCTGAGCCCTGTTGGTGTCTGCTGGATGAGTTCATTCCGTGATTGAGCTTTCGGTCTTTTTTTTTTTTTTTTTTAAACAAAAGGCTGCATCTTTGAATAGGCCACATGGCTCCAGTGGGAGGGCTCTGATCCATTCACAGCCATTTTGGGTGCATCTGCACTTCCTATAGAGTCTCAACAGAGAGGCTGATTTACCCAACGCTCACTCAGCAGCAACAGGAGCTCTCTCTCTCTCTCTCTCTCTCTCTCTCTCTCTCTCTCTCTCTGTCTCTGTCTCTCTGTCTGTCTGTGTGTGTGTCTCTCTCTCTCTCTCTGTCTCTCTCTCTCTCTGTCTGTATGTGTGTCTCTCTCTCTCTCTCTCTCTCTCTCTCTCTCTGTGTCTCTCTCTTTCTCTGTGTCTCTCTCTTTCTCTCTCTCTCTATCTTTGTGTGTCTCTCTCTCTATCTGTGTGTGTCTCTCTCTCTCTATCTATGTGTGTGTGTGTGTGTGTGTGTGTGTCTGTCTCTCTCTCTCTCTCTCTCTCTGTCTTTCTGTGTACAACACAAGTCCAGAGTGCATGGGTGAATCCCAGCGAGGAGACACACACACACACACACACACACACACACACACACACACACACACACACACACACACACACACACAGTGAATCTGTACTTGCCTCGGCTGCTCATTTCCCCCCGAGGGCAGTTCTCTGGCTGAGAGCCAGCCCCTCTCATCTCCATGAGGTCATGCAGAGAGAGATGCGGTGGTGATGGATACCTCGGCGGCCCTCAGCAGCACTTTCCCCTGGGAGAGGAAGTAGCTCGGTCTGGAAGCCAGGCACTCAGATCAAGTGGACCTGGGGACTTTGCAATGTTTGAAACTCAGTTTAAAACTAAATGATTACACTTACCTTAAGCACCAATGTTCAAATGTTTAACCTCCACTCAGCCTTCGCCGGGTCCATTGTGTTACGAGGTCTTGTCAAAACCCACAGAGCTTTATTTAAATCCTATTCAAGGTCTTTAGATTGTCCAAAGATATCAGCATAAGAACTGAAACCAACAATTGTTTTCATTGTTGCTTAATCTGTCAAGGATTTCCTGGTTTAAACGTTTCATTGTTTGCTTCATGAACTGTCAGAAAATGGCGTCAAAAAATGTCTACCTTTTCTCTTTAAATGCTTTCTGGGACAACCCAAAGATCACAGTCATAGAAAAGTAAGGGAACCAGCAAATAATGACATTTAAGATACTGGAATCAGAGAACTTGTACTCAAACCAATTAATCAGTTATGAAAAACGTTGTCTATTGATCTTTGAAGCTCTAATTGGAATTTGTAAAACCATTGCGAAATAATGTAAGAATTCCTAAAGAGAAATAGGTTCGACCCAGCCTTAGAACAAGCTATGTCCTTTCCTGCCAGTCCAATATCTTAATTGTGTAATGAAGCAGTCATGTCTCCCTGACACACCACTTGTTACGCAATAATTACTTGTAAATTACTCTTAACTTGCTCATCTTTCTGAGTCATCTACAAAACCCATGAGGGGAAGCACATAAGGGATGAATCCTCCTGAACAAAGTTGAAGACATTCTTGTAGGCTTTTTGTCTTTCGGGCATGTTCATATTTTTAACTAAATAAAAATGCTCTTGATGTTTAAATATCTCTTATAAGGACTCTAAATACCTCCACAGATCGTCTGTTGAAACTGTTGTTTGGTTCATAGAGCCCTCAAAGACCTCTCTTATCCCTTTGCCGTTTTTTAATCAGTTTGGTGACTGTGTTCAGCTGCAGTCCATCATTTATTAGTCATTCATTCCTGTCTCTGTCTGTCAAATGTCTGTGAAACCACATATAATAACTACACGTCCAAATCGCGCACGTTCCGTGTTGTCCTGTAGCAGGCACCGCAGATGTCAGGGAAACGATCTTCAATACTCCGAAAAGAATCCCATCAGACTCCTTCGCCCCTCCAACAGAGGGATGTCCTTGTCCTTTTTCCTTTTCGTCATTTCAAGCGATAAAAACTCTCGATCTTCTCTCGAATTATTAAATGTTTTTGGACGCCCTCGGCTCGAGTTCAGGGCATCCCGAGCCAAATAAAGGCGTCAAATAACCCTGGCGGAAACGCTGCCTCCAACGTTCTCTGCGAAACAAACCAACCTTACTGCCAACGTCTCGTAGAATTCTGCAAACATACAAACATCCACTTATGGAGGAAAGAACTCCTTTTATGCAACGTTTTGTTTCTTTTCCTGTACAACTCCATGCATCTGTTTGGACGTAGTTCGTAGACAGGCTGCTTGGAGATTCCTTCTTGTGAAATATTTTGTAATGTATGACTCCCCTGGTGCCGATCCATTGTGTAATGTGCGAACCACAACTTCAAGATATCCCGTTATTTGACTGAAATGTGTTACTGCAGACATATAGAGAGATCGCTAGTAGTCACTAGTTTCGTCCAGGATCGATGCTGCTTGTGGCTCTGACTCGTGAGATTTATCATACATTCTGGGAGTCTCCACATTCACTGCTGACAGCAACGCTTGTTTCCTTTGAGATCACCTCTTTGTGTGTGTGAGAGTGTGAGGTGTACAGCGAGAGAGAAACATGGAGAGAGATGCGTATAGTATTCCTGCTGAAGCTCAATGACCCTTTATGTGTCACTGGGTCATTCACTTCCTGCCACATCACAGTCAGCTGCTGGTGGCTCTGTTTATACACTCTATATCTGTAGGAGTCGTGGGAGGTCCATTAGGAAGATAATTTAGTGTTAGAGGTGTGTGAAATCCTTGAGACTACTAAGTGAGATCATAAACACTACAAGTGGCCATATAAAGGCAAAAATATTCCTTCTCTCTCTGCTAATTGGCACTGTAGACTTACTATAGCTCCTCCTCTTCCCTCTTCTTCTCTGAGTGGAGCGTTTCTCTGTTTGAAGTCGAGTAAAGGGGTTTGGAGAAAGTGAGTAAGACCTGGTTGGCTTGTTTCACTCCTGCCTGTGACTGTCAAAAAGGAAATCCCGCTCTTACTGTCAACTAACTCCACCTTGTCCTCGGCTATAATGACGTTAAAATTAGTTTTTTTCTTCTTCTTTAAGCTACATATTTCTTTTCCAGTTTGGCAGTGACTGTTCTTCATTCTTCTCGTGCACATGCACGAACACAATATTATTCATGGTGTGCCTTTTTTCTGGAATTGTGCTGGTCAGAATGACAGCAGTAACATGGGCCGTAACCTTCAGTGTTTACAGCACGGCTCGGTGAACATTGACCCCCTCATGACTAGTTCCCCTGTGACAGAGGACCCAGACATGAGCATGGGTGGTCTAATACTACAAATCTAAAAGTAATACACATATCAATAAGTCGTTTTAGTTACATCGCTATTAAATTGATTGTACTCATTGATGTTTCAATAAGGTTATTTTGAAAGTTATTCTGTTTAGCGGCCATTCTTTATTGATTTTCACTATACCCGAATATTCGTTCGTTGGAGTACTTTTCGGGTTTCAATTTCGTTATTCGGATATTCGTTTTTTTTGTTTTTTCCCAATTTATTGAAATCTCCAATATCAACGTAAGAGCTTGTGCCTCTTTGGGGGGTGCTAACACTTAACCATAAACATTATCGTTTACTTTCTCCGTCTTTATATGCAGATATTACTTTTCTCCGTTAATCTCCGTCACGTTGTTTCCAAAGCAACAACAACTTCCTGTCAACAGCGCTAACTCTCCTTCAAAATAAAAGCATGTCCATACAAAATAGGAAGCCAAGCCAAATTACACTTAAGACATATACAACTGCAACAAAAGTAACAAACACAATGCAATATCCTTTTCAATTTCAAAGAACACAAATTGGGTTGTATACATTAACAAATAACTATAAAACAACAATACTGTAGAATAACTAAATGAATGCCGACGAATACACCGAAATACATGTGTTGAAGCGGTTCACTGCTGATTACTACTACATTTACAACAGATTTAATTTACTGCAAGCCTTTTCTCCTCGACTGGATAATGAGGGGTTACGGTGGGATGGTGTTAGTGAGTCCAATAGGGATCAGTGGTACCGCCTTAAAAAAAAACGGTCTGCTTTAAAGAGCTTGTTACTTGTTAATGCCCCCCTCTCCACCCTCAGTCGTAGTCCTGTCCCCGCAGCCCTCTGTAAGCAGCTAAAGTGCCAGGCTAAGCCAACGCAAAGCAGACAACCGAGGGTCTTATCTGAGGAATTCTGGGTATCCCAGCAGAGGATCTCAGGGAGGAAGCTGAATGATCTCAAAGCCTCCGTCTCCTTTGATTGTCTCCTGGGACCTCTCTCTTTCTGTCTCACTTTTAGATGTTTACTTTCTGTGTCTGTCATTCTGCCTCCCTCTCTTTCCCCTTTGTTCACCCCATTTCTCCCTTAGCTTTTCTCTCCCTGCTCATCCACTTCAACTGAAATCTCCTTACACACACACACACACACACACGCACACGCACACACGCACACACACACTGTACTTTATAGATGTTCTTTGGAGAGCAGCTCATGAATTAAAGTCACAGATTTAAACCAGACAGGGCTCATGATCAGGGATAATAATGAAACTGTCTTTTGTGGTCTGTACAGTTTTCCATGCCTTGGCATTTTACAGCCGTGCATGTCTTTGGGACTGTGGTCAGCTGGCTGGCAAACACACAAGCTCATGACTCTCGAGCTGCTCCATTTCCCTCCATTTCTCCTAAATGATTCCAGAGTGGGATCTGTGAAGATGTCTTTGTTGTTGCTGTTCTCTATTCGATCTGTTTGATATCTTTGTCTCTGTGTATGTGTTAAACAACACATTAGTCTTTTTTTATGAATATGTCAAGGATAAACAGATGGATAATCCTAAAGCATCACAGAAACAAGAGGAAAACCTCATTTTAAAACACAGCGTTTGACGTAAACACCCAGAAATTGCGGATACCCTTAGTTCTTTCCATTTGGGCGAGTAAAGGGGCTATCCACAAGATTGGTAAATGTTTGTACCAAAGTATGTATGAAGTATAAAAACATACAGCACTGTTTACCATACCAGATATAAGTGTGAAGCAGCGTTTCCGCCAGGGGGAAGCAGCTCGGAACGCCCTGAACTCGAGCCGAGGGCGTCCAAAAAAAATCGCTTGAAATGACGAAAAGGAAAAAAGACAAGGACATCCCTCTGTTGGAGGGGGAAAGGAGTCTGGTGGGATTATTTTCGCCGCCAGCAAAGCGTGTTCCTGTGACAGAAAGTGTACCGCCGGCGAGCCTTGACTCGGGGTGCTAGTGGAGCATGCGTGTGAACTGCCAGTGCCTCGCAGCGGCGATACTGAGGCTCCGTGGTAAACTGTGCGGTAACATGAAGAGCCGCTTAGGAGCCGAAAGAGCCGGCTCTTCTTAGTGAGCCGTGCCAAATAATCTGGCTCACTAAAAGGATCCGGAATTCCCATCACTAATACGTAACGAGATAGTATCTATAAGGGACGGCTCTAGGGGTGCAACAACTAATCGACTTAATCGATTAAAATCGATTACCAAATTAGTTGCCAACTAATTCAGTCGTCGATTAGTTGGTGACGTCATCACATGTGTTTTACGCGCCGTTAAGCTCCAACGTTATTGGTCTTTTTATCGGTACTGGAGACATTTAAAAAATATGTCATGCATTATTGCTACAAAAACATTATATCGCAGTCTTAGTGTCGCCAACTCGTTTCTAACATGCAAAAAGACAAACAAATGCGTCTATGATGTATTTTCGATCAGACTAGATCTCTCTCCCCCGTCTGTGTGCGAGAGGGCGGGGCGGTTTACACACGCAGCTGCTACATGCAGCAACACACTGCGGAGGAGATGGCGGAGTTAACGCGCTCTGAGGTGTGGTTAAACTTTACGCATCTCGATGTGGAGAATGCTCGTTACCTAAAGTGCAATAAGAGTTTAGCATGTAAGGGCGGTAACACTAGCAATTTGTCTAAACATTTAGCAAAAGTGCTCCACATCCAGACGGAGGAATGCACCGGGTTCCACTGTCTTTCTAGCAGCTCTGTAGCCCCATCCACGAGGAACGTTTCCACGTCAGGTGTTCTGTATGCTAGCAGCAACACACGGAGTTAACTACATTATACAAACACGGTTTAATGATTAGAGGAAACTGAGTTATTTAGTTTGTTTAGTTTCAGCTATTCTGTTTACAGTTCTGTCTTCAGATTATTTAATACGATTTGTTAAAACACTGTTGTTTCTTTTGATGTGAAATATTATGTATTTCATTTAAATTAAAAGCTATGTTAATTTTGTTCAAAATGTGTTAAGTTAATTTAATAATATATGTATTTTTGAATCAAGTATTCATCTTTGTTGTCTTCATTGTTAGTTTCCACATGCCTAAAACAACCTCAAGCTAAATCTAAAAGTTGATGGCTAAATAAGAGCGTTTGAGAAATCGTGCAAGGCATACAGTAATAGTCCGAATAGTCGATTAATCGTTTCATTAATCGATAGATTAATCGATTATCAAATTAGTCGTTTGTTGCAGCCCTAGACGGCTCCATTCAAAATTTAAGTCATTTCCCCCCGAGGGCAGTTCTCTGGCTGAGAGCCAGCCCCTCTCATCTCCATGAGGTCATGCAGACCCACCCCTCCCGCTCTCGGGGTGGACACCCTCTCTGCCCTGGTCTGGCGTCAAATATTTCATTTATAACTTTCAGATTAAGTCTTCTTCAGTCTTATTTAGGCCTACATTTCCTAACTGTTTATCAGTATATTAGAATAATGTTGCTTCACATTTAGCTCTGGTTTATTTAAGGTTTTATTCAACATAATACCTTAGTATCTCAATGAAATCTTCCGTAATTTATGGATGTGTGACACACAAAGGCAATTAATTGTTTCAGCCGGTAAAATAAATACTTGACTGAAGGATATTGGGTGTGATTGGTCAACCGCTTGGAGATGTCCCGCCCCTTAGCCTATCATATACAAGGTGTCGGAGCGCTAGCCAATAGGAGTGCGAGTGTTGCATAGTGATGCCATTATGTTCCTGAAGTAAACAAAGGAGTCCAATGGAGGCGTTTCAGGCAGGCAGGGGGGGGGGGGGGGGAACGCATGGATTTTAGCCTTTGCAGACCATTTACATGCACACAAATCTATAAACCACTACAGGAAAAAAAAGCAGAATAGGGCCTCTTTCATTTTTCCTAAAGATAGAAACTGTTTTGTGAGATTTGCTTCTCTCTACAAAACATCTGATGGTTTAGCAGTATAGGAAAGACCAACATTATCTTTTCCACCATTACACAACCACATTTGTTTGCACATGATTGAAAAATTAGGCAATCCTCTAAGTAGCCATTTTATGATTTAGGCTCACATAACAGGAACGCTGTGTGTATTATTCAGGATCACTCCATTTGGTTTTATCAGTCTTTGGAAAGTTTCTGTGAAAACAAACGTTAAAATGGACATCATGATTTTGTAAAGCGTGCAAACATCTGTTAGGGTCTTTTTTCCCTTAGCCTGCTTTTTCGGGCATATCTCAGACTCTAACGTTTCTTATTTTTCAGTTTGAGAAAATAAACTGTCTCTGCTCCGATGATTAAAGTGATAAACTGTGGGGCTCGGTGCTTTCAGGACTCGACCCGGGATCATGTTACCAAAGCAGGGCAGTGATTTAAACCAGGTTCCTGTTTCCCAAAGGGGGGTTTACAGTGTGCACAGAATACATTACAGAGGCTACATGATCCACCATTAGACCAAACTTTACCCAGCTGCTGTCTCTGTTATTCACACTTTAATATATTTCACTTTTCTGCAGGAACCTTGATTTCTGGCTGTCGTCCATCTCTGACTCACACCTGAAATATCTCGGCACGTCTTCAAAGAGTTTCCACTAAACAAATCTGTAATGTTGGCCATCTTTCTGTAAATCTGTCATCCTGTCAGTCTGTTAGTGACCACACTGTCAGTCATTTGGGCGTGGAGTGAAGTTAACTTGCAGTTGTACAAAGAAGTGATGGTACAATGATTTGAGAGCTAATGACAGAGTAGTGTTAGCCCCACATGGTTACAGTATGTACTGACGCAGACTGCTGTACAGTAGATTGTGGTGTTGAAAAACCACAATCTTTTTGCTGCTCCCATTGGATGAACCCAATGGTCCTCTTTCCTCTCTTATAGGTGGACAACAGGGGGCCTATTATAGTGTTTGATAAGACTCTTAAAGTGGTTGGTTTTATCTCTAAAGATGAATCAGACTTTTGGTCAAAATAACCTGAGCCATTTCACTAAGACAGCATTTTTGATAGTTTTACTGTTATCCATGAATTTATATGAGCTAGCTAACCTATGCTAACTAACTGTGGAGCTTCTTAACAAAACGGCAAATCAGTTTTTTTTTTATGGTTTGGATTGTATGCTTTCCGCCTCACTGGCTGTTATTGGAGTTCAATTTGAACAGGCAAATACATCTAGAAAAAGACATTTAGGATTGTCATCTTGGGCTTTGTGACTGATTGATTGTTCGCATTAGGGTGCAGGGATAAAGCGCTATTTTTTTTTTACAAGTGGGGGGTGGACCGAATATCCTTTAGGGGGGTTGTCGCCTCCTCTAGAGGGGTCCGGGGGCATGCTCCCTCTGGAAGATTTTTTTTAAATATTGATGTTAAAAGCATCAATCTGGTGCACTTTGAGAGCAACATTAACCCTACCTTAATAATACCTTAAAGCGGACAAAAGGTACTGGAGAACACGTATTCATTAACACCCTTTAATGAAGCAAACTAATGCCTTAACTCACTCAAATACAGTCGTTTACTTATTTTGGTGAAACGAATGTGCGTAGAGTTTTAAACGATGCGGATAGTCTCACATTAGGCGCATTCACACTGCGGTACTTTTCCCACAAAGGTTCATGCGAATTTAGTTCATGCGAACTCTTTAGTTCGCATGAACTAAGTACAGATCGCGTTCACACCGGAAAAAGTCCCTGGGGGTGGATTAGGCAAATGAAGCCGCTGACGTAACTTATTCTTCTTCTGCTTTGGCAGGCTACAAACAACTTCATGGCGTATACTGCCGCCCACAGTCCCCGGCCGGAAGTCCCCGGAGTTGGGGACTGGCTTCAGTAGAAGCTGCTGGGACTCCCAGCAGCTTCTACTGAAGCCTTCCGAGTAAATCGCCAGAACGCCGACACCTCATCATCTCCACCGCTCCCATGTTTTATTTTGTGTTGCCATACGTTAGTCTCTCTGCGTTTCTGCGCTGGGCTAATGCTAATGCTAATAATGCTAATGCGAGGATAATAAAATGGCGGCTTCACAAAACTTTTTGGGAGTTTTACGGGGCGTTGTTTGCAATCCCGCGCAGCCAATCAGAAATATAGCTCTTTTCTCACAAAAGAGCCGCTCGAAAGTCCCTGCTCTCTAGCAGGGACTTTCGAGGGGGTAAAAAGGTTCACATGAACTAATTTTAGTACCGGCTCTTTTTGGTGTGAACGCGATAAAAGAGTTCTCATGAACTAAGTTCGCATGAACCTTTGTGGGAAAAGTACCGCAGTGTGAATGCGCCTCTTGATTCTGGTGCATTGCTTATCGTTTTATAGATCTATTCTCATCCACCATCTTTGTTTGTGACGTAAAGAGTCACATTTCTGAATCGGACACTCTGAGTGGATGCAGTCACAGCCAATCGGAGTCTGATTCAGAGGGTTGCCTGTCAGTTCCGTTGCTATGGTTCCATTGTTATGTGTACTGAAACGAGAGCCGGTATAATTCCACGCGCAAAAACAAAATTAAAATTGGAATACGTTATTTTAGTGTCTTAAAAGTAGACTGAGGTATGAAGGGTTAACGTTACATCTTAGGATAATTTTTAGTCATGTTCTGTATACATACTAACATATAAGGGTATACTTAGTGTGGTTACTCATAACATTAATGTTACATCACTCTCGCAGATATCACCATTAGATTCACAAACCTGAAACATCATCCATTTCTTCACTGCTGGTGATGACATTGTTGTCAGCTGCTGACACTGCTGCTGCTGCAGCTTGTGGCGCCTGCTTCGATGAAAATAACTTTCTAATATCCATAACTTTAACGCAGGCTAATGTCCCGCAGCGGCTGCCTCTCTGGTGGACTCCGGTACTACACATTACTCACGAGACATTTTCAAAAAAAAAAGTAGCCACCCCCTAGCGCTGCCACTGGTTCCGGGGGAAAAAAAGTTCCGGGAACTATTCCTGGGAAAAGTACTTGGTGTGAAAGCGCCTAATAGATCCTGCAAGTGGTTCAGAAGTATAATGATGTTTTATCTCAGCAAAAACAGAAACGTTTTTAGCCCTGATTGAAAGAAACTCTTGCTGTAAAAAGTGTTGCAGTTGCTTTAAAGTCCTCCTTAAAGTCGACCTATCATGCTATATTTGAATAATATATTGTAGGGCCATACCTATATAAAACATGTCTGTGAAGTTTTTTTTTCAAAATACCAAACAGATCATGCATTTTAGCCATGCCTCATTTCGCTCTATTTGCTTTATTCCAGCCCTGTTTTTGCAAGGGCTGATTCTGTGGCAAATGAGCTGCAGCTGACCACGCCCCCCTGCAAAGGAGGGGGGCGAGGCACGAGCGTCATGTTACCACGCTGTTACCATGCCACGCAACCTCTCATTCCCCTGATAGGTGGAGAGTTGCCCATATAGGCGGAGCACCCCGTTTCTGACGTCAGAACAATTTCAAGTCTGTATCAGAGCCGTTAAAGCCCCGTTTGGAGAGATTTGGGTATGGAGGAAAAGAGAGAGGGTTGTGTGCTTTGGTGAGTTCCCTGACACACCGGGGACACATATTCATGTATAAAAGACGTACAAAAGTGCACTTTGCATGATAGGTCCCCTTTAAAGAATTGGACCTTGAACTCATTGACTGCAGTAAGCATGGACCTTGTCATGCGATTCACCAGAACAGGAAGTGTGTCGTGCCCCCTTTAGTTTATTGTGGTTTAGTTCATATGAGAGCCTACTATTATTGAATGCAGCTTCACCTCGGTCAGGAAATCAGAGATATCTGTAGTGAAGAACAAACAAACCTATTACTCTGTTCTCTGTTAGTGTTCTGCTAAGTTCTCTGACATCTAAGTCCTTTAGTGTTGGAACCTTGGATGGAGAGATAAGTTGTTGTAGTGAAAAGTTGCTTAACACGTTATCCTATCACCAATATCAACGTCATACAGTCCTGCTGTCTGTGGGAGTGAATAACACACATGCTCATTACACCATTTGTGGTTAGAGTTTTCTCTGTTTTGGTGTCCTGGTTGCTATCATCAAGCGGGAGGACTCAGTTTCTCCGCAGCATCTTCAGACGTAGCATACGGTAAACTCTCAGTGGTGAAGTTATTTATAAGTGTTGTGATAACAATGCACAGCAGTGTTTTTAAGAGTAATGTAAACCCTGTACCCGGGCCCATGTGTTTCATTAAGCAGTGGAAATATTCTTGTCTTTTTTTTTTTTTAGATACAAGGTACACCACACATTGGAAACTATCTACATTCACTACATTGAAGCATTTCTCTCAGTAGAATGTCTAAGAATCCAAATATCTAGTATATAGTTTACTTTATAGTTTATGGTTTATAGTTTATGGTTTTAGCATAGCAACTATCACTTCTCTTATCACCTATCTGAGGACAGCAGCTACAGGGTTTCTCACCTTACAGTTTGTGACTTCTCACCCACATATCTCGTCTGATATTTCCACATTTCAGTGGTGATTGCTAAATGTTTTGTGTGGTTTCTTTTCCCACTGTACTCTACAGAGTTTAACATATTTCTATGATGAACCACTGATTACAAAGAGAGATGTTAAGGCAACTTGATGGCCTTCACAAATACTCTGGTGATAATTTACAAGCTGTGTATTCTATCAAATGTATTTTTCTTGTAGTGCCTCTTGCATCTAGCCTAATATAAGACACACATCTCTAGCAGAGTTAAATTATGTCCAGATTGTCCAATCCAAAGGATGAGCTTCCCATGAGGTCAGAGATTTTGTTTGAAAAGCAACTATTTTGTTTGCATTTTCAAATATTTGCTCTAAGCCGCGATGAGTCATTGTTTAGGCCTTCAGAGAGGTTTGTATTGGAACACTTCATTATCTCGCTGTGTTTCCTCTGGCATGACATTAGTGCTTCGTGTTTGTTGGAGAGAATAGCTCATTGTCAGTCAGTCCCTCCTCTCTTATACCAAATGTTGTAACTACTGAGGGGTTTTTAGCTGTAGCCTCAGCAAGCCTCCTTTTACCCTGGTGTAATGCCAATATGAAAAACAGAACTTATTAATTAGCGACAGAGTATTTGTGAGGCCTTTGTCCGATCAAGTTTGCTAAACACATTTTCACTGCACTGTTATCACGTCCGAATGAACTCATGATAATGATATTATTAGGGTTGCAAAATTCCGGGAATTTTCAAAGATGGAATAAACTGGGAATTTTCTAAATTGAAGGTTGGCTCTTCATAGGGAACTTAAATATAGTTGGGGAAAGTATATTTTAGCATAATCTTGACTAAAACAAACGGTTGCCGTCAAGTACACTTGAATATCCATGCCATTCCTCAATCCCATGCACATAGCACACTGCTTACTGCATGGCTATTGAGACCACGCCCCCTACACTACAGGCACTGTGCATTCCTCCATCACATGCACATAGCACACTGCTTACTGCATGGCTATTGAGACCACGTCCCCTACACTACAGGCACTGTGCATTCCTCCATCACATGCACATAGCACACTGCTTACTGCATGGCTATTGAGACCACGCCCCCTACAGGCACTGTGCATTCCTCCATCACATGCACAGATGATTTCTACAAGACTGGACTACACTCTTGAGCCCAAAGCACATTTTTGAATGAGTGGGTTTGGGGGGATGAGTAATATTTAACTCAACATTCATGTTTTTGTTCTTCAATGAAACAAATGATTGTTCAATAAAATAATTAAAACTTGTTCTGTTCTACTTACAAATAAATCTGTTGAAATGTCATGTTTTTTAAATCATTTTGCATGGATGTTTTCTTATGACAAAACAAAATGTTTATATTTATGTATAAGCAAAGTGACCTATGACCCCTGATGATAATGACCGTGTGTCTGCAGGTGCTGCGTGGTGAGAGGAGGCGCTGGGCGCGGCATGCTGAGGCCACTCCCCCTGGCCCAGGATGAGTGTCAGAGATGGCGCTGCCACCATGGCAACGAACGCAGGTGGAGGAGGGGGGGGCGGCGGTCCAGCTAGCCCCATCGACCTGGAGGACCGCTCGTACCTCCTGCAGATTTACCCCCGACTCGCTGCTCAGACCCTGACCTGCTGCAACCTCAGGTGAGACAGGAGGGAGAGGGTTGAGTATTAGTGTAGATCGATCTGGAGGTGATTGTTGTGCTTTTATTTATGTCTTAAAGGTCACCTATTATGCAAAATCCACTTGTTCATGTCCTCTATACAGAATCATGTGTCCCTTCTGTGTCAAGAGATTCTGAACGTTTCAGAATCACCTGAATCTCCTCCTAGAGCACCATTGTGTTCTTTCTAACCAAATGTCTCTCAGAGGGGCGTGGGGAGGGGCTCCTTATTTTCATCTAAAGTAACAGACAGAGAATCAGCACTTTGGAAACAGGGCTGAAACAGAGGGGGTTATGGGTAATGCTGCAATGATCTGTTTGGTTGTTCAGCCAAACACAGAGACATGTTTTGTATATATCTGAGACCTGTAATATATTGATGAAAAACAGTATAATAGGGGACCTTTTAAAAGAAGAACTACTGTAACCCAGCACTGATCAAACTAAGTTATTTATTTATTTGTTCTTCCTCAGAGTTCAGAAAGATGCAACAACGGCCTCCGTGATCTCTGACGCTGCGGCGGCTCTCGGGCTGGACCCCGGACGCTTGTATGTGCTGGCGGAGGTGAAGGAGTGTGGGGGTGAGGAGTGGATCCTGGAGGCCGGAGACCTGCCCGCTCAGAGGTTCCTGATGTGGCCCCGAAAAGCCCAGGAGACGCACCCCCGCAGCCTCGGATTCTACTTCTTACTACAGGTAGAGTTCACTTTGCAGACCGACATCGTGAACGAAGGACACTGAGAAACATCCTCCCACCGTCTGACACTTGCTTTTTGCTTCCTTCTGCTTTCTCTTCCTCTGTGGAGCCATGTTCAGTGAGAAACAAAAACGAGTGGTCAATCTAGATAACACTTTCTTTTCACACAAAAAAAGCAGTTAACCTCGCTACATTAAAAGTATTTTCCAATATCATTTCATCCCTTTTAATACAATGCTATTTGAGACTGTGCTTAAAGGAATATTCACAAACAAAAGGACCATTTTTATATAAATAACTCGCCCTATGTTACCTTGAACCCCGAATGAACTTTAGTTTTTCGGGCGAAACCTCACTGATAAATTAAGAATCAAAAAATGGAGAACATTTTAAAGAATTGAAGTAAATGAGGGTTAAGTTTAACAACAGCAAAACAATATCAAAACATCGGTTTCTCACACTTTTCAATATAATCCGAGTTTCAATTATCCAGTTGTATTCTAGCTACTTCCCAAACACATGCATTTGAACTAATATCTTACTTATTAAACACGTCTGCCTACAAATATCTTTTTTCCAAAGTGTTTTAAATACTAAAGTGTATAGCAAAAATGCATGTGATTGGGAATGACTGAGAATACAACTGGATAAATAAGATTTAAATTAGGCTTGCAAGATACATGTAGTTGGGAAATTAACTTTTTTACACATTTTTGAAAATGTAACAATGAGAATATTTGTATTTCTCTCAGACATAGAGTGTATCAGTCTCAGCAGTTAATGGCTAAGCTAATTTCAGCTCTTTCTGTTTCCCTCCCTGAACCAGGAGAGGAACCATGATGGCACCATCCACTATGTCCACCTCCCTCCTGTGTCTAAGGAGCAGGAGGCGCAGCTCGCAGCCAGAGGCTTCCTTCCTCCTCCACAGGACGACTTTGCAGACCTGTGCAACCTCCCCGCCCTCAATGAGGACAGCATATTAAACAACCTGCGCACGCGCTTTCACAAGAAGAAGATCTACACCTATGCAGGCAGCATCCTCATCGCCATCAACCCCTTCAAGTTCCTGCCCATCTACAACCCCAAGTACGTCAAGATGTACGAGAACCACCAGCTGGGAAAACTGGAGCCTCATATCTTTGCCATCGCGGACGTGGCTTACTACGCCATGCTCGGGAAGAGAGTGAACCAGTGCATCGTCATCTCCGGGGAGAGCGGCTCCGGAAAGACCCAGAGCACCAACTTCCTGATCCACTGTCTGACCGCACTCAGCCAGAAGGGGTACGCCAGCGGGGTGGAGAGGACCATCCTGGGAGCTGGACCCGTGCTGGAGGTAAGATGCTAATGTCGTGGATCCGATGTAACACTCACAACATTAAAGGTCACCTATTAGGCAAAATCCACTTCTTCATGTCTCTTCTACATCAACATGTGTCCCCTCTTCTTCATGTCTCTTCTACATCAACATGTGTCCCCACTTCTCCATGTCTCTTCTACATCAACATGTGTCCCCTCTTCTTCATGTCTCTTCTACATCAACATGTGTCCCCTCTTCTCCATGTCTCTTCTACATCAACATGTGTCCCCTCTTCTTCATGTCTCTTCTACATCAACATGTGTCCCCACTTCTCCATGTCTCTTCTACATCAACATGTGTCCCCTCTTCTTCATGTCTCTTCTACATCAACATGTGTCCCCTCTTCTTCATGTCTCTTCTACATCGACATGTGTCCCCTCTTCTTCATGTCTCTTCTACATCAACATGTGTCCCCTCTTCTTCATGTCTCTTCTACATCAACATGTGTCCCCTCTTCTTCATGTCTCTTCTACATCAACATGTGTCCCCTCTGTGGAAAGAGACTCTGAAAGTTTCAGGAACAAAGATTCTCTCTCTTTTTGATCCATTTCTATAAAAACCTGTCTGAAAATGAGCTGATCAGATTTTGGCCACTTTATGATGTCATAACGATGTTTTGTCTTGTGTAACCATTAGCCAATCATCAACCAAGGTACCCTTCCCCCCTCCTTATCACCTGAATCTCCTCCTAGAGCACCATTGTGTTCTTTTTAACTAAATCTCTCTCAGAGGGGCGTGGGGAGGGGCTCCTTATTTTCATCTAAAGTAACAGACAGAGAATCAGCACTTTGGAAACAGGGCTGAAACAGAGGGGATTATGGGACGCTGCCATGATCTTTTTGGTGTTTCAGCCAATCAGAGACAGGCTCTGGTAGGATATTGCTGGACAGCAGTATAACAGCGTAATGCCCTATAGACCAAGAGAATCTTACAGCTTATACACGCCTCAAACTGCATGCGTAGTTGACCTCTGACCTGACACAATATTGTACTGCTTTTTCTGTCCCCTCTGTCTTTAAATAATCCCATGTTCCATGACCCTTTTCTGCTGATACCTCACATGCAAATGGAGACAACTGTTGGTCGTAGAAATAGATCGCCCTCCTTCCAGTAAACTAAATGAATAGTATGGCTTAAAACACATGATTATATAAAACAGATTCTACACTAACACGTGGGACAGATGTTTTTTTTTAGCATATATCTCCTGTGATACCTTTGACCGACAACCACATGATGTTTGGTTTTAGTCCCTTTTGAAATGGCTCCCTAGATGTTACCTCATATAAACTCTATATAATGGAGCGGCTATTTTTAATTGGGTTAATGAGCTGATCTTTCACTCGGAGTCAACTGTGCGATACCCATGTCAAAGTGTCCTTGGGGAAGATTTGAACCCCCAAATCGCTCCCGTAGGCATGTCTACAGGATTGAATTTGTAATGATGTCTCAAGAATGAGGTTTTAACGTTCATGTGGCACACCACGGGAGGATGTCTGTGTCAGAAGAAGCTTTCTTACTTAATGGAAATACTCCTTTTGGTTTTGGCACAGACAAGGTAGAGTGTGCACAAGGTGTGGAATAAACGGTAGACGTGTAGCTATTTGTGAATGTGGTCAAATCTCTTTGCGTTCCCTGGATTTGTGTGATTCGTTTGCCGTTGGTTCTTACAGGCAGAAGTTCCCGAATCCCGTTGTCTCTCAAATTTTTGTTGCCATCTGCAATCGAGACGTCTTCAACATGTCCACTGATTTGTGTTAAATTCTCCTGACAGTTAGCGGATCTGTTCACACATGGGCTCAATTGGACATAAACAAAAAACCGTTGTACTAGTGCGCTGGCAGTCTCAAGTCTCTATGAAGTTCTTGCATACAGATCCTCTGAATAATGTCTAAATAAATCAGGGTGTGAAAGAGGCCCTAGTGACCTGCTCTCGGGGTCAATGTTTGTGAAGAGATGAGAGATGAGGTCGTTAAAAAGGGCCAGTGTCTGTCTGTAAGGGCTCAACAAAAGGAAGAATGAATGATACTGTAGATTGTGTTGTCACAGTCTGTCTCAGTCTCATAGGAATCATATCACAAATGGTCTGTTATAGCAATCACCGCATGTATTTCCTGCACTGTCTTCACTCAGCTGTGAAATGCTTTGCTCAACAATGACATTACATCCTCAAAGGTGACTCATCACCATGTTGCTATGGCATGCAACAGAAACATGATGTCATATAATTATGACTTTGTGAGATTATTTTATGGAACAATATAGATATTTCATTGGTTCTGAATGTTAAAACATCCTCATGAAAGTATCCTATCCCATGCAGTTTGGAGGAAATGTATTTTCAGGCTGTAACTCCTTTGCACTTCCTGCGGGGGCTGAACTGTTGAGGCATATGTGAGTCTGTGTGCAGTTTAAAGGACTTTAACATAAAGAGACGACTCAGAAAGAAGAAATGAAAAAGAGGATGGGAAGTTGCTGTATGAACTCCGTCATGTGGTCGCCCCCCTGTCTTTCAAAAGCTGTGGGAATCCAGACAAGATAGGGCTGTTTTTTTAAATATATACCGACTTTTAGAGTTTCAGATAATGGTCGTAATGTTGTTTTCTTCGGGTCACATCATGGGGGTTTGTTTTCACCTTTTAGATAATGAACAACACGTTTTTATTGGAGTTTTGGTTGACCAAAGCTTTTATTTCTTTGTTGCCGTTTGGATCAGGTGACTGCACCTCTTCCTGCTTTCTGAGAAATACAAACCTTGTTCTGACTTGTCCTCTGCAACCAGTGACAGGACGATATGAAGCAAACAGCCAAACCCTTTCACAAAGCTTTGTTACAGTGAGTACACATTGGAGAGCTAGTTGGAAATATACACCAGCGAATCATCCAAAACTAAGGATGTCATGGTACTATGTGGAACAATACATGTAGAAAGAATAACAAAGCTTTATTTGTATAGCAGAGCTTTGACAATTTCGTACACAAGGCAAACAGAAAATAGTAAGACATAGAATGTGTACAAGATACACACATGTACAAGATACACACATGATACATACATGATTAAATCGTAAGCAAGAAGGTATATATTTGATGTATACATAATTAAAGGTCACCTATTCTGCAAAATCCACTTCTTCATGTCTCTTCTACATCAACATGTGTCCCCTCTTCTTCATGTCTCTTCTACATCAACATGTGTCCCCTCTTCTTCATGTCTCTTCTACATCAACATGTGTCCCCTCTTCTTCATGTCTCTTCTACATCAACATGTGTCCCCTCTTCTTCATGTCTCTTCTACGTCAACATGTGTCCCCTCTTCTTCATGTCTCTTCTACATCAACATGTGTCCCCTCTTCTTCATGTCTCTTCTACGTCAACATGTGTCCCCTCTTCTTCATGTCTATTCTACGTCAACATGTGTCCCCTCTTCTTCATGTCTCTTCTACATCAACATGTGTCCCCTCTTCTTCATGTCTCTTCTACATCAACATGTGTCCCCTCTTCTTCATGTCTATTCTACGTCAACATGTGTCCCCTCTTCTTCATGTCTCTTCTACATCAACATGTGTCCCCTCTTCTCCATGTCTCTTCTACATCAACATGTGTCCCCTCTGTGGAAAGAGACTCTGAAAGTTTCAGGAACAAAGATTTTCTCTCTTTTTGATCCATTTCTATAAAAACCTGTCTGAAAATGAGCTGATCAGATTTTGGCCACTTTATGATGTCATAACGATGTTTTGGCTTGTGTAACCATTAGCCAATCAGCAACCAAGGTAACCCCCCACCTTATCACCTGAATCTCCTCCTAGAGCGCCATTGTGTTCTTTTTAACCAAATCTCTCTCAGAGGGGCGTGGGGAGGGGCTCCTTATTTTCATCTAAAGTAACAGACAGAATCAGAACTTTTGAAACAGAGGGGATTATGGGATGCTGCAATGATCTGTTTGGTCTTTGGAGCACTTCAGAGACATGTTTTGTATATATCTGAGACCTATAATATATTGATGAAAAACAGTATAATAGGGGACCTTTAATATTGGGTAAAGAATAAACACAATAAAATGACAACCTACTAGTAAAAGAAGAACTGCAGTGCTGGATGTTTGCCATCTGGTTGATAATTATGGTTACAGTTCTGATGTCTGGCGGTGGACAGACTCACTGACCAGCCGTCTGTTTGAGTCGTCTGCACTCTGAGCAGACTGGGAGTCTCCCTCTCTTTGTCGTCTCCAGAGAGAAGCTGCCAGACTGCGACACAGAGGAACAGACTATCAGATGAAACACACCATCAAAAGCTTTCCTCTCTCATGCATTTACATTCAATTAACTAAATCAAAACATAGTCACTTACATATTTGTGTTTCCTGTCAGCAGTCTTTCTTTTTAGTCACCCTTGAAGTGATGACTTAAATAACGGTGTATTAGAAACAGATACTGTCTAGGCTGTCACCATTAAAGGAAGGCTTCTTCATGTAAAGCTGTAGTGACACAATAACACAGTTTGCATGAAGATATATTAAAGGTCACCTACCATGTTATTTTTAGGCCATAGCACAGGTCTCAGATATATACAAATATATAAAAACATGTCTATGAAGTGTTTTGCTCAAAATACCAAACAGATCACCCATTCTAGCCATGCCTCATATCCCTCTATTTCACTTCCTGTTTCAAAAGTGCTGATTTGGGGTATTAAGCTTTAAAAAAGAATTGATAAAAATAACACCCGGCAGCTACTGTCTAAACTAAATGCTGCCGTGATGAAACGCCATATCATGGATTATCAAGGGTTATTTCTGAAACAGTCTGGAGCTCAAAGGCTTTCTCTCTTGCCGGTTATACCACAAGGTGAGTTCCTTTCTATTTCCTGCTTCTTCACACACATGCTCTCCAGTACAGGTTAGCTCTGAGTGTTAGCGATGCTAATGTAAACACCGACCATATTACGTTCAAAGCAGTCGGGCATTGTTTCCGATAGCAACGTTTCTGATTGGGCCGTGGGTATAAAGCCAGCCTACATTTCCAATATGACGTCATCTGGATCAGCTCCGTTGTAGCCCCGTTTTTAGAGATTTGGGTACGGAGGAAAAGAGAGAAGGTTTTATTTTCTGACACTGCGTGAGTTCCCCGACACACCGGGGACACATGTTGATCAACATACATAACTGCCACAAAAGCTGAAAAATAAGCAAAAAACGTAAAATAATGCATTTCTTGATTCGAAGGATTTGACAATTTGTGGTATAATAGCCTCATAGCTTTTGCTGCATCTGTTAAAGGGCCGTCACATGGTTCTTTCCTCGAGATAAACACGAGTTAAGGCCACTGATGATATCTTTAATCAGACACTTAAATATCCAGGGCTCTTTGCAAACTACAGCACTCTGTGTTTGGTGACAAAAAGACCCACATGCACCGAACTTAGACATCTGTTAGCGCTTACATTGTTTAACCGAAGAAAAAGTCTGCATCATGAGAGGTAAGTTATTAGTTTAATCGCAGAGCTACGTGGCAGAGAACTGAGTTGACTTCATATTGTTTACTTTACATCCCTGTAATGAGAAACGGGGTTTCCTCTACTTTCACATGTGGAAGAATTTACCTCCGGTCGGACCACGAGCAGGGGTATTACTCTGATGTCATTTTCAGCATCCAAACCCCTCCCATTTTCAGACTCCATTGCTCTGCTGCATTATCCGTAATGTGTTGTGCATGTGACGGTGTGTGTGTTGTCCTGGGTGGCCAGTGTGTGACCCCCGGCCATGTTATATTTGAGTGCTTCCTGTCAGCGATGTAATCTGGATGCATGTTACTGATTTGAGGTATAAAGATGGACAGGAGGTGAAAACAACATCAAATGAAGTTCTGCCTGAGGGTGCCGAGTAGATATCACACTGGGAAGCCCCATATCTCCGCAGAATCATCTGAAAAACATGTGAAGGAGAAGTAGCTCTTGAGTTTATGGTCCTCCTCGGTGTGGGGGGCTAATTACTCGCAGCCCTGATCTGGAAGTAAATCTCCTCTACAGAATTGTGAGAGGTTTTATTTCGCAGTAATGTGGCTAAAGATAGAGCTTCAGCCAGAAAAGCTGTATGTGGAATGTGGTTTATTATTCTAAGTCCCGAATGGTGCTGAAACGTGAAACTCCTTGATCTGTGAAAGTGGGTTCAGTGGAGCTCACAACACAATGAAGCAGAAGAGAATTAAACAGAGACGTGGCCACAAGCTATTGATACGATACACTTTATTGTGTTGTTGCACAATGGCCAACATTTAAGCTCTTCAGTACATATGTTTGTTGAGAAGCTGAATGGACACTGGTAGGATTGAGTGTTCCGGTTTAGCCTTCTTTTAGGGACGTAAATCTCCTACTAGAAGGTAAGAGCTGTGGATAAATGTCAAGAATACACACTTATAGACGTGGTGTATCCATCCATCACTGCTGTCTCCAGACACTCAGGGACTTCACTCAGATCTGCTGCTGCCTTCATGCCTCTGAATAAATGCAGCGTTGCTCTCTTGATGCGTGTCAGTCTGTCAGAGTCTTTGGTTCTGGGCGGTTGATTGAGAAAGGAGGGGATTGAGAGATTTTTCCCCTTCATCAGCACAGTTTTGGTCCCTTTGGCAGAAACACTGCCACCGATCACTCCCAGAATGCACTGCGTGTCAGCCCCGTCCAGAGCTGTGGTTGCTGGTGCAGACAGAGAGACGAGTCCTTTCTGGTCTCGTCAGTGGAGGAAGTCGAGGTTTGATTCCATCTTTATCGAGTTGGTCGATCATCTCGGCCGTTGCACAGATGTACATTTCCCCTCTGGCAGTGTTTTTGCATCTCGCCCCCCAGAATCGTCAAAGCAGCAGTTGCCGTATTTCCCTACAATTACATGCTAAGAAATGTAGTTTATGTAAAACGATTCTGTTTTGACAACTGCTGCCAGATTTAGGCGATGTTTACACGATAACGCAAACGGTTGTATCCGCAACTTTTCTCTTTCGTTTAGCCCGTTCGTTCACACGAGGCCGTAACGGAAACGGGTCCCAAGGTGGATAGATCTGGAACCGGAACGCTCTGGGGGGCCAAACGGCTCCGCGTGTACGTCCTATACGATAATTTCCTGATAACAATGAAGCCATAGCCCCACCTCTCCCCACCTCTGCTGCTACAGATGTTAGTGCAAAATCTACAGCTCCTCTACCACAACCATCAGCAACAAGTGGACATGGAGAATTACATGAACTACATGTTGCTAAATCCACCGCGGGGCATAAACAGAAGAGCAACCATGCTCAGGGGTCTTCTTCGCTGCTTTTGGTGTATTTTGTGGCAGAAGTACAGCGCCACTTACAGGCCCGGCATATGCACTACAGCGTTTCCAGTGGTCTCGTGTGAACGGACACGTTAAATGAGCCGAATGCGTGTGAGGTGTGAACGGAAGACTTTTTTGAAAACGAATTTGGTGCGTAAACGTTCCCGTGTAAATGGGGTCTTAGCAGCTCGTTCAAAAGATGGCTAACATGCAACACAAGTTAGAGACGAAGCTCCTCTGAAATAATGTTCCCTGCTGTTCCTCTGCACACAAACAGTCCACCTCTTGTGGTTCCTTCCTGACGAGCTCCAGAGAAGACCTTTTTATATGGAGTGAGGAATGCTATTTATAGATACACACACCAACATAAAGGAGTGTTTATTTTGACAAAGGGTTTAATTTGTATTTGTTGTTTCTGTCGTTGACGCTGATCAGGTTACAGTGGTGGAACATGTGTGTGTGTGTGGATATCCTGAAGCTATAGTGGAGGTCTTGAGGCCCAGGTCACACATTTTAAGGGGATGAGATCATCGTTTATAAGGCCGTGTGCTGCTAACAGAGTGTCGGAAAACCGCTGTCCTACTTTAGTTCTTTGTACCAGTTTCTTTTCAATTTTTTTTCTCTGAACTTCCCTCCTTTGTCTTGAAAATAATGCAGGTATAGGAGACATTTGTCCTTAATACTTTCTGCACTTTGAACAAACTCAGCTCCACCAGCTCTGAATGAGGTCAACTACTCTGAACTGGTCTGACCGGTTGATCGTCTGTGACGTGCTTTTTCTGGCGTCTCTGTTTTTTTCTTGCCAGGCTTTAAGCTTATTTATTTTCTTCATGTCAAAACCAGAGCTGTGCACCTTTGCAGAAAGTTGGCGGGCACATTGCAGGCAACGTGTTAGACTTATGTTGTAATCACAGGGAAATACGGATCAAGATTTTCTTGTCCCATTGTATGATTTATGAAGTGTTATAGATATAGATATTCTAATCCAAAGGAAGCTCCATCCATGCTTGCTTGAAAACTAAAATGTGGTAGGTTGAAAACGCTGTAATTGGGGCTAAGAGGTACTTAATAAGCCCTGAAAAGGTTTAGCAACCAGCCACTTTTTAAGAATTGCAGCATTCTGAATAGCTTTAATTTAATCGTATTGTTTTATCACGTAAACAGATTGTTTGTGATTCAAGTTGACTCAAACGTTTAGGGCACTCAAAAGATAAAAATTGACAAGCAATTTCTGAGGTGATAACAAATCAGTTTCTGGATGTCACCAATGTTTCTTGCTCGTACATTTATGAGGCGAAACCATCTCAGCCAAATAACCTTTTTGACTAAAGCTTCCTGGTCACATATTCCTGTTTTACTCCTCTAAGTCCCCAGCCTCCTTTATGCAACTATGTCTCACAACTTCAGACAGGAAGCTCCTATCTTCCGGAACCCTTTTTAACAGGAAGCAGCTACGACACAGGAAGTAGCGGCAGAAGGTCTCTGTGCTGTTCGCTCATGGCCTGGAGGGGCGGGGACACACCAAAGTCTTGTATTGTTTGTTCAGGAAGTGCAGAGGTGTAGCTGGCCGTTCCGTCTGCTCAGCCATTGCTTATCTCTTAGTTATGGGTTGCACCTCTTTATTCCTCTCGCTATATTTGGTCAGGCTGGGTGGCATTGTGTACGAGTCTGGGAAAAGCTGGCATTACCGGGGCTGAGTCGCTGTGTCATGCACACGTGTCCTTCATTTCATACTCATACAGTATACAAAGGCTTTACTGTAATCATAGCGCTCTGAATGATACTGAGGAGATGAATATGCTGTTCTCTGCAGGCCAAACACAGCTTACATGCAGCAGCAGGCCTTCAGGGTCTATTCATGGGGCTCTGACCACACCACAGGCGTAGGTTTGATGTGGGACCAATCGAGACATGGGTGGAGCTGCTGAAAATGACTCCAATCTGGTGAAACAGCAGACCACAAGAGGAGAGAACTGGTGCAAGAGCACTTTATTCTAACTGTTCCAACCTCTAACCTCTGACATCGTCATCACCTAACCTCGTTATAAAGTGGGTAGACCGAATCATTTCGACATCTGTGAGAACAGGAAAATACCGTTGGCAGATGTTAACCCATGCCATGAAACACGCAAAAAACCTTTGAATTTCCTGCCCTATAGTTTGTTTAGGATTTGAGAAGAACGGCTCCAACTAACATTTAAAAAAAAAATGTTGATCAGTCTTTTTTTCGCACGCCCACGATGACATCGTCAAATGTCTGTCAAAAACAAAAATATATTGAGCTTACGGTCAAGAAGGCGGAGAAGGCGTGTGGCGTAGTGGTTTAGTGCATTGGTGTTCGGATCAGGGGAGCACAGGTTCAAACCCCACTGCTGTCAGCATGTCGTTGTGTCGTGAGACACTTCACCCCAAATTGCTCCTGTGGGGATTGTCCACAGTATTGAGTATGTAAGTCGCTTTGGATAAAACGACTAACAAGTAACATGTAATGTAAAAGAAGAACTTAAAGGTAGGGTAGGTAAGAATGGAGAAACCAGCTCGAGTGCGCTAGAATTTGAAAATACACAACCGGAAAGAATCTGCCCCTTCCTTCAGACTTCCTCACAGAGCCCCTCCTCCAACACACACGAACGCGCACATGACCAATGAGGGCACGAGATAAGTTTGTGCACAGATGGAAGGCTGACAGGCAGGTAGGCCATCCAGTTACTTTAACCGGGCCGGCTCAGATGATTGGTCGTGCTTTTTACAGCGCCACGGCTTCCACAGATGATATTTTTGTATATATTTATTGTCAAAGCATTTAATATATTCATTGCTATCGGGATGTTAAGAGCATTCCATGGAATATAACAAGTGTTTCTGAAGTGAATTACCTACCCCACCTTTAAGAAACCAGAAAATATTCACTTTTAGTCAAGAGGATTTCGAGTATCAGAGTATCAACATTGTTGTGGATCAATTCAATGAATAGGAATTAATATATAACAAAGTATTGACAATAATAAAGTAACAACAGCCTTATTGTTTAGTCCAATCAAAAATCATGTTGAATTTACCATTATCTACTGAATAACAAAAATAAGCCAACAAATCCCAATTTCCGGAATTGTGACACTATAACAACCACATATTTAAAACTCTTTCTTAAATTGTCAGCTGTATTCCTTACATAATTAGCAATGCTAAGTGTCTTTGAGCTCATCTTCACAAAACAAATGAACGGCCAGTTATTTCCAAGAAGCAATGCTACGTCATTATGAGCCAAACAAGAGTTTAGAACTTTTTCATTCGACCTTGATGCAGCTAAGTTATAAAGTAGCACCTCCGAGCACTGTTGACGCTGTTACTGTTCGACAGAGTATCAATTCTTTGTTGGCTCTCAAGTTAAGTTAAGCTCGAGGGCTTTAAGTCGAGCTGCTGGGATGTATAGTGATGGCTTGAAAAAAGGAGGAACTGTGTAGAGACGCGGTTACATTCAATCACTGCCAACATCATGTGATCTCACCAAAGCATTTCTCACAATCAGCACAACAAACGGTGATTATAAGTCACTTTATACCATATGTGTTTGCCTTAATATCACAGCTACCAATCATCATATAGCCATATCAACTAGAGTGTAAAGAACATCATATAGGTGCAGTGGTGTCAAGTAGATAAGTAGATTTACTCAAGTACTGTACATTTAAGTACAATTTTGGAGGGACTTATACCTAATTTACTAATACCTTTAGTTACTTCACAGATTTGGATGAATGATGTGAAATCTAATCAAGTGTTAAATCAGACTTTAGTTCCACCTGGAGTAAATCCACCAGCTACCCTGCAGTATACAAAGTCATTCAGACTAGCTGCACCTTCACCAGCTTTGAGAACACTTTCATGATCAATCATTATAAAACATATCATATATATTATTCTGAAATGGACCAATCTGCACAACGACTACTTTTACTGTCTTTCACTATATTTTGATGATAATACTTTTACTTGAGTAACATTTTGAATGCAGGACTTTTACTGTTACAGAGTATTCCTACACTCTGGTACTTCTACTCTTACTTTAGTACAAGATGTGAGTACTCCCCCCACCTCTGTATAGTATGTAAAGTGTCTGCAGAGAGAGAGTATGTCCACCTAGAGGTTTGCTGCATGTTTGCAGAGTGCCGGCCGTTGCCCTCTGCTTGTGCGAACCCTCTTTGTTGGACTGTTTCTCCTCTTTGTGAGTGTATCCATGCTGCAGTGAGGTGTCGGTGTCAAGGCTTTGGCAGCCGCTGTGGAAACGTTAAACTGAAGCTCTTTTCAGCCGCTTCACTTTAAAGCCGGGGTCACCAACCTTTTTTAGGGTGAGGGCTACTTTCAAAAAATAAAACAAGTCGGGGGCTTTTTTGTAGTGTATATATTTAGCACATTTTAACATTATTATATGTTGACCTTTAACCTTTGTGTGCTGTTTGGGTCTGTGGGACCCGTTTGTAGTGTTTACTAAAAGAAAATGTTTTGCAATTTAATTAATTTAACCTGCTTTATTTGGGGGGGGAAGTTCACCTCCTCTAGGGGGGTCCTCACCTCCTCTAGGGGGGTCCGGGGCATGCATGGAAGATTTTTTTTTAAATGTTGAAGTGAAATGCATCAATCTGGAGCACTTTGAGCACAAAATGAATTTATGGACACAGCTCTCAACACTCAGATGAAAGGGAGCTGTATACTTTTCAATACTCCAATCATCTTTAGAATATGATCACAACCAATAACAAATCATTTAAACTTGTTTAACCCTATCCCTCTCTCTCTCTCTCCCTCTCTCCCTCTCTCCCTCTCCATCTATCTATCTATCTATCTATCTATCTATCTATCTATCTATCTATCTATCTATCTATCTATCTATCTATCTATCTATCTATCTATCTCTCTCTCTCTCTCAGAGGCTGTGTGCTCCTCTGTGGCGATGAAGGCTTGCGTTAAAAAATAATAAAAAACATATTTGTAAAGTGGGGGGACACAAACGGGATTTCGAGAAGTGCGGGGGACATGTCCCCCCTGTTCCCAGTGGAAATTACGCCATGCGTGTGTGTGCGTCAAGTGCAATAAATATATAAGCAAGTTGCAACACACACAGAGTAAAGCTCTGCCCCTCATGTGTTGTATTGGCTGGGACGACTGTTCAATGGGGCTGATGTGTAGTGGATTCTGCCAGAAGGGAAATCACGGTCAAACTCCTTATGAAGCGGGGAGGTGACACATTGCTTTTCTTCCCGACTGCAACGCTGGTTCCGCAAATCAAGCAAGAACGTGATTGGTCGATATTCATTGTGGGGGTGGAGGGAGGGGTGTTGGATAGATCTAGAGTTGTAGTAAGTAGATAGAGTTCACTATGATTTAGGTTTCGTTTATGCATGGGGTAGATTCTTTTAATTACATTTCCTTTTTTGTTTTGTGTATTTTATACATTTTGGATTTTCTTGGCGAGCTATTTTTAGAACATGCTCGGCGGGCGACTCACGTTGCCCCTGCGGGCGACTAAGTGCCTGCGGGCACCGCGTTGGCTACCCCTGCTTTAAAGGATACTGCAGCGCCTCTCTGTCATCGCAATAAGGTCCAGTACCCAAACACCAACTGGACGTTTAATACAAAATAGTTTGTCTCCTAGTACAGTAGTACAGGAGTATTAAAGTTGTGCAAACAGGTTTAAAACAAATACTCTTACGGCGGCGGCGTGCGTTGAAGCTTCAACGTTTCTGCCCATTCACTTTGAATGGGATGACTTCATGCTTTGCCGAACTGCATAGTGGTTCCGTCGCTTTGCTCGCTTCAAAAGTTGAGCAATGTTCAACTTTTGAAGCTTCGACGGAAGCGTCAGCCAATCAAATCATATGCCAGTACAAGCTCTAGCCAATCAAACCGCGTGCTTGTGTGTCCGGGGCGGGAGATTCATGTGATTGGTTGTTGGTCGAGTTTCAGACACGCCCGCTGGCAAGCTTCAACGCACGCCGCCGTGTGGACGCTGCGTTAGAAGTCTATGTTTGTTTTCAAACTGTGTTTTTGTCTTGCATACTTTCACTCAGTATTTTAACTTTATGGAATAAGGTCTATTTTTTTAAAGGTTTTCAGTGCAAATAAAGACATCAACCGATCATGTTGTGTGGAAAAGACATATAATAAAACGTACATGAAAACAGAGTCTCCGTAGTCTGAATTATGACAACAAACTTAATCCTACAAGAACTACCACATCCTCTGTAGTATGTCACAATTAAAGCCCTGGACTTCTACGCACCGTTACTATTTACCAGAGGAAACCTAGACTCACTCAATAAAATAATTTACAGTAGCTTAGACTATACAACAATTAACAATAAGCAGACTGCCAGAAACTCATCTGGTTCAGTATGGTCCTGATAGTTGGTCTTCTGCCTGTGTAAATGTACTCAAACCTTGTATTGAACACGTGTTGAACAGTTCACAAACTCACGTTGCTGGTATGAAATATTCGCAGGTGAGGATTTATCTTTTTAGTATTGTATTAACGTTTTGATAGGACTGACTACATACAGTTTGAAGGGTGGTTTGGCAACTCTCAGAGCCTCCAAAGTCGTTTCGAAGGAGTGAACAGCAAAGATAACTCCTTGTTTCTGTGAACACGTAATCCTGTACACAACCTCCGACAGTTTCCAAACACAGTTTCTTTTATGTTTGCAAGTTTATACTAGACCGAACATTTAATGCCTTTTCAGAGTATATCATTTGTGCTTTCATGCCACTGCCTCACTTTCCTGTTGAGACAAACAACTCATTGGCCTTGGAGACACTCCCCGTGTGTGTGTGTGTGTGTGTGTGTGTGTGTGTGTGATGTGTGTGTGTGTGTGTGTGTGTGTGTGTGTGTGTGTGTGTGTGTGTGTGTGTGTGTGTGTGTGTGTGTGTGTGTGTGTGTGTGTGTGTGTGTGTGTGTGTGTGTGTGTGTGTGTGTGTGTGTGTGTGTGTGTGTGTGTGTGTGTGTGTGTGTGGTGTGTGTGTGTGTGTGTGTGTGGTGTGTGTGTGTGTGTGTGTGTGTGTGTGTGTGTGTGTGTGTGTGTGTGTGTGTGTGTTGGTGTGTGTGTGTGTGTGTGTGTGTGTGGTGTCGTGTGTGTGTGTGTGTGTGTGTGTGTGTGTGTGTGTGTGTGTGTGTGTGTGTGTGTGTGTGTGTGTGTGTGTGTGTGTGTGTGTGTGTGTGTGTGTGTGTGTGTGTGGCTGAATAGGGATGTGAGACTTCATTGGAAAAGGTCTGACAAGTGAAAATGTGCAGGAACGCTGTCTCCCAGAGAATCCTCGTACCACAGAGAGGAATCACTTCAACAGGATTGAACAACACGATGTGATTCCCCGCTAGATCTGATGTTCAGATTGCTATCTGCTGTCTCTCTTTCTTTCTCACATAAGTTCCCTCAGCTCAACCCTTATTTCGTAAGAATGCAAATCAGTTCTTTCCACAGACACGTTTTGGAAGGTCCACTTCCCCATACCTGCCGAGCATTCCAGCCAATCAGATCCTCCGCTCAAGGGCAAGTTCGAATGGCGCTGCGACATGTTTAGCATTCCCTCCGTGCTGCAGCGATCTGGGCTTTGCAGAGATTTCCCAGGGCTTTGTGCTCTTTGCTGCAAGGTTGTGGAGTTTTTTTTGGGGGGGGGGATCAGAACAGTACTGAGCACAGTGGGCAGCGTTAAGACACTCTGGGGTATCACTGCCAAAACACTCACTGACCCTCAAACCTGGAAGAGAAGACATGGTATTCCACTCTGGAAACACTAAATACAGCTACACGTTGAAATGTTATTTATTAACATTCATTACATGAAACAGCCTGATAACATGTTCGTGTTTGCATCAACCAAAGTGACCGTGTGAGGAGGTGGGTGGGGAAGAGTCTTGTCTGAGCAAGTCCAGGTCATTGATAAGTGACACCTCGGCATCTATTTGCTCATCCGTCAACAAGCAGCAACTCATAACTGCCTCTGACCTTTAAAACTCATCCACATTTTCGCATAGCAGAGGGAACGAAGTTTAGGAAAAACAAGAAAAAGCCAAAGATCTAAAGCAGTCACAGTTAAAATAGGTCAACGGTTCATCCCAAAGAGAGTGTGTGTGTGTGTGTGTGTGTGTGCGTGTGCGTGTGTGCACCCCCCCTAAGTCCAATCAGCCTCAACACCACTGTATCAAATTCCCTTCCAACTGCCTTTCAAGATACAATGTGGCTCCTATTTAACATGCACTGAGTCAACTTCCCCTGCGGTGGCCTTTTGTTGAGTGTGTGTCTATCTGTGAGCATGCGTGCATCATGAAGAAAGAAAGTGAACGGGGCCCCTCAGTGAGGCCTGGTGGCTCTGTGTGGCCCCTGGCTGGGTTAGCAACATTAGCATGTAGCCTGGAGAGAAATTCTGCTGCCGACGGGTGACCACCATCATTTGTCATCACTGACTCTCTCTCACTCACTCACTCACTCACTCTCTCTCTCACTCACTCTCTCACACACACACACACACACACACACACACACACACACACACACACACACACACACACACACAGTGTAAAAGCTAATAAGTGAAAAGGTCTTGAAGGAGGAAAAAAACGACAGAGATGGATGGGAAGAGAATGAGAGGAGGGCAAGAGGGGGCAACGAGTTGCAGATGCAAACTGCACACACACACACACACACACACACACACACACACGGTCCCACCCCCTTCTACCATCTCAGCTGCTGTTTCAAAACAAGACATATAACCCTTTGACCTTCCAGTCTCTTTGTAGTCATGGTGATTTGTTTTTGTTGACTCCAAAGAGGTTGTGCTGGCACTCGATTGTGTTGCACCCAATAGATGGTGCAGGGGTGAAACATTGTTTAGGACGACCAGTACGTGAGCCTTGCAAGGCTCCGACAAAGATCAAATATGATTTTTCCATTATATTTTTGGATTATTGCAGAAACTGCACTTTAATGATTAAAGTGAAATGCTTACATTAGGTTATAAAGGAACTACAGCTCGGTCACATGACTTCATGTCGACACCGCTAAGCTAAAGGCGGCTAATGTTGGGCGTGATGACGTTTCGTAGTACTACAATATATGTTGTATATGTTATTTTTTGGATCATGCAGCCCTACTTGAAATCATAAAATAAGAAACACAATAAAACTATGCTCCAAAATGAAAGGCCATCTGCCTCTCAGTTTGAAAAGTTGTTGTTTTTCACCATCTACCCTTATTGGTTTTTGTGACAAATGGAAAAGAAACATGTCCATAGTGAGGAGGTTGCATCAACCCTGAGGTCATTGGTTGATTTGTTGATGCAATGCATTGTGGTTGACTTCTTACCCTGAAACTTAATATGTGTTTCTCCTCCTGCTTTCTCTCTCAGGCCTTTGGGAACGCCAAGACCGCCCACAACAACAACTCCAGCCGCTTTGGAAAATTCATCCAGGTGAATTACCTGGAAAGTGGAGTGGTCAGAGGGTGAGTCATGCACAGGGGATATGTGTGTGTGTAACGGGGTGTGTGTGTGTGTGTGTGTCCTTGCAACCAACCAACCACTGAAAACTAGGTCTCACACATCCTTCATCTGCAGTATAGCACCATACAGGGACATGCACACTGTGTTTCTGTGTCCTCTTCCTGTTTGTCAACACTGTGTGTGTGTGTGTGTGTGTGTGTGTGTGTGTGTGTGTGTGTGTGTGTGTGTGTGTGTGTGTGTGTGTGTGTGTGTGTGTGTGTGTGTGTGTGTGTGTGTGTGTGTGTGTGTGTGTGTGTGTGTGTGTGTGTGTGTGTGTGTGTGTGTGTGTGTGTGTGTGTGTGTGTGTGTGTGTGTGTGTGTGTGTGTGTGTGTGTGTGTGTGTGTGTGTGTGTGTGTGTGTGTGTGTGTGTGTGTGTGTGTGTGTGTGTGTGTGTGTGTGTGTGTGTGTGTGTGTGTGTGTGTGTGTGTGTGTGTGTGTGTGTGTGTGTGTGTGTGTGTGTGTGTGTGTGTGTGTGTGTGTGTGTGTGTGTGTGTGTGTGTGTGTGTGTGTGTGTGTGTGTGTGTGTGTGTGTGTGTGTGTGTGTGTGTGTGTGTGTGTGTGTGTGTGTGTGTGTGTGTGTGTGTCAACCACCAGCATGTGCTTCCTTTTTCTCAGCAGTCAGTCTCTGGTTAGCGCTGTATTAAAGTGTTCAGCTGTGTCACTTCCTCAACAGGAGAGAAACAGCTGCTCGGTAGGGAGTCTTAAAAAAGACAACGTGTTATGCTGTAGTTACTATGGATCCTTAAAATGTCAAGGCATTGAACTCAATTATCTAATAATAAGGCGTTAATTGGTATAAAAATGTCTTAAATGAATCCTTATCAGAAGCCCTAAAAATGAATAGGAAGTAAGAGTTTTTCCCCCTTTCTCTACATTGTAAAATCTTAAAATTAATTGTTAACATCTGTTTTTTCAATTAATTAACTCTTGCATTAATGTTATCCAGATCCAGATTGCTTGTGTAAAATACGTTTTAAATTTGTGTTGTGGGTGGCATTAAAACTATAATCTGAATCTTTAAAAAAAAAACCTGGGTACACCACTCAAACTCAATTGATCAATTAAACCTAAACTAATTTATCTGATACAAGTCATACAATAAATGCAACCATCAAGTGTCAAAGAGTTCAAAAGAACATATGTTTAATAAATCATACATCTGTATCAGGGTTTTTCTAGAAAACTATAGTGTGAGGGCAATACTGTGGCGCTGATCTTGTACATAAGATATATAAAGTCTCTCAAGAACATAACGCCCGTATACAAGATGGCGCCACGGACGTAAACAACAACGCACCGGTGGAAGCTGTCTGACGTCTGATGGTCTATTTGACACGGTTTTCATATTTTTGGAGTCATTCTACAGGTTTTGACGAACAGAAATATTGTTTTCTGGCATCACTTTAAAATGTTACGGGTCAAATCTGAATTTTGGTAAGTTGGAGCAGCAAAAACAAAACCCTGGAATTGATCAAGACGTTTAAATTAGTTAAATATATATGAGATGAATATTTACAGAAACAAATTATATAGACATTTAAGTGTAATAATATAGATCAGGTGAATAATAACACAAATATTTAAATTGATGTAGACGGTTCAATTGGATAATGATCTATACATGAGATGAAAATAGGCTAACAGGATGAGTTTCCTAACTGGTGTGTATGGAGGAGTTTGGCTCTAGAAATAGATTGAATTGAAACGTGTAAATGCCTGTGGCGACAGCTGCTCCGCGCCGCACTAACTGGGCTTCCCCAACCTGATTATGCCCTAATGGCAGCAGATCTCATCATGCTCTATTCAATTGCTTACCCTCAGAAAGGTTTGTAATCCAATCAGCCGAGTTGATTTGAGCTGATGCTTTCCTGTGCTGCACAGTGAACCCATTTGAACGAGGAAACGCTGAAAACTATGAATGGAATCCACCTGAAAGCATCACTGTATATGTTAGTGTATCCTGCAGGGAAGTATTGGCCTCATCACAGCTCTGTAGTCGGTAAGAAAGGCTGCCTGTGTTTGTCTCTCTGTCTCCAGTGGTGACATTCAGACAGTCGATAGAGGAGAGGAACAAAGGGAAGGCTGCTGTCGCTGTGCTAATCCTGAGAGATGCAGCACTACCATGAAAGAAATTCACTTTGAAGGAGGTGTCAGTGAAAGATGTGTTTATGCATGCGTTGTAAGGTTTCTCTTTGCCACACACTGACAGATATACTGTATAGAAAGTATGGCAGTAAGGCTCCTGTCAACGACTTTGGGGAGCTTTCAAATAACTTCAAATAACGCCTCATCATGCTTTAATGCCTTGAAATGTTTTTATAAACACACTGAAACTTGTATATGTCATGTTTATATGAGAGTCAATGAGACACGTTGTTGAAATGCATCCTGCAAAAGGTGGTAAATAGGGTAAAAAACACATTTCTGGTGTATTTGCACAGGTGTGAAGATGTGTTCCGAGAGATAATTTTTTTAAATAAACAAAACTAACTTTAATTGGCTCGAAGCCTTCTTCTGTTTTGGGAAAAGAAAATGTGTTTTAGTGACAGCTGCCTGGTGATTAGCTGCTCTCACTTTCTCGTTCTCGCAATGGAAACTATCAAATTAGCAAATTGGCTAGAGCTCCAACACATTGTACGTGATAGGCTGAGGGGCGAGACATCTCTAAGCGGTTGACCGACCACAACAGAGCCGGCCAGCTAACCAATCAGAGCAGACTGGGCTCTGGTTTCACAGGCAGCAGTATGTGAGAAATAAAGAGCTGTTTGAACATTAAAGCATGGAGACATGTCCCAGTAGAGACACTACATGTAATTATGAAACTAAAAATGACCTTTTAAGATATACAACACAGACGATGTGAGAGGCTAAAAACTGCATTTTCTACAATTTGTATGTCAATTGACTTAACAATGAGTCTACTAATCATTGCAGCTTTAATCAATAAAAGTACTTTTCTGTAAAAGTTGCAGTGCATTGTATTCCGGGAAAAATATAACTCAATCTGGCAGATCTTTGCAGTAGATGTACAGTATGAACATGGTCTGACTAAATGTGTCTGCATTTGAAGCCAATGGACACACACAACTATTTCTGTTTCTCACAACATCTATTTTCAGTGTGTCACGAGGACTGGCGTCAGCGCTGCGTATAAACTTCCCTTATAAAATCAGATTTAGACAACTTTACAGCCTCGGCCCGGTGTAGAAAATACCTCTGAGTGCAAATGTCATGACCCACACAGAAGCTTGGAAACTCCCTCCATCGATAGCAAACAATAAAATAAAAATGATTTATGCAGAAGCTGTTTGTTATGGTGCGTGTGTCGCTATGTGATCTGAACGCTTTGTTCACTCTTTGATTATTCCAACCATCTGTCCTCACTTCCCCCCCGCTCCTCCCCTCATTTTTATCACCAGCCCACTTTCACTTGACCTACACACACACACACACACACACGCACTCGCACACACACACGCACTCGCACACACACAGCGGAGTGACCTTTGGTGTTAAGTGATTCATCCTCATTGCTTTTCCTCTTCCCTTTTTTCTTGTCATCTTCTATTTACACCATCCCTCTCTTCTTCAGCTCGTATATAAACCAGCAGTTTTAACAACACTCCTCATTAAACGTCGCTGCATTGAATGCTAATGACATTCAGAATTGATTATGAGAATATTAAGATTATTTATGAGATTATTTAAGACTTTTATAAGAGACTACAAGGCCTAGCTCTTGCCTACATCTTCAAACTACACAACCTGTAAACCAACAAAAGACTTACTGACGGTAATCAGACCAACACATGTTACTCTCAAACATCTTGAATAAATAAGATATTATGTGACTATTATGACACATCTAAAGACACAGAGGAAAAATTACACGTGTTAATTCTAACTATTGTGAAATATAATTTTAATGTCCATTTCTCTCTAAAAAATCAGTGGCAGCAATTCTTTTATTGGATGATCATAAGTGTGAATGTTGCACAAATATGGAAGAAAATGTGTGCCATGTTCCTTCACAAGTTTTACATATGTATTCTCTTTCTTTCTGCCCAATAGTGCTGTGGTGGAGAAGTATCTGCTGGAGAAGTCTCGCCTGGTGTCCAGAGAGAAGAACGAGAGGTGAGGAGGGAGGGTCATTCAGGGTCTTGACCTCTGACCCCCGCTGACCTTCATGGGGCCCTCTGTACAAACAGTGGAACCCTCTGACGGGCGTAAATGAAGTTCAGCATGTGTCTTTGACTTTAAGATGTTCATCTGCCTAAACACTTATACACACACACACACACACACACACACACACACACACACACACACACACACACTTTACTAACATATGCAGACACTGACACTCAACAGTGAGATGTTTTACACCTCGAGGATTGACTATGTACATACAGGGATCCTACGAAACCCGTTAAGAAAAGTCACACAATTGGCTGATTCTTTTTTCCAAATCGACTTACAATAAGTGCAAAAACCAGAGAGATTCAAACTCCGAACAACAAGGAAAGTGCAGATATATTCACTTCTAGTCATAACATTGAAAGTGCTGGTGAATTAGTCACAAGGCCTAAACTCACTCTTCAAAGTGCTTTTTTAAAGTGCTTTTTTAAATGTTGTGTTGCCAAGGTACAATCGAAACGTGTTGTCAGATGTGTTTTCAGTTTGCGATGGAAGATATGCGTTTCTGGTTGTTACGTCCCTCTACCAAGCGGTAGTGGCTCGTGTGAAGACCCGCAACATAAAAACAACCACGCCAAACACAGAATTTAGTTATCGACGGGCATTTATTTTCAGCACAGCCGTAACTCACATGCAGTGCAGGACACTGTGAGCTGGCTCACTGGTGTGGGGTCGACGAGACAGCGAGTCACCGTGGAACTCAGCCTGAGCACACACACAAACTGTGGGTGTGTGTGTGTTTCGGGCTGGGTTTCGCTGTTTCTCGCTGGGGAGGGGGGGGCAGGAGCTCCAACAAGCCGTTTAGGACAGAGAGTGAATACACATACTATACAGAGATGCTGTTTGAGAAACCAATGTGATTTTGGAAAATTGCACAATATACATTTATTTTAGTAGACCTCAACAATGGAATTATGGTCAGTAGAAATGGCCATGACATGGAACCTTTAAAGCATCAATAATCATAATCCGGTATTTAAAAATATGTATAAATCTCAAATGTGCGTCCTCTTATTCATGGCACCTTACGTATTTTTGTATTCCAACACTTTCAATTTTTTTTTGTGCAGGACGTTTCATTGTAACAGAGTATTATTACTATTTAGTTTGGTTACTTTTACTAAAGGATCATGGTACTTCTTCCACCACTGATGGCCTGTGTTCAAGTAGTAAGAGCGTGATTCATTACCGCTTCCTGTCCAGATTAGTTTTGTAATATTTAGTCACCTTCCACCACCTTACAGTTGCTGTTTACGGTGAATCTCAGTGTCTAGTCGGTGAGTGACTCTCTGTATGATGTAATGTTTCAGTGATAAGTGTGGAAACTCATTACTCCCGTGTGTTAATACAACAAAGCGTAGTCGCCTTTATTCCAACCTGCCCGCTGATAGCAGGAGTGGAAAACTGATATCACGGAGCTCCAGACATTGTTTTCTTTCTATTAGTTATTACAACGTGTTGACTCTCGGTTTATCAGCAAAACGTAATCACCCCCTGAGTTGTGGCCATAAACATGGAGCTCATATCCACTGACAAAACAACCATACAGGAAGGATTTCATTCTCTGAAGGGGTGATTCAATGATCTAATATCACATCGACACATATCAATATCTCTTCAGAAATACACCTTTGTTTTGATAAAATAGACTGTACTCATATAGGTTTATATATATATATATATACACGGAACAAAAATATAAACGCAACACTTTTGTTTTTGTTCCCATTTTAATGTAATGTTGTGAATCGAGTGGCCTGTGTTCGTCGTCCATAACATACGCCTGCCCATACCATAACCCCACCACCACCATGGGCCACTCCATTCACAACATTACCCTAACCCTACCCCTACCCCTCACACCAGATACTGACTGGTTTTCCGACCCCCCCAGACCCCCCCAATAAAGCAAAACTGCACGTTTCAGAGTGGCCTTTTATTGTGGCCAGCCTAAGGCACACCTGTGCAATAATCATGCTGTCTAATCAGCATCTTGATATGCCACACCTGTGAGGTGGGATGGATTATCTCGGCAAAGGAGAAGTGCTCACCATCACAGATTTTTTCAGATTTGTGAACAATATTTGAGATAAATGGTTATATTTTTGTTCAGTGTATATATAGCGCTTTATCAGGTCTTTGTCGACCCCTCAAAAGCACTGTACATTATCACTACCATTCATACATGTGCCACTCGCTCTTCATACACACACATTCGTGCACAATGGCCATTATCGTGAGCAATTGAGGGTTAAGTATCTTGCCCAGGAATACATCGACATGTCGACTACGTGGGCTGGGATCGAACCCACAACCTTCTGATTCAGCCATAGTCGCCCAACTTGTGATAAGAGGTTCAAACTTACTGAAAACATATTGGTTTAAATGATGCACGTAAAACTGCTGTGACATCCCTACTCTGTCCTTGTTACCAAATGCATCGGTTAGAAAAGTGGAAGAATTTGGCAAATTCTCATCATCTAGAAATACTTCAATCAATATTTTAAAATACATCAACGGATATCTGAAGTATACAAACATTTATATATTCTGTGGCATTTTGTGCTTACAATATCGGAAATGTTTTCATACCTACAGAGATCTACAATTTTATTCAAGCTAACGATCCATTTCTTAAAACACAGTATGATATGTTTAAAATAAAGAAAGTAATTACAGAGCTGGAAAAAAAGGGGCACATATTTCTGAGATTAAAGAGAAACGTGCAGAAAAATGGATAAAATAGCAGCATTTTCTTAAACTGTTTGTGTGGTGGCATTTCAGATGTAAAGCCTTCAGTGCATTTGAACCTTTACACCCCTAAAGATCTTTAATATCATCATGTGTCTTTTTTCCAGGAACTACCACGTGTTTTACTACCTGTTGTTGGGAGCTTCAGAGGAGGAGAGGAAGGAGTTCAAGCTGCTGCCGCCTGAAGAGTACTTCTACCTCAAGCAGGTACACACTTCATCCTCTTTCTCTTCGATATACAAATCTGATTTATGACAGTTATTGTACCCTGTTCATCCCCCCCTGTGTGTGTGTGTGTGTGTGTGTGTGTGTGTGTGTGTGTGTGTGTGTGTGTGTGTGTGTGTGTGTGTGTGTGTGTGTGTGTGTGTGTGTGTGTGTGTGTGTGTGTGTGTGTGTGTGTGTGTGTGTGTGTGTGTGTGTTGTGTGTGTGTGTGTGTGGTGTGTGTGTGTGGTTGTGTGTGTGTGTGTGTGTTGTGTGTGTGTGTGTGTGTGTGTGTGTGTGTGTGTGTGTGTGTGTGTGTGTGTGTGTGTGTGGTGTGTGTGTGTGTGTGTGTGTGTGTGTGTGTGTGTGTGTGTGTGTGTGTGTGTGTGTGTGTGTGTGTGTGTGTGTGTGTGTGTGTGTGTGTGTAGATCCTGTATTCAGCCTGTGAGCGTCTGAATGCTGTATTCTCCCAGCTCTCTGTCACATGTGCTCTGCATGTTAATGAAGCAGTCTTTGTTCTCCCTCTCTCCTGTGTATCCCCCCCTCTCTCCTGTATCTCCCCCCCCTCTCTCCTGTATCTCCCCCCCTCTCCCCTGTGTATCCCCCCCCCCTCTCTCCTCACCCTTCTCTTCATTCATGTGTTTTCGTCACCTGTTTGTTTGTCCAGTTCTGCTGTTTTCTTCAGTTTCCATTGAAATGCACTGATTTGTTTCTGGTACAGAATGTAAATCCTCCACACTAGGCTCTCCAATTCAAACAACAAGTCAATACATCAAAGAAAGCCACTATATATATGTATATTAAAAAATAACAGTATTCTCTCAATTAATCAGAGGTCAGTTTTACAATTATAAAAATATCCTTTGTTGACCAAAATTAATCAAAATATTTTTTTTTTTAAATAGACCAAAGGAGAACCGCTTTCATAGTTTCTCCTTATAATAATAATAACAATAATACTTTAAACTATACATACATACAATCTTAAATACAAACATATACCAACAACATGCAACGAAATAAATAAGAAAAGCAAAACAAATCACAAAACTGTTTCCCAGGTCTCGCTAATCGTACCTATTGCTTGGCTCTATTTGATGAAATCTAACAAATAAAACGCTTTGAAAAATACAGAACATTACCCCCCCTACCTTAAATATGGAGGACCCTCAATGTGAAAATGCAAAAAGACGTCGAAGTGGTCAGGGACGAGGTTCAGCTGTTTGGTAATCTGTTTCAAATTTTGCTGTACATAACATTTACACCAGAATGAAACAAGATGGAAGCTAGAAAAGCATTTAAATAATGATGGAAGTATTTCACTTTCCTCTTGCAGTTGCTGCAGCTTTCATTCTCCACCTGAATAATGAACTTACATTTGATTCATTTGTCTTTGTCTTGCAGCAAAACTTTAAGATCGAAGATGAGGAGGACCTGCGGCACGACTTTGAGCGTCTGCAGCAGGCGATGGAGATGGTGGGCTTCCTCCCCGCCACCAAGAAGCAGTGAGTGAACCAGAGACATGATCCCGATAAGACACTTTAGCTGAGGAACCTTCCTAACGGAGTGAAATGACCCGGAAGTCCCTCAGTGGCAGCCATGATAAGAGCCGTTCCAATTCTCTAGATGATAGGAAAGGAGCTTTGAAACTTCCTTTATAACCTCCTTTAGCTTAGGAAACACTGGACCTTCCTTTAGGAAAGGAAAGGAGAAAATGCTGTCCCACAATGCCCTGCGGCCGCAACATTTACCGTCACGCAACATTCGGCCGTTCACGGAAACAACCGATTATGACCGAGAAATGATATCATGAAAGTTAAGCTGCTTATTAAGCATTTTACAACTTATGTGGTAGCTTGCTTTGAACGAGCATCACTATAATAATCAAAGGAGAAATATAAACGTTACTTTTGTACTGAAATGATCAAATAAAGTCTCAGTGTTTACTGAGCTGTGTGGGTTTGAATGGTGATAGGCTAAGGCCTAACACGTTTATAATAAATCCATTTCTATTTATTTGTAAATCTTTTCATATAATCATACGTATCGGGATTCATGTGGATTACGTGTGGACCATAATCATAAAGCATAAAACAACACCATAAGAGCACAGTAGTCACAGTAAAGTAGTCAGTCGGTCTTATTATACATCCATGTAGTCCGCTGTATAGAGAACTGTAGTTTCCCCGCAGCAGACGCACAGTTGTGACGTCCGCTGGCGCATCATTAATACGTCGCATTCTCAAAGCACCGCAGTCTCTTTTCTGAAGTCCTTTTATAATAGATT
Organism: Harpagifer antarcticus; assembly: GCA_902827135.1. Classification (NCBI taxonomy): domain Eukaryota; kingdom Metazoa; phylum Chordata; class Actinopteri; order Perciformes; family Harpagiferidae; genus Harpagifer; species Harpagifer antarcticus. The sequence continues at coordinate 5,485,060 of CADEHL010000677.1, read as the reverse complement.
TTGTTTTGACATTTGGCAGCAAACAATTACACATTGTTTTTCAAGACATAGTAATCGTACATCTTAAGTTTGTCTGTCCGAAATGCCTTTTTCTTTTTTTACACAAAGATCAAATAAAAACAGTAAAAAGTACGAACAATACGAACATTAGGGAGTGTTCAGGACTTCACAGTAAAATCATACATTTGTAAAAAATAAAATCTGGCCTATGAGGTTTTACGAAATCAGTCCACTTTCTCCATCGTGACACAAATAGTTCCAGTTTGTGATTGACAGATGATGTTATCCTCTCCATTTTGTAAATGCCATTGTAATATCCATCCATGCGTTTAAAGTTGGGCTATCTGGTGATAACCACTTCTTTGTAAGAGCTTTTTTTCTCGCCACAAGCAACAGATTTAATACATATTTGACTTTTTCAGTCCATTCTTGAGGTGTGAGTCCAAGGAACAAAGAACTCTCCATGGGCACATGACATTTGAAAATATCTTGTAAGGCTTTATGTATCTCTCTCCAAAAGAGAGTCCTCGGGGTCTTAAAGTATTAAAAGTTGATAAATCAATTTAGCGAAAATTAAGTCTATTAAAAAGTATTAAAGGGCATTTCCCAAGGTATTACATTTTGTATCTTGTTTTCAATAAGTATATAAATGGTCCAAAGAGGTTGTATTCTACAGTGTGCCTGAATGTAATCATGGCGTAGGTGTGTAGTGTGATTCTGTGTAGTTTATCCAAATGGTTGGAAGATAAGGAGGAAGGACAATCAATACTGTATATAGTCAATGTGAGGTAAAGTGTGTCGCCAAGGTAACCGGTTAAAACTCCAAGTGGAGATGAGGTCTTAAAATGTATGGAAAGGGTCTTGAAAGGTTTTACATTTGACTTCAGGATTCCTGCATAGACCCTGGTTTAACAGGGCAGTCCCAGAAAACATGATAATGATTTTCATTTGAATTTCCACATTTTCTCCAGCAGTCTGGAGTGACCACCATAGTGAGACTTCTGAGAGCTATCTTATCAGGCTTTTCCGACCAACTCCCTCCGTTATGTGAACTGGTACATTTCCACTGATATTTCCATATTGTTGTCCATTCCTCCTCAGATATGATAACCCCGCCTCCTTCCTTCTCCCACTTGGATGAAGTCCTTTTGAATTCTCCTATCCACTATCCCTTAACCCCGTGACGTTTCACACAGATACAAAAATAAAAAGTAGAACAAAGAGGCCGTTTAGCACAGCAATAGCTGCATCTGGTGGACTAATGCAGCGGTTTATTAGAAACACTGTGCAGCTCCATACAATGCCTCTATTCAGTCTAATAGTTATTGAAGATAAACAGATGATTGGACAGTAGCGTGTGCAGCTCTCTTCCTGTTGTCGTCATATGACTGCAGAGTCACTGTTTCTTACTCATTCTCTGTGACTGTGTTGCAGGATCTTCTCCGTGCTTTCTGCCATCTTGTATCTGGGCAACGTGACCTACAGGAGGAAGTCGACGGGGAGAGATGAGGGTCTGGACGTGGGACCCCCGGAGGTCCTGGCCACGCTCTCTGACCTGCTGATGGTAACTCACTTGGTGCAGGGTTGGGGATGAAGTGATCATAGAGTCCTTTGTAGCACAGCAAAGTACAAGTGGCAAGCACCTTTAAATACAATCAGATCAAATCTGTGATAAAACCAAAAAGGAATCTATTAAAGTATTAAAGTAGCACCAAGTGATAACAACAGTTTATATGTAATTTAATAGGGCTGTCAGTCAAGCGCTCTCTTTCCCTCTCTCCCTCTCTCTCTCCCCCTCTCCCCCCCGACAGCCTGTCAGTGTCTCATGCAGCTCACTGATCCAGTAATGACTGACCCGACAGTGAAGAATAAATATATTTATAATAACTAGTTTAGCTTGTTCCAGAGGTAGATCAAATAGCTAAGTGTGTCTAACTCTTGTGTGTTTCGCTCCGCTCACCGGTCCGTCACAGCGGGCGGAGCTGCAGGATTTCTGCTTCAAACACGTTGCATTCCGCTATTTTACTGTCTTTTTCGGACACCTTGAAATAATGCCAGACCGGTGAAGCCATGTTGACGAGCTTGTTTTGCCGCACAGAGAATGAGAGATGTATTTTACGTCATGCGATCGGCTCTCGCGATCGGCATGTTTAGAGAGCACCGATCGATCGGTAGAGAGTGAGTATCGGCCGATCGATCGGAGCATCCCTACCATTTGAATGATTTGTATACAATTTTGCAAGTTGTGCAGGTGGGATGATCAAAACAACAACCTCGTAACTTAAAGAACCACCTCAATAAGCAGATAGCAAACATAAAAGCCATGCAATCAAACCAGCAAACATATAGTAAGCGACATATATCGAGCATCCTTCACTGTGACCTTTAACCTGTGTGTTTCTGTCAGGTTGAAGAGGAGCTGCTGGTGGAGGCGCTGACGAAGAGGAAAACAGTGACGGTTAACGACAAGCTGATCCTCCCCTACAGCCACTCTGAGGTAAACTCTGACACATTACTGCAACACTGTCCAACGACACATTATATGTTGGCTTTGTAGTGTTGCTATTTAAACTTAAAGGTCCCCTGTTATACTGTTTTTCATCAGCATATTACAGCTCTCAGATATATACAGAACCTGTCCCTGATTGGCTGAAACACCAAACGGATCATTGCAGCATTACCCATAACCCCCTCTGTTTCAGCCCTGTTTCCAAAGTGCTGATTCTCTGTCTGTTACTTTAGATGAAAATAAGGAGCCCCTCCCCACGCCCCTCTAAGAGACATTTAGTTAGAAAGAACACAATGGTGCTCTAGGAGGAGATTCAGGTGATAAGGTGGGGGTGGGGGGTTACCTTGGTTGCTGATTGGCTAATGGTTACACAAGCCAAAACATCGTTATGACATCACAAAGTGGCCCAAATCTGATCAGCTCATTTTCAGACAGGTTTTTATAGAAATGGATCAAAAAGAGAGAGAATCTTTGTTCCTGAAACTTTCAGAGTCTCTTTCCACAGAGGGGACACAAGTGGATTTTGCTTCCACATAGTACTTTTCCACCTCAGAAGAATCTTCTCCTTTGATCTGTTATTAATTATTTCCCTCACATTTCCCCCCCCCCTCAGGCGATCACAGCCAGAGACTCCATGGCCAAATCTCTGTACAGCGCCCTGTTCGACTGGATCGTCCTGCGCATCAATCACGCTCTGCTCAACAAGAAGGACATGGAGGAATCTGTCCCCGTAAGACACACACACACACACACACACACACACACACACACTCACACACAGAGGGCTGCACGATTTGTATTGCAATCATTTAGACTGATACTGCAATTTGATGTATTTTTTTGTGAAACAGTGAAAATAAGAGAGTTCCTCAGCTTACGTACCTTAAAAAACCTAATTTTGATGTGACTGTACATCATTAAAAGCTATAAATATTATTATTTCCGGTACGATAAGTGTTCATTCCCCTTCTTGCTCCCCTCCCCCAGTGTTTGTCCATCGGCGTCCTGGACATCTTTGGCTTCGAGGACTTTGAGACCAACAGCTTCGAGCAGTTCTGCATCAACTATGCCAACGAGCAGCTGCAGTATTACTTCAACCATCACATCTTCAACCTGGAGCAGGTGAGTGCTCTCCTTCCTCTCCCAACACACCCTACCCCTCAATGGGAGGATCCTCTCCTGTGATTCTCTCTTACGACTCTCCTCCCGCTCTGTGTGTATATATGAATGGACTGCTTTGGCGGTGACTCACCCAAACATGAAGGCTTGTTCATGATCTTATCTGCTCTCGACAGGAACACAACGTTGGATTTATTGTTCAAATATTTACTCGTAGAAGTTTGTTTCACATTTCTACACATCAATATGTCCAGGAAAGAGATCATGAGTCAGGATGTGTCAACGTGACTTTATGAGCTCACTAACCAACGTCTTTTGTCCTGACTCATGCAGGAGGAGTACCAGGCGGAGGGAATCACGTGGCACAACATCGACTACACCGACAACGTGGGCTGCATCCACCTGACCAGCAAGAAGCCCACCGGCCTGCTCTACCTGCTGGACGAGGAGAGCAAGTAAGAAACAGGCCTTCACACTGCTGCTATCTTATGCTCTACACTTTTGTTTTGTATGAACCAAATCAATACAAATCAAACGGACAAACCAGTAGAAGAAACAATTCAAGTGTCTGTATCCCACCATCACCATTTCGTTTCAATATCTCAATATGGACCAGTGCAATATCCAAATTGCCGGAAGAACAATATTTATTAAAGGCTAAATAGAGAGGCGAAGTCCCGCCCATCTACCTCCGACCCATGGGACCTTATTTCGGAAAAATTATGTATTGAAGTCAATGGAGAGCAAAAGATAATTTTCTCTCTCCATTGACTTCAATACATAATTTTTCCGAAATAAGGTCCCATGGAGCTCCCCGGAAAGGGAGGGACTTCGCCTCTCTATAGGCGTTAAAACACATTTGTCTTGCAACCAGTAATATTCTAAACTTGTAGGCTGAACTTCAAACAAAGCCAAGAATCCCACACCCTTTTTCATTCATCTCAGTTTTTTTTTACATCATCAGTGACTCATCTCCTCTTCCTCTCCTCTTCCTCCTCCTCTCTGTGCCCATCCTGCAGCTTTCCCCATGCCACAGATGAGACGTTATTGGCCAAATTCAAGCAGCAGCACCAGGGGAACAAATACTTTGTCTCCACCCCGGTCAGGGAGCCCGCTTTCGTCATCCAACACTTTGCTGGGAAAGTCAAATATCAGATCAAGGTAGGAAGTGGACTCTATCATAAGTAGCAGGTTTCAATCTGCCGTTTTTACCGGGTTCAATTCTACCGTTTGACACATTGACAGAGACCATTTGTGTGATCATTTTTGAATCTACCAAGGATTTCCGTGAGAAGAACACAGACCACATGCGTCCGGACATCGTGGCGTTGTTGCGCAGCAGCGACCGGGCGTACGTGCGTCAGCTGATCGGGATGGACCCGGTGGCCATGTTCCGATGGGGGATCCTCCGAGCCACCGTCAGAGGCCTCGCTGCTTTCAACGAGGCGGGGCGCAACTGGGCCGCCAAAACCTCAGGTATTTCTACTTGAATGTATTCATTTAAGACAATGCTTTTATTTATTTAGTGATATAGGAGTTACAAGACAAGTGCATACAAGTACAGTGTCACAACTACACAGAAGACAATAAGGAGCATTTACAAGTGAAGACAAATAACAAAATATACATGGAGGCAAAAAGTGTGTGTGTGTGTGTGTCCTAGCATTACTATACTTGTGGGGACCTAAATCTGTTTACACAGTCACGTGTGGGGTCTCGCCTCACACACACACCCCCCCCACACATCCACCCCCCACACACACACACACACACCTCCAATTTGTCCCCATAAGGGGAATCATTAATTTTAGGGTGAAGACTTGGTTAGGGTTAGGGTAAGGGTTAGGGTTAAGCATGTTATGGTTAAGGTTAGGATAGGTCTCCAGGAAATGCATGTAAGTCAATGTAATGTCCCCTGAAGTGATTTATACATGGTGTGTGTGTGTGTGTGTGTGTGTGTGTGTGTGTGTGTGTGTGTGTGTGTGTGTGTGTGTGTGTGTGTGTGTGTGTGTGTGTGTGTGTGTGTGTGTGTGTGTGTGTGTGTGTGTGTGTGTGTGTGTGTGTGTGTGTGTGTGTGTGTGTGTGTGTGTGTGTGTGTGTGTGTGTGTGTGTGTGTGTGTGTGTGTGTGTGTGTGTGTGTGTGTGTGTGTGTGTGTGTGTGTGTGTGTGTGTGTGTGTGTGTGTGTGTGTGTGTGTGTGTGTGTGTGGTGGTGTGTGTGTGTGTGTGTGTGTGTGTGTTACGGGGACAGATTCCTCCATGTCCTTCTTGTTGAGCAGAGCGTGATTGATATTAAATGAAACGGCTGCAATCACATGACTCTGATCCCATTTAAATCTACTTACAAGCCTACTCGTGATTGTTTTTCTCGTAAATAATAAGTATTAATTGTTTTTGTTTCAGGTGTTGTCCGTCCAATCTCCAGAACTCCTTTAGGAGAGCTTCAGCGATCCAATGCCCCGGTGGACCGAATGTACAAGTAAGTCATATTTAATAAAAATGTGAATGTTTTGTTGGATTTTTTAAGGTGTCTTTCCTCTGGAGGATCCGTCTGCACCTGTGTGCGTGGAGGCAGACTGTTTAATACCCCTTCTTCCATGATTCACACACTGGTTATTGTTGGTGTGAATATAATGAAGCCGCATCTTTCCCCTCCTCTTATAAACTGAAGGTGAAGGAAACTTTAATCACTTTTACCCCGTGGTGCTGGATGAGATGAAGAAGGAAAATATCAGAGACACATAAACAGTTAACCTGATTTACTTTAAAGGTCCCCTATTATACTGTTTTTCATCAATATATTATAAGTCTCAGATATATATATATATATATATATATATATATATATATATATATATATATAGGAGGAGATTCAGGTGATAAGGTGTCGTTATGACATCATCAAGTGGCCAAAATCTGATCAGCTCATTTTCAGACAGGTTTTTATAGAAATGGATCAAAAAGAGAGAAAATCTTTGTTCCTGAAACTTTCAGAGTGTCTTTCCACAGAGGGGACACATGTTGATGTAGAAGAGACATGAAGAAGAGGGGACACATGTTGATGTAGAAGAGACATGAAGAAGAGGGACACATGTTGATGTAGAAGAGACATGAAGAAGAGGGGACACATGTTGATGTAGAAGAGACATGGAGAAGAGGGGACACATGTTGATGTAGAAGAGACATGAAGAAGAGGGGACACATGTTGATGTAGAAGAGACATGAAGAAGAGGGGACACATGTTGATGTAGAAGAGACATGAAGAAGAGGGGACACATGGTGATGTAAAGGAGACATGAAGAAGTGGATTTAGCATAATAGGTGACCTTTAAGGACATGAATCACAGCTTTTACGCCACCTTGACCAATGATCCTCCTTCAGCTCATCTCCTTTCCTCTCCTGGTGACCCCCCCCCCCCCCCCCCCCTGTGTGCGGTTCTCTCCCCTCCACAGACGAGCCTCTATGCTTGATTTCTGCTTTGATCACTCAGAGGAGCGCCCTCTAGATGCCTTTGAAGACATCTTTGCTAGCTTTGAGAGTAAGAAGTAAGTGCATCTGGTGGACAGGAGGAAGGAGTGAAGACATGGAAAGGAAATGGGTTTTATTTCTGGAAACAGACACCGGTTTGTTCTATTTTCTGAGTTTGCTCCCATCTAAAAAAACATTGGAATATCCTTTTAAATATATGTTTTAAAACCTCTGAACCACAAGCAGTTGCAGGACATCCTCTCACATTTCACTCACTGTGGCTTTGCTTTCAGTCCCTCGTTGGAAAAAGCACAATTATGGCAAGAAGAAAGGAGAACTCAAAATGTCCTCGGTGCAGCTTTAATAATGCACTCCAAAAATTGGAATGAAATCTAATTATTCCTAAATCCATTTCGCAAATCCCCAGAGTTATAGTGGGGGAAATGGCTGTTCTATATTTTAAACACACCAAGCTATTTAGATGATTACAGTTTCACCTTCAACCTCTCTTTTTCCTTCCTATTATAAGTAAACATCCTGTATTTTCATCTGACTGTTGGTTTCAGTCATGGGTTTCATGGCTTTTCAACTGCTCTGAAAAGGCCAGAATTTAGTGTGTTCATTACACGATCTAGGGCACATGTGTCAAACTCAAGGCCCGGGGGCCAAATCAGGCCCTTGGTGGATTTAATTTCGGCCCGCAGGATAATTTGTAATTACTATTAGATCTGGCCCGCCGGTATATTGCACGCACACCTTCACTCCACCCTGAGGGTCTCCTCAGCTCAGAGCCTGAGCCCAAACATTGATGACCTTGCACCCAAGATGAGATGCCAAGTATCTGAACTAGCATCACAGAGCAGCACACTGAGTTCAAAGGATGCTTCCTTCTGCACTTTCTCTCTCACGACAACAGGGCATGTTTGGTTTTCTCTTTGAGGGGAATAGTTTTGTTGAAGCTGTTGTTGGCCTGTGATCATAAGAAATGACTCTGGAGAAGCTGCAGATAGAGCCATAAGAAATGAATGCAACTGATTGTTTAATGTTGTTTTTATAGGCAATAATTTAAGCTTTGTTAGTTCCAGGATTAATATGTGCAATAAGTTCATTTCAATACGTTCTGCAATAAACATTGAACCAGTCCGGCCCTCCACTAGTACCCGTTTTTTTTATTTTGGCCCACCCCTGCTCTAGGGAGTGCAGATCTGATAATTGTGTCAACATATTGAAAGAGACAAGTAGAATAAATAGATTTTATTGAAATATTTGAGCTTAGATTTGTCACATTTCCTGACAGAAGTGCCCGTAACACATGATTCATTCAAACAGCATCTAAAAGTTAAACAATAATGTAAATTTTTACCGATTCTGGCTCAGATAAATGGCTTATTTTGTAGCAATTTTTTAAAAGAAATTGGCTTTTTAAACCCTCTGGTGGGTTTGTTTAATGAATATGAATATATCTTTATTTGTCATCATACAAAGCACAACGAAATTTCCTTGTCAACTCTCACTGCGGTAAAAAATAGACACAATAAATAAATAAGAGTGGTAAAAGCAGAGGTAGTAGCGATGACAGTGCAACGAGATACCATTCAGTGTCAATGTGCATATTTACACTAACAGTCTAAATATATATTAGTAAAATAGCCATAAGTATGTCTAAATAGTAGTATTTAAGAGGGTTAATGAATCCAAACCAAACAGGTTTCATCACAGAGGGTCAAGTTTGTTGAATATTGCGATGTCTGCTTCTATAATAATGAAAGTAGAGGAGGAAGTTCAGTACACCAGTATAACACAGTGCAGAGAAGTCGCCCTTTACCTTCCCTCTCGGTCTCCTGTAGCCGTGATATCCGCTCTCCGTCCTCACGCTTATTATTCCTGCTCCACAGAACAGGAAGGTGTTGTTCCTGGCCTTCTCTGATTAGCCACCCCGATTACTTACATCAACTGTGGAGCTCACACACACACACACACACACACACACACACACACACACACACACACACACACACACACACACACACACACACACACACACACACACACACACACACACACACACACACACACACACACACACTCACAGGTCTCAAGTTAAACAGACAAAAGGAATTAGGGGAGCTTTCTCAGAATGGAACCAAACCAGGGAGAATATTTTTTAGATTTTTCAGCCCTCTGAATCTTGATCGTACACCTCCTGGTTTCAGATTAGAATAAATTAGACCGGATTAGATGTAGTCTTTTACCCCAAAATGTGACAACAGCAGGTTAAAACAATATACATGACACACATGAGTTAAAAATGACATATATCAGATTACATTACATTAGATTAGAATAGATTGGATTGGATACACTTTATAGATCCCATATTTGGATTTATTTTTTTAAAAACAGTAAATAAAATACCTATTAACCCTAACCCACTTTATTAGACTTTCCTGCTACCACTAAATAAACTATAAACATAGGATAATTAAATATACATTTCAACAGTACAACAGTGTATTTCCTTCTAGTATCTATAGAATAAGCAATATAAATAATACAAAATAAGTCAGTGTAAACTAAAATAGACTAAATACTTATTAAATAAAGATTTTCAATTGAAAAGTTCTGAAATTACAGGGTAATTTTTTAAAAGAACAGCACCTGAATGAAGTGGAATATTTCTACACATTAATAAAGTATAAGAATATAATTAGTTTTTATAAGACTAACCAGATCTGAAACACGAGGTGTAGAGGTCAGATTCACTGGGGCTCATTTTCTGTGTGTGTGTGACCCATCGTTCACTTCCTGTTTCATGCTCAGTCATGGTGGTAAGTATAGAGACGTGTTGCATGGACCAGCTTTCAGACTCTCACCAGACCCATTCTCTTGTGTAACACCAGCTCCAATTGAGGACTGAAAATCCAAAAACCTCACCGTCACTCAGAGAGTAACCCCCCCCCCCCCCCCATCACCCCCCAGCATGGAAAAAGATGGCCGACCACATTGAGCCTCAAATCTGCATGTTAACTACCACAGAGGCAGGGAGATAGGGGGTTAAAGACCCCTACATGCTCCAATCCATCGTGTGTGTGTGTGTGTGTGTGTGTTTTAGGGCTGTACCGAATATCTTTATTAAAAAAAATTGAAGATTATTTTTTTCTTAATTGTCAAATGAAGCCTGGAAAGTGTTATCTGAATATATGTATGGTGGCATCAACCTGGTAAAAATATATACATGTATATTTGGTATTAGGGCCCGTCCACACGGCGGCGTGCGTTGAAGCTTAATTTTCGCTTACTTTGAATGGCGTGACGTCACTCTTTGCCGAACTGTATTGTGGTTCCGTCGCGGCGCTTTGAGAAAAGTTCAACTTTTCAAGCTTCAACGGAGGCGTCAGCCAATCAAATCATATGCCAGTACAAGCTCTAGCCAATCAAACCGCGTGCTTGTGTGTCCGGGGCGGGAGATTAATGTGATTGGTTGTTGGTCGTGCTTCAGACACGCCCACCGGCAAGCACGCCGCCGTGTGGACACTCCGTTACATATTTCTGTGTTCTGGTTATATAAATTGAATGTATGATGCTGTTAGATGGCTGCTTCATTGCGCCGTTAAAACAGATTCTCTACACAATCATCATGAAAGACATAGTGTCCTTCAAAATGTCAAAAGCATTGAATTCGTTAAGCTTAAAAAAAGCCTTTAATTGGTAATAGATGTCTTAAAACTATTTTTGAAAAGTCTAAAAAATGCGAAAATATCTCAAGTATTGCTTTATAAGTCAATGTGAAGATAATTGGTTACATATTTTTAAAACAAAAATACCAAATGCCTCTCACATGATCAGATCCGGATTGGAGGACATTTCGATTGTACTTCTGTTTTGAAGTATTCGGTACAGCCCTTATCTTTGTTCAGTCTTATCAATGATCTGGCAGCATGGTTGGGTGGTGGAGTGTGTCTTCTTGTGGTTTCTGTGTACATAAACATGAAGTATGAGAGAAAACACTCTGTGGTTCATTCTTCACGGATGAGCAGAGCATGATGTTCCTCCTAAGACCCAGCTTCCTGTGTTTGGTATCTGTGGTGGTGTGTTTTCTCCTAAGGTGACCTAACCGTGGTGTTCAATCTGCTGCAATGTCCTTCCTCTTTTTGTCGGTCCCTCCGTCTCCTCACTGGGTGTGTGTGTGTGTGATCAGAGACATGCATGCAGAGATCATCAGCTCCATTAAGAGCTTGCAGCTGGATGGAGACGACCCTCGTAAGCTGCTGCAGTCCTGGGGTCGGCTCCGCTTCCCCCGACACCTCCTCCAGTGAGTCTGCAGACAGACCTGGCCTCAGCTACGCTCCAGAATTACCCCCAAACAAACATGGAGAATGTTCACCGCTCATTTTCACTCACTAACCAGCCATAACTAGTCTTAGCTGTCACATGTTTAGCCACCTTTCTCAATGGATCATCAACTAAAGATGTCCCAACACCAGCTTTTCTTTACCGATATCTGAACTTGGGTTTCATCTAATACCGAGTACAGATTTTATACTTAAAAACAAAAGTATGAATATATATAATGCTGCACAACTAACTTAAATGTATGGATTCAGCAATATGGACTGGTGCAATATCCATACGGCATTATTGGAATAGGTGCTGCAGATATGTTCCGGTCTATAAATCGTAGTTTGCAAAGTTAAAAAAGCATAATCTATTTGGTAGAGATCGTCAAAAGAAACCACACCACGGTCTTTTTAAAATATTTCATATATATTGTGAATAATGTTTCAAAAATAACAATTCGCTGCAAATTAAGAACCATATTGTAGTCAAAATATTATCTATTACTTATTTGTTCCAAATCGTACAGCCCTTAAAATACCTATTATTGTTGTATTAGCTGTATACTACTGTAACACGTAATATAATACATATATATATGTATATTCGATCATTTTAAACATGAATACCTTCAGAAAATGATGGTCTTTCAATATCTAGTCAGTTATAACTAAAAAATAGGGACAGACGCAACAGAGATGAAAGGAAGCGAGATGGCTCACATTTGAGCTACGAACAGTATCACTTCTGGATTGGTTGTGGATCACGTAGCAAGTGACTCGTATTGTTGTTGTTCTGCAGTGTAAACAAACTGATCAACGATACGATAACGTCATATCAAACCAGTTCACAGCCTCCATTTTTTGGCAATACCAAATTAAGCACTTTTAGGCTGTTTGGGAGACATTCCCCATTCTCGTATCTTTATCTAAACAACTCTTATCATTTGCGTCTCATGAGCTTGTATCCAATAAAAACATTGAACGCTCTCCTGCTTCTTCTGCAGACGTTACATTATTGGCGTTGTTTGGAGACACTGTCGAGTTTATTTGAAGGATGGAGCTGAAATGCCTTAAATACGTTCATTTCTGCTGCATGAGCATCATCGGAAAGCTGCTGCTGGCATGTGAAGTCTTATTTCCAAACGGCCTCTCGGCATGTTAGAATTCCACATGGAAACAGATTCAAGCAGGATATGAATTTATGGCTCTCTTTATGTAGCGATGCAAGAGAGCATGTCTGTCTGCGAATGGTGAGTCTCTGCTGAGCTGATTTCTTTAGATGTCATCTCATCTCCTGCAGAAAACCCTCTCCTCCTTCATCATCGTCTTCCTCCCTTTCCATCCTCACCCTCTCACTCATTCTCTGCCCGTCATTCATCCCGTCCTCCAGGTGCGACCCTGGATTTCATCGCAGCGCATGAAGGAGTCAGCCGTCCGTACTAACCCGGCTTCACACGCTCCATCTACTACTTCTCCATCATCGCTCCTCAGGCCTCCAACGCTTCAGTCTCTTTAACTCACCCTCTGTCTCTCTTCCACAGGAAAAACAAGAACGCCAAACAGAGGCAGGTCATCCCCAAGGTAAACACCAGTAGAGAGGGGAGAGCCTTTGTTCAGGGGCAGATACATACTATGTGTTATAACACGGTTTGAAAGGATTTCTCTTGTTTGCTGTCCTATTAAAATCATATTTATTGCTGCAACAATGAGTCCATCAACAGGAAGACAAACGGCAACTATTACGATAGAGAGGCGAAGTCCCTCCCTTTCCGGGGAGCTCCATGGGACCTTATTTCGGAAAAAGTATGTATTGAAGTCAATGGAGAGAGAAACATTATCTTTCGATCCCGTTTGAATTGTGCCACGAATTACACATATGATGTTTGTCAATTAAAAAGATAATTTTGGGCTCCCATGTGTCGTAAAACTGTGAAACCGCTCAATGAACTACATCTCCCATCTCGCACCACACACCAAGACGCCGTCACGTTGGAACATTTCACTTCTTTCTCTCAGAACGAGGCGGAAAATATTGGGCACGTTCAGAGCTGTACACACACACAGGGCAGGGGGAGTTAGTCGGTTCCTAAGAGCCAGCATGCGGGACCGGGACTCTGGGATTTGTAGTCTTTCTAGTTGCGTATTTTTCATCGTCTTATATTTCAACAGTTTTACGACAAACTGTGACTTTTTTGACATGGAAATTATCTTTTAAATTGACAAACATCATGTGTGTAATTCGTGGCACAATTCAAACGGGATCGAAAGATAATCTTTCTCTCCCCATTGACTTCAATCCATACTTTTTCTGAAATAAGGTCCCATGGGTCGGAGGTAGAAGTGCGGGACTTCGCCTCTCTATTGGTTATTTGTAATTTAAGTAGTTTTTCACGCAAACATGTAATGAAATGTTCTCAGCATCTCAAATATACAGATTTCCTGCTTAGTGCTGTTTTGATATCATATTAAAGAGAATATTGTTGGGGTTTGGACTGAAACATGACATTTAAAGACATCACTTTGGATTGGATGGACATTTTTAGCTTTTTTTAAATGATATCTTATAGAAAATATCACCAGATGAATCGATGGAGAAAGTAATTTGTGGTTGCAGCCCTGATCATGATTAAAGAGAGCAAGTTGAATATTTGAAAACCAGAATTTGAGAAAACAAGTGTCATATTTGACGGAGTATAAATGACTGATGTTTTCCTGATTCCTGCTGTTCAGAGTTTGCTGGACTCTCGCTCTCTGAAGTTCATCGTGAGCCTGACGCTGCACGACCGCACCACCAAGTCTCTGCTGCACGTTCACAAGAAGAAGAAACCCCCGAGCATCAGCGCTCAGTTCCAGGTAATCACCTCCAGCATATACCCCACACACACACACACACCACACACACACCATACTCACACACAAAACACACACACACACACACAAAACACACACTCACACACACACGAACGCCACACCCACAACACACACAAAGACACACACACCAGACAAACACACACACACACACAACCACACACACAAACAACAACAGACAAACACAACCCAAAACCAACACAACACCACACACACCACCACAAAACAAACCAAAAACACACACACACACAACAGCACACCACACAAACACAAACCACCACACACCGACCAACACACAAACACACACACCACAAACACACACAACACACAAACACACACACAAACACACCCACACACACACACACACACACACACACAAACACACACACCCACACACAACACACCACACACACACAACCACATCACACACACACAACACACCACACAACACCACACACACACACACACCACCACACACACACACACACACACACACACACAACACCAGAGCACACACAAACACACACACACACACAACAAACACACACACGCACACACACACACAAACACACAACACATACACACACACACACACACAGACACCACACACACACACACCACCCACCACACCACACACGCACACACACGCACACACACACAACACGCACCACACACACACACCCACACCCGCACACCACACCACACACAAACACACACACCACACACACACACACACAAAACACACACTCACAAAACACACACACACACTCACACACGGACGACACACACACATCACACACAAATCCACACATCAACTACACCACACACACACACAACAAGCACCCCACCAACCAAACACACAACACACACACACACACACACACACACCACACTACACACACACACACAGAGACACACACAACACACCACCACACACCACACATCACCACACACACACCACTCACACACACCCACACACACACACACACACACACACCAACACACCACACACCACACACACCACACACCAACACACACACACAAACACACACACACAACACACACACAACACACAACACACACACCACACACACACACACAAACACACACACACAAAACACATACACAAAACACACACAACACAACACACACATACACACACACCATACACACACACCATACACACACATACACAAAACACACACACACACCACACACACACACAAAACACACACACAAAGCACAAACACAAAGCACAAACACACAACACACCACACACACACAAAACACACACACTCAAAACACACACACATCAACACACACACACCACACACAAAACACACACACAAACACACACACACCACACACACACCACACACACATACACAAAAGACACACACACACAAACACACACACACACAAAACACACACACATACACACACAAAACACACACCACACGCACACACAAAACACGCACACCTAGAACCTTCATCAAACCCCTCTCCTCCTTCTCTTCAGACGTCTCTGACCAAACTGTTGGAGACCCTAAACAGAGCCGAGCCTTTCTTCATCCGCTGCATCCGCTCCAACGCCGAGAAGGTACGGTCTTATTGTTCTTTAATATGATTTGATTACATTGGTTTACTTGGTTTAATGAATACTGACATTTTCTTTTAGCTTAAAGACAGAAAAAGGCGGAATCTGAAGTGTAAATGGAAGCGGTGCAATCACCTTTCATAGCTGGCAAACAAACCTCGGGGCTCTTTTGCATGATGACATTATCTTAGTAAAATTAAATATGACAATTTCAAAATAAGCTCAGATCACAATTCTCATTTATAGTGATGATGATGTTTCTGTGAGTTGGTAAATGTTGGTATCTAAAAGGTATGGATGTAAGCTAATAAGCCTGTGGTCGTCCTGAGCAGAGGGAGATGCATCTGGACGAGGCGTTGGTGCTGCAGCAGCTGAGATACACAGGAATGCTGGAAACGGTTCGCATCAGGAGGTCAGGCTACGGAGCCAAGTACACATTCCAGGTACTGTACACATACTCTTTCAACATACTAATGATAAGGAGGATAGAAACTGATGCAATACTACAACGCGTGGAAACTATTTCTGGGGTTGAATACTCAAAGTTTATTTACCATTTTAAACAAATGGCAAATATCATAACATTTCACAATTTGTACTGAGGTGACAAGTTCTGTGATATATAATCTGTTCCAAACGGCATATATTATTTTATACTTTTAGTACATACTCACAATTGTCCTTACAAATTACGTACTGTTGCGATGCAGTATGCATACTAGTTAGACAAAATATTTAGTTCCACGATCCATTTTGAACTGAGACCCTCGTATATCTAATATCTGCATACTGCAAAATACTGCCGGATAGAGAAGAACATTTTGGTATTTTTAGGTATTATGCCTTTGATACACGAAGTACACTAAGTACACAGCTTGGACTAATGTACAGAAGGAGCTGAAACTCTCAGATGTAATCACTATGGGGGAATTCTGGTAGATGTGAGTGCTCGTATATCCAAAAATCGTTTTAAATGTTGCCAGTTTTTAATGATTTTTAATAGTTATTTTGCACATTGACTGGTGAATATACCATTTTATTTGTGTTTTACAGCTGTATTGTCTGTGTTTTATCTGTTGTAACTTCGTTCATGCTGCCCTTCTTGGCCAGGTCACTCTTGGAAAAAAGAGTTTAATCTCAATGAGTCTTTTACCTGGTTAAATAAAGGATATATATATAAGGGAATTTACTGAACATTTTTCTTACATAGTGAAGCGTTTCCCTATTTTCAGACTTGTTCAGAGAAAAGATTTGAAACTGAAATAATCCTTTTGTCAAGGCGGAGTCATCGTGTTGAAATCCAGTAGTTTTGGTAGATTGCCTCCTTTAGCTGAAAGAAACGGTCATGTAAATGTTGAGCTATTAATATCTAACAACAGGGGGTCCGCGGGGTCTTAAAAAGTATTACAAGTTGATAAATCAATTTAGCGAAAATGAAGCCTATTAAAAAGTATTAAACGGCATTTTCCAAGGTGTTACATTTTGTAGCTTGTTTTCAATAAGTATATGAATGGTCCAAAGAGGTTGTGTTCTACAGTCTGCCTGAATGTAATCATGGCGTAGGTGTGTAGTGTGATTCTGTGTAGTTTATTGATGGCATCCCGTTGGGTTTGACGTCATCTGAACAGGACGTCGCAAGCTCACTGCTTGATAGCGCGCGAAGCTCTGTTTACGCCGGTTGCTAAGCAACATCGTTATGGGGAAATGCAAGTTTGCGTCCAAATGGTTGGAAGATAAGGAGGAAGGACAATCAATACTGTATATAGTCAATGTGAGGTGAAGTGTGTCGCCAAGGTAACCGGTTAAAACTCCAAGTGGCGATGAGGTCTTAAAATGTGTGGAAAGGGTCTTAAAAAAGGTCTTGAAAGGTTTTACATTTGACTTCAGGATTCCTACATATACCCTGCATATTGTACTTCAGGTTTGGACCATTCATCTCAACCACAGAAGCTCTTTCTCTAACAGTCCATACATTTCTAATTTGTGTTTGTCTCTTTCTTGTCCCTGCAGGAGTTCATAGAGCAGTTCAGGGTTTTGCTGCCGAAGAACACGGCCGCCTCTAAAGAGCACATCTCCGCGCTGCTGGGGGAAAAGATGGGCCTGGACCACACCACGTACCAGATAGGCAAAACTAAGGTCCACCACCGAGTTTATTCCTTTATAACGCCTTATAAACTCCCTTTATTCCTTGTGTTTGCTCATGTTTCCTTCCCTGGTGTCTTCTCTGTGTTCAGGTGTTTCTAAAGGAGCTGGAGCGCCAGCAGCTGCAGGACACGCTGCACAAAGACGTGATGAGGAAGATCATCTTCCTCCAGCGCTGGTTCAGAGGCCGCCTGCAGAGAAAGGAGTTCCTGGACATGAGACAGGCCGCCATCTTGATTCAGGTAAACACAGACACAACATTTACTTATGGAGGCTTGTATATGGGCATTAGGAGAGAACTGAAGTATATTACTAATACTAGCAAGCCACGTGAATGTCAAATACATTTCATATGCTAAACTAACGGCCAGGATCCGTTGACTTTTCTGAATATTGGGTTTCAGGTTAGAATGTTCCAAAGGGGGGGCTCCTTTAGCATGAAACACTTTGAATAACTGAAGAGTACGTTAAAAAATAAAGTAGAAAGAAAGTGAGGTCAATGATTGAGAGTCAGAGCTAAACATTTCAGATGTGTATATCTCACACTAACTTTAATTCATGTGTTTTTAAATGCCATTTTATAATATGTTTCTTAAAGGTCCCCTATTATGCAAAATCCTCTTCTTCATGTCTCTTCTACATCAACATGTGTCCCCTCTTCTCCATGTCTCTTCTACATCAGCATGTGTCCCCTCTTCTTCATGTCTCTTCTACATCAGCATGTGTCCCCTCTTCTTCATGTCTCTTCTACATCAGCATGTGTCCCCTCTTCTTCATGTCTCTTCTACATCAACATGTGTCCCCTCTTCTTCATGTCTCTTCTACATCAACATGTGTCCCCTCTGTGGAAAGAGACTCTGAAAGTTTCAGGAACAAAGATTCTCTCTCTTTTTGTCCTGATCCATTTCTATCAAAACCTGTCTGAAAATGAGCTGATCAGATTTGGGCGACTTTGTGATGTCATAACGATGTTTTGGCTTGTGTAACCATTAGCCAATCAGCAACCAAGGTAACCCCCCCCCCCACCTTATCACCTGAATCTCCTCCTAGAGCACCATTGAGTTCTTTGTAACCAAATGTCTCTCAGAGGGGCGTGGGGAGGGGCTCCTTAGTTTCATCTAAAGTAAGAATCAGCACTTTGGAAACAGGGCTGAAACAGAGGGGATTATGGGTAATGCTGCAATGATCTGTTTGGTGTTTCAGCCAATCAGAGACAGGTTCTGGATATATCTGAGACCTGTGATATATTGATGAGAAACAGTATAATAGGGGACCTTTAATGCTCTTAATGTCTTTCATTTTTGTAAAGCACTTTGAATTGCCTTGTGTTGAAAGGTGTGTTATAAATAAACTTGCCTTGCTGACTGTGTCCTGTCTCCTGTTAGCGTGCGTGGCGCAGGTTCTGCAGAGAGGAGCAGCGGCGCCGCGCGGCCTCTCTGATCCAGGCCGTGTGGAGAGGACACCGACAGAGAGCGGAGAACGAGCGCCAGAGACAGAGAGTCACCAAAATACAAGCTCTGGTCCGAGGACACTCAGCACGCAGGAGGTAACCAAACCTGAGAGAGGTCACTGAAGACAACATTTAAACACATGTCTAGTTCAGAATCGTGTCAATTCTGTCAGCTAGTCTTTTTTTATTCGGTCTTTGTCATTGGCAAACCAAGTGCTCAGCCAAGAGCACAAAGTTCCTGAAATCAGTGGGTCATTACTTTATCTGCAAAAAGTTAAACAGTGCGAAAAATCCTGATTCAAGTGAAGCATACAAGATTGCCAAGAATTTGGCATTGAGGGATTGACGTGATTTACCACAGAGAAGCTCTATTTCAGGGGTCGGCAACCCTAGGCACGCGGTACCGTAACCAGTGGCACACTATAGGAATAAGTGTGCAAAATATCTAAATTGTACTTTCGGATCCTGAACGAGACCGACGCCAGAGCGCGTCTCCCGTTACCTGCAGAAGGAAGCCATGCACGAAACGCAGCGCAGAAGTATAACTTCTAGGCCCGGCTCTCTTTAACTCCAGTCGACTTGCTGCTGCTTTCCTCCGTGGTGAAACGATCAGAGGTGAAGTGCTGCCGGGGCGCGCCGGCTGCACTTCACAAATTACAGTAGGCTCCCCATAAGGAGCTGTCCAAGTGCCGCAGTCTTTGCGTGGCTGTGTCTTTAGTTGAGAGCCCAGTGGCGATCTGCTCATCTCTCATCGAAAAGAATATCCTACACAGGAGTGGACTGGCCATCTGTGTGTTCTGGAGAATCACAGAACGGACGGTCGTCATTATTATTACCAATTATTTAAATGTATTTAAACCATGGATGTATAATAAGAACTGGATACAGCGTGGGAGGCGCATGAAGACAAAATGGCCCAACTTTTGAGAGAGCGAAACGTCACGAAAGTAATTATATAATCTTATTTTGCATCCATGGGTAAAGGTAAAACTCATGTAGTACTGAACACGTCACATGTGGGTTAGATCCGAGGAAAATAACTCTCAGAATAACGTTATTAGCACATTTTACAACTTGAGGACTGAATGTTTTTAATAAGGGCTATACTAATGTTCATACTGGGTAGTTTATTTAGTTTCAAAAAAATTATCCAACGATTTACAGACGTCTCTTTCCCAATGTTAGTCTATGGGAAAAAGTGTTTCCGGGCCCAGCGACTGATACAGAAGTGTAGTACAATAGTGTTCATTTTATATTCCTTTTATCACACACACACACACACACACACACACACACACACACACACACACACACACACACACACACACACACACACAATATTATCTTTTTAGTAAGCAGATGATGGTCTAATGTCTGTGTGTTACAGGTGCCACTCCATGCGTGAGGAGAAGCAGAAAAAGGAGGACGAGGAAAAAGAAGCTCAGATGAGAGCAGAAGAGGAGGAAAGAAGAAGGAGGGAAGAAGAGGAGGAGGCGAGGAGAAGAGCAGAGGAAGAAGAGAAGAGGAGGATGGAAGAGGAAGAAGAAGCAAGGAGGAAGGCAGAAGAGGAGGAAGCGAGGAGGAGAGCAGAGGAGGCAGAGAAACAGAGAGAAGAAGAGGAGAAAAGACTGGAGGAGGAGGAGCCTCAAACGAGGAAGGACCCGGACATAGAGCGGTTCACAGAGGACACGGAGGAGGAGGAGGAGGAGACCAACGGTACCTTAGCTGAGGCTGGACCCCAGCAGGAGGAGAAGGAGGAGTCAGGACTTACTCCTGCTCCTCCAGGAGAAGGAGACCAACAGACTGCCTCCAAACCTGCGAGCGCCGAACAAAAGAGGTCCAGAGCGCCGGCTTTAAACCGAGCCCAGACGTCCAAGAGCCAGGAGAAGAGAGAGCAGAGGAGGCGCAGAGGCCTGGAGCACAACCAGAGAGAGACCGAGCGAGCCGCCTCCTCCACTTCCTCCACCGGGATCAGCAGCAAGGATCAAAGCTCTCCTCCCAAGAGCAAGAGCAAGAGCAAGGAGCTAAAGGAGCGAGCGGACAGCAAGGAGCTGGACCAGTACACCTTCGTGGCCTGGAAGATGAAGGAGGAGGAGAAGGGAGGGAAGAAGGAGGCCAAAGCGTCGCCTCCTCCTCCTCCGGTCCGCCCCTCCTCTTTACCCCTGCAAATGGCCGCCGACTCCCCGCCCGACAGGAACGGTGTTGGAGACGCCGTCGGATCGTCGAATTTACAGCGACGTCCCGGAGGGTTCAAGGAGAAGCCGGAGAAGTGGAGGAGGAGCGAGGGGGAGAACCCTGAGGGAGCCAGTCCTCCTCCTAAAAGAGAGGAGAGGACGAAGAAACAACTTCTGTACGTCTTCATCACTAAGCATTAAATCTAATGTTGTATTTATTCCCAGGGGTTCTGACAAAAAATGTGAACAGTATGTTTTTAACAGTTGATTACCCTGAACTTTAAGTAGAATTCAACTGAAAAACCAAAAAATAATCGTTTTATACGATTAATTGAGCAGCCCTAGTCTGTAGTTTTTAGGCCAGTAAATCTGTGCAGCTCCAAAAAAATTATATTTTAACACGTTAGCCTTTAAACAAATATTGTGCTCTCTGTTATTTGAATATGACATTAATCTAGGGCTGCTCAATTAATCGTATTTTAATCGCGATTACGATTATGGCTTGCAACGATTACGAAAACAACGTAATCGAAATAAAACGATTATTTTTATTATTATTACTTTTTTTTTTTTTTTAAATAATCTTTTTTTTTCAGTTGAATTCTACTTAAAGTTCAGGGTAATCAACTGTTAAACACATACTGTTCACAATTGTTTTCTCCAATAAATGGAAACTCAATGAATAATCGCATTTAATAATCGCAATTACAATTATTGACCCAAATAATCGAGATTATGATTTTTGCCATAATCGAGCAGCCCTACATTAACCATTATGCGATTTCTTTGTTTTAATATGTATTTATTTCATATTTGACCTGCCTATTCTTCCAGGCGTGAAACAGTCTCCTCATCATTCGACAGTTTGTCTCCAGGAACCGAAGGAGCTGGTGCTTTTTCAGCCAGAGAGGTATTTTAAATACTAATTTGCTGGAAAAATGACATTCTTAGTTTCTGGTCCAGTTATTGTGTATTATCATCTACAACTATTTCTTTGTTTGCAGTTGATTTCCCCCTCAGAAAGCCAGACTGACGGCTCGAAGGGAAGCTCCTTCAGATGGAAACACCAGGACAGTTCAGACTCCACACACTCCTTCCCCTCAACACCAGACAAGTACTGAACTAACTTCACTGTTAAATGTGTACATGTGTATTAAAAAGGAAGTTGATGTGATGAGTTAAACACAGCACAATGAGCCAGAATCAAAAACTGAGACATTTCTTTTTACTTATTCAGTTTTTCTAATGTTTTCTTATTGGGGATATGGTATTACTTGACCTACAGTGCTAGCACTCAAAAGCACGCTCACACTTTTGATTTCTGACATGTTTGTGCTAGATAATTTGTTACTCAAGGTTCATTTAGATCACTAAAAAAGCATTGAATTCATTCATCTAAAAATAGCGCTTAAATTAGTGTTAACATTTCTTAAATATGTTTTTCAAGAGTCTTAGAAATGTTTAAACATGGAAAGTGGGATTATGAATCGTTTTTAAAATGCCTTTTGAAGAACCGTAGCATCTTAAAATAACTGGTCACATCTGTTCTGTTTGAGTTATTTGCTTCGCATTACGGTCATGCAGATCAGGAAAGGGAAATAATGAAGTCAAGTTGGTATTCAATTTAATCCTAGTGCCAGTTTTACAGTTAAAATAACAATGACTTTTCTAACCATGCAATAATTAAAACTCTAGTAAAGTGTAATGTATACATAATATGTAAATATGAAAATTACATTACAAACAGTGTGAATGGGTATAAACACTATGCACAGTTGTATAATACTATAGATGTATATAGAGACATAATAATGTAGACACTATAGACAGAATAAATATGAAACATTTCAGACCAGTAATGGCACTTTTATAAATAATATGAGTACACTGGAGCAGTGGTTCTCAACTGGTGGGTCGCGGACCCGTTTGGAGTGGGTCGCAGATGTGTGAGTGAAGAAAAAACTTTTATTTTGAAGGCCCGATTTTCTAACGCTGTGCATGCAGTCGGTGTTGGACTGGAAGTACCGGAGACCATAAACGGTTTTGAAAACTTCTGTCACATAGTGATCATCTTCTCAATAAAATATCTTTGCTGATGTTTTTTCGAGTCTTCTGGCCAATCAGAATCAAGATTGTTGCCGGAAGTCCCCACGGAGAATAACTTAGCGGTAGAACTCTTCTTTATACATCCATGGGTACAACTTCAGATACAAATGAACACATAATGAAATATGACCCCCAGTCTGATGACTGACAGGTCACAGAACAATGGGGGCTATCTACCCTTACCCATAATTTAAAGTAACACAGACTCTCTCCTCTTTGCTCTTCTCTCTGTGAAGAGCAGCAGGTTCAGAATAGTTCCAAATATTCCCGCTCTGCTCCGTTAGTTTCTTATTGCCTAAATGAACCCAGTATGTCTACAGTATTAGTGGAGATGAACAGTAGAGAGAAATTCACAGGAGGTCTTCCTCACTTCAATCCATTATGTCAGCTCTTGTCAGATTGTTCCTGAGAAACTCTCAAACTTGTGTAATCTAACAATCCTCCGCTCCGTCTTTGGTGTTGCTTATCACAACCGGGAATTCCTCACAGCTGAATTTACTCCTCACAGATTCATCCGACAGAAAGAAATGAACCCTTAAGGGTCAGTCATTTGGCATCTGGTCCAGCGCTTTGTTTTGTAGTTATGGTGAAACTGATGGAGCAGAGATGAATATGTGGCACTTTGAAAACACACAGGATCTTAAGTCTATATATAGTAGGACTTCAATTATATGTTTTCCTGTTGCTATTAAACGGTAAAAGGGATTGTGAATTTTCTTGACGGATGTGTGTTTGTTTGCAGGTCCGGTGGTTTCTTCAGCAAGATTTTGAAGAAGCGCAAAGAGGCTCAGACTCCAGACAACGGAGAGCTGACTCTGGCTCAGATTCTCAATGAGAGGCCATCAGGAGGGGAAGGTAAATATTAAAAGTTGTCCACTTTAGTTTGAGAATAAATATAGGATTTACTGGACCTAAAAAGGAGAGTAAAAGATCATCCATACCTAGAACCATGACTTTAACCCTTAGATGCATAAGTGGGTCTTTTTGGACCCGGTGAGGTGGTTTTCTTGAAGTATCTTTGTAATTACATTTTTTTATCATTTCATATTCCAGCTTTTCCTCAAAAACATGTTTTGGATATCATGCCATTCACATTTTAAATGTACATTTTAAGAAATTGTAGTTTTTGTATTACTACCCCAAGCTTCCATAAGTGGGTCAAAATTTACCCGCATGCATTTCCTATGGCATCCTATGGGAACCTTTGATTCTTATCACCTGTGGCAGTCAGGAATACATTCACTGTGACACCTCTCAGGAAGATTATTTTACACAGCAAGATCTGATGCCTGTCAGTATAATAATAATACATTATATTTGTATAGGGCTTTTCAAGGACTCAAAATCGCTTTACAATATAAGGGAAGGTTAGGGTGGGGGGTATTGGACCATCAAACTTGATCAACCGGCATGGATTGATGGAGGGTGGGCTATGAGTAGACAAGAGGAGAAGAGATGAGTTTTGAAAAGGGACTGGAATACATGAGGGTCTCAGAATAGCGGAGATCTTTGGGACAATATGTTCAAAATGGTTTTTTTCAAAATGTAAAAAAAATTTCTAAAATTATAAATAGTGAACAATTAAATATAAAATATTTCTTTTGTGAACCAAAATATAATACTAAATATTATACAAGTTTCTTAACCTAAATGACAAAAATGGCATAAAAACACATTATTGTAATACGGGTCCTTTTTGACCTACCGTACTTATGGAAGAGCGTAGGGTCCAGTCACTCGTGCATCTCAGGGTTAAAGATATATATTTAACATTGTCCACATACAGTCTGTAATGATAACAGTGGTAAATGATATCGCTGGGATCACTTTCAGAGAGGCATCCCAGCGATAGCGGTCCACTTCCATCGCACCTCATAGTGAGATTCGTAAAGAAAACACAGGTGTGTTATCTCTAATTGTCTCAGGACTAAACTAAACCCGCTGTGTGTTTTCTGAGACAACACCGACCCGTGCAGATCACGCTCAGAGCAACAATAACTCTGGGTCTGTTTCCTCCACGGGACTAATGCACACTTTACATTCAGCATTAAAGTTATTCTTGTAAAAGGCGGAAGCATTCTTAGTAGTATGCACTCACCTTCTCCTCCATGCGATGATTAGTATAATAACAATGCATTTAATTTAAATAGCATACTTTAAAGACATCTCAAGGTGCTTCACCAAAAAGGGGGAAACATTGATATCAATTCATAGTCATTCTTGTATTATTTATAATTATTTGGGCTGTTTTTTTGTAACTATTATTATTTAAGTAGGTTATATGTTTTTTCCTTTTGTATTTCATTGACAAAAAAAGAAATGCTTTCAGATCTAGACGTAAGCATTTTTTTGTTTTGTTCTACTAACAACTCCTAGTACTACCTACTACCTACTGCATGTAAAGACATACGATTTGTGGGTAGAGCAAAGTGCATTCATGGACACACCAAGTCCAACAATTAAAAAGTGTAAAAAAAAGAGTACATTTGAGTCATTATTGTACAAAAGTTAAATATAGTGAAAGGAATAATAATTGTATTTATTATAGCACCTTTCACAGAAATATAATTCACAAAGTGCTTCACAAGTAAGAACAAAAATTCAAATTTAAGACCACAGAAACATGAGGCAGACATTTAAGGTCAACATCATAAAAACAAAACACAGACCACATGGAGTCCTGTAAGGAATAAACATATCACACACACTTCAAGTAGAGACAAAAGCCAGTATGAAAAGATTCTCCCTCCCTTTCAGCCCAATCATCCGGCCCTCCCTCCCGGCCCCTCTCCCAGCCTCATGGAGAGCGCTCTGTTAAAGGTTTGGGCAGAAACCCCACCATTAAGATCAGCCGCGCCACCAGAGTCTCCGAGCAGTGGAACGCCTCGCTGGACCGAGAGATCACCAACGCCAACGAGCTGCGGCACCTGGACGAGTTCCTGGGCAACCAGGTGGGTGAAAACAACACCATTTAAGCAAAGCAAGACATTTCAAAGTCAACTTTATTGTCAATCTTTCAGTTTGTGTGTACAGACAGAGATAGAAATACCGTTTCTCACAATCCCGAATTCAAAAATGTAAATATGTATAAAATATGTATATCCTATATATACACAATCAACACATTTATACATATGCACACATTAAGACAACAACACAACAATCAATATATACAAAATAACAGTCACTTGAATAATAACTAATAATAATGTAATCGTATTAACCCATAAAACTATTTGTGTGTTTGTTCTCTCTTTTACAGGTGAATGATTTCCGCTCCAGGGGGAAGACGCTGTCAGCCACAGAGACCATCTTTGTTAGAGCCACCATGCAGTTCAGAGAGACCATCAAAGCCATGTACTCTCTCCCTGTGAGTGTCTGCAGGAGCATCACACACACTTAAAGGGATTTATTATCTGGGTGTTTTGAAGGGCGTTGATTGAGTTACTGAGTTCCTACAGTAGCTGTTGGTTAGAACTCCCCAGGTTTAGAGAAACAGACCGTAGCCAGAAGCTAAGCCATGTACTGCTGTGGACCGTGGCAGGAGCAAATCAGTTTGAGTCAACACTTACATTTACAATACCTTTACCGCTTTGCCTTGCCATCAAACCCGATGGAGATGAAAAGCTGTTATGTCTCTACAAAGCCACCAGACTCCTTTCACAAAATGTTTTATTCTACCATGCAGTTGCTGGTCTACGCTGCCTCAAACATATTGTGTGTTTGTCTTATAGGGAGACTAAAAGGGTGTTTTAAAAGGCATAATTTAAGTCACACAGTAACACAAAAAACTTCCCAAGCAAGGCAGTGTGACACCAGCAACTTCCGATGTTCTGTGAGGTTAAAATGACTCAATGGAGTGTGGTGGCTTAAAGGAGAGATAAAGGCTTTACCTCCCCTTTCATAAGAGCTGTCTGCCGCCAAAGCAAAGGGGTAAAACCATTCAAAATATAACGTAAACTAATATGTCATTTTAGAAGGGGCCTTTTAGTACATTAATCGTTTAGTTTCTGTCCTGTCTCATTCTCAAAACTGGTGGCTTTACAAACAACTTGTACCGTATGTAATGCACTGTGTATGTTAAACACCTCATACAACCAACATCCAAACTAGGGCTGCACGATATTGGAAAAAACTGACATTGCGATTTTTTCCCCTGCGATATGAAAAAATACAGGAATTGAAGAAAATACCTTTTTTTTTGTCCGCAAACCATCCTTTCTTGAACTTTAGTGCTATACAATTGGTATTTTTCTAACTATATTTAACCGGATGAAGGATTTTAGTCACGGACGTCTGGATCTTAAGTTATCAGAGCAACAAGCTGAGCTAGCTCGGTTAGCAGCGCCCAACTGCCCTGGAGAAACACATGAAACCACTTCATTCAGTGTTTTTACCTTTAATCACCGTCTGTTTGCTTTGGAGATTTGATTGTGATTGGTGGTTTGCTGTGCACGCAGAGCCTGCATGTCACTCACTCAAGTACCCCTGACATGAGAGCCACGCGAGTTTTCCTTTTGTAGCAAGCAAATAATTGTAACATGACGTGTTTGAGTTCATTTGCCTCCTTAGTATCGCACGTCCTAAAACATTTTTTTAAATCGCACGTCCTGCAATGTGAATATTGCACATATCGCGATTATCGTCACGACACGATATATATATCGTGCAGCCCTAATCCAAACTATCCCTTAAACACATACTGGTTAAAGTTCTTCCTCCTCACCATCCTCTCCTCTTCCTCACCCTCTCTGCTGTCCCCTGATCTCCTCCAGAGACACACCATCGGCTACAAAGGCCTGATGTCGGGCTACCAGAACAAAGTGATCCACCTGGCGGGGGAGGGGCAGAAAGGAGAGGTCCAGCTGGTGGTGAACCTCTTCCAGTCGGTGCTGGACGGATTCATCCGAGGAGAGATGAAGAAGGAGGAGGCCGAGCCCGCCAAGGTGCAAACACTGACCGTTATTATAAATGAGAGTATTAGTCATATTGTGAATAAAAAGGTATTCATGCTTTTCCTCCGTGTGTTTTCCAGCCGGCGAAAACGAGGAAGAAGCGGAGGAAAAAAGATAAAAGTGTAAGTATGCATTTATTTTCTCCCTAGTTGAGTAATAATACTTGTAATTTACTATGGATCAATACATACATAGACACACACCAATGCATGTGACACACACACCTTTACCCCTTCAAAGAAAAACATTTAATTTAGTGCCTTGTCTTTTGTTTTTGTTTTCTTTGCTGCTTTTATCAAAACATTTTTTAATTAAATTCTATTTTTTAACTGCATCGAGACAAGCCTGCAAAATGTTGTCATACCTGTGGGGGAAACTTCTGAAGCAATTAGAGTCAGGACTCAGAGAGACACGAGGAGAGCTGGAGCTTTGATGGCAAACACTGACGGCTTATTTGGAGCTTCGGCCGGAGAATTCACAAGAGAGCAGGGGGTCCGCGGGGTCCTACAAAGTATTAACAGTTGATAAATCAATTTAGTGAAAATGAACACACGCTCACTGCTTGATAGCTCGTGAAGCTCCGTTTACGCCGGTTGTTAAGCAACATCGTTATGGGGAAATGCAAGTCTGCGTCCAAATGGTTGGAAGATAAGGAGGAAGGACAATCAATACTGTATATAGTCAATGTGAGGTGAAGTGTGTCGCCAAGGTAACCGGTTAAAACTCCAAGTGGCGATGACGTCTTAAAATGTGTGGAGAGGGTCTTAAAAAAGGTCTTGAAAGGTTTTACATTTGACTTCAGGATTCCTGCATATTCCCTGGACATGTCACGGGCCACGAGTTGACCACACGGTTGAGATGCCACAATCAATTCTGAAGAACCCTCCTGTAGCTCCAGGTTTGAACTAGTTCAGAGTTTAATAATCAACATTCTTCAATAGATAGACTAAACAGCTGAGGACACTGAGTCACATTTGTTGAATGTGAAGGAAGTGTTCCAGGTGTCCCACAACAATACTATCTCTGACCGAGAGTTGCCCGGTCACAAACTGGCGACATCAACAATATGCTAGGGCAGCCCCTCCTTATGGGAGATAACGGCTGCTCAAGGCTGGTCAGCTGCGTCAGAGGGCGAAGGAGGACATGCAGGGCAAACGATTCCCCAACAATACCCTTGTTTAATGACCATAACAAATCTTCTGAGTCTAATTCTTTGTGGTTTGTGTTTTTAGATGGAGAGCCCGCTGGATCATGTGTTCGTCAACTATCAGGTCAACATCATGCAGTCATGTGACCAGTGTTCCTCTTACATCTGGGGCATGGAGAAGGCCTACATGTGCAGCTGTGAGTTAACACCCCAACACAACTCCTTTTATATATAATATTGTTTTCTCTATTAGTGTTCAAATATTTGTATGCAGTGGAATATCTCATATAATATACACTGATTCAGAACATACATGTATTTATCTTGTCTTACAGATTGTAAAATGGTGTGCCACAAGAAGTGTCTCTGCAAAATCATCATTGACTGCTCCACCTTCTCTGCCAAAAAGGTACGTTTTATACTGTAATTAAAATATATGGGGGGTTGAGGTGAGGCTGGGAAGTATGCAGAAGACGGACTATGTTTAAGCAATAGCTCACGTATATGCTCAGTATATCACAGCTGTGATATACTGAGTATATATCACGGCCTGAAGTGAGCTATTGCTTTTATAAAACGGTTACCAAGTGTGGCAATATGAAAGAAAAATACACACTCTAATTTAAATAGTTTTTATTAGTAAATAATGATGTTCAAAATAAAATAGTCCCTCCGTTGCTATGCAACAACACTAATAGCTAGCAAACATATTAGACAGAGAGCGTTGATCCATTATTTGGCTATTTATTTACATTCATGTGTATGTTGCCGTTTATTGTGCAGCCACTGAAAAACTGTCCAGCATCAGTAGCATGGCTTACGTGGTTACTTGTATAGGTTGAGGTTGTTCTAGGCTGTTGCTTGGCGTGGTGAGAATATTGCTCCACTTTCTCCGGTCCCCGAGATTGGGCTTCCAGCAGCTCTGGAGAGAGCTTTCGCACCTGTGGCCACTAACGCTCATCATGTCTCTGCTTTGTTTCAAGACCCGCATCAGAAAGCTTTTGAATGGTGGTACTTCTCCAGTTGGTCTACGTGCTCTTCACGTAGCTCTGCATGTCGTCATCTAGGTGCTTTCTGGAGATAGGCGCTCCTCAATCCACTCCTCCATAGTGAGGCCCCCCCGGAGGTCGAAGTTAACCTTAAATGTTTCCATCTTAAGCTTTGTTAGTTAGTTAGTTTCGTAATGGACGTAATGTAACAGCTGTAACGGTTGTAGCTTTTCTCAGACGCGGAGGGATAAAAAGTGAAAAGTACGGTAACTACAAGTCTACCCGTGATATACGCTCATTATATCACGGCTAAGAACCAATCAGATTGCTTGATTTGACTTGTCCGTTGTATAACCTCATTTATTTATCTCTTGCACTAGAAACGACCATACGCTTTAAGTTGGAAGAGTTATTGACTTTATTGCTGTCTGTCTTCTTAGATTGATGTCTGGCTATTACAGTATTAAAAGTGACATTTAGGAAGCCTTATTCTCATCATCGGTAGCAAAGCTAAATTTAAATTACAAAGGTTTTAAATTGCTTCCTCAGGATCAGATGCTAAGCTTTACTGAAGAGAGTGGATGGATGTTATAAGTAGTTTTTAATTGAGTGAACTACATAATAATAGGTCTCTCTGACGTCCTGTCTGTCTGTTTGTCCCTCTTCTCATCCTCTGTCTGTCTGTACCCACAGAGTGACGAGGAGTGTGCCGGTCTTCACTTCGGGGTGCGAGTGGGTCGCCTGGTGAGCGATAAGAACCCGGTGCCGATGGTTCTGGAGACGATGCTGGAGCACGTGGAGATGAACGGCCTCTACACCGAGGGCATCTACAGGAAGTCCGGCTCGGCAAACCGCATGAAGGAGCTGCACCTGAGACTGGAGACCGGTCAGAACACTATTCTTATCTCAAAGAAAACTCATGGCTCCTTTATTTGTATCAGAATCAGAATCCCTTTATTAGTCCCACAGACGGGAAATGTACATTGTTACACCAGAAAAGAGCCAAAGACAGATGAATTTGAACCAAGAAGCATGCATAAAAAAGTATTAAAGATACATATGTATATATTGCACATACAGCACGTATTTGTATTGATGTGTGATTGTTGATGTGTGCAGACCCCCACCTGGTGATTCTGGAGGATTACCCCATCCACACGGTGACAGGTTTGGTGAAGCAGTGGCTGAGGGAACTGCCAGATCCTCTCATGACCTTCACTCATTACAACGACTTCCTGCACGCAGTGGGTGAGGACCACCTTCCCCACCAGGGGGCGCATTTTACACATCTTTTCCTGGGTTCAAGATTCAAGGATTCAAGGCTTTTATTGTCATGTGTGCATATACAGTCTGGTGCATAGCTACAGCGTAGTTATGACATTGAATATCTTAGGTCCCAGGCTCCTCAGTGCAACACAATAAAACAGATAATAGTGCAAGTAAATAAAGTCTATTTCATCTGCAGCTGGGTTGTAGATATCTGAAGTTGTTTATGACAGTGTTTTTGTGAATGGTTACAGGGGGTCTGCGGGGTCTTAAAAAGTATTACAAGTTGATAAATCAATTTAGGGAAAATTAAGTCTATTAAACGGCATTTCCCAAGGTATTACATTTTGTATCTTGTTTTCAATAAGTATATAAATGGTCCAGAGAGGTTGTGTTCTACAGTGTGCCTGAATGTAATCATGGCGTAGGTGTGTAGTGTGACTCTGTAGTTTATTGATGGCATCCCGTTGGGTTTGACGTCATCTGAACAGGACGTCGCACGCTCACTG
Source organism: Harpagifer antarcticus (assembly GCA_902827135.1). NCBI lineage: Eukaryota > Metazoa > Chordata > Actinopteri > Perciformes > Harpagiferidae > Harpagifer > Harpagifer antarcticus. The sequence continues at coordinate 5,452,425 of CADEHL010000677.1, read as the reverse complement.
CTTGATAGCACGAAGCTCCGTTTACGCCGGTTGTTAAACAACATCGTTATGGGGAAATGCAAGTCAGCGTCCAAATGGTTGGAAGATAAGGAGGAAGGACAATCAATAATGTATATAGTCAATGTGAGGTGAAGTGTGTCGCCAAGGTAACCGGTTAAAACTCCAAGTGGCGATGAGGTCTTAAAATGTACGGAAAGGGTCTTAAAAAAGGTCTTAAAAGGTCTTACATGTGACTTCAGGATTCCTGCATAGACCCTGGGTTAGTAGTTGGGGCTGAAGTCCAATTAGGAGAAAAAACTCACTCATATTTTCGAATCCCGCCATTTTTGCCCTTGAATCTGCTTCTGTATCTGAAAGCATTTATTATTCCTGATTAAAACCGAAATTGGTTATTAATGCGTGATAATGGGGTTTGATTTATGAAATGTTTTCTCCTGTAGAACTGCCAGAGAAGGAGGAGCAGCTTCACGCTGTTTACAAACTCCTGGAGGAGCTTCCTTCAGCAAACTTCAACACGTTGGAGAGACTCGTCTTCCACCTCGTCCGGTAGGGAGACACTCATCGTGGTTTCTATATTTTATATCGATCATGACATTAATCCATAAAGGCCACTCAAAATGTACTACACACAACATTATATGTAAGGTACGTTTATTTATATAGCACATGTTCAGACACAGGCAATTCAAAGTGCTTTACATTAACACTTAAAGGTGGGGTAGGTAAGAATGGAGAGACCAGCTCGAGTGCGCTAGAATTTGAAAGTTTGCAGCCGACAAAAATCTGCCCCTTCCTCACAGAGCCCCTCCTCCAACAGACACGAACGCGCACATGACCAATGAGGGCACGAGATAAGTTTGTGCCCAGATGGAAGGCTGACAGGCAGGTAGGCCATCCAGTTACTTTAGCCGGGCCGGCTCAGATGATTGGTCGTGCTTTTTACAGCGCCACGGCTTCCACAGATGACATTTTTTTATATATTTATCGTCAAAGCATTTAATTTATTTATTCATTGCTATCGGGATGTTGAGAGCATTCCATGGAATATAACAAAAGGTGTTTCTGAAGTGAATTACCTACCCCACCTTTAATAAGAAGGAAACAACAAATAAACATAATGGAATAACAGATTCAGGCATAAAAGAGATACAGAATAGTTTAAAAACAACATTGTAAATACAGTACGTGCTAAAACAAGTTAAAAGACTTCTGGGTAAGCAGTGTTTTTAGCCTCGACTTAAAGGAGCTCAGCGTTGGTGTGCACAAAAGCTAAAAGCAGCTTCGGCGTGTGTGAAACTGCTCCCATGCTGATTTCTTGTCTTGTGTTTCAGGGTGTGTAAAGAGGAGGCTCACAACCGCATGTCTCCGAACTCTCTGGCTATAGTTTTTGCTCCGTGCGTCCTGCGCTGCCCGGATAGCGCCGACCCGCTGCTCAGCATGAAGGACGTCGCCAAGACAACCACGTAAGACAAAACCGCAAAATCTGCTCTTTGATCAAAAAAAAAAAAAAAAGGAAATCTAAATGAATGAATCCGTGATCCTGTAGTCCATTGTTTATTAGCAAACGGCACCATCTGCACACAAGGCTTCAAAACCAGGACGACACTTTCAAACTATTTTCTGTTTCCTGCTAAATATAGTAAATGTGGGGGAAACGTCTGTAGCAATGGGAGAGTCAGGACTCAGAGAGACACGAGGAGAGCTGGAGCTCTGAAAACACTGATGGTTTATTTGGAGCTTCGGCCGGAGAATTCACAAGACATGTCACGGGCCACGAGTTGACCACACGGTTGAGATGCCACAATCAATTCTGAAGACCCCTCCTGTAGCTCCAGGTTTAACTAGTTCAGAGTGTAATAATCAACATTCTTCAATAGATAGACTGAACAGCTGAGGACACTGAGTCACATTTGTTGTCGTTTATGGGTCGGGGTCATCTACACCCCAAGAAGGATGTGTTCCAGGTGTCCCACAACAACAACTATCTCTGACAGAGAGTTGCCCGGTCACAAACTGGTGACATCAACAACAACATGCTAGGGCAGCCCCTCCTTAAGGGAGATAACGGCTGCTCAAGGTTGGCCAGCTGCGTCAGAGGGCGAAGGAGGACATGCAGGGCAAATGATTCCCCAACAGTAGTAATAATAAATAATAATAATACATTTGATTTAAGGCGCCTTTCATGACACCCAAGGACACGGTACAATTTGTTAAATATTCTAAGAGGCAACAGAACATGATAAAAACACAAACATACCATCATGGAGAAGACAATTAAAGTGGACACAAATGATAGGATACAAGCGGCCGAGATGGGTTTTCTCCGCAGGGTGGCTGGCGTCTCCCTTAGGGATAAGGTGAGAAGTTCAGTCATCCGGGAGGGACTCGGAGTTGAGCTGCTCCTCCTTCGCGTCGAAAGGAGCCAGTTGAGGTGGTTCGGGCACCTAGTTAGGATGCCACCTGGGCGCCTCCCTAGGGAGGTGTTCCAGGCACGTCCAGCTGGGAAGAGACCAAGGGGTAGAACTAGGACCAGGTGGAGGGATTATATCTCTTCTCTGGCCTGGGAGCGCCTTGGGACCCCCCAGTCAGAGCTGGTTGATGAGGGGAAAGGAAAGTTTGGGGCTCTCTGCTAGAACTGCTACCCCCGCGACCCGACCACGGATAAGCGGGAGAAGATGGATGGACAAATGATAGGGACGGGTTATTCAGGGGAAGCAGATGGTGGGGAGCACTACAGTGAGTAGGCTGATCTGAACAGGTGGGTTTTGAGGAGGGTCTTGAATGTGGTAATTGTGTCAGACTGTCGGATGTGAAGGAGAAGGGGGAGTTCTATAGTTAGGGAGCAGTGCAGCTAAAAGCCCGAGCCGCCATCGTGACTAGTAACTTTGAATCGCCTGATGTCTCCGTCCCTCCTCCTGCAGCTGTGTGGAGATGATCATCAACGAGCAGATCCGACGCTACAACGAGAAGATGGAGGAGATCGAGCAGCTGGAGTTCGCCGAGGCTCTGGCCGTGAATCAGCTCAAACTCAAGAGACAGAACACGGTGAGAAACTGAATCAACGCAAACTTTATTTAAATCAGTGTTGTCTAAATATCGCTTCATGAAGTGTGAGCTCAGCCTCGTGTCTGGAGGCAAAGGACAGAGCTGGAGTCTTAACTGAAGTACTTTACCTGAGTGTTTTATACTTTTACCAAACTACATTTTGAAAGACGTTATTGTCATTTGTACTCCACTTCAAATATTTGACCGATTCAGATTACTGGCTAATACAAAGTCAAGATATCCAGCAGTAGTATATCATAATTAAAATGAGCTCTACTTTTACTAGCTGTGTTCGTATGGTTCTAAAATGGGCTTTTACCTACAGTAAGTACTTTTACTTTAATGCCCATACTTGTACTTAGATTCTGAATGCAGAACTTTACTTAGAGAGTACACTGTGGTAATGTTACTGATCACACTACATGCAGGTGTTGCAGGTAACAACATTTTTTTATTAATGATCTGCTAGATGATATTTTGCACCCACAAACATTGTTTACATTTTTCAAGAAGAGTACGATTTTGAAAGCAGGACTTTTGCTTGTAACAAAGTCCTTTTTTAAAATGTAATATTCCTACTTCTGAGTACTTCTTCCTCCATTGCTAAAGTAATCCCTTGGGTAACCCGGCGTGTTCCTTGTCTCTCTGTAGCACTACTGGCACTTACCGCTCAGGTGCTCAGCTCCTTACAAAGGAGTGGTGGTACGTATCATCGCTCTCAGTAGAAGTAGTTCCAGTAGAGCCGTGATGCATGGCATGGTAGATGTGGGTGATGCTCTGGCTGTTTATCATGTCATCCTCCCTCCCATAATCCTTTGTACTCTTCCTTACTAACTGGTAGTAGTTTGCATGTTGCTGTTGGATGTCCTGGGTTTGTGTTGTGATGATGTGTTTGTCTTATTTCAAAGACAAAATCCTGACAACACTGTGACCTGTCATCCTGCATCTTGTCTTGTTTCAGTGCCTTCTTTATCCTGATGCACCGTCTTATCAAAGCTCTGAAAGTCATGTTAGATTCGTTGTTGTTGGATGTTTCTGGAGTGGGTTGATTGAACCTATAGCTTAACTGTTTGCACGTAGTCTGTAAACGGCTCACACCAGTTCTGTAGTGAAGCGATGTTAATTAGGGCTCGGTGATAATACAGTATGATAATGATTAGAACATGCTAACATCGTACATCCAGATATCGTTGCACACAATTACATGCACGGTTACATCGTCTCAATTGCTAGCACATACTAACTCAAATGTCTCATTCAGGGAACACCATTTGAATATTGCTGTTTGGTTTTTAGATCACAGTTCATTGCAATTAACAAACTAGACTTAATGTCATTTAAAAAAACGTTTTATTTAGAATATTTGTGTTTTTATGCATGCATGTAAAGAACACAGTAAATAGCTAAACATATATATATTATGTTGCCCTATAATTACTCTTGAAGCTGTTGCAATACAGTTCTAAATCTAATGGGAAAAGTAGGTAATTTACACGAGTATTTAAAAAAGGGTTAACCATGTGATTTTTTAAATCTAAATTGTTTATATATTGATTACCAGAATACATGCTGAATTGTATTTCATTGTTGAGATATAAATAATTTTAGTTTTTTGTATCTAACCCCTCGAAGTAGTTGCTGCAGGAGTGATGTTCAGATGCATGAAGCCCCTCCCCTCCTCCTCACTAACAAAAGCTCTCAGATTTGGGTCATGTCTTCTGTGTAGTTATTATATATGAATATAATAATGACCTGATATTGTGAAGGAGAGTGTGTCGAGGTGTCAGTTGTTGATGATCTGTGTCCTGCAGGTGCACGAGAAGGTGACCTCTGACCTCAGCATGGTTCCTAAGAACGAGCCGGTGGACTCGGACACGGAGGCCGAAAATAACCTGGTGGAGCGGATCAAGTCCATCAAGCAGGAGAAGTGAGGAGGATTTCTATAGTAATGTATCTTTAGAGTGTCATAGAGAGGTGAAGTCCCGCCCATCTACTTCCGCCCCATGGGACCTTATTTCTGAAAAAGTATGTATTGAAGTCAATGGAGAGAGAAAACGTATCTTTCGATCCCGTTTGAATTGTGCCACGAATTACACATCTGATGTTTGTCAATCTTAACAAATCATTTCCATGTCAAAAAAGTTTGTCGTAAAACTGTTGAAATATAAGACTATGAAAAATACGCAACTAGAAAGACTACAAATCCCAGAGTCCCGGTCCCGCATGCTGGCTCTTAGGAACTGACTAACTCCCCTTCTGTGTATGCACAGCTCTCAACGTGCACAGACTTGGAGTGATTTGCACCTCCTTTAATACTTTCCGCCTCGTTCTGAAAGAAAGAAGTGAAATGTTTCAACGTGACGGCCGTCTGGGTGTGTGGTGCGAGACGGGAGATGTAGTTCATTGAGCGTTTCACACAAACAAAGTGTTACTTCACAGTTTTACCACACATTTTTATTTTTTTGACTTGCAAAATGATCTTTTAAATTGACAAACATCATACGTGTAATTCGTGGCTCAATTCAAACGGGATCGAAAGATAATCTTTCTCTCTCCATTGACTTCAATACATAATTGTTCCGAAAGGGAGGGACTTCGCCTCTCAATAGGAAAGCAGGATTATGGTCAATATATCACATATTTGATCGAACTGATATCACTGTTATTCCTTTTTTGTGACTAAATGCTTTAATTGCACTTTCACATTAAATAAACAGAGCAATGTTCTTCCATGTTCTGCTTCAATCCTGCAAGTGTGGAAAACAGGTCTTACAACAAATTAGATAAATCTGACATTGCAATAATAATGTTTTTCTGTGAAGTGTATTGCAATGTGAAAAAATACAAGAACATTTCCGCTGAATTTGAAGTAAAACACATGAATTTGTTGCATTTTGAAAGCAAAATTAAGAGGTTAGACATTTTATTATTAAACCTGTCTTAGATAATAATGCACTGCACAGTGTAAGATATGTGATTGAATTGAAAGCAGCAACATACAGTATTACGATTATTGTGTAAATACGGTGTTTATAAGATACGATAAGACTTTATTTTTAGCCAGCTGTGCCCGAGATACAAAGATACAATAAGCACAGCAGCACAATAATAGAGCTGTACAATAATACAGCTGTACACTAACAGTAAAAAGAGCAATTCACTATCTACAGGAAACACAGACGGTCACATCATTCATGTAAATATGAACAGTATTTAGTAGTGGCCGATACGTAATTGGACGTTCTAGGTTATATGACTGCTGATGAACCATCCCTGCTCCTCCATGTTTCTGACCTCCTCTCTCCCCAGGGAGGATCTGGCCTGCCGGCTCCCTGAGATGGAGCAGCCCGGTTCAGATCAGGAGAACTTTGACTCGGAGGCGTCTCTGAGCTCCGAGAGTCTCCTGGAGGAGCCGCAGCGCTCAGAGCCTGAAGGTGAGTAACAACCCCCCCCCCCCCCTCTCTCTCTCTCTCTCCTCTCTCTCTCTCTCTCTCTCTCTCTCTCTCACCTGTGGGTTTCTGACCAGACCAGCCCTGTGTTTTGTGGTGCAGGTCTGGACCAGTGATGGTGATGGGGGCGGTGACGTCTACTTTGTAACGAGCAGGTTGGAGGAACAGCCACCGTGTTTTGTGTGTGTCTTGTGCGTGTGCATAACCCTTGTATGCATGTGTCTGCATGTGTAACACAGAAGCATGCACAGACTTTGTAGAGTGATGGGAGAGGCTGCACCAAATGTCAAACTTATTAAACGGTATCTTCTGTATTTTTCAACCTGGACCTTATTTTTTAAGGTTGTTGTGACTAACGGGAACCACTGACTATTCTCTCACCTGATGTATGTCCACTAAAACATGTCATCTAGTAATATTAGTCTCAGTCTGTTACAAAGAAACATCGACCCCGATCATTCTCACTCAATACTTTATCAATTTTTGTTTTATTGTTGTTGTCATTGGTCACGAAGCACAAATAGGGTCCATGTTGAAAAGTCCCAAAGTTTCTCTTTAATGATCATTTGACTCATGTTGCCTTATAGCGCTCCACTTACATGTGTGTACCTTGCATGCTCTTCCATTCATCTTCACCCTCATCGTTGCATCTTAGGATCTATTAGAGAAAACACGTTTATCGTCCTCTCCCTCCTCCCTGTCTCTCTTCCAGGACGTGGCTCCCCCTCCCAGCAGAGGTCCCGTCCGAAGTGTCTCCCCAAACCCTCGGAGCTGTCTTTGCGCCGTAAAGTCTCTGGAGGACGCCTCTCTCTGCGGCAGCTCTCCCCTCCAAACTCCACTTCCTCCTCCTCCTGCAGGAACCCACTGCAGCGCCGCACCCCCATCATCCCCCACGGCTCCGTTAGACTCCCCCATGGTGTCCTCCCGCAGGCCTCCAGTGCGTCTCACCCCCCGTCAGCAGCTCAGGAGCTCCAGTTCCTGGTGCGCAGGCGGGAGCGTTCGGGTCGTCGTGAAGAAAGCACACAGTCGCTGTACTTCGATGGGTCCGAGGGGGGCGACGTGATGCTGCACTTCTCCTCCTGCCCCCCCTCCACCGCCTCCTCCTCCATCTCCATCCCCACCGCAAAACCAACTCCTCAAAATCAAGACACTCACGCTACAAAGAGCCAGAGACGATTTTCTGACCCCGACATTCCTTACATGGACGATGACGTGTGATTCTAGTCTGTTGGACAGAGTCCTGTTGTGAACCCCAAGTGTTGATTACCCCAAGGTTCTATGATATAAATGTATAGTACGGGTCGCCAGAACATAGAAACAGCTGGAGGATAACTTGCATATGTTCGGCAATTTGCACCATAAGTTGCCATAATTCGCATTAATTGGCATATGCAGACAATAGTTTAAAAGATGGCTTGGCTAATTTGGACAATTTCTGAGTGGATTTGGAGATTATTGAGGATGCTGAATCCATTTCTGACATTTTCAGGGTCAAAAATTGCAGTTTTATTCAGAAAGTAGTCGTATCTTGGGCTGATTTTGATGAGTTTTGGCCACATTTTAAAGTTTTAGGGGACTCAAAACTGCCATCCTGTTGAAATGTATTCAACAACCTCAAAATACCAAAATTGTTCAAATCAGCCAAGCCATTTTTTAGCTATTGTCTGCATATGCTAATTAATGTATACTAATTGTACAGATTGCCCAACATATGCAAGTTAGCATCTGGCAGTTTCTATGTGCTGGGGACCCGTACTATACGTTTGAACAAAGAACACTTGGGGTGCGCTACATTTTCGAGTTCACCCTGCTGGCAAGTCGACTCATTTGGGAGAAATTATGGATTTACGGGCAAAAACCACAGAAGAAATGACAATTATGGATGAAAATGATCCGGAATCACAACCCTTTTCCTGTGAACATGAGGAGAGCGGATCTACAGAGTGACACAAACTGCTTCAGCCTTACTGTCCTCTATGACGGTTATAAACGACTGGACCACATGTTGCCAAGCACCTTTTTCTACCGTTTTAATATATTGTCCATGAGGCTGTTTTCTGTAGCATCATAATGATGGACCAGCAATTCTATTTCCTTCCCCTGTTGTTCTTTTTTAAACACGTGTGCTAATTCAAGGAGATTCTGCAGGTTCCAGCAGCACTTCTCCTCATAAGCAAAACTCTCTGAAATGTTAGCTAGTGCCTTGGTGATGTACAGTACAAACTCATGTGGGGATTAAGACAGGGTACAATTTGAATTACGGTCTTTAAAGGTGTCTTTCCACGCTCCGCACAACACACAGGAAGTCATCGCCTCACAAAGGGAAACGGGAGCAGCACACGCCACTTTTTCCTTTGAAATAAATACAACACAAACCCAGCCGTGCCCCGACGTCTTCAGAGCCCCTCGAACTCACCTCGCCCACTTTGAACTTCTCTCAGCTGCGACTCAAAGCGAACAGAGCTTTGTATGAAATGTAATACTAATGTTCCTCTCTGACTGCTGTTGAATGGTGTCTGTGTTAGTCTGTGAGGATGTGTAATGTGTAACAGAGAGTGTGTGGTTGGGACTGAATGACTGTAATGGTTATTAGTATTAACGTGACAATACAGAACGTGATGATGCTTGTTACATCTGCTGCTGTGTGTGTGTGTGTGTTATTATCTCCTCCAAACAGGGACATTCAAACTAATGTAAGCAGTGACAACTATACAAAAGCAATACCTTTTTGAGGGGCATTTTAAATAGATGTGATTTTAATTGCAGGAAAATGGTTCAGTGATTTTATACTTTTGGGAGTTTCCCCTTTGTGTGCATGTAAATGGTCGGCAGAGGCTAAAATCCCTGTGTGGAGTTTCTCTCCCACACGCTCAACTTACATGTTTTGCAATTATTGTTAATTTTGTAATTCTACAGTATGTTGATTCACAATTAATACAAGTTGTTTTGTCTTTTAAAAATAAACAAGAGCTTGATTAAACGTTATACAGTAGGGAATCAAATGCCATTTCCCAGGCTCTTCAACTCAACTCGAAAGATTTAAACAAAAGGTAGAGATTCTGTTATCTAAACTCTTTCTTAAATGAAGGTTTGACTTTGTGTTTTATAGACTAGGGAGGGATGAAAGCCCTCTTTAATGGCCTCACATGCAGAGCACACAGTGACATGTGTTCTCTGCTTTTAACCCATCCTAGTACCAGGAGTCTAGCACTAGGAGCAGTGGGCAGCTAGTGTACAGCGCCCGGGGAGTGGGGGGGAAGGGGGTTGTCCGGTGCCTTGCTCAAGGGCACCACGGCAGGGCAGGAGGTGAACTGGGACCTCTCCAAGTAGAAGTCCACACTCCATATTTAGGTATGGTCGGGGACTTGAACCGGCGACCCTATGGTTTTAACAGGACAGTTAAAGTGGTTTAAGAATTTTAAAACAACATTTTATATTCTGCATGGAAACAACCATTAAGCCAGTTTGTACTGAACTTTGCAGGTTGCCATTACACATGCTGCCGGAGAGTAGTTGAACCGAATTGAACCCACTTGCACCTTTTCAGGAACAAGGGGAAATAAACGTGGGTTTTAAATTGGAGGAGACACAGGACGACTCCACCCATCAGGATCAGCAGGTATGGTTCATATAAGTATCATCAATATGTCCTTTAAAGTCAATTTAAATATATAATTCAATTTCAAATCAAACTTCTGAATCAATGCATAACTATTTTACCACACACTCAAACATGTCAAATCTAATAAAACAAGGCATGTGTAGTAATAAAATGCTGCATTGATTTCAAGTATTATTTATATAGAAAAGTTTTTAAGGTCCATAAATAAAAGGTGGTTGCCATAGTTATCCAGTGTTGTAACACAATGCTGTCTCCATTTGGGAGTCATAAAGTCACACGTTACGAAAAACTGTGACTTCTGATATTAAAGAAACCTAGAAGTACAATTCATGGATGTCATTTTTTAAGCATGAGGTCCTTTTATAAATCATCTTAAACATTCAAACTTAAAAACTATACTCAGGGGCCAGAAGAGTACATTAGAAGATCTTTGATGTGATTTATATTGAATGTAAGGCGGGTATAAAGTTGGACACTGATGCATAGCTATATATTCATATTATTTACTTTTTAATTATTATTAAAATCCCTCCTAAAAATAATTATTATAAAACCCAAAATATAATGATATTATTTGTATTTATTGTTTGTTTTTTTGTAATTGTTATTATCGTTATATTATATTTTAATTCATATAATATATATATATCAGAATTTGTTTCACTGTCTGGATAAATTGTGAATAATTCTGATTGGCCAGTGTACCGTGACGCTCCGCCTACGTCATTCCACCTCGACGTTGCTACTGCGGCTGTCAGCTTCAAACATGGCTTCTAGACTGGAGATCAATTTTATCAGATTGTTGTCCCGCTGTGAGTCTATAGCGTCGGAGAAACGAGGAGAAGCAGAATGGAGGTTAGAAAAGGTGAGAAGATTTTAAATAAAATATTGTCGTTTGGACCTGTTTTTATCTGACCTTATTAAGCTAGAGTTAGCATGACTGTTGTTGTTAGCTGTTAGCTCTTAGCTCAGGCTGTCTGTTAGCCACGTCGTCACTGAAACACCGACACTGTTTTCTGTCATGTTGGCATTTTTATCCTCTGAAATACGTCCAAATATTAAAATGAAAACATTAACAGCTGTATAGTTGACTTGCAGATTGTTTTGCTAACCTTTTTAAGTTAGCTTACTGTATTAAAGACAGCTAACAGACATTAACAGTCACCAACGGTCAACAGTTAGAATTGGTACAATGGAGTCGTGACCATAGCTTTAACTTAAATATAATTATATTACTTATATTCAGAGTTGGAAAAAGTACTCCGGTCTTGTACTTAGATACAAGTAGAAGTACCAGAGTGTAGGAATACTCTGTTACAAGTAATAGTCCTGGAACAAAAAGGTTACTGAAGTAAAAGTATTAGCATACATACATGCATGCAGATTGGTCCATTTCAGAATAATATCTATGATATGTTTTATTATTATTATTGATCATGAAAGTGTTCTCAAAGCTGGTGAAGGTGCAGCTAGTTTGAATGGCTTTGTATACTGCAGGGTAGCTTGTGAATTGACTCCAGTTGTATACACGTGTCCGTCTTTATTAAAGTGAAGAGGCCAGTCACCAAACCATTTGTATTGTTATGTTCCAAAGGTTGTAATGGGATAATATAAGTAGATAATTTGACGATTACCTTCACCAGCCCCGAACCAACAACCACAACTAGTTGAGTTAAATGTTAAGTTGTATATCACTGTGATATTCCACACAGCCTAATTTCTAGGTTTTATTATTAATTATTAAAACATTTGAAGTGGCGGCCACGATTAACATCTGAACAGGTTATTTAAATACTCCTACATTTCGCCGCTGCTCTCTTAGATTTCGTATGCAATGAAGATGCAACAGAAGGGGCAGAGCTTAATTAATGTCAAGTTTATGTCTGTTTTAATATAAACATCCAAACTATTGTCAGCTGACATGCAATCCTGTGTTGTCTGTCCTGTAGTATGTCGGTGCTCTGGAGGAGATGATGGTGGCTCTGAGGAAAAGCGTGAGGTAAGATCCCTATTATCGCTCGAGTGTCTTCATGTTTTCTATATCACTTATTTCTATTGCCCACAAGTCGATAACACGTTGTTTTTCCACAGCAAACCCACTGCAGAATTACTGACTGAATACATGAGAAAAGTAGACTTCTTGAAAGGACTTCTTGAGGCAGACAAACTGGTCCGTGTTTATATTTTACAAACTTATAATATCAAGATTATTGTGATTTCCCATTATTTGCTGGATGTGTTATTTGCACTTTTGATATTTATGTTCAAAACAGAAGTCCACTCTCTGTTAGCCTTTATTGTTTTTGAACTGTGTATCCTAAAAACTAACTAATACCATGAAACATGAATTGATCCTTTGAGTTTTTCTGCTGTTTTATGATCTCATGTCTCTCCTGTTCTCGTTCAGTCTTCAACAACAGAGAAGGCTTTAGCCAATCAGTTCCTCGCCCCCGGACGAACCCCCACGATAGCCAATGAGAGGATGCCGGTCTCTAAAACGGTCCACATGCAGACGAAGGCGCGATGCACCGGAGAGATGAGGGACGAGCTGCTCGGCACGGTACGATCAGACAAACACCGTACATTACAAAAATAACCAAACAATATGAATAGCAATTTAAAATATAATTTGCCAGTAGGTAATAGTTCAAAATACAAATGTGTCAAATCAAGATGAAATCACATGTGGAGATTTCGTCATACACAATTTACATTGTCTTAACTGTTTAAACAAGTTTGATGTTATATTTTGTATATTTGTTAATATACTAAAGTTCCTAGTCAAATTCAAAATGGGGTTCACGTTTTTTCACCATTTACTGGCAAAATGCTGATTAAAAAAACAACAACTAGATGTTAAAATTCACACATTTCCTTTCTTTCTGTCGTTACAGGGGCTGTCAGGCAAAGGTAAGACATGTTTTCTAAGCGCCAAAAAATGGTTAACCGAAATGTACATATCCTATAAGAAAAAAAATGTTGACAACAAAACAAAACATTTTAATTTTGAAAATTACATTACATTTAGCTGACGCCTTTATCCAAAGCGACTTACAATAAGTGCATTCGACCAGGAAGACACAACCTTGAAGAAAACAGAATCATATAAGTACATCAGGTTTCATAGAGCAAAACACTTCAAGTGCTACTCAGCTGGCTTTAGATAAGCCAGTCCTTTATTAGTATATAAGTGCTCTGTTAGCAGTTCTATCGCTCGAAGTGGAGTCGAAAGAGATGAGTTTTCAGTCTGCGCCGGAAGGTGTGTAAGCTTTCTGCTGTCCTGATGTCAATGGGGAGCTCATTCCACCATCTTGGAGCCAGGATAGCAAACCCACGTGTTTTTGCTGATGGGAACTTGGGTCCCCCTCGCAGTGAGGGTGCAGCGAGTCGTTTGGCTGATGCAGAGCGGAGTGCACGCGCTGGGGTGTACAGTTTAACCATGTCCTGGATGTAGGAAGGGCCAGATCCATTCGCAGCATGGTACGAAAGTACCATTGTCTTGAAGTGGATTCTAGCAGTTACCGGGAGCCAGTGAAGGGAGCGGAGGAGCGGAGTGGTGTGGGAAAATGTTGGAATGTTGAAGACCAGACGAGCCGCTGCATTCTGGATGAGCTGCAGAGGTCGGATGGCACATGCAGGTAGACCAGCCAGGAGGGAGTTGCAGTAGTCTAGGCGTGAGGTGACGAGAGCCTGGACCAGAACCTGCGTGGCTTTCTGGGTCAGCTGGGGACGTGAATAAATACATGTTCAAATAATTATAGAAACCAAGTCGAATTTGTCAAATGTATTGAACTGGTGATCACAGTTTGAACAGTTGACAGCTATAGGCCTACAGCTTTCATGCTTAAAACATAACTTGGTTTTTTATTTTAAAAAAAAAATGTGTTGGCCCGGAATCGAAACCTGGGTCCTCGCGGGCGGTAGTGGATTATTACAACAGGAGACTCGCAACGGCGGTGGACTTTCACAGCACCGCTGCACCGGACCTGCCGGAGCCGCCAGAGCCTCGCAACGGCGGGTGTTTGCGGCAGCGGATGCGGTACCGGTGCATCGGCGCTGTAAAAGTCCACGGCCCACCTATGCCAGAGCCAGCGGCCCACCAACGGCAGCGGCCCAACGGGAAAAGTCCCGAATCTCCCGATGGCCAATCCGAGCCTGCTCACACACACAACTGAAACCAAAGTCATTTGCAGACATATGTAAAAATCTCTCATACACACATGTGAAACGCTCTCACACACACACAACAACGTTGCAGTCGGGAAGAAAAGTAATATGGAGAGGCACCTCACCGCTTCATAAGGAGTTTAACCGTGACACATTCCGAAAACCCGTTTGTGTCCCCCCATTTTACAAATAGGCCTATGTTTATTATAATAATGTTAAAATGTGCTAAATATATACACTGCAAAAAAAAGTAAAAGTAGTTCACGACTTGTTTTATTTTTTTGAAAGTAGCTCTAACCCTAAAAAAGGTTGGTTGTTATAGAACGATATATTTGACCATTTTAAGCTTGGCCTACCATTTTATTGGAGCGGCGAGGAACAGGCTTGAAAAGGCCCACCTGTTCAAAGTGGGGATGACAGAAAAAGTTTGAGAACCACTGGGTTAGGGTAACGTAACCCGTGACAACAGAGATCAACAACCTGTAACGGGACCTATGCACAGAATGCAGCTATTCAATACTCATTCTTCTTTAAGAATATGAGCATGTCTACTCGCGGGAGAGGCGATTCACAATCAGGCCAGATGTAGAGGAGACCCTCTCAGCTGGAATTTGGGCATAAGATGAGGTTTGAGTCTGCGTGATCTGCGTGTAGGGAGGGGCAGCAGCCGTATCATTAGCTAGAACTAGCTAGAACTAGCTAGATCTGATGGATTTGGACATAAACGCGAGTGAAATCTAACCGGACGTGAGAGAGAGAGATCAGCAACTGCAGCTCTGCCCGCTGTGAGGGACCGGTGAGCGGAGCAAAACACACCTTTAGCTATGGCACTGTCGTATACATTGAATTATTCCATTTGATAATATGTAATCAACTTAGGCACCCCCCCCAAAAAACAATGAAAATATTCATAACTCATATTCGATACCTGAATAATTTCGAATATTCGATTAATCGTTCCCATCCCTAGTATATATACGGACAGACTTGCCTGTTCCTTACATAAACATCTGAAAACTTGACAGGCCTCATGCTGATGATTATAATTATTATTATATTTAATAAGCTAGCCTGATGATTGACCTTTCTCTCATCTCTACAGGCATGTCGGAAAACGAATTGCGAAACAGAAGGTAAAACCGCTCGACGTATAATTTCTTCCTTTTTAAATACGTTTTACTTTATTTATTTACTTTGAGCTTTAATCCCTTTCAGTAGTGTGTCTGTATTCAGTAAAGTGTTGATGCTGTGTGTGCAGAGGAGTTCCTATGGACGAGCGTCAGTCGGCGGCGGAGCTGGAGGCCGTGCTGCAGCACCAACACAACCTGCAGGAGAAACTGGCCGAGGACATGCTGAACCTGGCCAGGAACCTGAAGAACAACAGCCTGGCAGCGCAGAACATCATCAAGCAGGACAACCAGGTACCTGCACACACACTTACTGTACACACGTACACACATACAGACCTACACACCTACAGACCTACTGTACACACCTACACACATACAGACCTACACTTACACACCTACAGACCTACACACATACACACCTACAGACCTACACACCTACAGACCTACACACATACACACCTGCACACCTACAGACCTACTGTACACACCTACACACATACAGACCTACACTTACACACCTACAGACCTACACACCTACAGACCTACACACCTACAGACCTACTGTACACACATACACACCTACACACATACCCACATACACACCTGCACACCTACAGACCTACTGTACACACCTACACACCAGGGTTTCCGATAGGATTTTTTCTCGCCGGTCAAATGTCCGAACAGAATTTATTTTAACGGACACATTTGAAACTTACCGGTTATGTTTCAATAATAATAATAAGAATGGTGTAGCAGAGTTTCCGTTAGCAGGTAATTACCGGACTAGGACCGGATATGCTGATGTTTAAAACTCAGTTAATGGGGCTCGTTTTTATATTGCTTCAGTTTATAATTGTAACAGATCGAAAAATTCAGATTCATTTTTCAATAAATGATTCCACAAACAACATCATTATTACATTCAAAGAAACTACTTGTAGTAGATAAAGTACATTATTCAAAAGTTTAAATTAACTTTGAATAATAACACGGGAGAAACGGATCCTCTCTTTTCCTCCCTCCCTCTCTCTCTCCTGACAGCCCGTCAGTTTCTCATGCAGCGCGCTAAACAGTGGGCGGGGCTTCAGGTCAGACTCAGCAGCTGATCTGATCTCTCTCTCGCGTCCGGTTACACTACACTCGCGTTTATGTCCATATCGATCAGATCCAGCTCTCCTGATCGGCCTATAGAGAGCACCGATCAAGCAATTAAGAGTGAATATCGGCCGATAATGATCGGCGGCCAATCGATCGGAGCATCGGACATTTTGACAGGACGTTTTGAATTTACCGGTTTTTATTCAATTTTACCAGCTAAAAACCGATAATTACCGGCTAACGGAAACCCTGCTACACACATACACACATACAGACCTACACACATACACACCTACACACATACACACCTGCACACATACACACCTATAGACCCACACACCTACACACCTGCACACCTACAGACCTACACACCTACACACCTGCACACCTACAGACCTACACACATACACACCTATAGACCTACACACCTACACACCTACAGATATAGACCTACACACATACACACCTATAGACCTACACACCCACACACCTACACACCTACAGACCTACAGATATAGACCTACTCACACACCTACACAGACACCTACAGACCTACTCACACACCTACCCACCTACAGACCTACAGACCTACCTAGTTGTTAATGCAGTTGTATTGTGTACACAGCACAGTGGAATACATCAGAACGAACCTGAAAAACAACAATGTTATCATGTTACTCATGACTCAACACTTGCTCAAGCATGAAGTCAGATTTCACAATGTGTTGATGCAAAACGGTAAATAAAGATATGCTATTTTATTTCTATTTTAGAAATATTTTGGACTGTTTATTTCTTGTGTCTTAATTACTCTTCTGTACATCATATATATATATATATATATATATATATATATATATATATACCGGTGTGTATATATATATATATATATATATATATATATATATATATATATAAAATGTTTGTTTTGAAAATTACGATATTTTCTTTTCTGTGGCATATACAATAGCTATATTTTTGACAGTTTATAGAGTGATACAGGAATGAGTCTTAAAACCAAGAAATGTTTTCAGTTTTTAAGCACTTCCTGTTCCCTTGTCTGGAAGTCAAGGGTTTTCTGAATGTGTTTTTGGTTGTTAACCTGAAATATTGCTAACAAGTGTCTAAATGAGACGCACAACATTAGCCACCTTTAGCTTAGCGGTGGTGACGTGAAGTCATGTGACCGTGCTGTAGTTCCTTTATAGCACAACATTAGCCACCTTTAGCTTAGCGGTGGTGACGTGAAGTCATGTGACCGTGCTGTAGTTCCTTTATAGCCCAACATTAGCCTCCTTTAGCTTAGCGGTGGTGAAGTCATGTGACCGTGCTGCAGTTCCTTTATAGCCCAACATTAGCCTCCTTTAGCTTAGCGGTGGTGACGTGAAGTCATGTGACCGTGCTGTAGTTCCTTTATAGCCCAACATTAGCCTCCTTTAGCTTAGCGGTGGTGACGTGAAGTCATGTGACCGTGCTGTAGTTCCTTTATAGCCCAACATTAGCCGCCTTTAGCTTAGCGGTGGTGACGTGAAGTCATTTGACCGTGCTGCAGTTCCTTTATAGCCCAACATTAGCCTCCTTTAGCTTAGCGGTGGTGAAGTCATGTGACCGTGCTGCAGTTCCTTTATAGCCCAACATTAGCCTCCTTTAGCTTAGCGGTGGTGACGTGAAGTCATGTGACCGTGCTGTAGTTCCTTTATAGCCCAACATTAGCCGCCTTTAGCTTAGCGGTGGTGACGTGAAGTCATTTGACCGTGCTGCAGTTCCTTTATAGCCCAACATTAGCCTCCTTTAGCTTAGCGGTGGTGACGTGAAGTCATGTGACCGTGCTGTAGTTCCTTTATAGCCCAACATTAGCCTCCTTTAGCTTAGCGGTGGTGACGTGAAGTCATGTGACCGTGCTGTAGTTCCTTTATAGCCCAACATTAACCTCCTTTAGCTTAGCGGTGGTGAAGTCATGTGACCGTGCTGCAGTTCCTTTATAGCCCAACATTAGCCTCCTTTAGCTTAGCGGTGGTGACGTGAAGTCATGTGACCGTGCTGTAGTTCCTTTATAGCCCAACATTAGCCTCCTTTAGCTTAGCGGTGGTGACGTGAAGTCATGTGACCGTGCTGTAGTTCCTTTATAGCCCAACATTAGCCGCCTTTAGCTTAGCGGTGGTGAAGTCATGTGACCGTGCTGCAGTTCCTTTATAGCCCAACATTAGCCTCCTTTAGCTTAGCGGTGGTGACGTGAAGTCATGTGACCGTGCTGTAGTTCCTTTATAGCCCAACATTAGCCTCCTTTAGCTTAGCGGTGGTGACGTGAAGTCATGTGACCGTGCTGTAGTTCCTTTATAGCCCAACATTAACCTCCTTTAGCTTAGCGGTGGTGAAGTCATGTGACCGTGCTGTAGTTCCTTTATAGCCCAACATTAGCCGCCTTTAGCTTAGCGGTGGTGACGTGAAGTCATTTGACCGTGCTGCAGTTCCTTTATAGCCCAACATTAACCTCCTTTAGCTTAGCGGTGGTGAAGTCATGTGACCGTGCTGCAGTTCCTTTATAGCCCAACATTAGCCTCCTTTAGCTTAGCGGTGGTGACGTGAAGTCATGTGACCGTGCTGTAGTTCCTTTATAGCCCAACATTAGCCTCCTTTAGCTTAGCGTGGTGACGTGAAGTCATGTGACCGTGCTGCAGTTCCTTTATAGCCCAACATTAGCCTCCTTTAGCTTAGCGGTGGTGACGTGAAGTCATGTGACCGTGCTGTAGTTCCTTTATAGCCCAACATTAGCCTCCTTTAGCTTAGCGGTGGTGACGTGAAGTCATGTGACCGTGCTGTAGTTCCTTTATAGCCCAACATTAGCCTCCTTTAGCTTAGCGGTGGTGACGTGAAGTCATGTGACCGTGCTGTAGTTCCTTTATAGCCCAACATTAGCCGCCTTTAGCTTAGCGGTGGTGACGTGAAGTCATGTGACCGTGCTGTAGTTCCTTTATAGCCCAACATTAGCCTCCTTTAGCTTAGCGGTGGTGACGTGAAGTCATGTTCTGTGCTGTAGTTCCTTTATATCCCAACATTAGCCTCCTTTAGCTTAGCGGTGGTGACGTGAAGTCATTTGACCGTGCTGCAGTTCCTTTATAGCCCAACATTAGCCTCCTTTAGCTTAGCGGTGGTGAAGTCATGTGGCCGTGCTGCAGTTCCTTTATAGCCTATATAACGTTAGATTTTCACTTCAGAAATCCTAAAGTAGTGTTAATATGTTGGGATTATCCTGCTGTCTAAGCATCATCAACATGTCCCTCCCCCTCAGACTCTGAGCCAATCGATGCGTCAGGCCGATCTGAACTTCGAGAAGCTGAAGACGGAGTCGGAGCGTCTGGAGCAGCACACCAAGAAGTCTGTGAACTGGCTGCTGTGGCTGATGCTCATCCTCGTCTCCTTCTCCTTCATCAGCATGATCCTCTTCATCAGAATCTTCCCCCGGCTGCGATGATGACCGTCAACAACCCCCCCCGAACTCTTAGTGCTTCCTCCTCCTGTGTAACGCAGCGGAGACGGACTGAAACATATGCACTTTTGAAAATAGAAGTATCTTCCTCGTGGAGGTTTAGAAACGTGAGCATCAGTTTCCTTTTTTTAAACGGGATATGGTGAAGAAGAGCATCCTGTCTTAGTTCCCAGAGAGCAGGGAGTAAGCCTTAATTATTTCATCATCAGGTAGACTAGCCGTGTTTACATGTGGTTCTCATGCAGTGCGACTAAATCATCTTTTGTAGAACCTTTTCCAAACATCCTGAAGAGTTCACAATCCGTCCTCCATCTACTGTACATCAGACACAGTTTGAACACTATATTAAATTAAATGCATATCTAAACTCCTGACTTATCTGTGGAAATCTTAAAATAGTTTAGAAAAACACTTTAACTGCATTTATGAGCCCTTGTTTAATAATGATTTGTGGCTATAAGCACATCTTTAAGTGTTTCTCAACATTATATCTTCTCCTGTGAAGACATTAATTATTACATCAGTGGTATTATTAGCTGTTTATGGAGCAGGAGGCGTTATATGTGTTGAAACATATCTTAATGAACGAATACATTATAGTGTATAAGAAAATATATTAATATACTACTTAGAAATGCTTTGGGGTTAAAGTGTTTCATTCCAAAACGACTAAACTAATGTCAGCATTGGTTCAATTGTATTCTAATAAGTTCAGATCGAGACGTTCATTGTGAAGAAATTGTTAAATCAGGAATAATGAGAGAAGGAAAAATGCCTAAAGACTAAAAGTCGAGATGTTGAGAATAAAATCTAAGTTTCTATATGCGCTATAACACTTGTGGAATTATCATAATAGCTTGATTTATTTCTTGACGTATTTAGACTTCATTCACGAAATGCAAGATTAAAAAAAAGTAGTAAAATGTAAACTTTATTTTCAAGAGTTCGACTTCTTGAGATTCTACAGGAACACTGATGTTATCCTTTACATTTCGACTGTATGCTCAAACATAAAGTTACACGTATCCCCCTTTTTCGCCATTAGAGCTTTGTGGCATCGGAGTTTTAAAATGTCCGCCCCCCCTCCTCATGAGTCCTGTTCCTTGTGTTTGAGTCTGTGAGTGTCCGTGGTTGATTCGATAAATGTGCGTCAGGTGATGAATTGTCTTGTGTTGCTGAGGATGTTGATGAAGTGAATTTGTTCCCATTAAATGACTGTAACCCCCTGTATCAACTACATCCAGACTGGCATTGGAAATGTATTTAAGATCACAAGAAAGTATGAAGAAGCTAGAAACATCCTTGAATTGTTTTGGCATAAAAACTGTGTGTGAGTTGTCGGAGCTTTGTGTGACCTTTCCTCATAAACTAAAACACTACATTTCTCACTGTGTTTTTGAAAATCCCACATGCAGTGACACCTCTCTGCCACAGGGTGTCGCTCACGTCCTTCCTATAGGAACCATAACGACCTCCATGACCCTGAAGGCATCACCAGCCATGAATCCTAAATTAACCCCACGACTCATTTAGAAGCGATCTGAGGACTGAAGGAGGCTTGAAACACACATGACAACCTGTGCAGCGCATGTATTGATTCCATCAGATGGCTGCCTGCTCTCCACAATGATCAGTAACAGCGAAGGGATGGTCAAAGTAAGGTACACATAAATCACACGAAGCCTGGTTAGTGTTGCCTGACTTTATAAAGTGTGTGGTTGCGTTCTAGTCACTTTGCTCAGCACTACTGCTTGTTACAGCTTTTATGTGCCGTACTCGCCTTTTAGCGACAGTTAGCTCCGGTTAATCTCGCGCCCCCCCCCCCCCCCCCCCCCTCCCCTACACCCTGCGACGGGTGATGGGTGCGATTGTTCCAACTTCATTAAAGAGGTGGAGGAAGTATTCAGATGCTTTACTTTATTGAAAGTATTATTACTGCACAATAAATATACTCTGTGCACGTAAAAGTCCTGCATTGAAATTGTCATTCGTAGGTATAACAAGCAAATTGTAGCTATAAAAAAACTCAAAATGATACTGATTAAAATAAATGTTTATTTTTCTCTCAATCTCAAGAACTGGAAACATGATAAGGCAAAAATCACAACTAATGCTATAAAATGCAATGGAGTAAAAGGTCAAATAATTCCCCTTTGAATTGTAGTGGAGCATAAGTGGCATGAAAGGAGATAATCAAGATAAGCACAAGTACTATACATAAGTAAATGTTGCTTCCCAGTGCTGCTTAATTCATCCTGAAAAGATTTTGAATCACGAAGTGTTGAATACAAGCTGACTCGCCTGTCTTGACCTGGGACTTTTTGGGGGATTTGGATTGAGACTTATCAATGGACTTGATTTGACATTTGGATTTGACTTATGACTTGACTTGGGACTTGTCTGTCTAGATGTAGCTTTACCTTGGATCAGACTTTGGACATGTTTTAGGATTTGAATCCAGATTTTGACTTGGAACCTTTCTGATTTGACTTAGGACTTGACATGGGTCTTTTCATTCTAGATTTGGGACTTTTCGGTGGATTTGACTTTGGATTTGAAAGGGGACCTGACTTGGGACTTGGCATTCTTTCGGGGGATTGGACTTGGGATTGTTCTTGGGACTTGAAATGGACTTTGACTCGGATCTTGTCTGATTTGACTCTGACGGTCTCTCCTGTCAGCAGCCGTGTTTGAGAGCTTCTCTGAGAGATGAACATTCCTGCTGTGTTTTCATTTGAGGACAGAGCGAGTCCAGACCTGCTGCTCTGCTCCCGGCCCTTCCTCTCTCTCTCTCTCTCTCTCTCTCTCTCTTCTCTCTCTCTCTCTCTCTCTCTCTCTCTCTCTCTCTCTCTCTCTCTCTCTCTCTCTCTCTCTCTCTCTCTCTCTCTCTCTCTCTCTCTCTCTCTCTCTCACCCCCCTCATGTCTCGCCATGTATTTTAGGCCCCTGTGGGTGTTAGTCCTGCTGGGAGTGGAGGTATGCAGCCACCAGGAGACCAAAGAGGCTCCTCCAGTCCCCCCTCAGTAAACCCAGCTGTTAGCGCTGCAGCTCCAGGACATGACTTCATCATCGGAGGCTTCTCATCATCATCATCATCATCATGGCTGCGTTATCCCATTAGAGGACTTTCAGTTTCCTACTCAGACTACAGAGCCTAAACAAGGAAGTCTTCACCACAAACTGATCATGAGGATACTCGTTATGAACCCCTATGATACATGAAGATTAAAACACGTAGAAAATGCTTTGGTTTAGTTTCTTATGCAGATTTTAGAGTCTGTGGTGTATTTAAAGAATAATTCAGCTTAAAAAGGATCATTGTGTACCAATTACTCTAAACAGTTTCACCTGGAATTTCATAATTCTCGCAATCATAATTGAGTTGCTGAAAAATTCCTTTAAGTGTGAGTTCCTATATTCAGAAAATACCTCCAGATCTGTGGCGCTCCTGAATGGCCCTTCTGACCTCTGACCCCCTGAAAGCTTCCTGCTCTGTTTTCCCACAGAGACACGCTGGAAATAGAGCTCAACACTCAGTGCTCCGTTAATAACATCAATCAATTCTCTGTATGACACTCAAACTCAAAGGGGAAGGCTATTTGTGATTTGACTTCGATTGTGTTTGGATTTGACTTGAGATTTGTCTTGGTCTTGATTTGGGAATTGTCTTGAAATTGGGCTGGGATTTGTTTTTGGGGTTTGACTTGAGATTTCACTTTGAACTTGATGTGACTTGGCAACTTGTCTGATTCGACTTAAGACTGACTGGATTTGTTCTGTCTTTACATTACATTGCATTTAGCTGACGCTTTTGTCCAAAGCGACTTACAATAAGTACATACGACCAGGAAGACACAGCCCAGAAGAAAACAGAATCATATAAGTACATCAGGTTTCATAGAGCCAAACATTTCAAGTGCTACTCAACTAGCTATAGATAAGCCAGTCCTATATTAGTATAGAAGTGCTTTGTTAGTAATTCTATCGCTCAAAGTGGAGTCGAAAGAGATGAGTTTGTCCGGGGACCGGTTTGAGTCTGATTTGATTTGGGACTTGACTTTGGACTGGTCTGAGATTTGATTTGGGAATTGTGTTTACTAGAAAATGTTCTACTTTGTACTGTATCAGGATCTTTCAGCGATGCAGGCAGGTTTCAGCAGCTGTGAGAAATGACAGTTAGTAAACCTTGATATTGTTCTGCTTATCTTTATTTTGAAAGTTTTTGAGTTTGATCTTTCTGAACAGACGAACATTCGCCCGTTAAACTCAATCTCTGTTCATTTATCTTTTGGCCGCAGCCACAGTCAGGATTTGTGTTTCCTACAGAGACGAAGAGATTTTCCTTTCATTCCAGATGTTTCCATGCACTTCCTTCAGGGAGCAAAAGGGTAACGAGATTTTTTATTTGCATGCGCTGTAATGTTAACGACCGAATGGGAGCATAAGAGGCTCTTATTAAGCGTATAATGTGAGTCACTATGTCTCTCACACACACACACACACACACACACACACACATACACACACACACACACCACACACACAGAACAGACAGACACGACAACACACTTAGAGACATACCCTGGACTGAGAAAGTGGGATGGATATTTTTCACAATTTTCAGATATTTAATAGACCAAACAACAACAAGTTGCAGCCCCTAAACCAAAGCTTACACGCTTTATTCAAGGGCCAGTTTTAAGTTTATAAGGCACTACTCCATAACTTAGCGTATTTGAGGATTTGAGTGAGTTTCTGAGTATTCTAATCTGGATCTTTAATCTCTCACAGGTGCTGTAGTCTCTCTGTTTCTCATGGAGCCGTTACTGTTTCCCTCAACTGCTTCGTGTGTGTGCTAGTTGTGTCTGTGGCTCTTCCACTGTCTTATGATGGCTCACCTCAAAGTTCTGAAAAAAAACACACACACACACACTTACAATTGTGTTATAGCTCTCTTGGTCACTTACTAAAAACTG
The DNA here is from genome assembly GCA_902827135.1 of Harpagifer antarcticus. Classification (NCBI taxonomy): domain Eukaryota; kingdom Metazoa; phylum Chordata; class Actinopteri; order Perciformes; family Harpagiferidae; genus Harpagifer; species Harpagifer antarcticus. The sequence goes on along the minus strand of CADEHL010000677.1, from coordinate 5,427,449 downwards.
TACTTAAAGGTGGGGTAGGTAAGTTTGAGAAACCGGCTCGAGAAACACTTTGTTATATTCCATGGAATGCTCTTAACATCCCGATAGCAATGAATATCTGAAGTGCTTTGACACAAAATACATAAAAAAATGTCATCAGTGGAAGCCGTGGCGCTGTAGAAAGCACGACCAATCATCTGAGCCGGCCCGGCTAAAGTAACTGGATGGCCTACCTGCCTGTCAGCCTTCCATCTGTGCACAAACTTATCTCGTGCCCTCATTGGTATTTTCAAATTCTAGCGCACTCGAGCTGCTTTCTCCAAAATGACCTACCCCACCTTTAAGTACAATTTAAACCAAACTCTACTTTAACCTACGGTCAGGCTGGACGCAGATAAGCTTCTCTTCCCGTGTTCTAGCCTCAAAGCCCGCTGGCTGACAGAACTGCTCATATATTTTACTTGTATAGCATTTGTTGCACTTTTAACCGAGCTTCATTAATAATCATTTTAAATACACATTTCAACTTAATTGAACTTTTCCCCAATATATGCACTTAATAATAATAAAAGAAAATGATAATAATAATTGATCAAAATCTTTGTTCTGCACTTTATACATTCCTTCTTATCTTATTACATCCCATATTTACAGAGTATTGCTTCTATGTAATGATATCGTGGCCTGGGACTTTTGTACTGGGATGTTATTGTCAGAACTACGCTGTACAGTATCTGGCATTATCAGCAATTTTGCATTTGACAAACAAAGCCTTTATACGTTTGAACATCTGTTCGGTTGATATCTCCGACACTTGAAAACTCTCAAAACAGAAGCATCTTAGATTTCGGTGAGAACTTCTCCTCCGTGTTTCAGTTCGATCGAGACTCAGGTCTGAGGAAGGAGGTCGCAGGTGTGTCTGAGGCAGAGCTGGCTCAGACTGTGTGTGTGTGTGTGTGTGTGTGTGTGTGTGTGTGTGTGTGGTGTGTGTGTGTGTGTGTGTGTGTGTGTGTGTGTGTGTGTGTGTGTGTGTGTGTGTGTGTGTGTGTGTGTGTGTGTGTGTGTGGTGTGTGTGTGTGTGTGTGTGTGTGTGTGTGTGTGTGTGTGTGTGTGTGTGTGTGTGTGTGTGTGTGTGTGTGTGTGTGTGTGTGTGTGTGTGTGTGTGTGTGTGTGTGTGTGTGTGTGTGTTGTGTGTGTGTGTGTGTGTGTGTGTGTGTGTGTGTGTGTGTGTGTGTGTGTGTGTGTGTGTGTGTGTGTGTGTGTGTGTGTGTGTGTATCCTTGACACATTTTTGTGAGGATGTTTGAGACCAAGGTTTTTCTTTCAAGGGTATTTTCCACGTCACTCGGTGTCACATGTTTTCTCCGCTGCGTAGGCACGTGAAGGCCGAGCAGATGGATCTTGATTCATTAGAAAAAATACCAAAGTTTGTTCTTTTTTGGAAAACGTCTTCTCTCCAAGGACAACAACAACGCAGCCCAAACAGTCAATGTTTGAACAGCAGAGATTTTTATATTATTTTTTAACATAGTTTTTGAGTGTCTCTACTGGGACATGTCTCTACTGGGACATGTCTCCATGCTTTAATGCTCAAAATAGTGCCTGTGCTGCAGCACCTCCTTTCACCCTCTGTCTGAAACCAGAGCCCAGTCTGCTCTGATTGGTTAGCTGGCCGGCTCTGTTGTGATTGATCAACCGCTTAGAAATGTCCCGCCCATCACGTACCATGTGTTGGAGCGCTAGCCAATAGGAGCGTGAGGATAAATCCTTACCACATAGACTTCTATACAATCAGACGTTCACTTTTCAGAGCTTGACGTTTAATCCTGAAATATCTCAGATGGATTGCCATGAAAGTTTGTACCAACATTCTTGATCCTCAGAGATATTGTGACTTTTTTGTGAGTTAATCTGATTCGACCCGTGGTTTGCATTGACGATGTTTGGATTTATCGAGGTTTTGAGATGACTACAAGTGTCACACTGCCTTTTTTTATTATGCTCTCTTTTAGATCTGTATTTTCGACTTTCATTTTGATGTTTGTGGCTCATTTATAATGCAGACCTATTTATACAGGCACGGAAAGTCACCAAATGTAGTAAATCATAAACACTGACCGGCTTACAGACAAATGACAGACTTATACCCTCCAGTATTTATAATATAAACAGTATTTAAGTTATATTTTTTAACCACAAAAAAGTTATAAAAGAAACCCAATGTATATATTTTCATATACTGTAAAAAGAAGCGATGCAGAAATGATTGAAATCCCTAAACTGCCGACACAAGTCTCCGTGATGTTATCGTCTAACCACCACTTTAAAGATTACACAAAGTACACCAAATTCACTTAATGTCACGTCGTACTAATACAGTTACACGATGTTCCCGATCGCCACCTGTCTAATCTTAGCATGCTGCATGGGACTGGTTATTTTTGAACACACTCCTTGTTTTGGGCTTGTTTTACTCGTGTTTTTAATCTGGAGGATATTTATAGTGACTAGACAAACTGTACTCACACACACACACACACACACACACACACACACACACACACACACACACACACACACACACACACACACACACATACCATGTATACATCACTTCAGGGGACATTACGGTGGTGCGGTGGTGGTACGGTGGTGGTACGGTGGGGCGGTGGTGGCGCAGTGGTTAGAGCGTTGGTCATCAGATCAAGGGGCGTTGGTGAACTCCAGTTCGAATCCCGCCTCGGCCGCCACTGCGTCAGGCCGTTGTGTCCTTGGGCAAGACACTTTACCCGCATTTGCTCCTGTGGGAATGTCCGCAGTATTGACTCTTACATGTCTAATATGTGTAATGTGTACTTGTAAAGCGCTTTGAGCACCTGTAAAAGCGCTCTAATAAAAAAAAAATGTAATGCATTATTATTATTATTATTATTACATTGACTTACATGCATTTCCTGGGGACTTATCCTAACCTTAACCATAACCAACCCTAGCCCTTAATCTAACCAAGTCTTCACCCTAAAATTAATGATTCCCCTCATGGGGACCTCCATTGTGTCCCCATAAGGGAGGCTAGTCCCACGTGACTGAGATGTAGGTCCCCACAAGGATGGTAATGCTAGGACACACACAAGGCAAGGCAAGTTTATTTATATAGCCCCTTTCAACACAAGGCAATTCAAAGTGCTTTACAAAAAAAAAAAATAATAAAAGAAACATTAAAAGAAAAAATACATGAACCTACACACACACACACACACACACACACACACACACACACACACACACACACACACGCACATTAGTTTATCTAAAAACGGCGCTGTCTGCATGTACTGTGTGTCTGCAGTGGAATAAGTACTCAGATTGTTTTAGTAGAACAACTCATTTGTAAAAAATACTCTGTTACAAGTATAGGTGGTCCTAAAAATAAAATCTTACTTGAGTCAAATTAGCTAAGCAGAAGTAAAGTTTATCTTTGACTGAAAAGTTTGGACATCATGAATCCAAAGTGCTGTGCTCTCCACAAATATAAAAACTAATATTCTGAAAGTATTCCATGGTGTTTTCTGCACAGCTGTTGTTAAATCAAGTCTGTGGATTGATAAGACTGCACACAGTCCCTTGATCCTCCTAAGCAACGGTCTGTTCTCCTTAGCAACGGTCTGTGTGAATTAACAATCTCTGGAATGACCAAATTGACCAATCAGAATCGAGTATTCAACAAAGCCTTGTAACAAATTGAATGAATTGATCATGATTATTGATGTGTGTAACAAGAATTAAAAAAAAATATTTTTCCTTAAAAAAGTTAACAAATCAATAAACATCTATCCAATTAGACAGAGGCAAAGCTCTCTGTCTACCGGGCCATTTCCGTTCCTACCCTCACCTCTGGTCATGAAGGATGGGTCATGACCGAAAGAACGAGGTCGCGGATAGAAGCGGCCGAGATGGGTTTTCTCCGCAGGGTGGCTGGTGTCTCTCTTAGGGATAAGGTGAGAAGTTCGGTCATCCGGGAGGGACTCGGAGTTGAACCGCTCCTCCTTCGCGTTGAAAGGAGCCAGTTGAGGTGGTTCGGGCACCTAGTTAGGATGCCACCTGGGCGCCTCCCTAGGGAGGTGTTCCAGGCACGTCCAGCTGGGAAGAGACCGAGTGGTAGACCTAGGACCAGGTGGAGGGATTATATCTCTTCGCTGGCCTGGGAGCGCCTTGGGACCCCCCAGTCAGAGCTGGTTGATGAGGGGAAAGGAAAGTTTGGGGCTCTCTGCTGGAACTGCTACCCCCGCGACCCGACCACGGATAAGCGGAAGAAGATGGATGGATGGATGGATGGATCTATCCAATTGATAATCTACTTATTAAAATAAAACTATAAACTCACATGCATGGATCCATCATACCAAACTGCAAAAATAGGTTTCTTCTTAGAGATAAAATGAAAACAGCTTCATAGTGAGATACAATTAAATTACTCAAGGAAAGTCCCTCAGAATTGAGCTTAAGTTCAGCATTTGAGTAAATCTACTTAGTTAAGGTTAACACTCACTTTACAGTCTTTACAGTGTGTGTACATTGGAGCAACAAAGTCAAATGTCCACATAAACACACACACACACACACACACACACACACACACACACGTGCACCCTGTCAACTAAATGTCATTACAATACAATAATACCTACTTGCGTAACTGTACAGTTTGTTTGTTGACTCCCAGACTCCTCACTGAACTTTTACACTCATCCCTCCTCCCTGATCCCAGACCCCCCCCCCCCCTCTCTGTGCTTGTGAGAACATAAACAACAATGTTTTTATTATTGTCATTCTGGGAAGTTTCTCAGTGTCACACACTGATCTGTGGTCAGTCCGTCAGTCGCAGGATGTTGGAGTCGCATGCTTCAGGGCGGGGGGAATAGGAATGGAAATGGGACCTGGGAAGCGAGGATAGTTTGAGCCGTGATGCCTGGATCGCCACTGCTACTGTTCCACACACACACATACACACACACACACACACACACACACACACACACACACACACACACACACACACACACACGCACGTGCTTCATTCCACAGGGTCAAACATAATAGTAAGGCATGACAAGTTTGTTTATGTAGGAAGTGTTATCAACAAGGCAATTCAAAGTGCTTTACAAAAAAACACGAAGCAGTTCGATGCTACCTCGTTTAAAGAGGCCCTATTATTATTATACACCTGAACATCAGCAGGAGAGGACTCTTTAAAGTAGAGACACTACATACTGATATACACCTGAACATCAGCAGGAGAGGACTCTTTAAAGTAGAGACACTACATACTGATATACACCTGAACATCAGCAGGAGAGGACTCTTTAAAGTAGAGACACTACATACTGATATGAACCTGAACATCAGCAGGAGAGGACTCTTTAAAGTAGAGACACTACATACTGATATACACCTGAACATCAGCAGGAGAGGACTCTTTAAAGTAGAGACACTACATACTGATATACACCTGAACATCAGCAGGAGAGGACTCTTTAAAGTAGAGACACTACATACTGATATACACCTGAACATCAGCAGGAGAGGACTCTTTAAAGTAGAGACACTACATACTGATATACACCTGAACATCAGCAGGAGAGGACTCTTTAAAGTAGAGACACTACATACTGATATACACCTGAACATCAGCAGGAGAGGACTCTTTAAAGTAGAGACACTACATACTGATATACACCTGAACATCAGCAGGAGAGGACTCTTTAAAGTAGAGACACTACATACTGATATACACCTGAACATCAGCAGGAGAGGACTCTTTAAAGTAGAGACACTACATACTGATATACACCTGAACATCAGCAGGAGAGGACTCTTTACGTAATCTGAGTTTTTCTCCCACTTCTGGTCAAAAGCTGTTTTTTTTCAGTTTGTTTGGGATGTTGCTAATTTTGTCAGAGGAAGGGGGGGGGGGGGTGGTTGCGCAGACATGAGGCCAGGTTACGTCTTAGAGCAGTATTTAGTCTGCTGCTCCCCTGGAACTGAGGGTGTCTACTCTCTTTGATCCTGCAGAAGAAGAAGTAGTTCTCACCTTGGCTGTTGTTTAGCAGTGTGCAGGATGGGTGGTGTTTCCTCCGTAACACCAACACAATGCTGCGGCACTGTCCCCCAAACACGCCTCGCTCTCAGGAAGTCATTAAGGCTTTCCCGGAGGTGGAGTGTGACTCGGTACATTCACTGCTCAGAAACATGTCCCCTGTGGCTGGTGTACCAGTGAATGGTCCTTAGATTGTTATTTTCCCCATGAATTGGTGTTTTGGTTCGAAAGATGTTATCACAGTTACCTTGAGACCAACGTGACATCTTCAAAATGAAAAGCAGCACACCTTCATAATTGAAGTTGAAACCATGTTCGTGTTTTATGTGAAAATGATGTAAACAAACTTAGAATGTGCATTACAGTCATATAGGTCAGGACACAAACTGATGAACCCAAATGCACGACCCAGAGACAAAGTCTTCAATGTAAAAAAAAGTAATTTTAATTTCACAGATCAGGTAATCCCTCTTAACAGAGTACGTGGTGGAAATAACAAAAGTCGCTAACAAGGAGAAAACAACTAGGAATAACAAAAAGAGAATTTAAGAAAAACTTAAGCCTACAAAATTAACAAAACCTGACATGAGTGAAAGCGATCCTTTCTGAGCTGAGAGACCATTCGGGGAAACAAAGAAGACGAACTGACGCAGGACAGGGGGGAGACAGGACTATTTAAACATGAGGTGAGTGGGGACAGGTGAATCAGGGGCGGGGCAGACGCTGATGATGGCGGGAAAAACACACAAGGGGAGGAAGAAACAGGGCCTGAAATGAAAGACAAGAGGTAACAAAATAAAACAGGAAATGTAAAACGAGACATGACAATAAACACAGAGACTGACTAGAGACGAAGAACCTAAATAAACACACATAATACATAAACACAACTAACACATTTAATCATGCAGGCAGGACACAGAGGGTCATTGTCAGGTCTCTGTGTCACGCTCTGATTTGTGCGAAAAGTCAACCAATTAAAGAAAAAGTCACAACTGCAATTACAATGCAAGGAAATAAAAACAGGGATAATTAAGAAACTATATAAGACTAAACCTATTTCTGTTCAATAGTAAGACCAAGGGACACCATTAGCTTTTTTTATCCTGCCTTTCTGCCTTTCCTGTCGTGTGTTAAAGGTTTTTGTGCATGTAAACGGTCTGCAAAGGCTAGAATCTCAGAGTTTTTCTTCTGTTACTTTTCTAATCCTCCTTGTCCTGCGTTACTTTAAAAAAGTATAATGTGACAGGACTGCATCTACTGCACATCTCACGTATCTCAAATAAGTTCAGTAAATAAAATACACAATTAAAGGACAAGTACCGCAAAGTTGAACTTAAGTAGACCAGATTAAATGTTCTTAGTCACTTGTAGTTACATTCCAAGTCTGGTAAACACACACACACACACACACACACACACACACACACACACACACACACACACACACACACACACACACACACACACACACCATGTATACATCACTTCAGGGGACATTACATTGACTTACATGCATTTCCTGGAGACTTATCCTAACCTTAACCATAACCAACACATGCCTAACCCTAACCCTTACCCTTACCCTTAACCTTACCCTTACCCTAACCCTTACCCTAACCCTAAACCTAACCAAGTCTTCACCCTAAATGTAATGATTCCCCTCATGGGACCTCCATTTTGTCCGCATAAGGGAGGTGAGTCCCCACACGTGACTATGTAAACAGATTTAGGTCCCCACAAGTATAGTAATGCTAGGCCACACACACACACACAGGAAGCAACAAAACCACATGTTGTGAGGGGAAGTGAGACTTTGATGTTGTGCAGCACACACTATCTCCCTGAACACACCTTTCCCCCACGAGCCCTTTTTGTTGTGACATTGACCTGACCTTGACTGTCCTACTGTAAGTATTTACTGCCCCGCCCCCCCGCCCCCCCCTCTCTGTGTGTGTATATGTGTTGCCTTCGCTGTCACTCTGACATGTTGTGGATATAGCTGTCAGGGACACTTCCTCTCCGGAAGGGCATTCAGGATCAGGCTCCTTATCAGTGATAAAGCTAATCCTTCAGAACTGAACACGGCCCCTGAACCAACGCACTGTGAGAAAAGAACAAATAGAGGGGGAGGGGGGGGGGGGGGGGGGGGGGAAGAGTAAAGGAAGAGGAAAAAGAACACCAGCAAATCAGAGATAACCTGTGTCAACCTCTTTGATTCAGAATCAGAACTCCTTTATTTGTCCTGCAAATAGGAAATGTACATTATTACAACAGCAGATAGTGCAGATAAAGTGAATATAATAGACTTACATATTAAAAATAACTAAGTATGCAACCGTACTATTAAAGGTCCCATGTGGACATTTCTACTGATCATATTTCCATTGTTGAGGGCTACTAGAATAGATTTAAATTGTGCAATCTTCCAAACTCACATTGGTTTCTCATACAGCATCTCTGTATAGTATGTGTATTCACTCTCTGTCCTAAACGCTGTTGGAGCTCCAGCCCCCCCCCTCCCTGTGAGCCCAGTGTGCTCTGATTGGTCGGGACGTTGCGAGGCTCGTTGCTGCGAGGAGCGGACAGGTTTCCGGGTCGGCGATACAGCGAGAACAAGCTAAACTCATCCTGAGCACACACACACTCACAGCCGAAGTCAAAACAATAAGTGTGGCTTGATATTGAGAAAGAAAAAGGTTTCTAACGCTGTGAGTCAATGGGTCTGTGGAGAGCGTTTCTCCGCCATCCCAACTCGTCTATTACCAGCGTTCAGGGAACTCTATGCAAGTCAATGGGACTCCCTGTTAGTTAGCCAAGGGGTCCTGGTGTGTGAGGAGCTCCGCGGATTGGTCCATTTGGGCCAATCCGGTCATTTGTTGTTGATCTGGGTGTTCACACGTCACAGAACCCAGGAAGCAAACAATGGGAAAAGAAAGAGAGATGTGCAACGAGGCGTTCTGGTGCAGCACAGACAGGTCTTCTCTGTGTTAGAGTGTTACTCGCTACAGGGTGTACTTTGAGGGTTTGTGACTCTGCAGACCGTTTACATGCAGAAACACCTTCATAACACAAGGGGACGGGTGATAACCAGAAAAGCATGACATGGGACCTTTAATAAACAACACATTAAGTAAAAGAAACTAAGAGCAGAAAAGTAAACCATGGTAAAAAAAAAGTTGCAATGTTTTATATTTGAATGACAACTTCTAATGACTTATGTTCAACCAATAACCTTCATAGAGAGGGACTCAATATTCCTCTACAGTCTACAACCATAGGTATGTTTAATTACCACTGAACCAATATGTTTTCTTTCTGCACAGCTCTGCAAAACTAAAGGATAGGATGGCCAAGTAACACTGCCATATATGTTCGCTAGATGCAGTTAAAAGCTAGGGCTGTCAGCGAGGTATAGCAATAGCGATTAATCTGGAAACCTTAATGCGCTCAAACATTGAGTGCAGGTAAATCACATTACTAAGTTTGACCCGAGCCTTCTTCCTGTAATAACATCAGGAACCGCCACTTCTTTTAAATCAAGATCTCTTTTTGCCGCTGCTCTCTAATAGCTTTTTGATATCAAACACTGTAACTTTCATTATTGGGATTAGTGTGTTTATTTGCTTTTGAATCACTATTTTTTAAATGTATTTATAATGTTATATTGTGTTCCTGCTGCACTATATATCACTACTCATGTTTATTTGCAAAGCACAATCTGTGAAATATGAGGAATACAGGTATTCAGGTATTGGGAATGTTAAAGGTCCCATGTCATGCTTTTCTGGTTATCACCCGTCCCCTTGTTGTTATGAAGGTGTTTCTGCATGTAAACGGTCTGCAGAGTCACAAACCCTCAAAGTGCACCCTGTAGCGAGTAACACTCTAACACAGAGAAGACCTGTCTGTGCTGCCCCAGAACGCCTCGTTGGACATTTCTCTTTTCCCATTGTTTGCTTCCTGGGTTCTGTGACGTGTGAACACCCAGATCAACAACAAATGACCGGATTGGCCCGAATGGACCAATCCGCGGAGCTCCTCACACACCAGGACCCCTTGGCTAACTAACAGGGAGTCCCATTGACTTGCATAGAGCTCCCTGAACGCTGGTAATAGACGAGTTGGGATGGCGGAGAAATGCTCTCCACAGACCCATTGACTCACAGCGTTAGCAACCTTTTTCTTTCTCAATATCAAGCCACACTTATTGTTTTGACTTCGGCTGTGAGTGTTTGTGTGCTCAGGATGAGTTTCGCTTGTTCTCGCTGTATCGCCAACCCGGAAACCTGTCCGCTCCTCGCAGCAGCGGCGAGCAGCAACGAGCCTCACAACGAGCCTCGCAACGAGCCTCGCAACGTCCCGACCAATCAGAGCACACTGGGCTCACGGGGGGGGAGGGCAGGAGCTCCAACAAGCCGTTTAGGACAGAGAGTGAATACACATACTTTACAGAGATGCTGTATGAGAAACCAATGTGAGTTTGGAAAATTGCACAATTTAAATCTATTCTAGTCGACCTCAACAATGGAAATATGATCAGTAGAAATGGCCATGACATGGGACCTTTAAAGAAAAAGAGCAGGTGATGTGCACGGAGAGAAAGGAGTGGAGCTTTTGAGATATTTCTGGAACAAAGTCAAGGATCCATGAAAAAAACGACCTCATTAACACCAATTATACCGTTTTATGGGGCAAACGTAGTCACAGGTTCAAAGAAGTTTCAGATTTGCGATGTAGAAGTGATGAGAGTGTGCAGAGACAGAGGAGAGGTGACCTCCACAGTGTAATCTGTTTATAGATAAATGTGTTGTGTGCTCCGTGTGGGAACACAGGTCTCAGTGGGATGTGTGTGTGAGCGTGTGTTAAACAAAGAGCAGCGCACACACACACACACACACACACACACACATGACGGAGGGTCACTGCAGGGTCCCGTAGTTCAGGGCTCTGTGACACAGATAGAGCTGTCGCAGAGAGGAAGTCAAACCTTTCCTTCCGAAAATAAACTGCCATACGTCTCACTTTATCTCAGGATGGAAACAGTCAGCGTGACATATAGCATAGAATAAGGAAGTGAGATGTCAGGAACAAGTGATGGGTTCACATGGTGGCTTTTGTCACGTATACTACACTTTAAAACATGGATAGTTATGAAACAGCCTCTTACTGGTTTAATTTAAAGAGGCCCTTTGATGCTTCTCTCGTTCCTGTAGTGTGTTATAGGTTTTTGGAGAGATATTCCAGGATTAAGTGTCAAACTCCGGGTTGTGAAGCCAAGGCATACACTTTCTAATATTAAACATGGGGCAAAAAACACTCAGATTGTATAGAAGACTATGAGAAATTACCCTACTTAAAACTTGATTGATCACCTCGGTAAACATTTTCCAGAAGTCCTCAAGTTATAAAATGTGCTAATAACGTTATTCTGAGAGTTATTTTCCTTGCATTATGAACGCGCATCTGAGAGTGGGAGCTCGGGGGGCGGGGCTTAAGGGGCGCATGCTCTGTGAGCACACATACGGATACTTCTGCTCTGAAAGCCAGGCATGATGGGTAATCTGTGACGTTCTCTCAAAAGTTGGGCCATTTTGTCCTCATGCGCCAATGAGCTCATAGGTAAGAACGAGACCCCGCCTCCCACGCTGTATCCAGTTCTTATAATACATCCATGCTGCCCACCGATTGGACATGTGGAATCGGTGGGTTTTCAGCTGAAAAGGTGTCGGCACGGCTGAAAAGACACGACGGTGCAGGACACACCAATCTGAGTAGGGCGTGTCGACGCCCATCGACGGCCAAAATCGGCTTGGTGTGTCCTCCTGGCCTTAATAAGTAATAAAATGGCTTATACATTTTTGTGTCCTTTGATAAACAAGCTCCAGTACCATCTGGATATACATTTAGCTTCACATAGACATTTGTTTCTTTTAGTTTTTTCTGCATTCAACTCCACATACCTTTGCAGTGACCCATATATAAGGTCTATAAAAGTGAGTAAACAATTCAATCATATTGAGTGTTTTACAGCATGTCATCTCTTAAATTATAAACTCTCCAGGATGTATATCTCTTCCTCAGCGTAATAATCTATAAAACATGTATATTTAGTTTTTGCAGAGTTTTGATCTTCCTAACATAACATGGTGATAAATCAATGAATCTTAATCGATAAGGAGTATGCATGTGGAGAGAAAATGGTAAAAGCAGACGTGAGCTTTAAATATCAACAACATGTGAAAGCAGGGCAGAAATGTGAAGCTCTGATGGACATACAGTGTGTTCTCCATGATCCATAGATCCCCAGTAATGCATCAAGCTGTTTTATAGATGGCTGGGGACCATATAGGTGACTATTTGATTTCAGGTAGAGGCAGAGGTGGGAAGTAGTGGAGTACAAATACTTTGTTACTGTACTTAAGTACATTGTTCTGGTATCAGTACTTTACTCCACTACTTGTTTTTCTGATGAATTTTTACTTTGACTTCTTACATTTTGAACTCAAATACCTGTACTTTCTACTTCTTACATGTTGAACTCAAATACCTGTACTTTCTACTTCTTACATGTTGAACTCAAATACCTGTACTTTCTACTTCTTACATGTTGAACTCAAATACCTGTACTTTCTACTTCTTACATGTTGAACCCAAATACCTGTACTTTCTACTTCTTACATGTTGAACTCAAATACCTGTACTTTCTACTTCTTACATGTTGAACCCAAATACCTGTACTTTCTACTTCTTACATGTTGAACCCAAATACCTGTACTTTCTACTTCTTACATGTTGAACTCAAATACCTGTACTTTCTACTTCTCTCATTTTCCAAACAGCTGGTTCCTTTAGTCTGAATGTGTGTTTGATGCGTGATCATTATTCTTTAGAGTCATTGCGTGCCTATTGATTTGAACACGATCCGTGTATCCATCACTTCCTGGTCTTCTCTAAAGAAGAGGGACCAATGGAACGTTGTCATGTTGCCGTTGTTCAGCATGGAAACATTCATTAGCTAACAATGACATTATTGTTCTATTAATATAAAGGGAGGTCAGGTACTCTTTAAAACAGCTGCTAGTTATGGGTACTTTTTACTGAAGTACATTTCAAAGCTTCTTTAGTTTAGTCAGTACTTCTACTTTTACCAGAGTATCTTTAAACATGAGTATTTTTAACACATGTATCCCCCCCCCCACACACACACACACACACACACACACACACACACACACACACACACACACACACCACACACACACACACACACACACACACACACACACACACACACACACACACACACACACACACACACACACACACAGCTGCACCTGAACAGGAAGAGCTGATCTTGTTCCACATCACACACCTGCTATTTTTGAAATGTGCCAATTCTTGAGCCGCCCATTTGGACAAAGTGAAAAACGTACCTCCACCTTCGCTTCATGCAACGACATTATTTCTTTATCGGGTGTTCATTTAAAAACAACAACGTGGCAACGCTCCAGGACTAGTCATTTTTAGCCAGAATATGATGAATAAGTATGCAGGATAGAAACCTGTGTGGCTTTGCCAGTCACACAGAATAAATACTTTATGTAAACAGATGTATGTGTTATTCGAGTAATCCCAAATTCAGAAACTTTAAAATAGACAGAGATGCAGTTGTTTGTCTCCAAGTGCGAAAAACAGCAAGTGCTAAAGTTTAAATCAGGAACACGGGGATTGTTTGGAGAGGATAATCCAGGAAAGCTTTGTCTGTTTAAACTCATGAGTCATGACCCTCTCCTTGGTGGACATCTCTCACACACACACACACACACACACACACACACACACACACACACACACACACACACACACACACACACACACACACATACACACACGCGCGCACACATACACACGCACACACACACACACACACGCACACACACACACACACACACACACACTGATCAGATGGTCCTGCTTCCAGCTAATTACTGAGCATTCCACCCCGACAATGGAGAGAGACTCTCTCCATTCAGACATATTAATCCCTCCGTTTACAGGCTGCAGCTCAGAGACAATGAGCCGGGCTCGTTCTCATCCTGCGGGCGAGAAAAACAGACAGAATATGTAGAGATGAGGAGTTTGTGTTGGGAGGCAGGCTATGCATGTGTGATTCATTACCAGGTGTATCTATACGTGCTGCTTTTCTCCAAGAACACGTTATATCTACTGTTGAAGAGGCTGATGCAAAGTTAAGGGATCATGTGGACCTGAGTTAAAGGGCTGTATTAGGAAGAAAGTGTATCCCTAATCAAATAATTTAATTATGTTTTTGTCTGTAATTTGTAAAGGTAAAGGAAGTCAGAGACCGCCTTCTGCCACTGTGGCTGTGAGGAAGTGTTCCTTCAATGGGAAGGTTGTCGGTTCAATCGCAGCTCCTGGAGTCAACTATATATATGTATATATATATATATATATATATATATATATATATATATATATATATAGGTATATACATATTTGTATATATGTTTTTATATATATTTGTATTTTTTGTATTCGGGACTGTGAACAGTATTTTGATCTCTCACAAACTGCAAGATTGACAATAAAGTTGACTTTGAAGATGGCGGTGTGAATTTAATGTTGACATATCTGGCTAAATAACATGCCTGTTTATGACATTACCCAGCTGAAGTTAAGGACTAACATAACTACGAGCTACAGAGAATCTCGGACGGGACCGGACGGGACCGGACGGGACCTTAAAACACTGTGCGCCGCGAGGGAAAGAGGGTCTCGCGGTTCACAATGGTGATACGTGCTTATAAGCACATCCGAGAGTGCGTGATCACCAATGCCAAGGTGATGACTGAGACCACCATCCAGCTCCCAGAAGTGAATGTTGCAACTGTCACACAATGGTGAGTAAATAAGCATACTGCATATACTGCAAAACATGTGTACTTACACTGTAATACTTACCCTTAATGATTTACTGTTCAAAATAATCCCAACTTTTTTCTATTACAAATATTCCCTTTTGTTCATTAATATTGATTGTTTCATGTTTCCGCAGCTTCAGCAGCCGCTGCAGGTCTCAGGGACAGCAGGTCCTGAAGCAGGGTATCCCCGCTCCTGGCGCAGGACCTGAGCAGCTTCTTGTGGCAAAGCGGAAAGGGACATCTCTGTTTCCTGGCAGTCTGGCTGAGCCTCACACCTGTGTTCTGCCACCAAACACTGCTGGTGAGGCAAAGCTCCAGAAGAGATCCCAACCAGTGGCCATCTCACAGGTCCCCCCACCACCTCCATGCTATGCTCTTCCCTTCCTTCCCTTCTCAACCCCATACATGGCACCATCTGTGCAGCTTCCTCAAGTGCCTGGACCCTCACAGGTTGTGCCTGGAAGCTGCTTCTCAACATGCCATCGGCTGCTCAGGTGCTAACATCCGATCAGAGTAACGTGCCGTACACCACACAGCAGAACAGGAAAGGAAAGAGGAGAGGGAGCGATCTGGATCAGGCAAAAGAAAATATGTCAAAAAGACAGACGCCATCATTTGCAAAAAGTGCAACAAAGACAGGAAGCCACCAGCCCACTTACAGTACTTTGGCAATTGGTACTGTGAAGAATCAGAGAGCCAGTCCTATGAGGACTGGAGGGCTGTGCTGGAGCCAAGAGGGTATGGGGGAAAGAGAGGGGATGCACCTTAAATGACCACATGTTGTGAGCAGGTGGGTCATTTTGTTATTTATTTGACACTTTATTTCTTTACATTTGATGCCACTGTTTAGTTAGTTATGTTATTACTTGTTAGACGCTTTTATCCAAAGTGACTTACATACTCAATACTGTGGACAATCCCCACAGGAGCAATTTGGGGTGAAGTGTCTCAGGGACACAACGACATGCTGACTGCAGCGGGGTTTGAACCGGCTCTATCCACTGCGCCACACGCCTCCCTGTTATATGGTACACTTTTATTATTATTATTGTTAATATTGGTATTATAATGTTGTTGTGACCTCATCGCACGTATAAAACAGTTTTGGATGTTTCTGTGTTTTTAACTTCTTTGAAATATTTGATATTTATTTAGAACTTTTTCACTTTGTTATATTTTGCACAGTTTTTTGCACTGTTGGTCATTAACCCAGGCTATTAGTATTTATTTTACACTTTACTATACATAATACATATTGTAAGAATTGTTGTTGTTATTATTACTGTTGTTTTAAATATATAAATATATAATACATATAAATAGTATGGATGTTTCTGTTTTGAATATTTCATCATCATATTTCACTTTCATTATTGTTATATTTACTTAATACTTTGTTCTTACGTTTTAATACATTTATTAAAAGTTGTAATTATAATAATAAATGCACAACATAACAATAATCCTCATACACATGTGTCATATTACTTATATTCTATGTACTATTCTATATGAAGTACATCTATAGAAGTACTGTACAATGACTGTTGCATGCTCCTTAATACTTCACTACATTTCAGAGGCAAAGATTTGACTCTGAACTTCATTGATTTGATAACATGAGTTTCTTATCATCATCATCGTCATATAAACAGACAATGAGTCACGAATGATTACGGTGAGGAACTGAAATGATCCATTGATTTGATTCACAGCTCAAACGTGTGGTCAAATAATAAATAAGCTCCACCTTTACATTTATGCATGTTCTGACAGACAAGGGATTGAGCGGGATTCTAAACCGGCTCGCAGGGTGTATTTCGGCTACTTCTAGGTTCATAGACCAACACGCTATGTCCTATGTCCTTGGCGCAGTGGGGTAGTGCATTGGTGTTGCTGCAGTCAGCATGTCGTTGTGTCCCTGAGACACTTCACCCCAAATTGCTCCTGTGGGGATTTCCCACAGTGTTGAGTATGTAAGTCGCTTGGATAAAAGCGTCTAACAAGTGACATGTCATGTAATGAAGATACATCACCATGTTCTCTTGAGGGCCAACGGTGTGTGAATGTATGTGAATGTTACCCACCTTGGGCAGGGGACACCTTGTATGGCAGCCCCTGCTTCTGTATGAGAGGATATGAAGGGATGAATACTGACTTATATGTGTAAAAGATGTAGTCCATACAAGGTTCATCGATTACACGACAGTTCTATAAAATGCCAGAAAAAGTGAAAAATGTCCACCCAAGTTTCTGAAAGTCCACGATGTGTCTTCAAATGTCTCGTTTCGTAGATCCATAACCACAGATATTCACTCCTATTTGATACACAACAAAGAAAAGCAGGCAATCTCCATGTTTGAGTGTTTGAAAACAGCCTTTCCTGACATTTGACTAAATGTCAGGAAATTACTAAAGTTAAGATTAATATGTGGCAGCTATTTTTCTGTCTTTTTTTAAATTTGTGTTGGACTTGAGAAAATGTATTTGTTTTGTTATTAAACATGAGTTGAAAATGAGTGAATGGTCCGGAGTTATTTTTAGTGCCACCTACTGAAATAGAGTGGTAGTACAGCGGCTGTCGAGCTGCATCAGACTCAGCATTAAAGGTGGGGTAGGTAAGTTTAAGAAACCGGCTCGAGATACACTTTTAGTTATATTCCATGGAATGCTCTTAACATCCCGATAGCAATGAATATCTGAAGTGCTTTGACAACAAATCCATAAAAAACATAATCTGTGGAAGCCGTGGCGCTGTAGAAAGCACGACCAATCATTCAGTCAGCCTTCCATCTGTGCACACACTTACCTCGTGCCCTCATTGGTCATGTGCGCGTTCGTGTGTTGGAGGAGGGGCTCTGTGAGGAAGTGGCAGATTTTTTCCGGCTGTGTATTTTCAAATTCTAGCGCACTCGAGCTGGTTTCTCCAAAATTACCTACCCCACCTTTAAGGGATTCATCATTCAGTTAACAAGCTCTACTCCCACTGAGGTGTAAAGTAATTAAGTACATTTACTCAAGTACTGGGCGCCGTAAGGGGGTGAAAAGTTAGGACGATTCAAAGGGCCCGTGACTGACAGGGGCCCAAACAATTTTAGAACATTAAGAAAAAAACGTTTAAGTCACCAATGTGATTATCTTTTCATGGCGCCCAAAATCCCTGGTGGCGCCCCTGACTGTACTTAAGTATCAATATGAGATACTTCTACTTTACTTGAGTATTTCCATTTTATGGTACTTTGTACTTCTACTCCATTACATGTATTTAATACCTTTAGTTACTTTGCAGATGTGGATGAATGATGTGAAATATAACTAAGTGTTAAATCAGACTTTAGTTCCACCTGGAGTAAATCCACCAGCTACCCTGCAGTCTACAAAGCCATTCAGACTAGCTGCACCTTCACCAGCTTTGAGAACACTTTCATGATCAATCATTATAAAACACATCATATATATTATTCTGAAATGGACCAATCTGCACAACGACTACTTTCACTGTCGCTACTTTCACTAGATTTGGATGCTGATACTTTTCTACTTTCACTTGAGTAACATTTTCAATCCAGGACTTTTACTATAACAGAGTATTCCTACACTCTGGTACTTCTACTTTTACTCAAGTCCTCCCACCTCTGGAAGCTTATCAGCTGAATTAACCGGCATGCTTTTGGACATTTAATCATGTTATCAGGGCGGAAGATTCTTCAGGCTTTGAGGTGTGTGTAAGCAGCATACACTCTGTGGAAAGCATACATAACAACACATGCATACACACATGCACTCTACCCTTTTCCAACAGAGCTGTGCTTACAAGCCTGAGAGGAACGAGAAGGGGGCAAGCCTCCCAGTTGCACAACTTGTACTTTTACTGTAACAGAGTATTCCTACACTCTGGTACTTCTACTTGTACTCAAGTACAATATCTGAGTACTTCTACATCTGCATATTTCATAGGTTAAGTTTGTAGTTGTACTGCAATGCATTTATCTGACAGCTTTAGTTCTTTACATTTTAAGAAAACATACAAATAATTGGACTTTAAGCAGAGATGGACACAGTATTTAGATCCTTTACTTAAGTAAAAGCAGCAATCAAAAGTGTAATAAAGAGTTGTTTATCCTGCTAACTTCTCAAAAAGAGAGGAATCTTTTAGATCAAAGATGGTTTGGGACTTCTCAACAAGTTATTCTACTCCAAAAATTGATTTTCTCGTCATCACATATCTGTGTTTTTTACATCTTACCTATTTTAAACCATGATGAAATATATATTTTGTGAACCTTAAGTAGGGATAGGTTAGTTTTATAGTATTTGTTAGTATTTTTTGTGTGGTATTAGTACTTTTACTCTGTGGATCTGTGTACTTCCTCTAGCACTGACAGTACCTGAGAAGAAGTGTGTGAGGAGATTGCCTGTGTGTGTGTGTGTGTGTGTGTGTGTGTGTGTGTGTGTGTGTGTGTGTGTGTGTGTGTGTGTGCGTCAGACAGCGTGACCACCACAAAGAGATCTGTTTTGACTAGATTCCTGGAGCCTTAGTCCTTTAGACCTGTGACATTTAATCTCACTAAGACCTCATTTACTCTGTTCACCGGGTAACAACATTCCTCAGATTAACAAGCCTGCTCAACAGCTCCAGAACAGCAGCGTACCATCGGAGAAAACACACACACAACGTCCACGATCCAAGACTCAAGGAGACAAGATGTAAAGGTGTTATTGTCTTAGGCGGCAGTGTGTCAAGGCACCTCCAACTGAGCCACAACATGAGAGGTGAGACACGAAACTAAACACATTTAAATACTGCAAGAAAAGAGTACAAGTGGTGCAAGTCAAATCCAGGAATAACTGACACAGAAAGTTAAATTGAATACTAGTGGATATAAAACGACCGTATGTCATATAACCTGCACCATAATGTGGTAAATGATCATGTTGTCTCTTATTTTGGCTTTATGTTAAGTGAGAAACTGTACCAACAGTTGGTGGAAAGTAAGCTCCAATTAACATACCATTAAATAAATAAAATAAAATAAAATAAATAAAATAAATAAAAATAAATGAAAAATAAATAAAAAAAGAAAGAAAAAAATAAAATAAATAAATAATAAATAAAATAAATAAATAAATAAAATAATAAAATAAATAAAATAAATAAAATAATAAAATAAGTAAATAAATAAAATAAATAAAATAAATAAAATAAATAAAATAAATAAAATAAAATAAATAAAATAAATGAAATAAATAAAATAAAATAAATAAATAAAATAAATACAATAAAATAAATTGAACAAATTAAATTAAATAAATACAATAAAAATAAATTAAACAAATTAAATAAATTAATAAATTAAACAAATTAGTAAAACAATAGTAATAAAATATCAAAGGAACATACACATATATATTATATTTAATTGATATAACACTGAAAACAGATATTTAGCTAAATGGGAACTTTTGGAAATGTAAGTACATTTTGCCGAATATACTTAATTCTAAGTTAAATCATAAAACATGTACTCAGTGTGTTGTCCTGAACCGGCAGTACTTGCTAGGACAGAAAACAGCCTCAGGTGTTGAGCAGCTCAGTTCCTGCAGCGGACAGGTTTCATATTCGGATACTTGCTATGCAAATCTGAGGGAACTATTTGTTCCTTCCTCACTTCCTGTCTGCAGGGCAACTGTTTACTGTCTGCTCTGTGAAACTCAACAGCTTTGTTTCCCAAAGTCTCTCTGCTCCGTGACGATCTGCTGGTTGTGAAATAGTTGCATTGTTATCTTGCAGAACCAACTGAGTGTTGATCCCGTGCTGCAGGTGCTTGGTTGGTGAGGACATTGTTAGTGATCCTCTTTGCTTCATCTAATAAATTGAGTTGTTTCACGTGGGGTTTGATTGGAAAATGCTACTTTATTCTTTATTATTTTATCCTTTTTCTGCATTTATGCTTCAATATCTTATGCTGATCAATCTTTTTTTATTTTATTTTGCTCTCAAACGGAGCAACTGTGATTCAACCATAGACTGTATATAAACCAAATATCCCTGTGATAAAACCAGTGTTCTGATTCTGAAATAAATGACTGTCTTTTGTTATAATGTACAACTATATGAACTGAACATATGTGCTATATGTATGTTAAAATTATTATTATTATTACTACTATTTTTGGTTTGAATCTGTATTTTAATTATCATATCCTACCACAAATAAATCATTTTTTAAAATGTGTTGATGTGTATTATTATTATTATTATTATTATTATTATTATTATTATTATTATTGTTATTGTTATTACTATTACATGTCATATTTATTCATGATAATAATAATAATAATAATAATAATAATAATAATAATAATGTATTACTATTGGTATTGGTATGGTATTATTATGATAATAATAATAATTATTATTATTTATTGTCATGTCTAGCACACCACATGTATATATATTGACATAACATTCATCTGGTTGTAATTTATATCAATATTCCAATTATTTGTATATAGACTATTCTGCACAATTTCTATTATATTTTATTTTATGTACTTGCACTATTATCAGTTGTATTGTGTTGCACTGTTGGAGGAGCCTGGGACCTCAGATGTTCATTGTCATATCAACACTGTAGCTGTGATCACATGACAATAAAAGCCATATATATATGAATATATATTGATAACCCCCTCCCCGGTTTGTTGCCTCTCCGCGGCTCAGACACTCCGGATCCAGCCCGCTCGGCTCCCGGAGCTCCGGCACTCCGCTCCGGGTCTTCCTTCCCGCCATGTGCGGCCCAGCTGAGGTGACTGGCAGGACTTGTTTACTGGCGGAGAAAAGAGACGGAAAGAGGGGGAACCTGAGGGAGAGACACCGCTACACGGACCGGGAATACAAGTTTTTTACACTAAAGTCCTTTTTATGTGTGTTTACCTCGTCGTTTTTCGGGAATACTGACTTTGTACGCGCGCGTGTGTGTGTTTTTTTAAATTTAATTTAATATTTTAACACCGAGCTTGTTTCCCCCCCACGTTAATCTGGGAAAAAGAATCGGGGCGGCGTGGTGGGAGAGTTTCTTCACTTTATTTTGAACGCGGTTTTTCCTTCTTGTTCACGGTGCATGGGGGAAAGGAGAGGGGAAACCACCCCTACATTCTTTGTTTTCCTTCTCCCGTTTGGTCGTTTCATGGCTGTCGGGTGGTGGTGGTGGTCAGCGAGGGTGAAGGAGTTCAGAGGAAGGTCGTAGTGGGGAAAAGCTGCACGTTTTTCCTGCACGTAGGTCCTCTTCCTGGGATGTGTTTCCATCTGAGATACCAGCAACCAGGGGGGATATAAAGACCTGTGGACTTCCAAACTCCTGATATTTGCTTTGCATTTTGGTTCTGGGTGATATCCAGCTGCAGGAACTCAAGAGGACGTTTTAAGACAGTGCAGAGGGAAAATACTTGTTTTTGAAGTCCCTCATTGGAGCAGTGCATTACAGGGGAAATAACCACAATTAACCAGATGAACGTGGACTGTCGCCTCCACTTAAGGAAAATGATCTTTACTCACACATGTGTTGCCAGAAGCCAAGATCACGTTATTTAGTGGTCTGTATTTGCTCCAGGGCTCACACACATCACCAACTTGCTGGCTGGGAAGATACTAGATGTATTTCTCCCCCCGGCTCAAGGGGGGGCAACGTTGAGGACCTTAATTTGTAATCATTTTATTCAATACTTTTGATATTCCAACACCTTTTTATTTTTGGGGTGAAATTAACATTTCTCCCTCAAGATTTTTTTGTTTTGAGAAGCTTCCAGAGGAGAGCACAGCTTGTCAACATGAGCCAGTGGACGCTCAAGCTGAGAGCACAAATGGTGTTTTTTATCATCGGCACCTGCATTATATGCCAGTGTGGACTAATCAGTGGAGAAAAGTGAGTACTTGTTTTTGAATATTTTCCTGGCAATGTTGTTGTTTGTTTGTCATGTCGCATATTTGACCATTTCCTTGTTTATTTGATTTAATATTGTGTTTAGGCAACCATTTTAGTTATTTGTTTACCTTAAGGAAATACCATCATACAGATATAAAACGCGTACAATCTAGATGTTATAGATGTGTCATTATAGGGTGATACACTTACATAAAGTCGAATAAAGACACCATAAACAAACCCAATAACCCTTTACATAGACTTAAAATTATAATAATATTATTGTTGGAATATTGTAAACCATTTTAAGCTAGTTTATCTTATTATCACTTGTGTTAGATGACTCATTATAGAGGGAGAAACTAACAACAAGTCTAATAAAAACACCATAAACAAACAAATAAGCCTATTTTTATACAGTCTTAAACTAATACTGTTATTATTTGAATATTATAAATTAAGTTAAGTTAGTTGATCTCGTTTTCAAGTCTCTGAAATGTTATGATGCTTTCAAAAATAGAAGTATTTATTGTTATTTTTTCGTATCAATTAAAATTGTAGTCACGGGACTCTCGCCTCCATTTTTACGCATGCGTAAAAGATCCAAACGGGGTCTAATTAAGGGGCTAGTGATGGCAGTTGTTGCGTAGTTTGGCGTTTATTATTGATATTCCTGTGTAAATGTATAATCCCCCCCCCCCCCCCCCCCCCCCCCCCCCCCCCCCCCCCCCCCCTTAAAGCTCCATGTTTGAGCGGCCTGTGTTGTGCCGGAGCCCCAGGGCCAGATTAGTCTCTGGATCTGGACTAGTGTGGTCTGCTGCAGCGAGGCTAAACTGGGAGGAGCAGGATTTGGCCCTGTGTGCGCGCTGCGAGGCCTCTCATGGCGACAGACACACACCAAAAACAACACGCACACGCACACACACACACACACGGCGCTGCTGCAGCCTGGACGTAAACAAATTAGCTTCCGACGCTAAGAAGTCTCTTTTACACGAGCTGGATTATCCTCCATGGCTCTGTAGCAGATAGCTTGGGTGTCTGTCCCCACCGCAGGATGCCTTTTCTGTGTGTTTTTGTATTTAAATGAATGATTTAAGGTTTTATTTTCTAATGTAAACAGTGCGCGGTGCTGTGCCAGAGAGGGAGGAGCAGATAATGATCCCGCTGTAAACCACATAATGATCTTAATAATGATACAGTGGAGTGATAATATGCTATATTGTGTTTTCAATTGATGCCATTCTGTCTGGTTGCTGCTGTATTATTAAATCAGTCATATAAATGGAGGAACAATCTGATAACATATTTTTTATTGACAACAAAAATAGTCAATAATCTGTTTTATTGCCATAAAAACGGTACAATCAAACGTGTAAAATCATTTGTCCAGGATCATTCATAGTAGGATAAATAGATTAATAAAATCCAGAATATTGGTCTTTAAATATCTTATTTGCATGTGTTTAAAAAATAAATATTGAATTGACCCAAGTTCTAGAAATACACCGCCTTGATTCATACAATTATTTCCCAGCTGTAAAATGTACAGAATTGTATGTACTAGGCAATTGTTGTATTATTGTAGGAGTAGAGAAGTGATGAGAGAATGACCTTGTTATTAAAAGCTTAGATAATACATTTACCCATGTGGCAACTTCATACTGTTCCTTAGAATGAATGAACGTCTCGATGGAAAACACTCGTTACAGATAAAGAATAGCAGCTTACAAAATACAGAGGATACATTTTTGTACCTGTTTATCAGCGGTTTAACCTTTGACCTACATTTGTCCTTTTGAGATTTGAGCGCAGTGTTTTTAGATGACGTGTTGCACAAGTCCACAAAAACATTTCATGAACATAGCGCGTGTGCATGGAGTAAAAAAAGCCAATTTATAAGTAGAGAATGAATCGAAAAAACAATTCTAAAAACAGGTTTAGTGTTTCTGGTGTTTCATTAAGGACACTTTTAGGTATTGGTTAAAAATGGCTCCCGGGGGGGGGTTTAAAAAGAAATGTCCTAGCTACTTTACACAGGTCATGCAGACAGAACAGAGGCCCTTAAAGGGGTCTTATGAGACAGGGTTGCTGGGACCCCTCCTTCCTCCTCCTCTTCCTCTCCATGTCATTGGCTGCTTTCTGGTTCCTGATTTTCTCTGGGAAGTGACCATATTTGGCACTCTTGAGATGTTTACGCAGAGCAACAACCAAAAATACTTAAAAATCTTCATTCTAGGACTTCCTCAGTCCTGGGAAAGAGGAAGTAGTATTGATATATAAACCTTGAAGCAGCTGTAATCTGCTAAATGCTCTCTAGAGAACGTCTTAAAGTTGAGTTTTTGTGTTGGTTGGTTTTGATTTGGGCTTTAGTTATCAGCAGTTTTCTGAAAAACAAGTTGTGCAACTGGGAGGCTTGCCCCCTTCTCGTTCCTCTCAGGCTTGTAAGCACAGCTCTGTTGGAAAAGGGTAGAGTGCATGTGTGTATGCATGTGTTGTTATGTATGCTTTCCACAGAGTGTATGCTGCTTACACACACCTCAAAGCCTGAAGAATCTTCCGCCCTGATAACATGATTAAATGTCCAAAAGCATGCCGGTTAATTCAGCTGATAAGCTTCCAGAGGTGGGAGGACTTGAGTAAAAGTAGAAAAGTATCAGCATCCAAATCTAGTGAAAGTAGTCGTTGTGCAGATTGGTCCATTTCAGAATAATATATCTGATATGTTTTATAATGATTGATCATCAAAGTGTTCTCAAAGCTGGTGAAGGTGCAGCTAGTTTGAATGGCTTTGTAGACTGCAGGGTAGCTGGTGGATTTACTCCAGGTGGAACTAAAGTCTGATTCAACACTTGATTATATTTCACATCATTCATCCAGATCTGTGAAGTAACTAAAGTAGAAGTACAAAGAAGCATAACATTGAAATACTCAAGTAAAGTACAACATTAAATCTACCTACTTTACACCACTGATAGTTTCCTATCTTAACTGGTGTTGATTTGTTAAATTAGGACAACTATATGTGTGTGTGTGTGAGAGTGTGTGTGTGTGTGTGTGTGTGTGTGAGAGAGTGTGTGTGTAGCCCGATCAGATACTTCGCTGGAGTGCACTTTCCGACAATGCTGTGTATGCTGTGGAATGTGTTTGAAGTGGCCCACCATGTAGGTGCCTGTGTGTGTCTCTGGGTGGTTGTGTGTCTCTGGGTGGTTGTGTGTGTGTGTGTGTGTGTGTGTGTGTGTGTGCGTGCATCAGTATTCACCCTGTGCTGTCTGCAGGATCTCATCTCTCAGCTCCTGACCTGCCTACTTCTGGGCAATGCATGTTTTTTGTGTATCTGTGTGTGTGTGTGTGTGTGTGTGTGCCTGCGTGTGTGTGCCTGCGTGTGTGTGTGTGTCTGTGTGTGTCTGTGTCTGGAGGAGGTGGTCATGCATAAGAACAGTGTGTACCGGAGAAGGCTGCCTGTTAGCACTAGCCCCCGTGCCCTGAGAGGCCCCTCCTGACCCACCACCACACATTCAATTCATCAAGTGGACAAATTGTGTGATGATGTGTGTTGTTATGGTTTTAGCGTTAAACAGGAAACGGATCACTTTTCAACGTTTGCCCCTCGCGTGTTGTTTGTGGTCTGTTGCAAAAGCATCCAGATCTTTTCCCTCAGAGCTACCAACAACACAGGACAAGCTGGAGTTGTTTCCTAAACATTAACGTATTTGTTAAAACTTGTCTGTTGATTTTTATTTCATTAACTAGAATATTGATTTATGACTTCATATTGTGAGCAACACGGCAGCCTGTATGGCAAAGACCTAGACACCCAACCAGTTGTTTTTATCACTCTCCCTCCTCACCTTCACTTTGAGTTCCCACAGCTAACGCCCCCCCTCCCCCCCGTGCTTCCTGGGGGTTAGCTACTGTAAGACTGTTTGCCTTTTACCAAACCACCGTCTGATAGGCAGTGATGGAGTTTATCTTTAGAGCTTTTGTTGTGAAAGTGAAATCGAGACACGGTGGTAGACACAATTGCGCAGTAGAAGTGAGGCTAGTCTAAAAGTGGTGTCATTATTCCTCAGCTTGTCCTGAGTGAAGCAGTTCAACTAAACTTATCAGAACTTTCTGAAAGACAAGATATCAGAGGGTCAGCTGTTAAAAACCTCAAGATCATTAGGGGAATGTGTCTCTACTTTAAAGAGTCCTCTCCTGCTGGTGTTCAGGTGTATATCAGTAGGTAGTGTCTCTACTTTAAAGAGTCCTCTCCTGCTGATGTTCAGGTGTATATCAGTATGTAGTGTCTCTACTTTAAAGAGTCCTCTCCTGCTGATGTTCAGGTGTATATCAGTATGTAGTGTCTCTACTTTAAAGAGTCCTCTCCTGCTGATGTTCAGGTGTATATCAGTATGTAGTGTCTCTACTTTAAAGAGTCCTCTCCTGCTGATGTTCAGCTGTATATCAGTATGTAGTGTCTCTACTTTAAAGAGTCCTCTCCTGCTGATGTTCAGGTGTATATCTGTATGTTGTGTCTCTACTTTAAAGAGTCCTCTCCTGCTGATGTTCAGGTGTATATCAGTATGTAGTGTCTCTACTTTAAAGAGTCCTCTCCTGCTGATGTTCAGGTGTATATCAGTATGTAGTGTCTCTACTTTAAAGAGTCCTCTCCTGCTGATGTGCAGGTGTATATCAGTATGTAGTGTCTCTACTTTAAAGAGTCCTCTCCTGCTGATGTTCAGGTGTATATCAGTATGTAGTGTCTCTACTTTAAAGAGTCCTCTCCTGCTGATGTTCAGGTGTATATCAGTATGTAGAGTCTCTACTTTAAAGAGTCCTCTCCTGCTGATGTTCAGGTGTATATCAGTATGTAGTGTCTCTACTTTAAAGAGTCCTCTCCTGCTGATGTTCAGGTGTATATCAGTATGTAGAGTCTCTACTTTAAAGAGTCCTCTCCTGCTGATGTTCAGGTGTATATCAGGATGTAGTGTCTCTACTTTAAAGAGTCCTCTCCTGCTGATGTTCAGGTGTATATCAGTATGTAGTGTCTCTACTTTAAAGAGTCCTCTCCTGCTGATGTTCAGGTGTATATCAGTATGTAGTGTCTCTACTTTAAAGAGTCCTCTCCTGCTGATGTTCAGGTGTATATCAGTATGTAGAGTCTCTACTTTAAAGAGTCCTCTCCTGCTGATGTTCAGGTGTATATCAGTATGTAGTGTCTCTACTTTAAAGAGTCCTCTCCTGCTGATGTTCAGGTGGATATCAGTATGTAGTGTCTCTACTTTAAAGAGTCCTCTCCTGCTGATGTTCAGGTGTATATCAGTATGTAGAGTCTCTACTTTAAAGAGTCCTCTCCTGCTGATGTTCAGGTGTATATCAGTATGTAGTGTCTCTACTTTAAAGAGTCCTCTCCTGCTGATGTTCAGGTGTATATCAGTATGTAGAGTCTCTACTTTAAAGAGTCCTCTCCTGCTGATGTTCAGGTGTATATCAGTATGTAGTGTCTCTACTTTAAAGAGTCCTCTCCTGCTGATGTTCAGGTGGATATCAGTATGTAGTGTCTCTACTTTAAAGAGTCCTCTCCTGCTGATGTTCAGGTGGATATCAGTATGTAGTGTCTCTACATGTCTCCATGCTTTAATGTTCAAAAAGCTCTTTATTTATCACATACTGCCTGTGCTGCAGCACCTCTTTTCACCCTCTGTCTGAAACCAGAAGCAGAATTAAGACACCTGTCGCTGATAAGAAGCATGAACATTTGACTCTCCACGCCTCTCCATTAGAACAGCCTGTACTGGATGTTTAATGTGCTCCATGCAGAACTTAACAATGGTTTCAGTTTGCTTATGGTACGTTATAGTGTGTGTTCTCAGAGCTGCGGACAATGGGGTCGTGACCTCAGGACTGCAGTGAGTGTTGGACAGGAAGCCAATAAGTTCTGCTGAGGGAAATGAACGGTTGGGGTTCTCTTCCTAAGTGCTTCCTCCTCGCCTCTTATCTTTCCAAGTATCCCTTTCAACCTCTCATAGCTTGCCAATGCAGTTTTTTCATTTACTTTAGACGTGTGTGTGTGTGTCAGTTTTCTTTTCAGCAGCGACACCATGAAATTATGAAAAACATACTTTTGACCCCCAAACTTTACAGTTTTATTGTCCAACGAGCAAAAGCATCCCTGCAGTTTGTTTACTTGTTTGTATGTGTGTGCTTTCCGACAGATTCACAACGTACATTTAATATCCAATTAAAAAGGCTTTAATCGCTGATTCTCGACTAACGTTAGAGGGTTAGGTTCCCGCTGCCATTTTCTAATTCACATTGAAAAGATATTTAATATAAATTTGATTTGTTTGTTGTGCTTTTCATGTAAACAAAGTGACTGAGTGCATTACAAAAGATAGTCAGTTAATGTGAAATTAAGTATATGTTTGTTTATAACTGGCCTGTCATTTTGTAAAAGTGACTTTTGGAAAGCAAGTTGAACAGTTTGGCTTGAAACAAATATTTGAATATAGTCTTAGAAAGTAAAAACTAAAATGATTAAGGTCAAAACAAGCTTAAAATACTTGTGCAGAAATACAGCCACCCAGGAGGTGAACGCACTTTGTTGTTCAGTGTGTCTCTAATGCATAATGTGCCTGCTGAATGGATTGAAGATACTCGCTGTGTTTAAGATCACATCGATCAGAAGAGGTCTTCAGGTCCCTCTCCGTGTCACGTGAGGCTGAAATATGTCCATTAGTCCCTCCTCTGTGTCTCCCATTCCTCGATAGCTCGCTGAGGCCGTTTGTGTAAACCTCCTCACTGCAAAGAAATGTGGTTTATTTAAGAGGGAATGGACGGGGAACACACACACACGCGCACACACACACATCATGTATACATCACTTCAGGGGACATTACATTGACTTACATGCATTTCCTGGAGACTTATCCTAACCTTAACCATCCACCATTTTGTCCCCATAAGGCAGGCGAGTCCCCACACGTGACTGTGTAAACAGATTTAGGTCCCCACAAGGATGGTAATGCTAGGCCACACACACACACAGAGATATACAGATACACAAACACACACATAGCTTCGTTACGCCATGCCGCAACAATCTGATTTGCTGTTTGGATCAGCCCTATTTTAACTTCTGGTGACTTCACACACAGATATCCACGTTGAGCTGCTCCTGTAACGCAGGGATCAGCTGAGATCTGTCAGAGGCCTTTTAAAGGCAGGACCAGACACTGGAGGAACCATGTCCAAGTACTGATGTGCAGGTTTACTCTCAAAAGTACTGTAGGAAATTATTGTTTGTATATTGGCTTTCAACTTAAAGGTCCCATGTCATGGCCATTTCTACTGATCATATTTCCATTGTTGAGGTCTACTAGAATATAATTCAAACTCACATTGGTTTCTCAAACAGCATCTCTGTATAGTATGTGTATTCACTCTCTGTCCTAAACAGCTTGTTGGAGCTCCTGCCCCCCCCTCGCTGTGAGCCCAGTGTGCTCTGATTGGTCGGGACGTTGCGAGGCTTGTTGCTGCGAGGAGCGGACAGGCTTCCGGGTCGGCGATACAGCGAGAACAAGCGAAACTCATCCTGAGCACACACAAACACTCACAGCCGAAGTCAAAACAATAAGTGTGGCTTGATATTGAGAAAGAAAAAGGTTTCTAACGCTGTGAGTCAATGGGTCTGCGGAGAGCATTTCTCCACCATCCCAACTCGTCTGTTACCAGCGTTCAGGGAACTCTATGCAAGTCAATGGGACTCCCTGTTAGTTAGCCAAGGGGTCCTGGTGTGTGAGGGGCTCCGCGGATTGGTCCATTTGGGCCAATCCGGTCATTTGTTGTTGATTTGGGTGTTCACACGTCACAGAACCCAGGAACAGGGTTCGTACGGGTGCTTGAAATCCTTGAAAATGCTTGAAATTTGACGTGGTGTTTTCAAGGTTGGGAAAGTGCTTGAATTTTGGGAATGGTGCTTGAAATTGAGATAAAGTGCTTGAAAATGTAAATGCTTTACTTTTATAAAAAATTGCTGTCTGACTGAATAGTTCGCTTTTTAGATTAAAAGAAAAGAATTGCTTCTACATAAAACTGCAAGTGTTTGTGTTACGTGTGACCTGGGCATTCTGATGAGTGACAGATGACTGTGTGCCAGGAGGTTGAAGTTTCAACGAGCGTTGGCTAGCAGAAGACAAATACAAGCCATGGCTAAGACGAGGGTCAAGCCCACGAGTAGCCTCCTGCAAAGTTTGGAAACATAACGATGCGAGAGTCTGCGCTGACGAGCCACATGAAAGGTACGCCGTAGTGCAGCATTTTAGATTAGGCTAACGTTGCATGTTACGTTTGTGTAAGCTAACGTTAGCGAGCTGAATAGCAAACTCGATTGAGGGATAATAATAATCGCAGGGCACAATCATTTCAGAGGAGCGTACCTATGTTATGTGCGTTACAGTCGCCATTGTATGGTGCTCAGAGGATGAAGCACTCACGGCATTTCGTGTTATAGTCACGAAATATAATCGATTGATTCGACACGGAGCGATTTTTGAAAGCAATGTATTTCTACTGGTAGTATGTTTCGTGCCTAAATGTGACTTGCTCTATCGAAATCAGTCACATTGACCCGAAGACACATTTTCGTTTGTATTACTGGTCTGGGGGAAGTGTGTGTGTGTGTATTTTTGCGTTTGTGTACCGGGGAAACACTTACAAGAAACACCGGCTGTTGTTATGCCTGCTGTGACGTTAAGTTATTCCGTTCTCCGCTTGTAATTATGCCGAAGCTTCAAAGTTGTATTTATCATCTGAATTTGCCGAAACAAGTTTAATATTCTGAAAGCCAAGACTTTGTTTATTTGAAAACAGATGAAAACAAACTGTCTTTTATATAAAATTGAAGTATTATACAAGTAAAACTAAATGTTGCTTTAATCCCATGTAATTGCAGAATGAACAGTCTTCCTTTGAAGAAGTATAAGTCAGGTGTCTTGAGTAGTCAGCATTACCTACAAATCATTGTACACATTTGTAAATATTATTTTCCACTTGTTACCATTGTGAGTCTATTTCTATGCAGCTCTGCGTGATTTTGTGGCTACAATTCAGACTAATACTCTACTAGAGGTGGAATAAGTACTCAGATCTTGTACTTAGTAAAAGTAGAAGTACCAGAGTGTAGGAATACTCTGTCACAGTAAAAGTCCTGCATTCAAAATGTTCCTCAAGTGAAAGTAGAAAAGTATTCTCATCAAAATATAGTGAAAGACAGTAAAAGTAGTCATTGTGCAGATTGGTCCATTTCAGAATAATATATATGATATGTTTTATAATGATTGATCATCAAAGTGTTCTCAAAGCTGGTGAAGGTGCAGCTAGTCTGAATGGCTTTGTAGACTGCAGGGTAGCTGGTGGATTTACTCCAGGTGGAACTAAAGTCTGATTTAACACTTGATTAGATTTCACATCATTCATCCACATCTGTAACTAAAGGTGTTAAATACATGTAGTGCAGTAGAAGTACACCATGTACCTCTGAACTGTAGTGCAGTAGAAGTACACCATGTACCTCTGAACTGTTGTGCAGTAGAAGTACACCATGTACCTCTGAACTGTAGAGGAGGAAAAGTACACCATGTACCTCTGACTTGTGTTTACTGCCAACCTCAAAAATAGTAATCAATAATGTATTGAAAAGTTATTTCGCTGATTGTTTTATATTGGCTCAGACAGGTTATATGGGACTTACAGATGGGTCACTCATTTTGAAATATTAAACTTAGTTTTTTTTCTTTAATTGTTCATCCTCGTGTAGAAGGCTATCATGAAACACACATTTGGTTGTTTATAGCATAAAGAACATCTGATTTAATGTGAGGTAGGGAAATAATCATTTGAGTATGTGTATATAAATATGTAATTTACAAAGGCTGTAAGATGCTTGAACAGCTGGAAAATGCACCTTGAAAATGCTTGAAAAGTGCTTGAATTTGACTTTGGAAAAGGTGTAAGAACCCCGCAGGAAGCAAACAATGGAAAAAGATAAATGTCCAACGAGGCGTTCTGGGGCAGCAGAAAACCCTTCATAACACAAGGGGACGGGTGATAACCAGAAAAGCATGACATGGGACCTTTAAAGCATCCTGGGGTTTTTTGATCACCCTATAATTGTTTTTTTAGGTGTAGAAGTTGTTCAAAGTAGAAAAACTCAACCTTTTCAGAAAAGTTGAGGTATACATTCTCACATGATCCAGGCTTTAGCTAAACTATCCACAAAGCAGTCCCTCACTTTGTAATCAAGGTTTTAAAGGCATTTAATTTGTTAATCGAAACATAAGGCCTTAATTAGTTCGACTTGAATCAATCTTTCAAAAGTCTTAACATGCTAAGGAGTTTTCTGACTCTGCATTTGTTCAAGTCTCAAATGAATTACCTCGTGCATTAATGTCATGCAGATCTTGATAACACATTAATTTCAAGCATTTACAAAGCCTTAAATCAAACGTGTCTTACTCTGAGTTAAAGAGCAATGTCTTTGGTAGAAACATAAAGATCCAGGCGTTTTGAGAATAGTTTTTGTGTTGCATGTGATTCTGTGTGTGGTTACTCTTCAGAAAAGCATCCTGTAATTTGAGGGTCAAACTCGCAGCCGTTAACGTGATCTGACCTCACTGAAGAAACATCGTTTGTGTCTTATAAGGAAAGAAAGAAACTACTTCCTATTTACAGTCTGCAGGGCGGTTTACTCTTACATGAGGTCTTTGGGTTCAGTTTTCTTCCACAGTTTGAACACCCCTCGAGGCATTTTAAGCATTTTGTTGAGACACAACTTGTATCTGATACCTATACACACTTTCCCATACTCTGAAGTAATCAAATATATATATATATATATATATAATAAAGCTCTAATTATAAGAGCTCAGGCTTAGATATGTCAGTGATATATACTGGATTTCTTGAATTCTCCCATAGTAACTAAACACTTTGATCACGGATTTACATACAAATTGGTCTATTTAAACTCATATACCATTCATTTTACAAACGTCAAAATATAAATGGTTTTTGCTTTCACATTTAATATGTTTTTGATGTTAAATCCAAAAGAAAAACAATTTAAAGTGCTTAAGTTTATGTAGTTTCCAATTGTTTGCATAATTTAGTACACATGCCACCCTGTGTGTGTGTGTGTGTGTGTGTGTGTGTGTGTGTGTGTGTGTGTGTGTGTGTGTGTGTGTGAACCTGATGGGTTCAATTTATTTTGAGAACTGTCATATGACTGAGAAGTGAGCCAAGTGAGTCTGTTAGCAGTCAATTACACACACCTAGGGATACATACACACACACACACACACACACACACACACACACACACACACACACACACACACACACACACAGACACACACACACACAATGTTGTCAATTGTTATTTGAGCCGAGGAAAAATAGATTCAAGCTTTAAACTAAAGGCATATTGATGACATGATACATATGACATATAGACACCAGTCAGGGATATCAGCTGATGGTAGATGTCAGTTAGGTAGTTTGAACATCTTGGTTTTAAAGACCCAACATTCGTGTTCATCATCACACATTCAGCCAATCGATGTAGCAATGCAGTGGCTTGCAGTTTTAAAGAGGACATGTTCTGCAGATTTTCAGGTTCATATTAGTATGTAGTGTCTCTACTGTGACACGTCTCCATGTTCAAATCAGACTTCAAATACGCAATGTGAAGAATGAGTAGGGCGGCAACAATACATTTGAAAGTTAGGAAAATGAAATAGAGCATTATAGAGCCCTGACTTTAGAACACATTAATGTTGTTCCTTTTTATTTAAAACGTGTATTCATCAGTCCATTGTCAGCCCCTGTATACGAGCTGTGCTGCTTCTGCTGCATTCTGCTTCACATGTGATCCCCGAAATCAGTGGAAGTTTTTGCAGCAGGACTTCTTTCCAGTCCTTGTTTTTCTGCGCTGTGTATCTCTCTCTCCCTCTCCTCCCATATCTATCTCTCTTCCTCCTCCCTCCCTCTCTTCTTTCCTCCCTCCCACCCTTCGTTTTGCGTCTACGCTCAGGGGTAAGAGGGTTCACTCTCATCCACTGATTTGTTTTTCTTTCACACTGCAGATGCGCACAGCCTGCAGAGCTGTCTCTTTCTCTCTCTCTCACACACACACACACACACACACGCTAATCTTGCTCTGTATGGGGTGGGAAAGCCTCCTCCTTCAAACCTCTTAAAGGTGTGAACACCATCCGTTTGACACCCCCCCCCCCCCCCCACCTCTCTCTGTCTCCCCTCCCCCTCTTATAAGGCCAGCTGGTCCTAAGTGATGCTTAACATGTACACCTGCAGTGTGTGTGTTTTTATGAGCACTCATCTAAGTGTTTCAGTCAAGGTGTGTGTGTTGGGTGCAGGGGGGGGGGGTGCTCTGTTGTTGTCCTGATGAACTAGCCTGAGATGGGTTACTATGGTAACGGCACTAGCTGTTCTTGCAGTACAGCGCTACCCCCTCTTCTCCCCCCCCCCCCAAACTGTCTAAATACACTTCCCTCCAGCGCTGCATTCACCTCACATTAAAATGTTCTTCTTTTTTTAACAATATTTTTATTGATTTATCTTAATTTTAACAAACTGATCAATGACATACCAGATACATGATAAAAACCAACAAACAAACAACATGAATCTTATTGGAGACATTTAGCGTTGCTCTGATCAAACTATCTTTAAAAGACAAACCAAATCCAATAGGACTGCACGTAACAATTCACGTACTTATTTCATTATCTATGAAGTATTTTCCAGATTAATGGGATTATAGTGTGGATTGAAAATGGTCAAATATTTCCATCTCAGTCAATGTGTTATAACATGGAGAAACGTAGTATTTTAGAGGCTAGAAAACGCCTTTTTTTTATATATAAAATGACTTTAATAAAGAATGGATTTGCAGCACATAAGCAAAAGCAATAAATCAAACCTTTATCAAGCTTCTATTCTATAAAAGCTGAATAGATGTCATTGATTAGGAAAAAAACCCGCTCAGTGTCCAGACATTGATAGACGGTTGTTATTTCTAATGATTACAGGAGATTGAGGTTTAAGGTAATATGTGATGACGGGAAGTGGGTTTATCGTAGTGGCGTATCATCGTGGAGATCTTGATCGTTGCCCGTGGTGATTTTCCCTTCAGCTCGACATGTAAACAAACCTTAATCTGTCCTGATTGGTTCAACAGCTCAGCCTCAACACCTGTAATCATGTGAGAGGCTCTCAGCAATCACTGTGTGTCCTGAACGAGCTGTACAGTGTGTGGGAGGACGCGGACAGGAAGTGTGTGTTGGGAAACATTGAAGCATTGATTCTCAAAAACAGTGTATTGATTGGTGCAGGTTTCACAGAAAGTAGTTCCATGGTGTTTGAGGTAACAGGGAGGCCTTAAGAGGCAGATGAACTGTTGCTAATGCATATACAAGACCTGTTTTACTTATATGTTTTTCACATGATGGTGTTTCCTCTATACTAAGGCAGTTTTCCTGAAGCTGTATAACTTCCTAATATATCGCCTTAAAACACAACCTTCATATCCTAATACGGAAGCTGTTGACAATGTCTTGTTATTGACTGAG
The DNA here is from genome assembly GCA_902827135.1 of Harpagifer antarcticus. NCBI lineage: Eukaryota > Metazoa > Chordata > Actinopteri > Perciformes > Harpagiferidae > Harpagifer > Harpagifer antarcticus. The sequence goes on along the minus strand of CADEHL010000677.1, from coordinate 5,390,866 downwards.
AAATACACCTTTTAAGTAGATAGAGTTTTGCAAATGTAGCATGAATTAATGTTACCCTTTGTCTTTGAGTTGCCTTTTCTTTTAAAAGATGTTTGCAATCAATTGAACTGCCACTTAAAACACTTTATTGTGCTTTCATGCCATTATTTGCCATTTTATGAAACCAGATTTCGGAGATACTATCCGTGCCTCACAAAACCACTGGTCAAACAGTTAATGCAATCTTTGTATTACAGAATATTTGCTGTTTAATTTCTATCATACTTTATATTTATTAGCTGTAAACTGGCTTTTCGTTAAAGTGTCAAAGTGTTATCTATTGAACAGTGTTTTTGATCCTGGCTGTGATACGTATAATAATGAAAACGGAAATGTTACCGTGCAAAAAGCTTCAATGCATTTTAGAGTTGTGGAAATCAGTATCAAAGACCAGCGTCGTTCAGCGGGCTCCAAACTGACCGGCAGATTGAAGTAGATTTGGGAGGTGAAACAATATCGAACCACACAATCAGCAATATTGTGGATAGTTCACTTTGTAAAGACCCTTTCGGAGTTTTCCTTTGAGTAAAAGCAGTGATGTGATGTCTGAAAATCTAAGCTAACAGAGAAGAAGACGTAAGCATCAGTTATAGCCAAAAGTTAATCTTTGAAGCTTTTAAAGTCAGTTTTGTTTGAAGATCATCGGATAGCTGTTAACACATGTCTTGTTGTGTGTGCATCAGGTGCCTTTTGCGGGGTATTTACTGACATTTGATCTCATAGAAGAACTTGTTGAAACCCCCTTCAGCTTGTGTTTACCACTGACCTTATTTCAGGCCCAAAAGTACTAACATTTGACTCATTTCCGGGTTGAGAACCCATTCCTGCACCACTATATTAGGCGTCTCGGTCCTGAGGAAAGTGATGAAAGCAGACGTGAGAGGAGAGTCCTGAAGTGTTGATTTTGATATTGTAAGAAACGCTGGAGGGTCTCGCCCCAAGAAAGGGGGAACAGAGAGATAACGTCTGTTTTATGTGCCTGCATCAAGCATTCCTAATTCACTTACAGTTAAAGGGGGCCATATTAAATCATGCCTTGCTGTTAAATGACAGCGTAATGAATGGAAGTCATTTTACAATCCCGCTGCGACCACAGCCCCCCACCCCAGGGACGCCTGTCAGAGGTAAGAGCCAGTGATTTGTTGGCCGGGGGCCTCCTCCACGTTAGCCTGACGCCAGGATCCACACCTAACATGCTCCTGGATATCCTGCATGGAAAAACCAACAGAGGAGGCCAATGATCGGAAGGCTTTGGGGGGGTTTTGTGGAAAAACAAACAGCGGGAGGAAAGGATATTTGCCCCCAATCAAAAAGCTACCTGTGTGTAGATAACGGGTTGACAGGACGAGAACAGGTTCTGTTGAAGCAGAAAGTTCAGCACCAACTAAAAGTCGTTTGATAAGGGAATGTTTGTATATTAGGAAAGACAAAACAACACACTTAGAGACATCACCCAGGACTTTCTGACAATTTATAGATCACATTATCTAAACTAATCGAGCTAAAAATGGAATTAAGCAAATAAGTAAATAATGGGCAAAAATGTACAAGACGTTTGATTGGCTGTTTTATAATCAAATATCCAGCTACATAGACTGAAGATATCCTGTCAAATAAACACAAAACCAACAGAAAACTTTTAAATATAAACTTCTCCCATTTGATTTAGCTTCTCACCAGGTGAACACAGGACAACTTCACTTCAGAGCAAAAAAGTACAATTTAATAAAAGCTTTAAGTGTGTGTGTGTGTGTGTGTTTAAGTGTGTGTGTGTGTTGTTTTCCTGCTGCAGCCAGTGAGAGCTGGTGGTCTAACAGTGCAGACAAACAGACCATTAAATTGACCCTCTGCCTCCCCTCTCTCTCTCTCCCTCTTTTCCCTCTCACTTTGTCAGCTCTCCCCCGTCCCTCTGTTTGCTCCTGCACCACTCTGCTGTCTCCATCACTCTCTCTGCCTTGTTTGTGTTTTCGTTTCTCCGTGGTATCCCATCTCCTGTGCTTGTTAACTCGTCTCCTCTTTATAGACTGGCTTTCTCCCACTCACACACACACACGCACACACATGTACATATACACACACACATAAACAATCGGAGTCTCATTTCAAGGCAGTTAGAATCAAATTATTTCTCGCTCTCTGGGTGTCTTTCTTCGTTTGCATCAATTTTGGATGGCGCTGCAGCGGGTTGGCAGTATAAATCAATAGGATGCCATGCTTGGGATCAGCTCACTCGTCCATTCACCACACAGGGAATACCTCCACTAAACCCTAAACTGTTTCAGCTGGAGGTGAAAACTACTCGGTGTCAAAAGAGAGTTAGCATGTTGAGCTGCAGTCCAGCAGCTGCTCTGCTTTTCTGTCTGCTTCCTTCTCCGTCTGGATTTCTCAGTTCGGTTTGACTAAAGCACAAACTAGAATCCTTAGAAAAGTACTCAGTGGATCATTAAACACAAATGGCTCAGAGGAGGGAATATCATTTGTCTATTTGCACATTTTACAACTTTTAGAACTTTTATGATTAGGGACTATTCAGGTGTTCAGACCATGAAGTTAATCCCTCCCCCTAAAAAAACTATACTGATTTACAGACACCTCTTTCCCAATGTAAGTCAATGAGGAAAATATTTTTAGTGCACGTGACTAACAAGGAAGTTTTGCTTCAACGCCCGGATCACTTCCTGGAGCGGTGAAGTAATGAGGTATTTTTGTAAGCATTGCAAGGTTTCCCTCGACAACAAGCAATTTCTTTCTATTGGCTTTTGGAATATTTCAGAAAATTTGATCTGGGGAAAACCCACGTTTATGATACATTACATGTTTTATTCAGCCGGATAATCTCCACATATTAGCAACACTTTAATAATATATTGGTATAAATGCACCCCTCCAGAAGTAGAAATCTAAAGGTAGGCTATAAAGGAACTACAGCACGGTCACATGACTTCACGTCAACAGCGCTAAGCTAAAGGCGGCTAATGTTAGGCTATAAAGGAACTTCAGCATGGTCACATGACTTCACATCAACAGCGCTAAGCTAATGGTGGCTAATGTTGGGCTATAAAGGAACTACAGAACGGTCACATGACTTCACGTCAACAGTGCTAAGCTAAAGATGGCTAATGTTGGGCTATAAAGGAACTACAGCATGGTCACATGACTTCACGTCAACAGCGCTAAGCTAAAGGCAGCTAATGTTAGGCTATAAAGGAACTACAGCACGGTCACATGACTTCACGTCAACAGCGCTAAGCTAATGGCGTCTAATGTTGGGCTATAAAGGAACTACAGAATGGTCACATGACATCACATCAACAGTGCTAAGCTAATGGCGGCTAATGTTGGGCTATAAAGGAACTACAGCACGGTCACATGACTTAATATCAACAGTGCTAAGCTAAAGGCGGCTAATGTTGAGCTAAAAAGGAACTTCAGCGTGGTCACATGACTTCACGTCAACAGCGCTAAGCTAAAGGCGGCTAATGTTAGGCTATAAAGGAACTACAGCACGGTCACATGACTTCACGTCAACACCGCTAAGCTAAAGGCGGCTAATGTTGGATGTGAATCCCTGCACCACACTTTAAAATAAACTACATTTTTAGGGCTTTGGGCCATGGATCATCAAAATAGATCTGTGGAAAACCAACGTTTATGATACTTTACATGTTTTATTCAGCCGGATAATCTCCAAATATTAGCAACACTTTTATAATAGTTTAAGTATAAATGCAAACTCCAGAAGTAGAAATCTAACAGTGGAAGCGAAAGATGGCTAATGTTGGGCGTGAATTTCTGCACCAATCTTTAAAATAAACTTAATTTTCAAAGACAGTCAGATTTGGAAGAAGACAGACAGACTTTAAGAAGCAGATCCGGCTCATGTGTAGACCTGGTCTGTGGACTGAGTGTTGTGGGGCTCTGCAGCTGGAAGTGGATCCGGGGAGCGAGGCTCACCACACGGAGACTCTGCCCTGTAACGTGGGAAGATGAAAGGGAATATCAGATGTTTCCAGCATTACTCACTGTGGAGTGTGTGTGTCTGTCTCACACTCTCTCAGTCCAGTCTGCAGTTGATTACCTGCTCTTGTTTCATAGTCTTCTTGTCTGTTCCCAAATGCTTCCACTATGTCAGGAATGCTGCCCCCCCCCAACGTGTTTTTTATTTGTTTGGGGCACCACCTGGTTCGGCTGTTTTGTAAGGCGGGGCCAGGATTTGTCAGATTTTTCTTTTCTTGGTTTGTGTACTACCAGCTGTCTAATTATTTTCCAGATGGGGAACATGCTGGTTACTAACGCTCGTGGAATTAAGGCGGAAAGACTTGAGCAGGGTGTCCGCGGGGTCTTAAAAAGTATTAAAAGTTGATAAATCAATTTAGCGAAAATTAAATCTATTAAAAAGTATTAAATGGCATTTCCCAAGGTGTTACATTTTGTAGCTTGTTGTCAATAAGTATATAAATGGTCCAAAGAGGTTGTATTATACAGTGTGCCTGAATGTAATCATGGCGTAGGTGTGTAGTGTGATTCTGTGTAGTTTATTGATGGCATCCCGTTGGGTTTGACGTCATCTGAACAGGACATCGCACGCTCACTGCTTGATAGCGCGGAGGTCCGTTTACGCCGGTTGTTAAACAACATCGTTATGGGGAAATGCAAGTCTGCGTCCAAATGGTTGGAAGATAAGGAGGAAGGACAATCAATACTGTATATAGTCAATGTGAGGTGAAGTGTGTCGCCAAGGTAACCGGTTAAAACTCCAAGTGGCGATGAGGTCTTAAAATGTATGGAAAGGGTCTTAAAAAAGGTCTTAAAACTTAAGGTATTACATTTGACTTCAGGATTCCTGCATATACCCTGTTGAGTGTGATGGTGTGTTTTCGGTCGTAGACAACACGGGAGAGCTTAGAAAATGCAGAATATGACCTTCTATTCAAAATGTTAAATTGCTCAACACTGTGTTGCATATGAGGCAGACACAGGCAGACAAAGGAGAAAGAGAAAAGGATGCAAATGAAATGAGGAACTGTGCAGCAAGGGATACAGACAATGAACACCTTATCTGTTTTACATGGAAACTCAGAATGTAAATTATACAGGCTTTCAATCTGATACATTTCCTTGGATTGTCCTTTAAACTATGGGCATATTTTAGCCCTTATGTTAACCCCTCTTGTGTTTTTAAACTAAAAACACCTTAGATTCTCAGTCATCGTATATTATATCAATCTTACATACAGTATCAGATGGACATGAGACGTGTTTCTCTCTTAGTCTAATGGCGCTTTTAATAATAATAATAATCTCAATTTTTATAGCGCCTTTCAAGAGACCCAAGGACGCTTTAAAATGGGAAACAAAACAACAAAAATAATAATAGTCACACAGACAGCTCCTCATATCTGTTCAGAAACTAGACAAAAGTTAAACAAGTACAAACCACAGACTGCCTGTGTCATGGCGAATACAGTCGCTGGTTTATTTATGTCTGTAGGCCGTTGTTGTGAGTGTGGACGGTCGGAGCATATACTGCGTTAGCTTAGCCGATATCCATTCAGAAAACACGCATTTTAAAAGGTGTTTCTCTGCCGTCTGTCTGCAGACTTGTCAAAGCATTAATTCATGGTTTTTACTAACCGGTATCAGTATGTTGTTACTTCGGCATCATTTTGAAACATGTATTACAATTAAATCACGGTCAAATATGTTCATTGTGTTGTAGTGCCAGCGATTCTCTCACTAGTTTAGCATACTCAGCCCGGTTGTTGGCCCGGAAAGAACCTCGATTTTGGAGAGCCATAAAACTGTGAAAGAGTACCCGCTAGCCGGAACTACGCCGAGTGGAAACGCAACCAAGAACGGGCCGGGCACGGCACGCTTAAACCGCGCTGTAGTGGATGTGCGCCATAAATGTGACATGCCGTGTATTTTTGGTGTTTGGGTTGTAGGAATCAGTTTTTTTTAATGCGTCTAAAACCCCTTTATGACTGGACAGAAGACTCCTCAACATCTGGCCTTTGTGTTATGTGGTAAAGGTTCAATCAGAATTCATTCACAGGATAAATGACTATGCATTTGTTGTGGTTATTTTCTTAAGTAAAGGATCTGAATACTTCTACACACTCTGCTTTGGTTTCCTCCACTCCTCTCTTCTCTGTAAACAGCCTTGAGTGCAAGGTCACACAGTAGAAAACAGTGAGTCATTGTTTTTAAAAACAAGTGACACTGACCCGACACCTCGCTTCTCTTCCTCATTCTTCCTCTGTGTTTATACTCTCTCTCTGTCTCCCTCTGTCAACACCTTTCACCTCCTTTCCTCCTTTCCTCTCTCCTTTGCCAGTGCTGGAAGGTAAGATGCAAGGAGTCACCACCAGTGAGGTCTGATTTTGGCCTCTCTGTTCTTGGCCAGCGTGTTGCTCTTTTCTCCAGCCTGGCTCCGAGCCACCGCTGTAACGGGACCTAACGTTGGGTATAAATAGGCTCGGCCTGCCCCCCTTGCCATGCTCCTCAATGGGAAGCTGAGGAAATGGAGGAACAGCTGCTCCAACCCACTCGCTGCCTCTCTCTCTGCACCCTCCCTCCCCACATCTCTATATGATGCTAGAGTACAGGTCACATGATGCACGTTGATCACAAACGAACAATACAGTGGTGCGGGGATGACTTGTTTTGAAGGCTGACTCGGAAATTAGCAATGCACGGGATCCCTTCACAAAGATGTGATTTTGGATTATTGCACAAAATAATCTCTGTGGCAAACAAATGTTTTTGATACCTCAGCAGGATCATCTCTACATATTAACACCACTTTATGATTTGGGGGGGGGGGGCGTAGTAATCAGCAGTGAACCGCTTCAACACGTGTATTTCGGTGTATTCACAGCATTCATTTTGTTATTCTACAGTATTGTTGTTTTATAGTTATTTGTTAATGTATATAACACAATTTGTGTTCTTTGAAATTGAAAAGGATATCGCATTGTGTTTGTTACTTTCGTTGCAGTTGTATAATGTCTCAAGTGTAATTTGGCTTGGCTTCCTATTTATGGACATGCTTTTATTTTGAAGGAGAGTTAGCGCTGTTGACAGGAAGTTGTTGTTGCTATGGAAACAACGTGACGGAGACTAACGGAGAAAAGTAATACCTACATATAAAGACGGAGAAAGTAAACGATAATGTTTATGGTTAAGTGTTGGCACCCCTCGAAGAGGCACAAGCTCTTACGTTGATATTGGAAATTTCAATAAATTCATTTTGAAAAAGAAACGGGAAAAAACAAACAACGAATATCCGAATAACGAAATTTAAACCCGAATAGTACTCCAACGAACGAATATTCGGATATTCGGGTACAGCCCTAAAAGGAACTACAGCACGGTCACATGACTTCACATAACCACGGCTAAGCTAAAGGTGGCTAATGTTGGGGTTGATGACAACAACAACACACGCAAATCAGTTTAGCAGGGTTGTCTCTAAAACACATTTAAAAATCTGTTGACGTCCAGATGAGGCAACCGCAAGTGCTAATATGCTAACCAATATCTGTGTTTTATGGCTTGATTCTGCAACGTTGTTTAAAATAAACATTCTTTTTTTGATTTGGGCCCGGGATTATAAATGGCAAGAAATGTCAGAGTGTAAATTATAGATTGAAGTGTTGTAGAAACAAATTAAACAATAATTATCTTGAATGGTAGCCAATCAAAATGCTAAGAATAATAAAGGAAGAATCACAAATAAGACTGTCAGAAGATGCATTTTAGCTTCTAGGAGTGCAAAAAGCAGTAAAGTGAAAAGTAATGTACACAATCTACAGAATAAAATATAGAACGAATTGAATGATGAATAAACAGTGAGGGGTATGAATACACTAGATATACACAGCAGCCTGTGAGCAGTATGAACAGTATTAACCAGTGTATGAATATGCTAAAATATATAAAGTATGAAAACGGTAAGCAGTGCAAGTACAGTATAAAATATATCGATATTAATTTCATGATGATAAACATTGCGGAACAATGATGAAAAATGTGAATGGAAGTAAAACTGACACAAAACAACCACAAACCTTTGCGGAGCCAATTGGAGAGCTTCATCACGAGCACCGGGTAAAAACCACCAATGAGGGCTCAGCTCGAGATGCCAGCGAGTCGTTTCCCATCAAGCATTTCGCTTCCGCAGCCCGTGGAGAGAAACTGCGCCGCCTCGCTCTCAAGGCTGCGGGCGTCTTTGTCCCGCGAGATTTCAACGTCTCATGTAGGCGAGCCTCCAGAGCAAGTCGGACAAAATGACTAAACAACGCACTAGCAAGACGGCGGTCGCAATTGCGCAGGTCTGCGTCGGTCTCGCTCGTCTCAAACGAGCCTACCATCTCCTTACGTTTGCACACACACACAATTTTGAATTGCGCCGTCACTTATAATATCTCTTTGCGTCTCCCTGCCGACAGGGACACCCCTCCTGGCATGGCCCTTGGAAGATGCGGCGGTGTTTTGTCACAGGAACGAGCTTTTGCTGGCGGCGAAAATAATCCCACCAGACTCCTTTGCCCGTCCAACAGAGCGATGTCCTTGTCCTTTTTCCTTTTTGTCATTTCAAGTAGGGCTGCTCGATTATGGCAAAAATCAGAATCTCGATTATTTGGGTCAATAATTGATATCCCGATTATTAAAAACGATTCTCAATTTACTTTGAAAACATCAATTTATTGGAGAACATTTTTTTGAACAGTATGTGTGAGTTGATTACCCTGAACTTTAAGTATAATTCAACTGAAAAATCAATAATAAAAAAATAATAATAATAAAAAAATAATCGTTTTATTTCGATTACGTTGTTTTCGTAATCGTTGCAAGCCATAATCGTAATTACGATTCAAATACGACTAATTGAGCAGCCCTAATTTCAAGCTATAAAAACCCTTGATCTTCTCTCAAATTATAATTTTTTGGACGCCCTCGGCTCGAGTTCAGGGCGTTCCGAGCCGAATAGGGACGTCAAATGACGGCAAGACGCCCCCCCCTGGCGGAAACGCTGATGTACTATTTATATTGTACCAAATCAAGTCTTGTCATTTTATTGGAGATAGTGACCTGGTGTCTACTACAAGGGACATTATTTAATGACTTTTCCACCAAGTAATGTTAGAAAAATCATCTTGATGGTTCCTGGCTGTTAACAGAAGATCTCTTTATGCAAATATTTTCTTTGTGGTTTCATTTAATAGCCCTGAGATTATTTTCACTCTTCATAATGCCCCCCTGTCTTTCCCTGGCTCTCCTTCTGTTATTTTGGTCGTCGTCTCTCTTTGTTTTGGAGGCACAAGTTGGTACATGTTAATCAAAATGCCTCTCATGCAATTTCTCCGCATCATTTTTTCACTGTAGAAGCCACAGCTTGGCAGTGGGCGCTCGGGGAGCTGGCTTTACTTCTCAGGACTTTCCACAGCTATATTAACAAACAAATGCATTTTTCCACTGGCAGTACACTTGGCACCGCCGTCGCATATTCTCTCTCCTGGGGTTTTGTTCAGCAACTGAGCTGTTGACAAATCTATAATCAGCAGATCACCTCATCGGGGGCAACGTGACGGGGAGAGGAAACTTTCTCACCGTCCAGAGTTAGCCGCCACCTGGTTTCATGCTAGACAGCTCCGGTTTCCGTGCAGCTATGCAGTGGTGTAATAAACTAAGTAGATTTACTCAAGTACTTTACATAAGTACACTTTTGAGGTACTTGTACTATACTTACAATTTTTTGCTACTATGTTCTTCTACTCCACTACAATTCAGAGGTAAATCGTGTACTTGTACTCCACTACATGTATTTAATACCTTTAGTTACTTCACAGATCTGGATGAATGATGTGAAATATAATAACCTCTTAAATCAGACTTCAGTTCCACCTGGAGTAAATCCACCAGCTACCCTGCAGTCTACAAAGGCATTCAAACTAGCTGCACCTTCACCAGCTTTGAGAACACTTTAATGATCAATCATTATAAAACATATCATATATATTATTCTGAAATGGACCAATCTGCACAATCACTACTTTTACTGTCGCTACTTTCACTATATTTTGATGAGAATACTTTCCTACTTTCACTTGAGGAACATTTTGAATGCAGGACTTTTACTGTAACAGAGTATTCCTACACTCTGGTACTTCTACTTTTACTCAAGTACAAGAGCTGAGTACTTCTACTTTTACTCAAGTACAAGATCTGAGTACTTCTACACCTCTGCTGCAGCTACAGTGAAAGTAGATGGCTCCCACCTCCTAAAACTGATCCACTTTCTCACTGCAAGCCAGCTACTGTTAGTGAACACATATTAAATTCTCTGCAGGGAGCAACGCTCAAAAATGACGAGGAGAATCTGTCTGAAACTGTAGCTTAACTATAGATGCAGCTGTGGGAGACTTTCTGTCAGAGATAGCATCCGTATGACCTCAGCTGCACCGGTCATGCTCAACTCATTCTTGAGCTGTAATTATGGCGAGCTCATTCTGTGAGCTAAGTCCGCTTCATATTTGACGAGAGGAGGGAGACGGATGATGACGTGCTAAAAAGACTTGGAGCTGGAGTGAAATTTGGCAATAAGTGTGCAGTTTACCAGAGGTCTTTAGAGTAGAATGAGGTGCAAATTGCAAATGCTGATTGCTCTCATTATAAACAGCCGATACGTATGATTTAGAGCCGTGCTGATTGATATTCCTATGATCTAATGGATAATTGCAAGGAAATGGAGTTAAAGCTGAGAGGTTGATGACACTTTTACATGCAGGCTACGTTAACCACACTCCTCCCTTCCCACAGAGCTGGATTTGCTGTGTAGTAAAATCTAAAGCATCCCCATCATTATGTGTTTCTGCGTCGCCAACAGCTTTTTCACACTCTGGCTGACATGTGTCCAACGTTTCTTTTTCTGTGGGAACCTGAGCATGGACACGTCTAAATCAAGTTTGAATAAAGTAAATGAAATGAGTTCTATGGGGCTTAAAGGTACAGTCATGTTTTTTACTGTTAGGAGTCATTTTGACATCCTACACTCTGGGCAGTAGATGTTAACGGAGATGTTCTCATTAGTTTCTTAGAAATAAGATAAGTCCTTCAGTTCAAAGAAAGCTAGACGAAATTACTTGTCAAAGAAAAATCTTAGTTGACTTAAGTATTTTACAAGAATTGTTTAGCCCTTACCCTTTTATCATATTGCTTCAGACAAGTTACAGTTTCAATGGTCATATCATAGGGCTGCTCAATTAATCGTATTTTAATCGCAATTATGATTATGACTTGCAACGATTACGAAAACAACGTAATCGAAATAAAACGATTATTTTGTATTGGTTTTTCAGTTGAGTTATACTTAAAGTTCAGGGTAATCAACTGTTAAAAACATACTGTTCAACATTTCTCCAATAAATTGATGTTTTCAAAGTAAATGGATAATCGTTTTTAATAATCGTGATATCAATTATTGACCCAAATAATCGAGATTATGATTTTTGCCGTAATCGAGCAGCCCTATCATATCAACATAATATTAAAGGGGCGATATTCTGCTCATTTCCAGGTTCGTATTTAGTGTCTCTACTGTGACATGTCTCCAGATTTTAGCCTTTGCAGACCATTTACATGCACCACAACCTTTATAACACACTACAGGAGAGGGATATCCCCTCAGAAGCATTACAGGTCCTCTAAAGCATTCAAATGACACGCAGTCATAGCTTGTGAGGAGGTCTTTCTCTGGAACAGTTTGTGTTAATTCAGTTACTGTTACAGCGCCGATGTGTGAACATCCCTCCTAACTATACCAGCAGCACACATTGCAACACATGTCTAGGCGCCGGCATCTTTTTTTAATGTTGTAGACGTGTTGATTATCAAAGAGACGTTTCCGAGGATGCAGTTCCTAGAAATGTGAAATGAAAAAATACAAGGAATTTGTTAATCTCTCCTATTGAGAACTCATTCCCCTCGCTCCATCTCCCAAGCTTTTCCCTCTTGCTGTTTCTGTTTGTCTGACACCCCTCCCTCCCTCCCTCCTCCTCCTCTTCCTCCCTCCTCTTCCTCTCATTCCTGCTGCCAAATTAAGTGTCAAACAGACAGGGGAGGCGGGTGGATGGCCCACATTTCTCCTATAGAACTCCACATTGTTGTACAGTATGTTCTCGCTCTGTTTTTCTGTTTTCTGCCCCGATACAAAACTCACCCCTCGTCCCCCTACCTCTCCTCACCCCTCGTACCCCTACCTCTCCTCACCCATCGTCCCCCTACCTCTCCTCACCCTTCGTCCCCCTACCTCTCCTCACCCCTCGTCCCCCTACCTCTCCTCACCCCTCGTCCCCCCCACAGTCTCATTAGCGGGTGATTGGGTTGTTATTGTAATTAAGATCCCTCTGTACAGCCAGTGAGAGCACCAAGCTGTCTGCTGATGGGTGGTCCTCAGTGGGAGGGGGCGAGGCTTCAGAGGGGTCATTGTCCAACAAACCCCTCCCCCCTGCCACACACACACACACACACACACACACACACACACACACACACACACACACACACACACACACACACACACACACACACACACACACACACTGTCTACCAGAGTTTTCTGTGTTTGTGTAAATCAACATGCAAATTAGAGCTCTCCTCCGTCTGTTTTTTTGTTTTGTCTTTCCTCGTACATCCAGTCGTCAGCTCCATCTTTCGTGGTTTTGGTTGAAGTACACTAAGATTTCTTTTGTCACAAAGTTAGGTTTGAAATGCTTAAACACCTCCGAAGATTTTCCTAGAAACTTCTCTTGTAAACAGAATTTTTCTCAAGGTGATAAGTTACTTTTATTTAACGCCTAAACTCTTACTGTTGACAAGAAAGGACACCAAAAGGTTAGACATGAAGTTTTGAAGTGATTTTTTTGTGGAGTAACAAGTTCTGCAGATCTTTCCGTTAAATCAACTATTCGATAAGTCAACTAAGAAGTCACTTTTTATTAAAGCTTAAAGACTTATTTCCAAGATGTTGTATTTTCACAGATCTGTCAATTTGGACAACTAATCGATTAGTAGACTATAAGACTTTTTTTAGTCTGCAAGTATTTTTTCTAGTGCTTTAAGATAGCTGAAGATTACCAAGGACTTCGCTGGTAAACATTGGTTATTTTGCAGGAGTTCTTTACGAGAAACAAGATTTACAGATCTGTCAAAAATGTGTGCTTTAGCTCGACTCATACATCCAGTCATAAGCTCAGTCTGTTGAGTTGTTTTGTCATGGAGATTCCTTTAGTTGCTGGTCATTTGCTTTCAATGCTTGACGACTTATTTCCAAGAAACCTCTCTGGTAAACACAGGATTAAAAGTGGTGCTATTGTGTGATTCCTTGCACATCTGTCGATTAAATCAACTAATTGTGTAGTCGACTAAGAAATTCTTTAGTAGCAAGCATAGACTGTATGGTTGCAACGTTGTCTTTCTAGCGCTTAGAGGGTCTATTTTCAATAAATTCTCTCGTAAACACAGGATTAAAAGTGGTGTTGTTTACTGATTCTTACTTTTACACTGCATCAATCCACTCAAACAAACTTCCTCTACTCAATGAAAGCCCTATTGTATCCTATAGGTGAACTTATTGTTGTGTGGGGTCCAGTAGTTGGCCAACTCTCCCCCGTCCTCCCTCCCTGTGTGTGTGTGTGTGTGTGTGTGTGTGTGTGTGTGTGTGTGTGTGTGTGTGTGTGTGTGTGTGTGTGTGTGTGTGTGTGTGTGTGTGTGTGTGTCGTGTGTGGCCTAGCATTACTATACTTGTGGGGACCTAAATCTGTTTACACAGTCACGTGTGGGGACTCGCCTCCCTTATGGGGACAAATTGGAGGTCCCCATGAGGCAATCATTTATTTTAGGATGAAGACTTGGTTAGGGTTAGGGTTAGGCATGTGTTGGTTACGGTTAAGGTTAGGATAAGTCTCCAGGAAATGCATGTAAGTCAATGTGATGTCCCCTGAAGTGATGTATACATGGTATGTGTGTGTGTGTGGCTTGTCATGTAACAGGGGTCCATAGCGGGCCTCCATTCATGCATGTGATCACCAACCGTCCTGTAGGTCCCTTACGTCACCCTGCGTTCCTGCCGTGGCTCAAGTTACACTTTCACCCTCCCACCCCTCACCCCTTCTTCTTCCTCCTCCCTCTGATTCAATCTCCCCCATTCGCGCTCTTTGCCTCTCCTGTGTCCCCCCTTACGCCAAAACCTGGGAGGGAGGAGATCACTCATTATTTTAAAGACACAGCATATCTCTGACTACATAACAACCCTTCAACTCCTTTACACACCCCCCCCCCTCCTCCTCGTCTTCCCCATCTGCCCCCCGATGACCCACGCCTCCCCTCCCTTCCCCTCTCTCGTTCCTGTCAGTCGAAAAGACGAGACTCCATTTTGCGAGTGAGCTGCCTCCCCTCATGGCCCACTAACATTTCCCTTTGTGTCAATGGTGACACATGCTAACCTGTTAGCACCAAACAACCTGCGGCTAACGCATGATCATTTCTTGAGTAATAAGTTGAGTTGATGAGTTCACAAAGTCATTTTGGAAATGCTTAAAGACGTCCAAAGATTACCAAAAACTTCCTGGTGAAAACATGATTCAAACTTGTGCTTTTTTATCATTATTTATGGAGATATAAGTCTTATATCTGCGTCTTTTATATCAACAAACTGAATAACATTAAACTGATGCTTTTGCATGTTTTCTTGATTGAGTAACGAATCGAAGACTTTATTGGTAGCTATTGTTTTTAGCGTTAACTTTTGCATGTTTTATGCTGATACAACATTTGACAGATCTGTCCAATAAAACAGATTAGTTGTATTTCTTTAGCGGCTAAGTATTGTTTTTAATGCTTAAACTTTTATTACCAAAAACCCTTTCTTGGAAATAGACAGTATTTGAACTCGTGTTTTTATACGATTATTAATACAAAAACTCAAGTGTTACAGATCTGTCCATAAACTCAACTTAATGATTAGTCGACTACAAATTTAAATTGTATTTTTGCATTATTATTCTGTAGAGAAACACGTTTTAAAGATCTGCCGATTTAAATCAACAAATTGATTAGTTGACTTTTTTCAGAAAAACATAGTAAACAAACTTTCAAACACCTATTCAATGAGTCGACTAAGACTTATTAAAGTCGTGAAGTCATTTTTGTAATGCTTTAAGACTTTCCAGGAAAACTTCTCTGGTAAACATATATTTTTTTAGTTGTTAAAGGTGGGGTAGGTAATTTTGGAGAAACCAGCTAGATCGCTAGAATTTGAAAATACACAACCGGAAAAAAATCTGCCCCTTCCTTCAGACTTCCTCACAGAGCCCCTCCTCCAACACACACAAATGCGCACATGACCAATGAGGGCACGAGATAAGTTTGTGCACAGATGGAAGGCTGACAGGCAGGTAGGCCATCCAGTTACTTTAGCCGGGCCGGCTCAGATGATTGGTCGTGCTTTTTTGGGGTTTCCAAAAGATTCAAAGTGTTGCTTTTGCTTGAGCGTTTGTGGAGAAGCTCATCAAATAAGATCTCTAATAAGAAACTTCTCTTATAGGATTAAAGTGGTGCCTTCCCATTATTCTCTGTGGAAAAACATCAGTGTCTAAAGATCTGTAAAATATTTTTTTGTCATTTCTTAATCTATTAAGACATCTAAAGATTTCCAGAAGACTTCTTTAATAAACACAAGATTTAACACCAAACGTTCCCAGTGACGGTCCTTTTGTTCTGTCTTAAACCCTTCCTTAGAATATTTTATGAATTGTAAGGTGCCCTTGGGAGCGTTGAAAGGCGCCTCTAAATATGAATTACTATTTTTATTATACCTCTGACAGGCAAGTGGTAACAATACATCCACGTGAAAAAAGGTCACGTTTACATCCTGTTTTCTTGAACATCAGTGTGTGCAGAGGTGAGTGGCACCCTGGCCCGCTGCTGTTGCGTAACGTAGTTGTTGTGTTGCACAATAGCTCTCCGGTTAGCGCTGCAGGCTGACAGCGAGTGGGTAGCCTGGTCTGATGTGTCCAGGAGATAAGGCAGAGGTGTAAGGTTGCTCCTATCACTGGGAATAACACCAACTGCCACAGGAGGAAGTGTGTGTTGTCTGACGCAGAGTGTTTCTAATGAAGAGGGAGCGGCCGGGTGCAAAGTGGCCGAAGCCGAGTTAATGAGAATCTGTTGTTGTTTCAAACTCCGGCCTTATCTGATGAGATTCTTAACAGCTGAAATGGATTTATTGTCTTATTTTATGAGTTGTTTTTGGCTGCGGGCTGCAGGCGGAAGTGGACAAAGTTGAGCGTGCTTTGGCCACGTCTTCACTGAGGCGGAAACATCTGAATATTGCATCAAGGATAGAGTTGAATAGTGATTTCTGAACACGCTGAACTGCACATTTGTTCCCGTGCCCACTTGTTGCTGTCTGACCTAGTATATTTTTATTGCTTAAGAATACATCAATCTCAAAAAGAGAAGAGATTATAGCTAAAAGATCATTTTCATCTGCAGTCCCTGGGTTGACAATGAATGGATTAATATGTTGATGTTTTTAAAAGTGGGACAATCTTTAAAAAATCTTAGGTTTTAGATATGAAAACATCTGAAAAGGAGGTTTTGTTTTCTGTTTGGTTAGTTTTCTTGTTCATTCGGATTACGAAAAATCTATTTTAGTTTGGATTAAATTCTATTTTAATGCCACGATTAGTTATTTATCAGAAATGTAGCGCGTTGTTAGTAAAAGCTGTGTCTCATTTTGGGTCAAAGATTGGTACATTTGATAAATATACAGAAAATGCACTAGGAATAAAGACAGTTTTATTTTGTGTACATATTGAATACAGCACATGGTAGTCAAATAAATGCTCTGTTTTTACCTGTATAAATTCAAAATATGTTCTCCTTTAAATCAATTATTCACTATCATGTCAATATCACTTAAAAATAATCATTATCATAATATTGTCTGCTAGTCTGAAGCCCTATGTTCCAGAAACCCCCGTCTGAGGAAATAACACACAAATGTAGTAAATAAGAGTTGTATTGTCAGACTGCTGATTACAGGCTCTATTGGCTCCCCTCCATTAGCAGAAGTCTCTCATTGATGTGCTGCTGCTCAGAGTTTGGACCTGGATTGTTGACATGTTTCTCCCGCTAACCATTAACAGAATGGGAAGTTAATAGGTAGCTTACACCTGGGAATGACTCGGTCAATAACAAGTCAATGGCACCAAGTAACCCCCCCTCCATCCTCTCCTACAATGAATGTTATTTGTCTATTTTAAGATGCATGTTGTAGAGCAATTGATTTGAGTCTTTAGTGGGAGCAAAGTGGTTATGGGCGACTACATGGGGGACATGGGAAAGGATGTGGAGCAGATGGGTTCACTCCATTAAGGTGTGTGTGTGTGTGTGTGTGTGTGTGTGTGTGTGTGTGTGTGTGTGTGTGTGTGTGTGTGAATGTGTGTGGTGTGTGTGTGTGTGTGTGTGTGTGTGTGTGTGTGTGTGTGTGTGTGTGTGGTGTGTGTGTGTGTGTGTGTGTGTGTGTGTGTGTGTGTGTGTGTGTGTGTGTGTGTGTGTGTGTGTGTGTGTGTGTGTGTGTGTGTGTGTGTGTGTGTGTGTGTGTGTGTGTGTGTGTGTGTGTGTGTGTGTGTGTGTGGCAGCTTTGGAGTATGAATGTGCGTGGATTCATTTCTCTTAACCCCTTCATGCCGGCTTCATTCAGATCAGACACTGCCATACAGTAATTTCCTCTCTGGAGAAATGATGCGGCAGCCAATGAGAGGAGAGAGACAGAGTGTGTGTGTGTGTGTGTGTGAGAGAGAGAGAGGGAGAGGGAGGGCAGGGTAGTGAAGATGTTTCATGAATGGCGCTGCTCTACTCTACAGATCAGCAGTGGTTTTATGGCTTTAAGAGGGAAAACTAAGGTTAATGTTCACATTGAATCTAAGACATATATTTTTCTCTGTTATCTCGGTTTCTAACTGTAAGTCACTGTCAAGGAAACACATGCACGTCCTCACGCCTAATAATGTGATGTCCTCTTAGCAATAATGATACACTAAATATGCGGAAAGACGATTTGCTTTACACGTCCGTCAGTATAATAATATTAAAAATAATCGGTTCTCTGTCAAGTTATATTGAACTGAGAAGCTTCTGTGGTCTCATGTGAGGAACTTATCATTTCACATTGTCACCCTGAGAGTCAGCAAAATGTGATGGACTACTTTATTGAATAGTTTATTGACTAAAACATGTTTTTAATTCTGGAAAAAAGAAAGTTGAATCAAAACCACATTTGCTGACGTTCTCTGGGACAAGATATCTAACATACAAGTGTTTTAGCCGAGCTATTTTTTAACTGCGGAGCTCTCTGGTATTAAAACTAATGTGTAAAAGGCAGGACAAATCTTCCAAGGTGTCCCAAAAAACCCATAGAAAACAAAGGGCATGTCATTGCTTTTACATTTAAAGATTCTATCAAGGTTTTTCTAATGCAGCTTAACCCTCCTATTTCCTTCGTTTTCCCCCCTTACTTTGGTGTTCGCGGTCAAATGTGACCGGTCCTGTTTTAACTGCTATTACATTAACACAAAAACCATTAATCATCACCACATTTCATTTAACATCCTTTCAAACTGTACATATTGTATCAGAGTACTGGTATACATGAAAAACTGCAGTAAATATACAAAGAACAGACACTGAACATGTATTGCGTGTGCCAGGTTTGATCCATGTGGGGGGAGGGGCACATAAGAGCGGGAAATGTATCAAAATGTTCTGTGTGTGTTTGTGTGTGCCAGGTGTGATTCACATGGGGGGGATGGGCACATAAGGGGGGGACACATCTAGAGTGTGTGTGTGTTTTATCTGATCCGGTTGGTTACTAATTCCTTTTCTTTATGGCGGCCATTTTTGACCGGGAACACCATGGTGTTACAAAGTTGACTAAATCATCCAAAACTCAATGAAAGTGATGATCAGCCATTTGATATGTTCAAATGTCTCCTGTGAAGGATATCATAAAGCCTTAATGCAATCGAATGGAAAAAGTTCTGATTGATGAAAGTAGTAAATCGGTCAGATTTGACCCGAAGACAACAGGAGGGTTAAATGTTCTGTTCTCATTTGTAGACGCATCACTCTATTCAATGTTATAATCATCCTTCTTTAATAACTACAACTTGTCATTGCATGGCTCTCTTTGTAACAGGGACATTTCCTTTTTGCACCGCGGTAAAAATGTAGTTTTCAAGATGCAAACATATATGGAATAAACTGAATATTTGGTTTGATAGGAACATGTTCAAAATGTTTTCAATACATTTTGACCTTTATACTTCAAATGCTCCGGAGTTATTAGACATGTTTGGACCATACACGTCGGAAATAATCAAATTCTACAATAGTATAATACTAATAATATAAGTGTAACATGAGAAAGAAATATCAAATATCAACGTTATGAAAGAATACATGAGTTTCAGCCCCAACACAAAGCATATCTTGGATAATTCATTTGACCTGTATTTCATGTCTGGTGTATCATAGTATCTCACATCTCCCTCCCCTTCTTCCTCACAGTCTGCCCGAGCAAAGACATCCGTAACAATGTGACCAACCTGCAGTCTCTGGAGAACTGCACCATCATCGAGGGCCACCTGAAGATCCTGCTGATGTTCAATACCAAGACGGAGGACTTCCGGGGCCTCAGCTACCCGAAGCTGCGCGTGGTGACGGACTACGTGCTGATGTTCCGGGTCTACGGCCTGGAGACCCTCGGAGAGCTCTTCCCCAACCTCACGGTGGTCCGGGGGAACAGCCTCTTCTTCAACTACGCCCTGGTGGTGTACGAGATGCTGCAGCTGAAGGAGGTGGGGCTGCACAGCCTCATGAACATCACGCGGGGTGCCGTGCGGATCGAGAAGAACCCCGACCTCTGCTACCTGGCCACGCTGGACTGGGCCAAGATCTCCGACTCGGTGGAGGACAACTACATCGTGGCCAACAAGAACGACAGGGAGTGCGGAGACGTTTGTCCCGGCACTGCCCAGGGCCAGACGGTCTGCCAGCAGAACACCATCAACGGACACTTCAGGGGCCGCTGCTGGTCCCAGAACCACTGCCAGAGAAGTAAGTGTGTTTTAATCTGCTTTAAACAGCGGAGAGACTGTTGTTTCTTCCTCCTTCGCTCCCATCATCTAGGGTTCATGGTGATTTACATTTCACTAGGAAATGCTATGGCTGAGGTCACTAGTTTGAAGGCTTTTATTGTCATGTGGTCATAGCTACAGTGTAGTTATGACAATGCATATCTTAGGTCCCAGGCTCCTCCAACAGAGCAACACAATAAAACCGATACAATAGTGCAAGAAACAGAATGTAATAGAAACTGTGCAGAATAGTCTATCTACACTAGTCGTCCATTTATCTGCTTTAGGCCTGTGTCCACATTCATTTCTATGGCTATGATATCTACTAGGGATGCATATCGTTGAGTTTTTTACGATACCGATACCACTGAACGATACCGATACATATCGTGATACTTTGAAAATGTATCATCCCACAATTACTCCCATGAAGCGCTTTACGATATAGTTAACATGTCAAATGAATATTAAATTCAATTGTGGGACTTCTTGGACTTTTAGTCCTGAACAAACAATGAAAAATACATAAGAAATATGAAGAAAACCGATTATGGAATATCTTATCTTAATATCTTATCAATATCACCCGCCATCAGGTGTGCCGCGTGAATAGCACATCTTGTCAATGCAAGCAGACCGTTATAGCTCCGTTATAATTAATGTTAAACCTGAGATTCGACTAGAGAACAAAATAAATAATAGAATAAAGGTCATGAGATCTCGGCATTGCACAAACAAACAAATCTCATCTTTAAAATGTGCCTTCACTGGTGAGAGAAAACAAATCCCATCACAGTTCATTTGTGGGATTTTTACCTTTCTAGTATTGAACAAACAATGTCTAATTTTTAACACCCGCCATCACGGGCCACAGACTCACTTTTCAAATTAAATTAAATAAAAAATCGGATCTGATTTCGGTACGGTATATCGTAGCCACCGGTATGCATCCCTAATATCTACACAAAGTATCAAAGTTGTTGAATTACCCAAACTAGCAATCCTCCCTGGATTTGAATATGTGTTTGTGCTACTCTATCTTTGTTAGACGTTGTTTTTTCACGATGAGCACCAAGCAGAAGATTATTGCTCTCACACTTTGTTTGGATGAGCTGACGAGGCTTAGTCTGGCAGCGAGGAGGAAGTGTATGGAGATAAAAGTACGACCGACAGCCAGTGTTTGCTCGGCTAATTAAAATCAAGCAAATTGTCTTTTTTCGTCCTTTGTTACGATAGTTCCTGTCTCTAAGCCGCGTTCAGAAACAAGCGTCTCCTCCAATAACTAGAGTGCCGCCATTTTGTGCTTTTTCTAATATCTTTGGATATCATCTGCCCTCTTTGGAAAGAAAATGTATCAAAGACGCAAATTTGGACACATGCTCTTCGAAAGTCCTAAAAATACTGTTCTTATGCAAAGCCTGTCTGAGAGTATCAGATATGATATTATGGTTTCCTTTACTTTACATTACATGTCATTTGTTAGACGCTTTTATCCTAAGCGACTAACGTACATTCAGTACTGTTGACCCACAGGAGCAATTTGGGGTGAAGTGTCTTCAGGGACACAAGGACATGCTGACCGCAGTGGGACTCGAACTTGCTATCCCCTGATTCGAAGTCCATCATACTATCCACTGAGCCACAGCCTCCTTAGTATCAAAGTCACTTTTTGAGAGTGACCTTTACACCCCTGGGTTCATTGCAAACAGGAACTGCTAATTGCTTATCCTGCAAACGTTTTAATAAATCCAATTTGTCACGATGTCAAATAATACAGGGTACAAACCAAGGCTTGAGTTACATCCCCACAGCTCTAACTAACTGACTCCATGAGGGTCATTTTACTTCCTGTTTACATCCGCAGCAGTTGTGTCAAATGTCTCCGTCATTTGATTAGAGTCGTTTGTTGTGAGGTGTTAAACCGGTCGGATACTCTCTGTTTAACTGTAACGCTGTGTATAGAAATCTCCATATCGACTGGCTGTTACGTGCACACATGATAGCGTAGCACCTTTTCCAGAATCCATCACGTTGTAAAACGGTCCATTGAGACACATAATGATAATATGCACTGGAGATGTTCTTTCCTCCCAGAAATCAATTTAGACGACCGCTGTTTTCATGGCAAATGGTTTCTGTAATGATTTCTGCGATGTGGAGGGCTGCTCCTCATATCATATCATATCTGCTCCTCTGATTAGCATTCATTGACTGGAGCATTGTGGGAAAGTGATCTGTGATTATAGGATCTGCTGGAAATGACTCACAGGGAAGTGAAAAGGTAGAATGATTTTGTCTATTTGTGAACCTAGAAATGTTGAGTACCACAAAGTGATATGATAGAAACGTGTAGTAGGGGCCCCCAGCATGTCAAAACTGCCAGATGCTCACTTGCATATGTTGGGCAATTACTATAAGTAGCGTTAATTAGCAATATTTAGCATATGAAGAAAGTATTATAAAAATGGCTGGACCTATTAGGACAATTTTGGAGTGGTGTTGGCGGTCAGTGAGGATGCGACATCCATTTCTGACATTTTCTTGCCAGTTTTAACCAGAAAATACCAACATTTGTGCTCTTGGTGGGGCTGATTTTGATATATTTTGGGTTGATTTGGAAGATTTATGGGACTCTGGATCATTTGGATTGGACATATTGCCTATTTATCTGAAAAATTATTGTTCACAGTAGAGATAATAATTTTCATCTTGTGCTCTCTATATCCAATGGTCGCAAAATCAGCCCACCGAGAGTACAAATATGACCGCTTTCTGGTTAAAACTGCCATTAAATCTGCCATTTTTGATCCTGAGAATGTCAGAAATGGACTCGGCATCCTCAATAACCCCCCGTAACCACTCCAAAACTGTCCAAGCCATTTTTAATTATAGTCCACATAGTCTATAAGGCCATTAGTGCTATGCTTATGCTAATTGTGCATATGCAAGTTAGCATCAGGCAGTTTCTATGTGTTTGGGACCCGTACTTTACACCTTTGGGGTACTCAACATATGCGGGTTGGAAACTACACTGATAAGGGAAGCATGTGATGAAGGAGGGATTTGATTGACAGGAACACAGTAAAGCACATTGTTTGTTAAACATTTTTCATATTTTTCTCAAACAAGCTGTGGGTTTGCTCGGCTGCAGCCAGTGTGTCGGCCGGTCAGTCTTTCCTCCCATAAACACAGAGAGGCTTCTATTGTGAGACGCATGGAGAGAATGCTTATTATTTTTCCAAGGCGATTATAGCTTGTTGTTTTTTGTTCTCCTCCGCTTCTGACTGAAGGGCTAACGTTCAAAGCGCAGCGACCTCGCCATGTTTATACTTTAACAGCGACTGTTGCAGCCGCACATAACGCTGGCTCCTCCACTTCCTGCCAGAGATCACTGTCGGGGACGAAATACAGGAAATACTTTTATTTTAGTGTGTCCCTGTCCTTTACGTATACATACAATGTCTTACAGTTCCAATCTTGTGTAAAGCATTCAATTTGTTTAATAGGTGAAGTATAAGCAGCTTCTGTAAGGCTACATTTGGGGTGAAAAAGAGTTATTTTTAGGATTGAAGAAATGCATAATATATATCTCACACATTCAGATGTTTGCACACGTTGAAACATTTTGAGACAGCTGTAGTACACTTTTTAATTACTCATTTTGAAGGAAGAGGACATTTAATTTTGGCGCATTTCCTATTGCTTAAAAGGGCCCCAAAGTTGTGAGAAATGTACCAATATTTTAGTTTCTCAGACAACAGTCACTCCCCAAATTAGCATTTAATTTCCAACACTAGTAACACACCCACTTGTCCTTGTATTCCCACTGTCCCTGCACTTGTCCTTGTATTCCCACTGTCCCTGCACTTGTCCTTGTATTCCCACAGTCCCTGCATGCTCAGTTTCCTCTTTAATCACGTTGGTAATTCGCCTCACTAACAGCTTTTCCTCCTGCGTTGAGACGCTCGATTACTACAGGCGCTGATTTCAAAGAGAAACGTCCCGACCATTAAAAGAAAAAAGAATGTGGACTGAGTGTGTGCAAACGACTTGTTGTGCGTGTGTGTTCATGTCTCTTGAGTTTGGGAGGGGCCGGGGGGCCACAGGTATGACGAGCAGCAGCGGGTCATGTGACTTCACTTCAGTCAGGAGTGTGTGTCGAAGCAGGAGCCATTTCTAGAACATGATGCAATGCTGTCTGCCCCCAGGGAGGGGACACACACACACAACATTCACACATGCATTTACTGTGTGTGTGTGTGTGTGTGTGTGTGTGTGTGTGTGTGTGTGTGTGTGTGTGTGTGTGTGTGTGTGTGTGTGTGTGTGTGTGTGTGTGTGTGTGTGGTGTGTGTGGTGTGTGTGGTGTGTGTGTGTGTGTGTGTGTGTGTGTGTGTGTGTGTGTGTGTTGTGTGTGTGTGTGTGTGTGTGTGTGTGTGTGTGTGTGTGTGTGTGTGTGTGTGTGTGTGTGTGTGTGTGTGTGTGTGTGTGTGTGTGTGTGTGTGTGTGGCCAGAGGAACATTAGATGGAGCATTAAAGTTTATGTGTGAGTGGAAACTGTGGCGTTGTTTTTGTTGTGTTTTTACAGGGTTCCACTCGCCTTAGGTTAGAGCCAAGGAGAGCCTGCATTCCTCTGATCTTACACATGCTCCTTACAAGCAGGAAAACCACCGTGTGAGCGTGTGTGTGTGTGTGTGTGTGTGTGTGTGCACCAGGACATGTCAGGTTTAACTGTGCAGGGCCCTTAAGTAACTTGTTGGCAATCCAAACTGCCTTGAGAGTATCAGATCTGACGTTCATTGTCATTTTCTCAGTTCCTGTGTGTGTGTGTGTGGGTGTTTCTCAATCGCGAGGATGCTGGCTTGGTAGTCGCGTACTTCCAAGTCACTTCCTTCAGAAACTAAGCAAGTATGCTTCCAAGCCACGGCTTCGGAAAACGAAGAAGAATGGAACAGACTAACAAGTGTCTCCCCGTGCTCGCTGCGCCCTCTCTCCCCCCTCTCTCTAACGGTTTCAACATAAACTGTACCGAAAATAAATACCTCACGATGTCTATCTAATTATGAACTTTCTTTACTTTCACGGGACACATTTATGGTGATAACAAACAAATGTAGCAAAGCAACATATTTACCAACACATGTTCTACGCCACAACATACTTACATGTAAATGTGTGCTGCGTCGGTTCAGCCATTCTCCGCAAGGGTTTTTGAAATTGGTCCGTGCGCAAAGCATTGTGGGGATTTTAAGGACGCGAAGTCTACCCATGTGCAGCCTCGAAATTTCACCCAAACCAAGGACGCGGCCTCGGTGGAATTCCAAGTATGCTGGAGATTGGAACAGTCCTTCGGCGGCACTCGATGACGTAGCATCCTTGAAATATTGGCTTGGAAGCCAGTATCCTCGAGATTGAGAAACGGCCTGTGTCTGTAGCACGTCTGTAGTGCTCACGTCAAGTGCTCTCAGGCTGCTGCAGTTTTCAAGCGGTCACTTTGTTGTTGTTGATGGTTGAGTTCTTTTTTCTCGGGACAGCAGAGTGCATCGATCAAGGATGCTTTATTTATTTTTTCAAGGCATTATATATTCGAAAATAAGCCTCAATGCATTGGAATCCTTCAAGTTTTCTTAAGAGGACAGAACCAGAATAATGTTTGAGTAGTGATTTCTAACACAAGCCCATTTGCTCTGCACTGAAGAACCTGATAAAAACAGAATACACATGTGTACTTCCTAGTAAAGGATGAATATTGAGGAACAAAATATGCAACCACTAGTGCAACTGGTGTTATAATATGTCTTTGGATTGGAAGCATTTTTTGGAAACAATAATGAATTTCGATTAATTTGACTGACTATTGGAGAGATTAATTTTAAATCATAATGATCTAGATTATCTATGCCGTGTTTCTTTAAGAGCATCTGTTCCAAAAGGAAACGTTTATAGTGAATATACAAGTCTATATAATAAAGTGTGTAGGGCGGGATATCTCTGCTGTTGGAACAATACTTACACATATTTACCCTTAACAAATATTGTGTATCCGGCAATTTTGATATTGCCCTAGAGCACATGTGTCAAACTCAAGGCCCGGGGGCCAAATCAGGCCCTTGGTGGATTTAATTTCGGCCCGCAGGATAATTTCTAATTACTATTAGATCTGGCCCGCCGGTATATTGCACGCACACCTTCACTCCATCCTGAGGGTCTCCTCAGCTCAGAGCCTGAGCCCAAACATTGATGACCTTGCACCCAAGATGAGATGCCAAGTATCTGAGCTAGCATCACAGAGCAGCACACTGAGTTCAAAGGATGCTTCCTTCTGCACTTTCTCTCTCACGACAGCAGGGCAGGTTTGGTTTCTCTGTGAGGGGAATAGTTTTGTTGAAGCTGTTGTTGGCCTGTGGAGAAATGTGATCATAAGAAATGACTCTGGAGAAGCTGCAGATAGAGCCGTAAGAAATGAATGCAGCTGATTATTTAATGTTGTATTTATAGGCAATCATTTAAGCTTTGTTAGTTCCAGGTTTAATATGTGCATAAGTTCATTTCAATAAGTTCTGCAATAAACGTTGAACCAGCCCGGCCCTCCACTAGTACCCATTTTTTTATTTTGGCCCAATGTGTATTTGAGTTTGACCCCCCCTGCCCTAGTGCATATTGCGATTTGAATAAAATGTCCATTATTATGCAGCCCTAATTTTAGCTACATGTGTTAAAATACCTGCTGGTTCATTGAGGTTAATGGATCAGTGGCTCCTGCTATCAAAGACATGCAACCTCTCACCAGATGTTTGCACACGATGCATCAAAGAGCGGTAAACTGACTCCTAATTGACGTAGATTGTGAGCTGACATACTTGAAATACTGATAATGTTAGCTTGAGTGGTTTGGTTAATAAGTAGGAAGGAATTTAATTTTTCTTTTCCGTCTCTATGCCGTCTGATAAACAAGTCATGACATTTCTTTAAAAAACACTTTATTCTACATGTTCTATTTAATATTGATGCAGTCACCAAATGCTGTCTACAAAAACATCACTCCTCTGCACAACTGGGAAGCCATAAGTGACTCGGCCAAAGAGTCACATGACAGGAGTTGAGTGAAACTCCGACTGACTGCAGGTTGTTTACACCGCCGGAGGAGAGGCTGTAAGTAGAGGTTGTAAAAATATAAATACTTCCATATGTGGAGCCCCCGCTTCTCAACACTATTGGTAACACTTGTGGGATCCTGGGGAAATGTTTTATATATAGATTCTATTTTCATTCCTGTTTTTGTAAAATAATGACATTTTTAACGTGATATTTATGGTACAAAATACAGTTTTTAGTCCCCACCCGTTTCCACAGAGGTGCAGGGCTCATAGGACGTATATATTGTGGTGAAGAACGAGGCCGCAGTGAGTTGATGTGACAGGAGAAAAAACGCTCAGAAAACACAGTGATTTCCAAGGAGAGGAGATATTACTTTTTATATATCTTATTTATCACAGGCCAGGGATAAAGGACGCAGAAGAAGACCATACCATCTTACTCCAAACAATGATAATATTAAACAAATAACAGAAGACAAAACAGAGCTAGTAGGATCGCCTCAACATTTCAAATAACTCGGTGGGCAGTACGATTCATCCAAGAATATATTTGTGTATATAATCCCATTCTTAATTAGAGCTAATCTAATGGATCCCATTTCCTGTTGTGTTCTGCCACCCTGTAATGGTTTTCTTTATAAACCTTATATTCAGATAAGTCCTTTAATGAGCTTTAGGTATTGTTATAGTTATTTAAGTATAAGAATAGCAGGTAATCCACATTTTAACCAACAGAATAATGGTATTTGTTATGGGGACCATTCAAATCTGGGCTCTTTCCACATTAAAACAGCAATTGTTTTAATGAGAAATTGTGTAAATGTCGCAATATTTTAGACTTTTCAGACAATATATGAGCCCCTTACATTTATATAATTCCCGTCACTAGTAACACCACTCCTTCCTTTTTTCCCACTTTACTTTGCATGCTCAATTTCTGCTCTAATCACTGTGGTAATTTTTATCCTGAAGGAAGGATGAAAATCACACACACACACACACACACACACACACACACACACACACACACACACACACACACACACACACACACACACACACACACACACACACACACACACATTTGAATCCTTTATTTGGTTCCACAAATTATATTACATAAGACAGGGAATCAAATATATCGGGGCTAAGCAGCACAGAACACTTAGGGGATCACATAGCATCTCCCTCTCCACACGGCTAAGCTGCAGCTTTCACACACACACACACACACACACACACACACACACACACACACACACACACACACACACACACACACACACACACACACACACACACACACACACACACACAGGAGGAAGTCAGGATAATATTCAGAGAGGAGAGAAAGCGGCAAACAGTGGATCTCATGATGAGATAAAGTCTGTCTGTCAACGAGGCCCAACACACACACACACACGCACGAACACACACACACACACACACACACACACACACACACAGACACACACACACACAGACACACACACACAGGAGAAGAGAAAGCTTTCCAGGTCAGAGTTCACCTCGCCTGCGCCTACGTGCTTTGTTGTTTGCTGCGATTGTTTTCAGACACACACACACACACACAGAGAAAAGTGCCTTCTCTCCATCACACACTTTCCGAGCGTCACGGCAGCACAGGTTGAACCGGTGGTCGCTCTAAATGGATCAACATGCGTCATTCAGCGAGGCTCTGTGACCATCAGACTGCTGGTCTCTAAACAGGCGTAAGGATGGGAACTGCATTTATTATAAGGACGTTTAACTAACTGTACAAACAGAAGAGACAAACAAAATATCCAAATATGGTGGGATATATTTCAAATTAAGTCGTTTTCTGCCAGTTAAAGGGGCCCTATTAAGCTTTTTGTAATGTTTTATAGGTTTATTGCATGTAAATCTCAATATTTAGTTTCTCTCCCACACACTCCCTTTGGAATGTTAGCCTTTGCAGACCATTTACATGCACCAAAACCTATATAACACACTACAGGAAAGAGAAAACCCTAAAAAGCAAAACAGGGCCTTTCACAATTCAGCCCTACTTATAAACACCTACTTTTACACTCCAGTACTATCTGCTCTGTCTATGGCCTGTAAATAATAATATATATAATGTACATATTGTAAACTATAAATGTCCACATTCAGTTGGCATGGTCACAGAGTTAGATACTGGCATTGTGCACGGTCAAACGCTTCATTAAATGTGACGCTTGCAGCAACAACCTTTACTCAGATATGGAGTCACAGCGGAGGAGGAAGTTCATGCCATGAGGACGAAATGAAAGTGCACAGAGTAATCCCTTAAGGGCATATTAGCACATTCATTTCACGTGTCAAATGTTTTTCTCCTAAAAGGCGTGACGCCACTTGAACTCTGGCACAGATACCTTTTTTCAGTGAAAGGCGACACGAGCCAGAAACACTATCCTACTTTCTTCACTGCCTGGAGGTGGGAGCTTGTTTTACAGTAAACTGAATAACTTCTACACAGTTAGAGGAAAGTACTGAACACTGATAATTCTTTCACACACACATATACGGGTATTGGGCCGAGGGCGACACCGTACTTCCGGTATCCGCCATTTTACGCGAGGTGCAAGCAGAATATCATAGTCTATTGCCTTAATTAATATCTAGTCAACTCTAAAATACCATATATATGCAATGGCATGATCATATTATTGTGACAAGTGGGGTATTCACCTGGTGTTTCCAGAAGATAGACAACCCCCACAGCTCTAGTTTACGCTGGTAACGACCGAGAGCACACCCTCAAGTCCAGAGATGTAATCCGAAGACATGCAGCGATTTCTTCGGTCGTTAATTCAGAAAAAAAACCTAGTGCGCTCTGCCTGCTACGTTAGCTAGCTGTTTATATTTGCACCTCCAGGAAAATGGCGTATTTATATATATATATATATATATATATATATATATATGGCGCGCGTTGCATTGTGGGTAGCTCGTGACGTCACTGTGTGTGAAAGAATAGAGTGGTGCACTGACGAGTCCTAAAGCCCGGAAGTGAGTTAGCATTTTACCACTTCCTGTTCCCTCGTCTCAGAGCCAATGGGATTTCTCCATAGGGTTTTGGAAAATAGCTGCAAATAAGGGCTGTGGTTGAGACACATTAAAGAGACGGATCACGTTTTGTTCTATGACATTAAATCCATCAGCAGTGACCCCACTGGTGATTTCTGAAGAGTTTACGTGTCTGAAAAACGATGGTTGTTACCAAGTGGCTGAATAGGACTACAGAAGTTGTGGAGGATGTTGTACGTCATTACGCCGAACACGTAAAACACTCCTCTAAGTTTGTTAGCCCTGTTCTGCTTGAAAGCAAGTCCTTGCCTCCTGCAAACTGTTCAAACAAACGCTTCAACTTGTTCCATTTAGAATCTGTGTGTTTGAATATCGATCTTAAGTTGGCGTGACGTTGAAGTCGTGCTGCTGTACTCGGCTGTAGTTCCCGTTGCTCTTTTGTCGAGGGAACCAGCAGCTTCCTTCCGGGTAAACACGTCATCCCTGCACCACTCTATAGACAGAGGATGGGTATTAGTGATAACGTGATATATTACATGTGAGTCAATAGACTGGCACTATAGGACTTATTTAACCACTGTGCCATTCCGCATTAATACCTGATTCATACTTATACATGATTTTATTCTTACTTTAACTTTTTAATATTTTATTTTATCTAATTGTATACTTCTTGGACATTTTATTAATCTAGTTTTTTTTAAATAACAAATATTTGTATTTATTTTATTAAAATGTTGTATTGAACATTCTCATGTATACGTGTTTTCTATAAATACATTTATTTTATCTTTGAATTTCATATTCTTACTTCAACTAATGTTTATATAAACATTTGTATTGTTTTTTTATATGTTATACACATTTTTTGTTAAACTTTATAATGATTATCTAAACGTATTTTTTAATTTATCTTTTATTTTAAGATAAGAAACGGTCAAAAACGTAAACAATTGTATTCTTAAGTTCACAGAAAGGCCTATACTTATGCAACCATAAGATCCTAACGGCAATACTTTTGCCGTTAGGATCACATTAGTATTTTGAATTACATTAATTTGCCCTGATCATCTTAGAAATTGCTTTATGATTAAAAACTCCTGATATGTTAAAGCATTCAGTCTCTACTACTGTGAGCCTTTTCACTTCCTTGAGCTGAGTTAAAAAGGGAAAGTAGAGCACACACACTCCGATGATAGTATTTGAATTGTTTCCAATTTCCTCCTCTGCTCCAGGTCAGGAGTAAAGTGAATTACAAGTGATGTAGTGATGTGATCCTGATAGTGATACACTCTCACACACACTCTCACACACACACACTCAGCACACACACACAGCGTCCTCGTCTGTCCTGTTTCATTCCCATAGACAAGCGCCTCTTTAATGCTGTCCATTTGTGGTGGTTAAACAAACACACACACACACACACACACACACACACACACACACACACACACACAAACACACACACTGGTGTTTGAATCACTATGGATATCTTAAAAGGGAGAAGCAGTGATAGAAACAGACAGATGGAGAGGCAGAGTTAGTCACTGTGCTCTTGTGTTTTCCTTCCTGGCGCCTTGCATCCTTGTTCACAAACCCAAATTAACTTTGATAAGCTGGCATCAGTTGTGTGTGTGTGTGTGTGTGTGCGTTTCTCTCAATGTGTGCAGTGCTAGCCAGGCGCCCCGGGGAAATCTGTAAAACTCTCTTTCCTCCAGCTGATCAATGGACGGCCACTCCCACTTCCTGCTCCACACACACACACACACACACACACACACACACACACACACACACACACACACACACACACTGTAATAGTACACATTCAGATAGACATGTGCACAACAGATACACACACTCACACACAGGGCCAAGTGGAGTACACACAAGTGGAGCACGCTGCCCACTCTGCTGGCATATGATTGGCTGCTGGTTGTAGAGATGAGGAGAGGATGCGGGGCTTCTGAGGACACAAGTCTGCGACAAGATGTGTGTGTGCTGTTGCCGCAGTGTGTAGAGAAGGAGACGACAGTCCTTATCTTTCACAACCACGCTCTGGGGATGTTTTAAAGAACACATGCTGCTCTCAGTAAGGCTAGGCTGTAGAGAGGAGGGGAAAGAAGGCATTGTGGGCCATGGGAACACACAGATTTCACCATACTGCTGGTGGTGAACACTTTAGCCAATCAGGGGGCGGGCAATGAGTTTAACCACATGTCATGTCATCTGTGGACTCAAACCGCTTTTTGTAGACGAATAACTGCTTTAAGAGACGAAAAGACTGCATTTAGAGACGGAAAAATGATATTTTAGAGATGAAAATACGAGACATGAGCTGAATACTGTTGAACACTGACACGCACTTCTACAGTTACTGCACTTCAATTTGACACATTTCTAATCCTGTAATTACTTATTTAGCTACTGACTCAAATCTATATATAAATATGTTGTATTTATCGTATATATGTATTGTTTGATGTGTGTAATTAAGGCACTTAATAACATTTTGAAGTGTTTAGATGAAGTGTACATTTCAGTTTTTGTATTTGCACGTCCAGGTAAAGGCGGTGTATTTGAGACGCAGGACAAGGAGAGGTTAAGAAGTAGACTTTAAACTGGTGATAGTTTGAGTCCTTCTGTGCAGCGAGGCTCTGCTGTGTGTTTTCCAGCGAGGGTCAGAGTGTGAGCTGCATGTTGGCAGGTCGTTACTGACGAGTCTGAAAGGACTTCCTCATTACTTCCTGCCTTTGTCCAAAACACTTCCTACTCCTGAGCCCCGGGGGGAGGCCCAGGGAGGGAGAGAGGGGGGGTGGTATTATTTACATGTGAGAATGAAAGGGAAGATAAGTGAGATGAATGGATCACAGCCAGGGGCGGACTGGGACTACAAATCAGCCCGGGGCTCTCGACCGGCCCACTTCGGTACCACCGGCCCACCTCTGTACCGCAAGTGAATACCGCTAGAAAATTGTCGACGGGGGGGGGGGGGGGGTGCGAGAGACTTATCCCACCGACCCACATCAATACCGGCCCGATGGCCAGTCCGCCCCCTGCAGCTCTGCAGATCCGTTTAACAGGAACGACGACCTGCAAATGTTTATTTCACTAAACGCTTTGCACGATGCAGCAAATGCAAACCCAAGGCTGGTGTGTGTGTGTGTGTGTGTGTGTGTGTGTGTGTGTGTGTGTGTGTGTGTGTGTGTGTGTGTGTGTGTGTGTGTGTGTGTGTGTGTGTGTGTGTGTGTGTGTGTGTGTGTGTGTGTGTGTGTGTGTGTGTGTGGTGTGTGTGTGTGTGTGTGTGTGTGTGTGTGTGTGTGTGTGTGTGTGTGTGTGTGTGTGTGTGTGTGTGTGTGTGTGTGTGTGTGTGTGTGTGTGTGTGTGTGTGTGTGTGTGTGTGTGGACTCACAACCTGAGTAAAGAGGATTGTTTTCAGGTGTTCAACCAAAACACAATCCAAATCCAATAATCAGATCAACAGACAAAGCACTTTGAAATGATCCCTTTCTCTCATCTTATAGGTGTGTGTTTGAGTAACATGAACACGTTTAAGTTTTATTTGATTACTGCCAATATTTTTCAAGAAGTGCCCGAATAGTTTTGGTCATTTAGAAGATTTATTTGCAAAAAAATGAAAGCTGTAATGATTTAGGAAGAGTTTATATATCCATATTAAGTGTACTACACTACTTGTAAACAACATGCATCAATACATTCATACATACATACATTTGGAGAATATGATTCAACAAAAGCAGCTTTAGTGTGTAAACTATTCAAAGAACTTCCCCAACCCACTTCTCAATCCCTTTTTAAGTGGCATTAAGAAAAAAGAACAGCAGAGATTAAACATGTAAATATTAATATAACGGAGATGCATTTAATACATCAATGAAACGATGTAAGATGTGCGGCCTGGTGTAAACGAGCACATCGGTCTGATCCAAACTGATTATAAATCACTATAACAAACTCATCAGTTCAAAGTGAAGAGAAGTGTTATAACAAAATGTGAGTAAATGTCTCCCTGAGCATCATTGGCTCACTGTAAAGGAAACCACAGCTTCACAACCACAGCTTCAATGTGCTCTGTGTTCGGAGGCTGTGATGCTCATGCTCCGTTAGCTCAGGTTCATCTCGCCCCCCTCTCTGACGGTTCTTGCTTCTAGACCGACAATTTTTCGGTGCTTGAAACGAACCAGAATCCGGAGTTTAGTGTGAACATGAAAAACCGGTGCTTTTTTCAGGCTCCAGCTCCGAACCGGCCCTGGAACCGCGTTGGTGTGAAAGCCCCCAACAAGGTGTTTCGTCTGCCGGGTTTCAAGTTCTCAAGAATGTTGTTGTTACATCACCTTCTTGGGAAAGCGCGAGTTTCCCACAGGTTGGGAGTGTATTCCTGCGAGGGGTGTGGAGTTCATGCTTATCTGACAGCTTACATATGGAAGTTATTATTGTGCTGTTATTGTTAGGACCCGAGCTCCAACATAGTCTGGTTAAAGGAGACTATTGAGATCGCAGGAATGATTATTTATTTATGTGTTCACCATGTGTGTTTGCTCAAGAAAGAACAGTTAAATCATGCATCTTTTAAAGGAACATACTACCAGGAGTGAGAGCTTAAAATCCACTTTATTATGTTTAATATCACGGTGATACAATACAGAGACAAAACCTAAAACCACATAACAAATAATTGGTGCGACACCGAAAAAAAGGGTCAAAACTTTGTGCTTTTACTAACTTTTAAATACTTTGCTGTTCTATGTTTGACCCCATAGTTAAAACACTTGTCCTCCTTCGTGTGTAATGCTGTTACGGACCAGTCTCGAACAAACTCAACTCAAGTACACCACGATTAAAAGGCTTTATTGTCAAATGCACGATATCAAAAGCGTAGTTGTTGGCTATGAAAGTCTAAAGTTATAAATAAAACAATGCAAGAAAGTAGTTAAATCAAATCAAATCAAATCAAATCAGGTTTTATTTATAAAGCACATTTAAAAGCGATTTTTGGTCGAGCCAAAGTGCTGTACATGCATTAAAAACACTTATAATCACAATAAAAGACAATCATTTACAAACAGATATAAAACAAACACAGGGAATAGTCATTAGTCGTGCTCCGCTCTGACTAGAAAGCCTGAGAGAAGAAGTGCGTTTTGAGAAAGGATTTAAAAACCCCTAGGGTCTGGGCCGACCTGACGTGGAGGGGCAGAGTGTTCCAGAGCCTGGGGCCAGCTGCTGCGAAGGCTCGGTGCCCTCGGGTTTTGAGCCTGGTCTTGGGCACTACCAGCAGCAGATGGTCAGCAGACCTTAAAGCTCTGGCTGGGGTGTAGCGCTGGAGGAGTTCAGCTATATAGGCCGGAGCCAGCCCATTTAGTGCTTTAAAAACAAATAAAAGGATTTTAAAATCAATTCTGTACCGAACTGGAAGCCAGTGCAGTGAGGCCAGAATTGGGGTGATGTGGTCACGCTTTTTATGGCCAGTCAGCAAACGTGCAGCTGCGTTCTGGACTAGCTGCAGGCGTTTAATTGATGCCTGGTCCATACCCATATACAGGGCGTTGCAGTAGTCCAGTCTCGAGGTCACAAAGGCGTTAATAACCCTTTCCAGGTCTTTAAAAGATAAATACGACTTGGTTTTGGCCAAAAGTCTTATTTTAAAAAAGCAGGATTTGACTACGCTGCTGACCTGCTTGTCGAATTTAAAAGTACTGGAGAAGGTCACCCCAAGGTTCGTGACTGAGGGGAGGATGTTCTGTTGGAGGGAGCCCAGAATATCAACCTGGGAGGCTGGAGGTTGGGGTCCAAAAAAGATGACCTCAGTCTTGCTTTCGTTGAGGTTTAGAAAGTTTTTGCTCAGCCAGGATTTTATCTCAGTTAAGCAGTCCATCAACTGTTGTAATGAGTGTGTGACACTTGCTTCGAGAGGGAGATATATCTGTACATCGTCGGCGTAGCAGTGGAAGGGAATATTATGTTTAGTGAGAATTGAGCCTAGGGGCAGTAAGTACAGTAAGAAAAGGATGGGGCCCAGAATCGAGCCTTGGGGAACCCCACAGGTAAGAGGGGCTTTTGCAGAGGAGAAGGCACCTAGCTGCACAGCGAAGCTACGGTCTGTCAGGTAGGACCTGAACCATGCAAGGGCAGAGCCTGTGATGCCAGCGGACTGTTCAAGCCGTGACAACAGGATGCTATGGTCCACAGTGTCAAAAGCAGCTGTCAGGTCTAACAGCACCAAGACAGCTGGGCTACCTGAGTCGGCGGCTAGGAGCAGATCATTAAAAAGGGCTGTTTCAGTGCTGTGCATGGGTTTGAAGCCAGACTGAAACTTTTCGTGGATTCCATGCGTGGTTAAAAAAGACTGCAGCTGGGCGTAGACCACTCTCTCCAGGGCTT
This sequence comes from Harpagifer antarcticus, assembly GCA_902827135.1. NCBI lineage: Eukaryota > Metazoa > Chordata > Actinopteri > Perciformes > Harpagiferidae > Harpagifer > Harpagifer antarcticus. The sequence goes on along the minus strand of CADEHL010000677.1, from coordinate 5,354,070 downwards.
TTGATAAAAAAGGTAGCTGGGAAATGGGCCTAAAATTTTCGAGAAAGGAGGGGTCGAGATGTTTCTTTTTAAGTAATGGCTTAACCACGGCATGTTTGAAGGCAGCAGGGACACATCCTGAGCTAAGGGAGGTGTTTACAATTAATAAAATACTTGCTCCAACTGAATCTAAAACGTCTCTGAGAAGGCGAGAGGGAATGCTATCTGAGGTGCAGTTTGTCGGCCGCAGGTGCTTGACCACATCCGAGAGAGAAGAGAAGGATACAGGCTCAAAGTGGTCGAGGACAGCAGGGCACAGAAAGGGAGCAGGATCGGGGGTAGCACTAGTGTGAGCTAGCCTAAGAGCAGATACCTTTTCAATAAAAAATTTAAGAAACTTATCACAGAGAGTAGTCGATGGCACAATAGAAGAAACATCACAGGGATTAATGATCGAGTTGAGGACATTAAAAAGAACCTGAGGTCTATGGCTGTTTTTGGAGATTAACAGAGAGATGTGCTCTGTTTTGGCTGCTTTGACTGCCGTCTGGTAGTCAGACAGGGAAGCACGAAGGATTTCTAGGGAGACATGGAGTTTATCCTTTTTCCATTTTCTCTCTGCACGCCTGCAAGCGCGTCTGAGAGCACGAGTACAGTCATTGAGCCACGGCTCTGAGAGCACTTTTGTGCGTCTAAGCGTAAAAGGAGCAACAGAATCCAGTATTGGTGTGCATGTAGAGTCAAACATGGAGATAAGCTCATCAGCATTAAAAGCACAGTTCACATCTAATTTACAGATAGGAGAAGCATTAAAAACATCAGAGAACTGTGAGGCAGTCAAGGGGTTAATCGAACGCACACGACGCGCAGGGGCACGTGATTCGACTCCTGCGGAAGGGATGGAGGTTGTAAACAGAACCGGTAAATGGTCTGAGATACGCGTTGCTGCACATATTTCATCCACAGATACAGACAGTCCAAACGATAATACTAAGTCCAAAGTGTGTCCTTTTTCGTGTGTTGGGCCAGCCACGGACTGAACGAGACCAAAAGAATCAAGGAGATTTAAAAAGTCCCTAACCAGAGGTTTGGACTCACAACACACATGGACATTGAAGTCTCCGGAGATCAAAACACGATCATAATTCACCATGATCCCGGACAGAAAGTCAGAAAAGTCATTTATGAAATCCTTATTGCACTTTGGCGGACGATACACAACTGCGCAGAGTATAGGCGAGGCCGGGGTCAGTTCAAAGAGCTGCAACTCAAAGCTAGCATAGGTAGTTACAGGGTGAAGCAATCGGCATTGGAGGCTAGCTCTAAACACTGAAGCTATGCCCCCGCCATGGCCGGTGGCACGGGGGGAGCTGAAGAATGTACAGTCAGGAGGAAGAAGATCAAAGAATGATGTGTACTCGCCAGCGTGGACCCAGGTCTCCGTCAGGAACATAAAATCCAGCTCACGGGAGGTGAAGAAGTCATTTAGCAGGAACGTTTTGTTTGCTATCGACCTAGCATTTAGCAAAGCCATACAAAGTTTTTGCTCCGGGCTTGCCGACGGTGGAGTGCGTCTCAGCTGACGAAGATGTGCGTGTTGAACGCCGCGCGGGCCGGGAGCAGTCAGTCGGGCAGGAGGGGCTGCCAGCGGGCCCAGCAGAGTCCGCAGCTCCGGAAAAACAGGGCGAATCCACCGATTCCGCACATGACGTGCAGCGGGAGGGCCATGACATCTGAGACGTGGATAAGTCCCAGAAGAAGCCGTCAGGTATGCCTTCAGATGGACCAGTGCACCACCACGCTTTCCCCGTCGTCTAAAGCGCTTTCGGCGAGGCGGGATGCGGGGCAACCGGCGCAGGTAGGTGGGTATATCCAACAGAAGAGGGGGGGGGGACGATTTATGGTTGCCAGATGTAAGTTTGGGCAGCAGTATCAACTCCAGTGAGGGTCTGAGGTGGAGGAGGTCTTGGCGATCATAGACGAGCAGAGCAGAGACATTCTGACAAACATAAAACAGAAACAGGAAAGCTAAAGGTAGACAGCTGAGCGAGCGGCGGGCCGACACAGGCGCCATCTTGAAAAAAAAAAAAAAAGTTAAGGGTTAAGTCTTTAGAATACGACCTGCTCCATAATACTTAATGATATTTTAACACATATTAAGCCTTTGAAAATGATACAGCTTCCTGAGGTTTAAATGTTACTCTAGTCCTTATGCGGTTTCGGTAACATTTCTATGAATTGTGCAACACTGCATCCGACTTCTCCCCGTATTTCTCTCCATTCTCAGCTCTCTTCGCTGAATGTCCTTGGCTTTTCTAGAAACGCCTCTTTTCCTGGAACCATCTAACAGGTTTCTTTTAGCACAATAACTCAGCCCCTCCCCGAGTGTGTGTGTGGAGGGTCTGGGAACAGAGGATCATTCTCAGTAAAGGAGCTTTGATGGTGACCAGCACCCCCGCTCACGCTGTAATGGTTCGGTCCAGAGACCTGTCTATGTAAGGCCATACTTGTGACACTATGCTTGAGGGGTGGGGTGGGGGGTGCATTATTGGGAGAATGCGACCCTGCGTTAACCCCCCCAGGTCAGAGGTGAGTAAGTAGAGGATGGGGGTGGGGGACAGAGGTCAGAAACCAATGGGGCATTTGTTGGCCATAACTACAGGGTAGAACACACACACACACACACATTCCTGGAGGCCGCACAGCGACAGGAAGTGCCGATGGACAGGTGTGTGTGTGGTGTTTTCTGCCCAGCAGCAGGGACACACAGGGAGATATAATGGGCCTCAAACAGGAAGTGATAAACGAACAAACAATGTGTGTCTCCAGGGTGTTTATTTTTCACTCCTCTTACGCACAGTTTTTACTTTTACGATTTGCTAAAGGCACTTTAACCGAAAAGACATTGAATTTCCCCTTAGTAGTTAATACAAGTTCATCTTATAAGAGAACACATTTTGCTTCACAGTCCACATTTATTTTTGGTACAACACAAGAAATCCTTTTATATATGAGGAATATAAAAACTATTATCATGTTTTAGAGCGATTTAAAGGATTGGATTGTTAAATGTGGAGGCTAACGATATACCGAACTACTGGTCCATTCATCCTAATTAAGACTATACAATTGAGGATTTTTGGAAAATAACACATTTTAAAGGTCCCATGTCATGCTTTTCTGGTTATCACCCGTCCCCTTGTGTTATGAAGGTTTTCTGCATGTAAACGGTCTGCAGAGTCACAAACCCTCAAAGTAAAACTCTAACACAGAGAAGACCTGTCTGTGCTGCCCCAGAACGCCTCGTTGCACATTTCTCTTTTTCCATTGTTTGCTTCCTGGTGTCTGTGACACCCAGATCAACAACAAATGACCGGATTGGCCCAAATGGACCAATCCGCGGAGCACCTCACACACCAGGATCCCTTGGCTAACTAACAGGGAGTCCCATTGACTTGCATAGAGTTCCCTGAACGCTGGTAATAGACGAGTTGGGATGGCGGAGAAACGCTCTCCACAGACCCATTCTCACAGCGTTAGAAACCTTTTTCTTTCTCAATATCAAGCCACACTTATTGTTTTGACTTCGGCTGTGAGTGTGTGTGTGCTCAGGATGAGTTTCGCTTGTTCTCGCTGTATCGCCGACCCGGAAACCTGTCCGCTCCTCGCAGCAGCAACGAGCCTCGCAATGTCCCGACCAATCAGAGCACACTGGGCTCACAGGGATGGGGGGGGGGCAGGAGCTCCAACAAGCCGTTTAGGACAGAGAGTGAATACACATACTATACAGAGATGCTGTGAGAAACCAACGTGAGTATCTATTCTAGTAGACCTAAACAATGGAAATATGATCAGTAGAAATGGCCATGACATGGGACCTTTAAAAGTGTTTATAAGTTTATAAAAAAGTCCCTCGAATTTACTGTTTAGAAATTCAGCATTTAAATTTTGATTTAAATTCAGATTTCACGAATGAATCTTCAAACTACACCCTTACATAGAATCAGAATCGCGTTTATTGCCAGGTACGTTTACACATAGGAATTTGCTTTGGTATATATAGACATAAACACAACATAAGAACATAAGTTGTAAGAGGTAAAAAAAAAAGAAGTATTTACAGCCAATTGAAATATACAAGACAGACTAGAAACTACAAAACGTAAAATGAATATATAACAATCTGCAGGGCAAAGTGGAGGGCTGCTTTATTCTTTATTTGCTGAATATTCATCTCATGTTGTCTCTTTTCCATCAGTCTCTGCTTCCTGTGATCCTCCTGCTGTCTCTAAACACCGTCGAGTGGTTTGGTTTCACTCCACCTCTCCACTTGTGTGTCTTCTAGTATCAAAGTAAAGCATTACAAAGCCTATAAGGTCCCTCCACTTTCCCTCTGATGGCCTGAGTGGCAATATATATCTGCAGGAACAGATATAAAAGTATTTCTCCCGAAAGCCTCCTGCAGTGGTGACAGAGTTATAAGACTGCAGTAAAAATGGCCGCTCTCTATCTCTGTCTTTATTGAACAGTAGTAGAGATTTGCAGCACAAGACCAGAGTATGCATCTCCTCGTCCTTTCATGAACACTTTGCTCTTAGGTACATAGTGTAGACTTTGCCCGACCTCACAGGACATACTTCACTTTTGATTAAAAGCAGAAACGTTGAATATAGGATTTAGGAGGTGTTTTCAGTGTGTATGTCTATCTATCTATCCTCCTCCCCCACCCCCTCCTCGCCTCACTGTGATGGCCTCGCTGCCCTCTGAGGAATGGATGCAGTTAATACTTTTACCTACACGGTGGGGATGTCTAGACGTCTAGTCATGTGTAGAGAAACCTGCAGAAAGCATCAGACGAAGTATACACTATGATGAAAAAATACTTTCTCTCTCTCTCTCATTCCTCTTCCCTGTCGCTCCACCTTTTGTGAGAGATCCTCCCTCCCTTCTCCCTCTCTCCCTTTCTGTCCCTCTGCTCCTTCCCTTTGTGCTCCCCCTCTCTTCTGTGGTATGCAGACATGCAGGAATTTCTGGGCCTCAAAATGATAGACCAAACTTGTCAGCCCTGGCTCCTGTTACTAAAGATGGCCGCCGCGGCAGTGCGCGCGCCTGTGATTGGTGCACGTCCGAGTTTCCCGCCGCTCGATTGGTCGGCACGTGTTTGTCCGCAGCTCAATTGTGTGTGTGGGGTGTGTCGCTCTGAGATAAAGATTGTGGATTCTGCGACTAATGATTTTCATTATTTGATTAATCTGTGGAATACTTTCAAGATAACTCAAATTAAAGTTTTGTTTTTAAAATGGTGGAAAAAATAAGGAAAAAGCGACGTCCTGCAAAGTGTTGTTTTATCCTTCCAAAGATAATATGTAGGGGTGTGCCGAATGGGAAGTTCTTGGCCGAAACCGATACCGAAAATAGGAAACAGTTGGCCGAAAACCGAATGCCGAAAGGCCGAAAATGATTAATAGAAATATATATAATGTATACATTTTTTACCAATGTTTTTCAGCTACCTGATTATGGCAAAACTTAACTTACATAATAATCACTATTATGGGTCCATAAAACATTTATTCAGCACTTTTGAATGCAGTACATTAATTCCAAGTCAAGTGCATTTTCTTTTCTCTGTAGGATAACTACAACAAAGTGCATTCAGAACAAAGCCACGGTGCTTTTAAACTGCATAAACATCTAGGCCAGTAGGCCTTCAACAAGAGAGTGTAAATAAAGACTGTAACAGCCAGGCCTTCAACAACAACACATGCCCCTATAAGTGCATGCAGATGTGCAAACTGGATAAATCCACATGAACGTAACTATTTACAAATGAAATTACAATTGAATTTCAAGAATCTGTAAATAAGGCTCTGTCCTCATAAGCAAAGTAGTAAACATTGTATCATTTAGATACCGAAGGTACAATATATTGGACACTGTGCTGCTGTCATTTCCCCCTAATGATAACCTGAGATGGTGAATTAAAACTCACAATGAAAATTGTTCAGGAAAGTGGGTATAGAGCATAGACTGGTATAGAGTAGACATATAGAACTAGATAAGCTTATGATAAGCCTATGATAAGCCAGCCTTGTCTACTTATTAAGGAAAAGTGGGAGGTTCTTTTTAATGAACAGTAGCTTCTCTGCTTTATCAGCAGTCTGTTCCTCTTCTCATCAAGCACATGAGAGGCAGCGCGGAACAGTCTCTCACTGTCAGTGCTTGTGCACGGAGCACTCAAATACTTGCGTGCCACCTTGGCACGTCCTGTACGACAGAAAACGGTTGATCATCCATGGCGATGCATTCCATTAACTTCCGAGTAATGCCCTTTGCCTTGGGACCATCACTGGGAAACTGTTTTACCTTTTCAAAAAGGTCCGCCACAGAAGGAGTCTGGGTGCTGGGAAGGACTTTTTTTTTCTGTGCGCTAGTGATTTGATCATACTCCGCATATTTGTCCGGGTGTTTTGACTTCAAGTGGTGGAGTAATCCCGAAGTGGTGAAAGTCTTTGCAGTTACCCCCCCTCGAGGGATGTCGGCTGAACACGTTTTACAAATCGCAATCCGCGCCTCTTTCTCTGATATTTTGAAATCTCTCCAAGCGGCAGACATGTTGGCTGTGAGCCAGCCGCGAGCATGGCCGTGCTTGTCGCCACGTTTTGATTACGTCATCACAACAACACGTTAGGTTACCAACGTAACCATGGGTTGTGTTCCAATAATCCAAAAATCAGCTCCTAAATTCTAACCCTATCTCCTATTCCTTGACCTCTGAGTGAAACGTTAAGGGATAGTGGATAGGAGAATTCAAAAGGACTTAGGAGAGGAGACTGCGGTACTTTAGAGAATCCGACTGCACTTTCACTATCCAACGTGTTTATGATGCGCCAGCGGACGTCATGAATGTGCGTCTGCTGCTGCTGTGGGGAAACTATGGAAACTAGTTTTCTATACAGCGGACTACAACATGGATGTTTAATAAGAACGAGGGACTACTGTAAACTCATCTAGAGACTCTGCACCGTGCTCTGATGCTGTTGCTTTGCTTTATGAACGTGGACAACAGAGAAATATTCTTCATGACCAAAGTTGTAATTGAAATAAAAAAGAAAAGTGAAACTTCTGCTCGTCACCCTCTCCCTCCGGTCCACATTAATACAAATGATCCCAATACGTAACGTTCATATTTCTCTTTTTGATTATAATACTGATGAACGTTCAGAACAAAGCGCTTTGGCAACTTACCACGAACGTTTTAAAAAGCTTAATAAGCACCGTAACTTTCATGATATAATTTCTCGGTCATAATCGGTTGTTTCCGTGAACGGCCGACTGTTGAGTGACGGCAAATGCTGCGGCTGCAAGGCATTGTGGGGCAGCACTTTCTCCTCTCCTTTCGTAAAGGGAGGTCCAGTGGTTCCTAAGCTAAAGGAGGTTATAAAGGAAGTTTGAAACCTCCTTTCCTTTCATTTAGAGAATTGGAACGGCACTTATCATGGCTGCCACTGAGGGACTTCCGGGTCATTTCACTTGGTTAGGAAGGTTCCTCAGCTAAATGGACTATTGGAACGCAACCCTGTTCTCTGACATATCGGCCTTTTTAACCATTTTCGGCCGATAATTTTCGGTGGCCGAATATTCGGTGCATCCCTAATAATATGTTCACTATCATGTGAGGAAAGGAAATGCAACATACCGTATAGACAGCATTGAGATGCTGAACAAGGCCGTCTCATACCCTCCTCCCTTTAGGATGAGAACAATAACGAGCTTTTTGTACATTAAAGCATGGAGACATTTCACAGAAGAGCCACTAAACATTTTGAATTCTGGATTGAGACAAAAGGACAGTGCATTCAAAATACTTGCATATTAAATAGATAGGCAACCACCTGTTAATAAACCAAAAACAAGTAGCAGCATTTAAAAAAAGTAATAGTTTTGAAAATACTGCAAAATAATGTTTTGGTGCTCCGTATCGTAACCGCTCAAATCTAAACATCCTGTTGTATTATCTCCCTTCCTAAAATTGAAGATGACACCGAGTAGCAGCTCCTATATTTAGCACATGAGCTACTGAGAGTCTTTTACTCGTGTGTGTGTGTGTGTGTGTGTGTGGTGCACATGCGTCCGTGTCTTTCCCCATATATCACCTGACGCATCCTCCTTGTGCGATTGGGATCTGGACAGAGACAGAGTGGAGTGTTTTTCATGAGGAATGTTGCTGTCATGTGCCGTGTGCTTTCGTCTAGCTCTCCTCAGTGTACCGTACTGTACCAGCGTCTGACCTGCTCCACGCACATTTAGGCTAATGACATCAACAGGAGCCGCAGTATTTGTGGTGTGTGTGAACGGCAGGCATGTGACCCGCTGTAATTCATATCAATCCGAGGGAGGAGCTGCGGAGGCTAGCAAACACACGACAACAACACCAGTCCAAACGCAGCTCTCCACATTGACCAATAAACGCACCTCCTTCCCCTCAAAGCTTCAGAAATCAGAAATTGAGGAGGCAAACACTCCACAGGGAATTTACCCTTTAGTGTGTGTGTGTGTGTGTGTGTGTGTGTGTGTGTGGCGCCTAGCATTACTATACTTGTGGGGACCTACATCGGTTTACACAGTCACGTGTGGGGACTCGCCTCCCTTATGGGGACACATTGGAGGTCCCCTTGAGGGGAATCATTCATTTTAGGGTGAAGACTTGGTTAGGTTTAGGATTAGGCATGTGTTGGTTCTGGTTAAGGTTAGGATAAGTCTCCAGGAAATGCATGTAAGTCAATGTAATGTCCCCTGATGTGATGTGTGTGTGCGTGTGTGCATGTGTGCATGTGCGTGACCCTCTAACAGCAGTGATGGAGGGATGGATGCAGAGAACAGCTTGGATGATAAACTGGGCTGCCGGTCCTGTGTGAGGCGACGTATGTCTGTAGGAGTCTGTCTGGCGCTCCTGCAGACCATCGTATGTGTGTGTGCGTGTGTGTGTGTGTGTGTGTGTGCGTGTGTGAGATTGAGACAGATGCTCCAGTCTCTTGCTCTCGTGTGAGCCTATGACAGAGATAAATGTGCCAATAGTGTTTTTCTAGACTGCAGAAAATACCGCACTCTTCCTCCCCAGAAGCTTATTGGTCAAGTTTATTAGACGTTTTGTTGCATAAGTTCAATTAAAGCTGCGGTTTTATTAATTGACGCTCAGTATTTCTTCACGTTTTACATTTTGATCTTCTCTTGAAGGTTGATTTATGTGTTTTTACCTCACTTTTAAACAAGACCTCATAAACTAACCCTAACCAGCTGGGGATGAGTAATCCATAATAAATTAATCGCTGTTAAGAGTTCAATCAATACAGAATATATTACTAACAGATGCTGCATTATTTATACCTCTCAAGGTCACCAATTTTGTTAATTACTTTAAGGGTTGTGCTGATAATTAATGTGACAACCAATCGGTATAACATTTGCATCTCTAGTTAGAGTATAAGGGATTGATTTCATTTAACCCTTGTGTTGTGTTCGAAAGCTGTTACCGTGCATGGTGTTCGTGGGTACATTTTGACCCATGATTTATCTCAGTCCAAAAAGACTATCATCCAATATTGTTTTAACTACATCATAACTAACTTATTATGCATTCATAACCGAACAATCCTGTTGTAATTTAATGTTATGGCCCCAAAACACATTACACCACATATTGCACACGTGCATGTGTGTGTGTTCAGGTTCAAGTGTTAGTGTACATATTCTTTGAGAAAGGTGGAGTTCCTGTGGGGGGATGGGAGGCCAGGTGCATGTTGCGAAAAAGTATTGTTACAGTGGATGAAGGGGGAGGGGGAGGGGTGTCTTAAGTCAAAGATGAATCTTGATTGGGACAAATTTGACCTCGAGTCACCCAAAACAATTCTGCTGGTCTCCCCAGACCCCAACACCAAATTATTTTTTTAGACACCTTCAGACTTGGCAAAAATGGTTAAAATCAGTTTTGTAGTGTTTCTAAAGCTGTTGTGGAGGATATCATGAAGCCTTGTTCCCATGAAAAAAACTAGAGCGTAGTTATTATATCATTTGAACTTGAAACGGGTCACGGGAGACCCGAACACAACATAAGGGTTAAACAGACTCAGCTAAAGGCATTACCCTTTTATTCATGTTCAACACCAGTGATGAAGAATATATAACAGGGCAGGTAAATGACATTACATCACATCACATGACACTTGTTAGACGCTTTTATCCAAAGCAACTTACATACTCAATACTGTGGACAATCCCCACTGGAGCAATTTGGGGTGAAGTGTCTTGCCCAGGGACACAACGACATGCTGACTGCAGTGGGGTTTGAACCTGTGACCCCTGATCCGAACACCGACACTCAACCCACTGCACCACACGCCTCCGTGACCAATGACCAACCAATAATGGGAAATGTGTACTATTATGTATTATTCCAATAATGTAATCTTAACATCTTAGGCTAATAACAAGAAGCTAAACTGCCAACGCCTACACAGTCTGATGGAGAGAAGAGCAACCAAAGCAAACGTTTTACAAGGGGAAAACCCCACCATTTCTATCTGCAAAGGTTTTTTAATTTACATTATTAGAAAAACAATAAATGAATATTGAAGAGTGAAGGCTGGTTTTTGTTAATACTATTGATTGATTTAGTAAGATCAGAGCAATAATAATCCATCTTTGCTGACAACCACTTAGCCTTTTATATCTCAGTGTGCATAAACTACAGGGTATACACTTTTAATCAATATATAAAATTAGTACAATTATCAGTTATTTTATTGGTATCGGTCATGAGAAGCAGGGGGTTATCGATTATCTGTGTCCGCCAGGCAAACATGTTGCAACACACACACACACACACACACACACACACACACACACACACACACACACACACACACACACACACACACACACACACACACACACACACACACACACACATACACACACACATACATACACACACACACTGTCAACATGTCCTCCAGTGAACACTTAGCTAGCTGCTGATAGCATCAATCACTGATACCTGTTTACTGTCTGCTGCTAACCGCTCTGCCCCTGACCCACTGATTTCATTTAGCTCTCATTCTGCCCTTTAAAATCCTATTACAGACACACACACACACACACACACACACACACACACACACACACACACACACACACACACACACACACACACACACACAGCTGTTTACCTCCAATGTTCTGTGGCAGAGCATCACATCTGTTGCACCGTGGCGTTGTGGTGTCAAGGCAAGGATCATATTTAGACACTGACCACAGAAACTCGGTTTACTCAGAAAACTCATGGTTTGTTATTGAGTGTTTTTAGCGAGAACATAAACAAGAATAAAAGTCATGTATTTCACGTCCTCACTAAACATGTGAATTAAATTATGAAGGAACCCAGCTGTTAAATGCTAATGTTCCACAAACAGCTCTCTACTCATCACATGTGAATACAGTTTCCCACACACACACACACACACACACACACACACACACACACACACACACACACACACACACACACACACACACCGTGTATACATCACTTCAGGGGACATTACATTGACTTTCATGCATTTCCTGGAGACTTATCCTAACCTTAACCAACACATACCTAACCCTAATCCTAATCCTAACCCTAACCAAGTCTTCATCCTAAAATTAATGATTCCCCTTATGGGGACCTCCATTGTGTCCCCATAAGAGAGGCGAGTCCCCACACGTGACTGTGTAAACAGATTTAGGTCCCCACAAGTATAGTAATGCTAGGACACACACACACAGTCAGATCTGCACAACAGCAGTGTTTCTTAGAATGACATCCGTCCTTCTTCTTCATCTCTGAGCTGCTTACATTCTGTTTGCTTGGCATCTGATATTATACATTCATGTGCTCTCTGCTTATCCCAGGGGGAACAGATAGAGTTGTCATTGATGTTGGTGGCCTTGCAGTACGTAGAACATTTTTAAAAAAGTAGTTTGTTGGTCCTATAGAGATGCAGATATGAAGGAACATGATCACATATTCTATATCGAGCTCTTCACACTAACGGTAAACACAGCTTATACTTTTACTGTTGTTATATGAAAGTATAAGAGGCGAGAAATATCTGATCTGTCTCTTTTACAGCCAGTGCTTGTTCCATGAAATCAAGATAATGAAATAGCAGTGTTGAATTTGAGTCAATTGAAAGCTGTTTTTGTTATTTGTCCTGTTGTGTTAGCAGAGACAAAGCCTTCTCTTCGGGCCAGTGTCTCTCCTGTTTACCTCTGCTGGGTTTCAGTGAAAGCCTTTTCTCTTTGTGTGCCACCCACCCACTCACCAGGCTGATGCTACGGGGGCCTCTGGTGACAACACCTGCGCCCCCAAGGATAAGCAGGGCCTCTTCATTCCCCTGACTAATGCATGTGTTGTGTTCCTTACTCTTTGTCCTATACCCTGGTGAACATGTATTATGTATGTGCGTACACACACATATGGCCACACAACACAACGGCTACTGCTTTGTGGTTTTCCTCCGCTGTCTAAATCCCTCAACTGGTTTTTCGTTTTTTCCGCCGGGCCCCTGAAGGGACGCCTGGGTTAGGCTTTGAGTTTGGTCTCAAAGGTCCAAATTATGCTCGAGATGCATCCATATAAGCTCGTGAATGTTTTCAGGGTAAAACAACATCATTAGTACCCGCTTTCCAAGGTTAACGGGTATACATCTAATTTAAGGATGGGCACTTCCAAACTCGAATGGTTTTATATTTTCTTTCAAATTTGTTATCAAATCTGGACTGTAAGGCAAGGCATGTTCATTTATACATCATATTTCAACATCAAGGTTATTTTAGGTGCTTTTTGGGGTTGTCCCTTCCCTGTCGTGTGTTTTATAGGTTTTAGTGCATGTAAATGGTCTGCAAACGCTTCCTTTGTTTACTTCCAGAACAGCGCTCTAACACATTGTACGTGATAGGCTAACGGGCGGGACATCTCCAAGCAGTTGACCTATCACAACAGAGCCGGCAAGCTAACCAATCAGAGCACTGGGCTCTGGTTTCAGACAGAGGGTGAAAAGAGGTGGAGACATGTAGAGACACTACATACTGATATACACCTGAACATCAGCAGGAGAGGACTCTTTAAAGTAGAGACACTACATACTGATATACACCTGAACATCAGCAGGAGAGGACTCTTTAAAGTAGAGACACTACATACTGATATACACCTGAACATCAGCAGGAGAGGACTCTTTAAAGTAGAGACACTACATACTGATATACACCTGAACATCAGCAGGAGAGGACTCTTTAAAGTAGAGACACTACATACTGATATACACCTGAACATCAGCAGGAGAGGACTCTTTAAAGTAGAGACACTACACACTGATATACACCTGAACATCAGCAGGAGAGGACTCTTTAAAGTAGAGACACTACATACTGATATACACCTGAACAACAGCAGGAGAGGACTCTTTAAAGTAGAGACACGAGATACTGATATGAACCTGAACATCAGCAGGAGAGGACTCTTTAAAGTAGAGACACTAGATACTGATATGAACCTGAACATCAGCAGGAGAGGACTCTTTAAAGTAGAGACACTAGATACTGATATACAGCTGAACATCAGCAGGAGAGGACTCTTTAAAGTAGAGACACTACATACTGATATACACCTGAACATCAGCAGGAGAGGACTCTTTAAAGCAGAGACACTACGTACTGATATACACCTGAACATCAGCAGGAGAGGACTCTTTAAAGTAGAGACACTAAATACTGATATACAGCTGAACATCAGCAGGAGAGGACACTTTAAAGTAGAGACACTACATACTGATATGAACCTGAAAATGAGCAGGAGAGGACTCTTTAAAGATCATCAGAAGTATGACAAGGAATGATTTATAAAATACAATTTAAAAGAATTGAAAAACATTCATTAAAAAGCACAAATGAACACTTTTAAATAGAAAAGGACTGCTGTAAACAGATGAATAAAAGTTACAGAGCAGTGTATGGTATGATATGATTAGTTATTTGATTTTTTTTAAAGCAGCAGCCTTGATTTGAAAAGAAGCGAGAGAGTGTAGTCCAGATATATGATTCTCCGCGTTTCATTTGTCCACGTCAGAATAGAGGATTGAGTCGATCAAAGGCTCTGGAGGCCTTGAGCACGGCGCCTTGTTTACGTCACTGTTCAGTAAAGTATGCCGCACCGTGTTATTATGTGTCAAAGCAACAGATTTCACGGTATCTGATGCATCTGAATTCTTAGAAGTACAACATGTGCTGTTTTGAGCGGCGCTGAAGAATTGACGGCCTACGGCTTGTTTTAAATGTTGTTTTCTTTCATCTATATACAAATAAAGTAACCTTGAAGTGTTATTTTATAACTATTTCTTCATTATCAGTCCATTTAACGTTATCTTCTATCTTTCTAACACATTCTCCTCTGGTTGTTGTCGAGCCGGATGCACCTGTTTCTTGGTTTCTACTTTTATTATACTGCCTTAGTTGCTTTTTGCTTCTTATATGAAATCCTACATAAAACAAAATGTAATGCAGGTGCAAAAGTGCCCTTTCCTTTCTTCTCAGAGTCCTTGCAGTACATAAGCGGCTCCTCCTTTATTACTCACAGTCTCACACTTGGCGGCTTTGCAGACAGAAACATGCAGTGAAAGACAGAGAAGTGAGAAACGGAGATTGACACTGATTGGCATTTAGTTTGAAGCCCTTACTAGTCAATATATGGATATAGTATGTTGTTTTATAGTGTTATAAATCATTTGCTTAGGTATTCAACCTTCGACACAGTTCATCATGTTCTCCTCTCACCGTCTCCTTTCCCACAGCATAGGTCTACGGCCTTGGGTATTGCTGCTATCTCTCTTAAGGAGGAGCAGCTTGGGCGCATTGTTGTTGCCAGTCTATGAGCACAAGCCGCCATGAGGTAGATTACTGTTCAGGGACGAAGGCTCCCTGGCGCGCATTCTTTCCTATGGACGAGAGCTCTAGTTAGATTCAGGGTCCATATTTGTTTAGTCTTACTGATGAAGAATGTTGATTATTACACTCTGAACTAGTTAAAACCTCGAGCTGCAGAAAGACGTCTTCAGAATTGGTTTGGCAGCCGCTGTGTCAACTCGTGACACACCACATGTCTTGTCAATTCTCCGGCCGTAACTCCAAATAAACCGTCAGTGTTTGCCATCAAAGCTCCAGCTCTCCTCGTGCCTCTCGGAGTCCTGACTCTAAGTGCTTCAGAAGTTTCCCCCACATATAGTATGTTTTATAAAAGAATGACCATATCTGGTTGTTTTTGGTGGCAAAGCTTTGTTGTCTTTGTGACCGATTAAGGAAATCTGCTCACGTGGACATGCAGGTGTTAATGAGAAAATCAAACTTTGAGAATATTTATTGACACTCAACACACTGGAAGACATGAGAATATTATCTTTAGTACATTCTTCTTAAAATACAAATACATATTAATGAAACCATTCTGGGTGAACTAAAACAGATCCACCTTAAGTGATATTATCTCTGTGATGTAAGGTTATTAGAGATATGAACTGAACGGCTCCTTCGGTAACCGACGTGTCCGCGGTTTAATCTTGTTTTTGAGGAGACGCCCCGCAAATTCCTGGACTAGGAGAGAAAAACAAGCCTGGGGGAGGGGAGGCGGGGGGGGGGGGGGGGGGGGATGTGTCAAAGCCTACTGATCAGACCGAGTGAGGGATAGGTGGACCGAAACGAGACCTCTTTCACCCTGGACTGTTTTGTTGTGTTACTTTGTCGATTGTTGGGGGCCACGTGCCTGTTCACGAGTCCTTTCTGTCCCCTCACTTCAAGGCTTTAAGCCCCTTCCTCGTGGCCCCCTACTTGTGCTTCTGGATCCATGCAATCGGTTGCTTTTCCTGCTCTGTTTTAGAATCAGAATAAGAAACAGGTTTATTGCCAAGTAGGTTTTCCCATACAAGGAATTTGCCTTATGGTGCATTCATAGACACAGTTAAAGAAGATAAATTGTAAGAAAAACATTAAAAATAAAAACTATTATTCAACAAAAATCTATTAAAACATACAACAATTTGAAAATATCTACATGAAATATAAATATAAAATAAGTGCCGTATTTTTCAGAAAGATGGAAAGCTGAGCAGATAGTATGAGAGGTAGCTTGTGTACAGATCATTTACCATGCTGCATTGGCCCTATAGCGTCCATTTCACCCTCCCATCTTCACTGCAGGCATGTCAGGGTGCAGTGTGTGTGAAGGGGGGGGGCATCTGTTTTATGTCCAGCTCACGGTAGACGCTGCTGCACAGAGGCGTACATTTGCTAGATTGCTGTGGTTTGTTGTGACGGTCTACGTCCAGGCAGCCCATATATAACGCCTGTCATTGGCACACACACACACACACACACACACACACACACACACACACCATCTCCCTTCATTCTCAGCAGTTAATAATGTGTGCTTACGGAACATCTCTTTTAGTCTGGCAGTTATTGGAACTAAGATTTTAATTAGGGGAGGTTTTAGAGCGGCGCACGCTGCATTAGCATTACAACGGGGGCGCGTTTGATGGAGTGGCAGAAAGACAGCGAGCCATCACCAGCAGACGTATCACTCCTGTCAAGACACATAATGAAAACTGTATTTTATGCATACTATTTCTGCACGTTTTAGCTTTCATCTTCATGTTTTGGGGCGAGTCTCATTCCCTTTATGTTGCAGTAAAACATAATAGTAGCACTTCTTTTTTGTAGTGCCCGATCACACACAGACACACTGCTGCCAGAAAAGCTTCCTGTTGAGAATGCGAGCTGTCGGGATGATTGATCGAATCATGTCAGCGTCTGTCGAATGGTTTTGGATTTGATCTAAAATGGAATCAACCTGGAAACGCCCGTGTCCGTCTGCAGCTCCAGAGCTTTCCTCACCATATTGTTGTTGCTATGCAGCCTAAAAAGCTTATTTCCGAACGGCATCTTTGATAGGTATTCCTTTTTAATAATACTGTATTTTTACTGCATTATATACTAGGTTATATTTCAACGTTTTGCAGATCTACATGGTTCTCTTTGAACCATCCAGCTTTAGACCTGTTCTCCTCTAAACCAGTAGAACCCAATATATATTCTAGTCTTCACTTTGTCCAGTCTTCAGTCTGGACAAAAGGAACAGTGGTTGTGATCAGACAGATGGATGACCCAAAAAGCAGAGTACACAGAAGCAAAGAGATCTCCCATGTTTCCCCTTTGACGCATTTTGGCCCGAGTCTGACTTTACACTGTTATGACTAACACTCTCCATAATCAGTCCCTGAACACCGGCACGGGAGACCCTGTTTCTGGTGTTTTCCTTGGCTCACCCCTCTGATGGAAAGATGAGTCTCACTGAGGTCAAACTGAGGCTTCAGAAACTTTTACGAGGTTGTGAGGGATGACTGTGAACAGATAACCACAGTTCCATAACTCACAAAGTTATTATGACCACCATGTTTTAAGATGTTATAACGCACGTTTGACCACAGGCCCAATGCAACAATTTATGCAGATGCCATTTTATAAATAGTCTTGCAAACATTTGGCCGTGTCTCATTCTCATGTTAACCCTGAAGACATGTTTTGCAGTTAAGATCAAAATCAAACAGGGATTTTAGGCTTTGCAGACCATTTACATGCACTAAAACCCATATACCACACTACAGGAAAGGGAAAACCCCTAAAAGCTAAATAGGGCCTCTAAGTAACACATTGATAGTATTTGCTGAGCAGGGTTTTGTGCAGAAGGATAACATATATACTGTTGAGTTCAGTGATTAAAGGTTATGGGTTATTACATGCATTTTTCATACATCATTATAATATATGAAGGCAGACTGAATAAGGTCTTGTGACTGTATGTTATTGTAGAGTTTTGGGGTCAGGGGTCGTGGTGCAAGAAGGGTGGCACGCTGGTCTCAGAACAAAAGAAAGATACTAGAACTTCATGCGCCTGTAACCTTTGACCTGTGTACTGTATTTCTGGTGTGTTCTGCAGATAATATGAGCGTGTGTGTGTGTGTGTGTGTGTGTGTGTGTGAGAGACCTCTTGTGACAAGCATGTTCCTCCTAATGATGAATAGCTCTCCTCCTTTTCCTCCTTGGAAATAAATAGCCTTCCTGAGGCCTTGTGGGATAAGAATGGAGGGAGGAGACGGGCGGGGTGGGGGTGCTCATAGACCAGCGAGGGCACTTAAAATGACATCTGGCCATATTTTAGAAAAAAGAAACGTTGTGTTCTTAACTCAGTGACTCCGAACAAAGATAACGTGTGTGTGTGATTTAATTTTAGTGCATTGTTTTGGCACCTGTTGTTTCTTTTTCGTTAGTGCAGTCTCATGTCTCCTCATCATTTTCCAAGTATTGTCATCTGTCCAGAAACTTTAACAACGTTATTTTCTCGTCTCCTCAGTTGCTCTTCTCTGTGTGCATGAATGTACTGTAGGTGTGTGTGTGTGTGTGTGTTTGTGTGTGTTCTGCAGCTCTGCTTAGTGCTACGCTGTGAATATGAAATAGGGCAGCTAGCATCTGCACTGCAGCCATCCCGCCCTATCCCCCCCCACACTGTGCCCTAATGCTCAGTGCAGCTGGCCAGCCTGCACACGCACAGGAGCATGCTGTGTGTGTGTGTGTGTGTGTGTGTGTGTGTGTGTGTGTGTGTGTGTGTTGTGTGTGTGTGTGTGTGTGTGGGTGTGTGTGTGGTGTGTGTGTGTGTGTGTGTGTGTGTGTGTGTGTGTGTGTGTGTGTGTGTGTGTGTGTGTGTTGTGTGTGTGTGTGTGTGTGTGTGTGTGTGTGTGTGTGTGTGTGTGTGTGTGTGTGTGTGTGTGTGTGTGTGTGTGTGTGTGTGTGTGTTCAAGACAGTCTAGTTTACTGTCTTTGTTTGCATGGGTTCATCTCCTTGCTTTTGGTTTCTATACTCATACCTCATTCACACCAACGGTGTTTCAGGGCCGGTTCGGAGCTGGAGCTTGAACAGCACCGGGTTTTCCTCTTCATACCGCAGCGGAGCAGCCTCTTAGCTCCGGAATCCGGTTCGTTTCAAGCACCAAAAAATTGTCCGGCCAGAGCAAAAGCACCGCATACGTCACGCTTACGTCGAGGCGGGGGCAGGGGCGGGATCAACTCCTGAACAACAACAAAAAGCCGGCGTTGTATCCAGTTTGTACCAGTGGCCCTCACAGCGAGCCTCTCTGAGGGCCTAAAAGATATTCATTTTTTTAAAAATATTTTTTTAAATATTTGTTGTTGTTACATTTTTCATTAGTTTTACCAACATAACTTGATTTAAATGTATTTAAAATAACATTTCCAAATACATAAATCCTTCGAATCTGCCTGTTCAGTTTCTGTTGGAATGTGAAGGGTTAAACGCCGTCTCTGCGAGTTATGTGAAGACGGGAGAGCTTGTTGGTCCCTCTGCACATTCACAGAGGGCCTGCTATAGTTACTCAACGAGAGAGTAATGTCAAATGACAGTACAATTGACCAATCATATCTTCCCTCTAAATGGGCGGGCTTTATTTTCGCGGACTTTATGAGAAGTCCCGCCCGCTGTGAGGTCTATGCAAGTGGTGCAGTGCTCTTATTATACATCCATGGTGCAGTGACGCGTCCTAAAACCCGGAAGTAAGCTGCGCTCGGATTCCCTCGACAGAAAGCAACGGGATTTCTCCAGAGGATTTTGGAAAATAGTTTGAAATAAGGTCTGTGGAAAACGAACCTGTTAGATAAATGCACGTTTTGTTCAGCCAGATAATATCCACATGTCTACCCTACTTTTATTATTTTCTAATCATAAATCTAATCGATAGATTTATGATCGATAGATTTATGATTAGCATAAGTTCGTTCACGATGGCTCACTTCAGTGATGACATCGTTTGCAAAATTATTAACCGATTCATTTTCAAGATTCAGTTACAATGATAGACGCAGCACCAGTCGGACTCTGGGCAGTGTGAAAAGAGCCGGAGCTAAACTGAAGAACCAGTGTTGCCAACTTGGCGACTTTGTCGTTAAAATTGGCGGCTTTCCAAAACCTCCGGCTACTTATTTTTGTCAAAAGCGACTAACGACTGATCTAACGACTTGTAATGGTGTTATTAGGGACTTTTCTGGTGTTTGGAGACTCACGTATTGTTCTGCAGTTAACGAGCTGCCATGAGCCCCTCAGCCCTCCCATAGTACTGACAGGCGCGCAGACTCACAGTTGCCTCCCGCAGCAGCTCAGCTGCAGTCAGAGCAGAGAGGAGACAGCTTCAGTCACTTAATCACCTCGTCCACTGTGTGTGTGCCTCTCTGTGACAAG
Source organism: Harpagifer antarcticus (assembly GCA_902827135.1). Taxonomy (NCBI): domain Eukaryota; kingdom Metazoa; phylum Chordata; class Actinopteri; order Perciformes; family Harpagiferidae; genus Harpagifer; species Harpagifer antarcticus. The sequence continues at coordinate 5,333,690 of CADEHL010000677.1, read as the reverse complement.
CTAAACATCCACGTAAGTCATCGTGTCACAGTCTAAACTGTATTCACAAAAGTACAGAAAGTGGGAATCAAACCCTGGGTTTAAAGGATGGTTGAAGACATTTATTGGAGATGACACACGGGCAGTATAGCCTACTGCCTTTATTGTAAGCGAGATTTCTACTAAAAACTTCTACTTTTTCTAATAGAGACATTTCTAATCCACTGTCGTCTGGATTTACTCTGGTGGTTTCAAGTCCTTGAAGGGGGTGGAACGTTATTTTACCACCATTACATGATATGCAAACTGGGCGATGACGTCATTTAGGGACTTCGGGCGACTTTTCGGACAGCCAATAGCTACTTTTCTTACTATGGAGTTGGCAACACTGCGAAGAACCTGTTCTGAACCTGAAGAGAGAGAGAGAGAGAGAGAGAGAGAGAGAGAGAGAGAGAGAGAGAGAGAGAGAGAGAGAGAGAGAGAGAGAGAGAGTGATCTATCTATCTATCTATCTATCTATCTATCTATCTATCTATCTATCTATCTATCTATCTATCTATCATTCTCTCCTTTTCTGAGGCTAATATAAGGAGATAATGGGCGATTGAGGCAGAAAAGGGAAGGCTTAAAACACCTTAGTCATGACTGGGCTGCCACTCAGCACCACTGATTAAATTACCCACATGAAGGGTATTTATCTGAACTACAATCCATAAAGCTGCACTTTGGAGTGGCCAGTTAAAGATGTCAAATCACTGTCTGCAGCATGACTTGTGATGAGAGCTAGAAAAAAGCTCGTCCAATCGTTTAGGATCATCTCAATATTCAGGCTGGTTTTCTTGATTATTAGCTACGGCACAGTAAATAAAGTGATTGCTCCATGGAGGGGTGCAAAGGAGATATGTTTCTAAGCAGAAACCCTAACTAGCTAACAGTAGCAGAATCTCTTTGTACGTTAGCACTTCTATTCTACCACAGCTACTGAAAGTAAACTAGTTTTGTAATGGTTGTAACATTAAATACATTTTAAGTTTCTATGTAAAAACGTTCCTTTGCTTCAGTAGGTAAACTGGATGTAAACTTGTAACGGTGATTTAAACACGGTTTCTTCGTAGAAACCTTTGAAGTTTGTAGAGTAAGTTGTCACATTAGCCAACGTGTAAAAGCCTGATGAGTTAACATTAGCAGAGAACGTTAGCACTTTGGGGGGTGGGGCTTAGCGGAGGGTCTCTAACCCATCAAACACCACTTGTGTCCTCCTGGAGTCCTTCTGAAAAGTTTGACTCTGACTGTCTCCCAATCTAGTCCTCATTGTTTGACACATGTGTCTCTTAAGGCCTGCACACGCTCAACAATAATAATCACAAGCTACATGTTCACAGTCTTTAGAGAAGACCAGAAGCAGTGACCACAACCTGTGTGTGTGTGTGTGTTTCTGTGTGTGTATGTGTGTGTGTGTGTGTGTGTGTGTGTGTGTGTGTGTGTGTGTGTGTGTGTGTTGTGGGTCTGCATGTGTGTGTGAATATGAGTGATTATCGGTGATGTGAAGGAAAATCACGAGGCTGATGATGCAGGTGTCTCCTCTCTGGATGGATGTTCACGTGCCGACTCTCTCCATCACCTTCCCTCTGTCACCAAACCGCCCCGTCAGCAAGACCTGCCGGACTCTGTGTGTGTGTGTGTGTGTGTGTGTGTGTGTGTGTGTGTGTGTGTGTGTGTGTGTGTGTGTGTGTGTGTGTGTGTGTGTGTGTGTGTGTGTGTGTGTGTGTGTGTGTGTGTGTGTGTGTGTGTGTGTGTGTGTGTGTGTGTGTGTGTGTGTGTGTGTGTGTGTGTGTGTGTGTGTGTGTGTGTGTGTGTGTGTGTGTCTATACTTTTGGCATGTGTGCAAGTAGGCGTGTGTGTCTGTGTAGGAGAGTAATTGAGTGGACTGCATGCTTATCTTTGTTACGTCTGACTGTTTTTATCTGTGTTGTCGTGTGTGTGTGTGTGTGTGTGTGTGTGTGTGTGTGTGGTCCCATCTTGTCTTTGTTTGTGTGTTTGTATTTCATGTTTGCGTCTACATGTCAGGAAAAAGTGCAGCCAGCAGCAAATACTGCGGCTGGTGGCAGTGTGACAACATTAAAGATGTGGCACAAGGGGGGAGGAAAGGGCGAGATGAGGATGGGGGAGAGAGGAGGGGAGTTAGCTCTGTTGCAGGAGGGGAGAATAAGGGAGTGGCGGCGAGGACGTATTGATCATAGCTTCATCCCCAGCGTCTGTAATGAGATCGAGTGGCTGTGGCTCTCTGGAGGAGCAGATTTGTCACCTGAGAGGGGGAGAGGGGGGAGAGGGGAAATGGCAGAGAAGGGTCAAGAGGAGAGAAAGATGGCTAGAGAGTGTTTTGAGTTTACGGTGAAAACGCACGAGTGATAACAGGAGGGGATTTTAAGGAGACGCCTGTTGGGAGCGTGCAGCTAATTATTGCAGACAGTCTATGTCTGGACCCGTCTCCATGGTAACAAGACGGGCACGCATGCAGCGCTGGCCGGCAAACAGGAAGACGAGAAAATCAATGAGCAGACAAAGCAGGGAAAAGCACGCTCGTTAATCCACATTCACTGTGTGTGTGTGTGTGTGTGTGTGTGTGTGTGTGTGTGTGTGTGTGTGTGTGTGTGTGTGTGTGTTCATGCTGCACTGTTGACCCCACATTAAGACTGTTGCTGTAGGAGCTCACAGGTGTGTTTTTTGCTCTTGTATTGAAATATTTGACCGAACCCTACATTTTTTAGGCTAATGCCGCTTCTGTTGACCTACCGCTGCTTTTTCAGAGGTCATTTAAATACTAATTATACTTCTGCACCTCTTGCACTTCCTTTCAAAATAACATGTTACTATAGAGCGCATTTTAGGGTACTCATAGACACTCAGGGTAACATCATTCTCTTTTGTAATTTGTGTGTTAATGCTTATGTAAAGCACTTTAATTAGCCTTTGTGTCTAACATGTTAATACACTTACCTTACCTACCTACAGGGTGACAACAGAACAGACTTTATAGGTGTCTTGTAATGTGAAAGTTTAGATCATGCATTATTTAATCAATTCATGGAAATGTATTTGTATTACACATTTCATAAATGTAGTTTAAAGTGCTTTTGAGGATGACACACTGAAAGTAGGACGAAACAGGCGAAGATCATGGAAAAATTATAGAAAATTGAATATAATAAATGATAAAACGGTTCCTACGAAGTATTAGTAAAGTTCAAATTCTAAATACCTTAAAGGTCCCGTGTCATGGCCATTTCTACTGATCCATGATTCCATGGTTGAGGTCTACTAAAATAGATTTATATTGTTCAGTGTTCCAAACTCACATTGGTTTCTCATACAGCATCTCTGTATAGTATGTGTATTCACTCTGTCCTACACGGCTTGATGGAGCTCCTGCCCCCCCCTCCCTGTGAGCCCAGTGGCCGTCTGCGAGACAGCGAAACCCAGCCCGAACACACACACACACACACCCGCAGCCTCGTCGCGTCCCGCCGTCTCAGGGAGGAGAAATCGGCGGAGCTGCAGCTGAGAAAAGATTGAGTGTATGAGGAAGTCCGTGGATTGGTCAATTTGGACCAATCCACGGACTTAACGTAACGGCTCCACGGATTGGTCCATTTGGGTATGGGCACGTCACAGTACCCAGGAGGAAAGAGAGAAATGTCCAACAAGGCGTTCTGGGGCAGCACAGACAGGTCTTCTCTGTGTTAGAGTTTTACTCGCTACAGGGTGCACTTTGAGGGTGTGTGACTCTGCAGACCGTTCACATGCAGAAACACCTTCATAACACAAGGGGACGGGTAATAACCAGAAAAGCATGACATGGGACCTTTAATAAAATAACAGTTGTGAATAAATCCAATAAAAAATAATTATATAAAATGTTAGAATAATAGTACAATAATAAATAAAACTACAAAGAAATAGTAAAGTTGGAAAATAAGTGTTTCTTCTCCCTCAGCTTTACTGTGGAATTGTTATTGAGCAGAGCAGGAAAACCTCTGATCTGATCAATGTTTTAGAGTCAAAGTGCTGAAGTGTCATTTTAACGACTGTTGGCAGCACTAAAGATGGTATCAGATGTTGCTTTAACAGTACATTTAACAGCTATGGCAATAACATTTGCTCAATATATGGGATTGACAGAATGCTCCAGTTTATGTAAGTGAGCAGTCGACATGTTGAGACACGAAGGCAGAAATGTGGAAGGGGTGTGTGAAAAAGAAACGGAGAGAAACAACAATTCTCTGGTAGAAATCTTCGTAAAGCATCATAGCGTCGGATAAATAAATTCCCCAACAATGAAAAACAGTTATTGGTTTTCTTTTAAAGGGAAGGTCATTGAGTTTGTGGACGAGGGAGGTTTGCTAGCTTGGAGCCAACCACTAAAAAGAGACCGCTGCTTGGTGTGTGTGTGTGTGTGTGTGTGTGTGTTTGTGTGTGTGTGTGTCATTCAGCCAATAGGACACACTCGTTTTAAAGATTGATCTCAATATGTTTGCCTGGTAACAGCAACACTATCTATATTCTTATTTTAGCATGTACCATTTAACATAGAAACTTATATTTGTTATACTTTTCAAAATATTTACCCTTTCCAAGATTTCTTTAAAACTGGATTTTCAAAATAAAAGCCTTGAAAGCAAACAAGCTTCAATAGCCCTGAACACTCAACAAAATACAAATCTCAATTGTCTATCAACCCTTTTTGTAGTTTCTAGGGGTTCACACTCAGCTGATGGCTAACTATGATTCTAACTAAGACACTTGTGTGACGCCTCAACTCCTTCTCAGTACACTAAAGCTCATATAAGTCCTTTATCTCTCATTTCAACACCTTTCTTTGCTTACGCTATATTTAGCCTCCTTGACCCTTTCCCTTCATTCTAACTCATACTCTAACACAAAGCCAGAATCGCTGTTAAGCTCCCAGGTATTTATCTATCATTAAATAACCTGCAGTTCTGATATTGGCCACTAAACTAAGGGATGATTATAAGGGGCTATTTTGTAAGATCCATAATATGATATGAAAAGTTAAGCTACTATATTTTACTACTATTATGCTCCTTCAAATTAAGACGTATGTGAACCTGAAGAAAAAAGGGTAATTTTGAATTGAAAAATGCATCCAAGCTCGTCCTATTGATGTGTCCCCGGTGTGTCGGGGAACTCACGCAGCGTCAGGAAATAAACCCCCTCTCTTTTCCTCCGTACCCAAATCTCTAAAAACGGTACAACGGAGCTGATCCAGATTTGCGTCCGATATGACGTAATATCTGAAATGTGGACCCACGGCCCAATCAGAAAGTTGCTATCAGAAACAATGCCCGACTGTTTTGGACGTAATATGGTCGGTGTTTACATTAGCATCGCTAACACTCAGAGCTAACCTGTACTGGAGAGCATGTGTGTGAAGAAGCAGGAAGTAAAAAGGAACTCACCTTGTGGTATAACCGGCAAGAGAGAAAGCCTTTGAGCTCCAGACTGTTTCAGATCCTTGATAATCCATGATATGGCGTTTCATCACGGCAGTATCTGCCGGTAGAATCTCCCGCATAAGCTCCGCCCCTCTATTTTATAAAAATTTTTTTTAACACTTTATACATAAAATCAGCACTTTTGAAACAGGAAGTGAAATAGAGGGATATGAGGCATGGCTAGAATGGGTGATCTGTTTGGTATTTTGAGCAAAACAGTATATATTTGTATATATCTGAGACCTATGCTGTTGCCTAAAAATAGCATGATAGGTGACCTTTAAGCTCGTTATGTTTTCCTCCTCTCCTTTCCTTCCTCTGTATTCACCTTTTCGACCTAACCCCGAACACAAACAGACCTTTGCCTAAGCCCGTTTGTTTTCGTGTGTGTGTGTGCTGCATGTATGTTGATGCTTCACATGACAGTATCGCTCTACATCCCGGCAATCAGTGTGTTTTTGTTTACACACTGATTGCCCCCCCCTCTCCTTGACTCTCAGGGCGAATGTCTTACATCAGATCACTTGAAGCATTTATAGCAAGGCTTTTGAAGCTTAGGACTCCCACCGTGGCCAAATATAGTAAACGTGAATCCAGCAGCTGTGTGTGTGCGTGCGTGCGTGCCTGCGTGCGTGCGTGTGTGTGTGTGTGTGTGTGTGAGCTCTCCTGAGTAAATGGCTCTGGGGTAAAAACGTGTTTGTTATTGTTCCCAGCTCTTCGCCTTGTAGATAACACTGCCAATTAAAGGGGAGGTTTTTATGTGTTAAGAGCAGGAAGTGTTGCCGTGTGTGGCTGCACGCTATTGGCTGCCCGGCTTCTCCCGTGTTCCCTCCCCCGGGGACCCAGCAACCTTTACTGCCACAGCCAAATGAAAGGTAAACACAACACACCTTTGATCAGGCGGCTCTGCGTTTCAAACCCTGTGTGTGTGAGTAAGGAAGCAAATTATTGAATGACACAGTGAGGTTTACGTGTGTGTGTGTGTGTGTGTGTTTAGCTTAATGAGAGATAAGCTATCCAGGATGTTACCACGCCCTCCTTCTCCTCTTGTTTTTGAAGCAAGAGTGGAATCATCCCTCCATCCATGGCTCCTTCGTCCCTCCATCCCCCCCATCACAGCCAGCCAGCATGAAAACAAAACAAAGCGTTGTATGAATGAAAGTGGGAGGGGTGGAGTGGCCTAGAAAGGCAGGCAGGCAGAGAGAGAGAGAGAGAGAGAGAGAGATAGTGGTGCAGGGTGAGGAGAGAGAGAGAGGAGGAGGGGATGAATGAGTGAGCTGACTGGAGCATGTTTGGCATAGCAGCTAGCTTGTGTAGCATCGTGCTAGCGTGAGCAATGCTGCAGTGATGCTGATGTGCTAGTACTGTACTCCTGCTGTGCAGATAGACACCAGAGGAAAGACTCAAAACTTACGGTGGATTATTGAAGAAAATACAAGGTAGTGCATTGATTTATTGCACGTTAACACAGCGATGTAAACAGCTGGAGACAGGAGGAGAGCGAAAGGCTAAATATATTAGTATTAATAAAAGAAAATAAAGATAAGAAGCCAAGGCTGTGTAATGATTTAGTTCTGAGAAAAACAGTGCAGGAAAATAATGAATATATACCGAAGTATTGATTTATTTCAGGTAGGCAGGAGAGGAAAGGGTATGATAATATATCAAGTGTCTAAGATGGTATCTAAAAGGTAGATTTATTCAATTCCAGCAGTAGGCTGTAAACTACTGAATGTATGTGCTGGGATCAAATAGAAAGCGGAAAGGAAAGGGGTAAAAATATATCCAATTAATAAAGAATTAAAGACTAATGACTAAGCAAGTGCTTTGACTTACTGCCCTTTTCTATTAATACAGCAGTGGGATGTAAACAACAGTTTTTCATGTGCTGGGAACAGACAGGAACCGGAAGGAAAAGGGTCAAATAGATCCAATTATTTAAGAAATATAGACGAAATACTAATCTAGTACATTGACCTATTCTACCTTTGTATTGATTCAACAGTTGGATGCAAACAACAGTTGTTCATGTGCTGGGATCACGTAGAAACAGAAAAGGAAAAGGCACTTACTCGTCCTATTGATAAAGAATTACATTACATGTCATTTGTTAGACGCTCTTATCCAAAACGACTTACATACTCAATACGGTGGACAATCCCCACAGGAGCAATTTGGGGTGAAGTGTCTTCAGGGACACAACGACATGCTGACTGCAGTGGGGTTTGAACCTGCTACACCCTGATTCGAAGTCCAGCGCACTAACCACTGAGCCACAGCCGCCCTATTAAAGACAAAATACTATAGTGCATTGATTAATTCCACCTTTGTAATAATACAACAGTTGGATGTAAACAACAGTTTTCAGGACCCAGTGTTATCCCAGATTTGTCTGTATAGTGGCTCGGCTCCAGTGCTCTGAAACTGCTCTGATTCAGCGATCAGCAGCAGAGTTTCCCCCCGGTCTCTGCGTCTGCCCCCTGTCTGCCCCAGCGAGGCCAGGGTTAATGCTGGGCGTCTCTCTTCCCCGACATGGAGGAGGCCATTGAATGGCTGCCTCCCCCAGTCAGCAAACACATTGGCTGAAGCTGAGGGTGGATCTGGGGCTGCAGCGGCTCTCCGGGATGGATCCTGCTCTGGATCTGGATCCTCTGAGTCCCTCCCTCTCTGCTCTGTGATGCTCTCGGCGTGTATCAGACAGACGGGAGGGGGAGGGCTGTGCATTTCTCTCTGTGTGGCTCAGAGTGTGCACTTCACTAGTAAAGAAAATGCAGCACTGCGACCCCTGGGTGAACTACCCCAGAAGGTCGGAGATTGTTTATTTTTTCTACATTAGTCATTCCCCCTTTCCTTCTGTTAAGAAAATATCACTGGTCACCGGCTTGAGCTTCAATATCAGGATCCATATATCTGTGATCCTCTCCAGAATGGAAGTAGTCATCACATACAGAGCATCAACTAGTTCCTGAACAGTGTCCTTCACATGCTGATATCCAAGAGAGGGAGTTACACAGTCACAAGATGGAGGAATAGAAAGCAGTATTCAATGTTTACTTCAGATTAGCTCCACGTCAGAAATGAGCATGCTTGATGTCTCTCTCCATAGAGGCTGAATCATCATGTTAATCACGTAGCTATCATCTGCCTCAAACAGTCCTGATGCTCTTCTAGGTAATCACACATCCTGTCATGTTCACAGCTGCAGTTGGGTACCTTTGTTATCATGTTGCTCTCATACTGGAAGAGGACATTCAGTATTTTCCAACACCTTCCGTCAGTGTTCTTTCCTTTAACCTCATTACCCCCCCCCCCCCAACCGTTCGCTCCCCCTGCTACAACCCTAGCTGTCCACTCTGCTTTCACTCAGGCAGCAGCGTGGGCAGCCCTCTCTTACAGACAGTATCCTTGGCACTGCTCATGTGATGTCCTTATAAAGGTGGCATCCCATGGAGGCTGGCACACTGTGCCCCCAGTGCACTTTGGAGCTAACACCAGGTTAGCATCAGCATTCTGGTTAGAGGTTAGACGGGGTCCTTAAAAAGTCTAACAAAGCATTTAAGTTATTAGACTAAAATAATACCTTAAATTGGATTTAACAAATCTTAAAAATGTCACGACTTGGGAAGTGGGAATTTGTGCTTTTTTTTCCTGACTTTGTATTAAAAACAAATCAATTTCTTACATTTTGAGTTAACATCTAATAAGCATTCAAATACAAATAAAGTCCTTAATTTGTATAATATAACTTGCATTAAAAAAACCTATATAGTGATTTGTTTACCAGATTCCTCATGTCTTAATATCAAGCAAAAAACCTGACATTTGTATAACATTTGACTTGTATTATTCATTATTTGTATTAGTCTTCAATCTAACTTTCCTTCTGCTCTGAGAACACGGCAGCCTCTTTAAAAGGTCTGGTGAGTTTGGTCTTTTGAACCCAGAATCCTCCTGTCCTTGATGGTGTAACTTCTCACCTATAAGGGACTTAAAGTGGTGAAAAATAATATTATGGATGTTGTTATTTGACCTAGTTCTGCTTGCTGCCCTGCGCTCTGTGGTTCAGTTAGCACATGAAATGAAAGCTGACAGTAGGGAGAGAAACACGGTGAGAGATTAACACTCAGGGTCACAGACAGGAAGCCCAGTGTGAGGGCAGATAGTTGGCTGTTTTTCCAGTGTATTCTAAAGGAAAGGTTGAAACAATTGATTTTCCTAGTTTGTTGTCATGTTTTAGTGACGTACCTCGTATCTGATACATCTCAATGGTTGATTTTGAACATCTGGTTGATTGTTACACCTGTTCAGTTCAATAAATTGAATTCCAACAGTTTAAAAATACATATAAAATCATAGGATATAATGGAGATATGTGAAATGGCACAGCAGGTAAACCATCCGAAGATTTAGAATAGGGGCCAAGATACTAAAAATGTGTACAATAAATATCACTGACACATCTAAAATACTAATATTTTACACTAAATCAGAATCCTCAGTAAACTCTTACATCACTTTTAGGGGAATAAATAAGCACCTGTCAAAGAAACCACGGAAATGTTGTTTAAAAAAAGTCACTTATTTTTAGTAAACAATTCCTAAAAGTAGTCTGGTATTTCGGTAGAGATATCTAGTGACCTGTTACAGTGAGAGATGAGGAAAAAGCTTAACTTAAACACTGCTTATGTGGATTTCTTATCCTCCAGTCAGTGTGTGTAATCGGTAAAAAGGTCAGCCTGGAATCATCGAGTGTAATGAGTCTCACTGGCTTCAGACGGGGCAATAACAGAGAGTTTATTAGATCATTACCAGGGACGGGTCAACCGGGACAGCTAATCCAATCACAATTGACACTTAGGCTCTTTCCCCAAATGCTGTTTTCCCGATAGGTCAAATTAAACTTGACATGAACCAATGACATGTAATGTTCAGCCTATTAGCAATTAAGGTGGTGCAAACTGCTGCTGCTGGACATCAGGAGTACATGGTGGACATTCGGTGTGCAGTGAGGGATCGTCTTGTTTTTTCCAAAGGTTTAATGTCATAAACTACAGGTTCCTTCATGCAAGGTAGCATGCAAGCTGTGGCCGCTGATTATCAAAGTAAACTTTATTGTCAATCTTTCAGTTTGTGTGTACCGACAGAGAGATCGAAATACAGTTTCCCACAATCCCGAATACAAAATACAAATATGTATATACCTATACACAATCAACAGACACATATATACATATATACATATCAGATCCCATGGGTGGAATTAGAGTTAGTCCCAGTTGCTACATTTGAGGTCAAATTAAATCTGCTCGGCCTCTGCAGGTTATGTTTCTGTTCCGTTCTGTCATATAGATCAGTTGGTATAGCGGCGCATGTACTGGTGGTTCAAATCCCGGGTTCAATTCCTATATAGGATCATTTGCTTTGTGTCACCCCCTCTGTCTGCCCTTTTCAAAACTACCACTTAAATGAAGGCACTGGTTTCCCGACAAAAAGTATGTTTCTAAAAGGATTGCCTCTAATATCAAGATGATGCAATAATCTATCCGTCGGATCAAGTCTGACGTTTTTCAGTGGTCGTCCCGTTGCTGTTTTTTAGAATAAACAATGTTAATATTTTGTGATTCATAGAGTCTGAAACGGTCGACCTACAATCTTTGAGCATATTTAGATTTATTGGAGCAGTTTTGACTTTAAAGCAGTGGACTTGTTCCATGTAGAATTCTGCACTATTTTCTACTATATTTGAATGATCGCAATGAGTTACCCTCCAAATGGCTCAGTCCTGATGTTAACCTCTTCCTCCTTTTCCTCCTCTTCCTCCTCAGTGTGCCTGGACAACTGTAAGCACAGTGCGTGCAGCCTGCAGGGTCAGTGCTGCCACGACCAGTGCCTGGGGGGCTGCTCGGAGCCGGGGAACTCCAGCTCCTGCGTGTCCTGCCGGAACCTGCAGCACGGGAACACCTGCGTGGACAAGTGTCCCGCCGGGTTCTACGTGTTCCGGGGCTGGCGCTGCATCAGCTTCTCCTTCTGCCAGGTGGGTCAGAATAACAATATTGATAATAATATATTTAATTTATCAAGCACTTTATCAGGTGCTCAAAGACACTACATACAGTTGTGTTCAAAAGTGTAAATACACTTGTAAAGAACATGTATTTCATGACATTGAGCTTTCAATAATTTCTACAACTCTTATTTTTCTGTGAGCGTGTTTGGAGCACATACTACTTTGTCACGAAACAAAAATCATGAAGTTTGGTTGTTTTATGAATTTATAATGGGTCTTCTGAAAATGTGATCAAATCTGCTGGGTCAAAAATATACATATAACAATGATACACATTTGTAATTTGTCCCTTGGCCATTTTCACCTCAATTAGGCGCTTTTGACCACAACTGTAAGTAAAACCGAGGAATAAAACAACATTTATCACAAGGACACATTCAAAGCTAGTCTGAAAAGGTGAGCTTTGATATGGCCTCCCTTTTACTTGCTGAAATAAGCTATTCCCATCACGTCTGTGTTCCTGCTTTCAGCCCTGCTGGCTGCACGGATGTTTGCATGATCACAGGGTCCACTCTATTCTAAAATAAAAGCTGTTGATCGCTTCCCGTTTAAATATCTAAACATCGACAATTTGCATTTGGTAAAAGACATGTGGTTTTACTTAAATCAAACTGTAACACTGGTATTGGACTGTTTTTATTGAGGGACAACGGGTGTCCATTTAGGGGAAATTCAATGTTTAAATATAGGGGAAAAGGGCCATTTTAAAAAGACGGATGTGTGAAAGATATAAAACCTTCGTGGAGTAATTGGACAGTGAATTCAGAAAATAAGTATTATTTGTTAGTCTAGGTAAATGTAAATAAAAAACATATTGGAAATATACTAATAATGCTAAAATGACTGAAGGGTTCCCAGAAATCATTATATGTATTAAAGCAAAACTATATTGGTTTTATTGACTTAAAGTGACTTAAAGTAATCGTTTTAGACGGAGTAAACATCCTATCTTGGTGTCAACGTGTGTGTTTTCCTTGTTTTAAATCCAGGAGCTCCACAACCAGTGTACTCAGAGTAAGAAGTTGAACCAGGACCGAGAGCAGGGCTGCCACGAGTACGTCATCCACAACAGAGCCTGCATCCCCGAGTGCCCCTCGGGATACACCACCATCAACTCCACTACGTATGTCTCACACACACACACACACACACACACACACACACACACACACACACACACACACACACACACACACACACACACACACACACACACACACACACACACACACGTAAGGCCACTATAAACAGTGCTGTGTTATTGACGCTGCCATTATTACCTGATCAGTGATGTAACTGTCACCCCCAACAAACGCTCGCTGTGTGACTGCAGGAGGAACAGGTGCATTGTGGTCACTCGACACACTCAATAACATTTGCACACGGGAGATGATCAAACAAAAAGGCAAAGTGTATTTTTCCACTATGGAAAGTCTGCTGGGGGAAAACATCACTGCTGCTTTGTGTTCCTCTTTGTCGAACGTAAACACAGCTTCATGACAAATGGAAATAAATAACAGAAACTCACAGGTTAAACTAGGAGCTGTAAAAACATATGACCTTGTAATCTTAAATAAATAACATTTAACATATATTTACATGACCTGCTTTTCATGTCAATGTTTGTGGGGGTTAGATATTACTTTAACTACACTTAACCAGAGGTGGAAGGAGTACTCAAATACTTTACTTAGGTTAAACTAGCCCTTCTATAGTGTACAAATAATCAGTACAATTCCTGCATTCAAAATCATACTCAAGTAAAAGTCCAAAAGTATTATAAATAAGTCCCTTATAATTTAGTATCCCTATTTTCAGAAACGTATATAGGAAATCATTGATTATAATTATGAATGCATAAATGTCACTTTTATAGAGCAGCTGGAAAGGTGGGGTTCATTTGAATTACTGTATATTCTGCTGGGTAGCTTAATCTATGCATTACCATTTATTAATTGATTCATATGTTGTATTTAAAAGCTAAATCTGAAAGTAGCTGGTGACTTAAGGTGTAAGATAAATGTAGTAGAGTATGTAGTGGCTCAAAAGTCTAAAATAGCGTGATGTGAAAATACTAATTGAAGTACAACTACCTTACATTTTTACTTAAGTACAGTACTTGCACAAATAGACATTTAACTTCATTTTCTCTAGTATTTCTCTAACCTCAGTGACCTGAAGAGGTTCAGATGCATGTCAGTTATACCACTAAAGCAGAGAAATTGTGTTGATGGTTAGGAAGTTTTGATATTTAAAAATAGCATGATGTGAAAATACTTAAATAAAAATACATGTAGTTACTTTCTGCCACTGCACTGTACCCCTTATCGTGAATCGTGTGTGTGTGTGTGTGTGTGTGTGTGTGTGTGTGTGTGTGTGTGTGTGTGTGTGTGTGTGTGTGTGTGTGTGTGTGTGTGTGTGTGTGTGTGTGTGTGTGTGTGTGTGTGTGTGTGTGTGTGTGTGTGTGTGTGTGTGACTACATTAGCTCGCTCCCAGTGAAGCGTTTTCCAGGTGCAGTCTGGGGGAAGAGAGAAGGTGTTTTATTTATCTATACACAGGTAGATGTTGATGCAGGTAAATAACACGTTTAAACCCAGCAGGACTTTCTCCACTAATGTATCTCTTTGTGTGTTTGTGTAAGATACTAACTTTCTGCCTGCAGGGATTATCAGGTGCTTAGACGGAAAAGAACATTGCGTTAAGTCTCAGTCACACACCCCGAGGCATCCGGCAGAACGGTGTGTGTGTGATGTGATAAACAGGTCTTCTTCTTCATTGGTATTCTGACGCAGGGCCTCGGTGAGCGTCTGTTTAGCTGCCATGCTTTGGTTATAGCGAGAAACAGGCGTCATCGCAGTGGTTTACCAAGACACACACACATGCACACACACACACATGCACACAGTCAAGCAGACGACACACATTGTACATATATGTACACAACCTCAACATCCGCTCTAAATTTAGACTTAAACATCCCACTGAGGCGGAGATCTGCCTTCTCATTTATGTCCATCGAGCACTGGGATATGCTTCAAGTTAACCTGTTCTGCTTTTTCCTTTCCCTGTCGTGTGTTATATAGGTTTGTGTGCATTTAAATGTTCTGCAAATGGTTATTACTTACAACTAAAAGCTTAATTTAAGTTAAGTCAATGTTAAAGGGGCCCTATCATGCTCATTATCAGGTTTATTTTTGTACTTTGTGCGTCTACTGTGACATGTCTCCATGCTTTGTTAAAAAAGGGTCTTTATTTTTGCTTTATTCGTTGATTTTGTATTCATGTTACTTTAATTATTGGTTTTAAGCAGCTGTGATTGACAGACCATCTCTTAAGTGGTACAATAAGACTTTCTTCTCTTAGCTCCTTTCTGTCATGAGCTGTATATAAACTGCTTAAAGTCTACATGTTTTGTGAATTGTTTTATATTCATAGAGTGGAACAAAATAATGAAATAAATAAACTGGCTGTGGATCTGCCCAGAAACAACAGCAGGCTCCTGCAGATGTTTCTCTCAGAGCCGGAGTCACAGAGTTCATCCAGACAGATGAGCGCTGGCCCTTTAAGAGCCTGTCTGCCTGTGTGTCTGTGTTTTTCACTACAACGGCCCAAAAACATTCTCCCTTTCTGCACTGCAACTAGAGCATTACTTTTCAGAAGCTCAATATATGATTTTCCATGTGGGAGAGAAAGAGAGGGAGAGACAAAATATCCTTTTTTCTTCTGACTGTTGTTTTCATTACAGTGTGTTTCCACTCACACAGAAGCAGTGGTGGAAAAAGTACTAGATATTTTACCCAAGAAAAGGTATCGATACCAAATTGTAAGAAAAACACTGTTGCAAGTAAAACTCCTGCATTCAATATTTGACTTAGTGAAGTACATTCAACCACTGCCCTGAAGTCATAGAGGGAAAACAAGTATTTGTCCTCTGATTGATCAAATATTACAGCATGATAAAACAGAGAATCCATGTGCAATATGTGGCATTTTCCCCCTCAGGATGGGTGGAAAAGCCACTCAAGAAGGAACCAGTGTTTCAGTGATTCATGTCACCATGGATCTATAGCTTAGCCTGGCCTTTTAGGGGGGCATGATCTGTGTGCACGTCTGTGTGTGTGCTTCCTGGAAAGGAGGGGGGATTATAGCAAGAGTTCCTTAAACATATAATTAAGTCAGGGTGAGCTTACAGATAGGAGTGCATGCAGAGGTTGCATGGTCCCTGCAGCAACAACATCCTTTAACTGTTCCCTGTGCTGCTTTAGGGTTAACACAGTGGTGCAGTGATGATGAGTTTTTGTAGATCTGTGACAAACAAATGTTTATGATACTTACAGATTTTGTTCAGCAGGATAATCTCTACATATTAACACCACTTCACGATTTTTTAAATAAAAAGCTAACGTTAGGCTATAAAGGAACTACAGCACGGTCACATGACTGCAGGTCACCACCGCTAAGCTAAAGGCGGCTAATGTTGGGCTATAAAGGAACTACAGCACGGTCACATGACTTCACGTCCCCACCACTAAGCTAAGGTGGCTAATGTTGGGCTATAAAGGAACTACAGCACGGTCACATGACTTCACGTCTCCACCGCTAAGCTAAGGTGGCTAATGTTGGGCTATAAAGGAACTACAGCACGGCCACATGACTGCAGGTCACCACCGCTAAGCTAAGGTGGATAATGTTGGGCTATAAAGGAACTACAGCACGGTCACATGACTGCAGGTCACCACCGCTAAGCTAAAGGCGGCTAATGTTGGGCTATAAAGGAACTACAGCACGGTCACATGACTTCACGTCCCCACCGCTAAGCTAAGGTGGCTAATGTTGGGCTATAAAGGAACTACAGCACGGTCACATGACTGCAGGTCACCACCGCTAAGCTAAGGTGGCTAATGTTGGGCTATAAAGGAACTACAGCACGGTCACATGACTTCACGTCCCCACCGCTAAGCTAAGGTGGCTAATGTTGGGCTATAAAGGAACTACAGCACGGTCACATGACTTCACGTCCCCACCGCTAAGCTAAGGTGGCTAATGTTGGGCTATAAAGGAACTACAGCACGGTCACATGACTTCACGTCACCACCGCTAAGCTAAAGGCGGCTAATGTTGGGTTATAAAGGAACATTTAGGACTCATTCCTGCACCACTATATTCTGCTTTGATGCAACTCTCTCCCTGTTGGAGTTTTAAAACTAATTTGGATCGATTCAAAATCAATTTTTCTGAATCTCTCTGTGTCTTTGACATATTTCCTTTTTTTGTTCGGAGCAATACGTTTATGATTTATAGCCGACCAACCACAAACCCGTGTTTTAGTTTACTTCTTCTGCAGACCTTTGTGTTTATGATGTCAGGGCTGGAAGTGGAGCTAAAGAGCGGTATTATGTTCTTTGGAGAGAAACAGTTCTTGTTTTTTTGTGAATGAAGCATCGGGTCTCTTTTCTCCAGCGGCGTGCACCCAGGCCTGCCTTTTGTGAATGGACTTCCTGAAAGGCAGCGCTATCAAGGCCTGTGTGTGTGTGTGTGTGTGTGTGTGTGTGTGTGTGTGTGTGTGTGTGTGTGTGTGTGTGTGTGTGTGTGTGTGTGTGTGTGTGTGTGTGTGAACATGTTGCAGTGAGAGGAAGCCACTCATAGAGCTGAGAGAGAAACAGAGGATGCTTGTTAGGAAGTGCAGCTGGTGTTTGTGTTATTTTTGTTGTCTGCAATTCCGTGTGTGTGTGTGTGTGTGTGTTATACATGCAATATAAGTAATTGGTGCAAAGGATGAGAAAGCTCTCTCGTCTATCCCCCAGTGGTAATAAATATGAAGGAGGCTCAGATGTGGATGAGAGATTGCGTAATCTAATTCCTCTCCTCAAAGCCTATAGAGTCATTGTGGGAATTATCTAATTAAATAGGAGATTTATAAAGATTCACCTCTAAATACATCAGCTCATTTATTGAAAGGCTCTCATTTAAGTCATCAGTTTGAGAAACATGCATTCTGTTTTTGTTATATTTAGTTAGTTTTGTCGGTACACAATTCATAAATCTTGCCCCAACTTTGATTACTAGAAAGTCTTTGTTATTTTCTATTTGGCTGTAAATTTTCCACAAGTATATTTATTATATTAGTCTTTTATTATAGGCAGAGAACATAAGGTAAAAATAAGAAGGAGCAGTAAAACACTTTGTTCATATTCTTTAAGAAACAGGTGTATAGGAGAGGGATCAGTAGATGAAAAATAGGTGCCTTTGAAAAACAAGAGTGAACAGATATCTCAGATTTAAAGCCAAAATGCCTGTTTAATTCAGAATTGAGTTCAGTGAATAAAAGACATGTATCTCAGTTAAAAACCAGAGAAAAGTGGGGAGGGGTGGGGGGGGGTTACCTTGGTTGCTGATTGGCTAATGCTTACACAAGCTAAAACATCGTTATGACATCATAAAGTGGCCAAAATCTGGTCAGACAGGTTTTTATAAAAATGGATGTCGAAGAGACATGAAGAAGAGGGGACACATGTTGATGTAGAAGAGACATGAAGAAGAGGGGACACATGTTGATGTAGAAGAGACATGAAGAAGAGGGGACACATGTTGATGTAGAAGAGACATGAAGAAGAGGGGACACATGTTGATGTAGAAGAGACATGAAGAAGAGGGGACACATGTTGATGTAGAAGAAACATGAAGAAGAGGGGACACATGTTGATGTAGAAGAGACATGAAGAAGAGGGGACACATGTTGATGTAGGAGAGACATGGAGAAGAGGGGACACATGTTGATGTAGAAGAGACATGAAGAAGAGGGGACACATGTTGATGTAGAGGAGACATGAAGAAGAGGGGACACATGTTGATGTAGAAGAGACATGAAGAAGAGGGGACACATGTTGGTGTAGAAGAGACATGAAGAAGAGGGGACACATGTTGATGTAGAGAGACATGAAGAAGAGGGGACACATGTTGATGTAGAGGAGACATGAAGAAGAGGGGACACATGTTGATGTAGAAGAGACATGAAGAAGAGGGGACACATGTTGATGTAGAAGAGACATGAAGAAGTGGATTTTACATAATAGGTGACCTTTAACACGTGTCTTTCTATCTCTTCTCTCTCTGCAGGCTGACCTGTTCCCCGTGTGCCGGCCTCTGTCCCAAACTGTGTGTGGGGAATAAGACCATCGACTCGGTGATGTCCGCTCAGGCTCTGAGAGGATGCACGGTTCTCCACGGCAACATGATCATCAAGATCAGAGGAGGAAGTGAGTACTGCTGCATCGAGCCTCCATCTGCTGAGCCTCTGCTCCTCCACTTTGGATCAATTCCAATCCAGCCCTAACACCCTCTCCTTTACCCCCCTCCTATCTGAGGGTTCTTCATATTATCTACCGCTCCAAACCAACTAGTAGGGAGAGGAAGTTATTTTACACTCTAACAGGAAGTCTGCATTAACCCTGACTTAACCATGGATGTATGAAGAGAAGTGGATTCAGCGTTGGAGGCAGATCGTATGCATCCATTGGACCATAGATCATGCGCACTTGGCTAAATGAAATGAATTGAGAATAAAATATAACTCTAGATTTGACTTTTAGTGTATTTTACAACTCTTGACACCCTTATTCTTTAAGTAGGGACAATCCATTTACTTATAGACTCTTCTTGCACTATTTCTATTTTATTTGTATTAACTTGCACATCTCAAAACATTCTCTTGCACTATTTTATCTGTGGTATTTGTTTAATGTCCTATATATATTCATGAGCATGAATATAGGAGGAGCCTGTGACTTAAAGGGGACCTATCATGCAAAATGGGGGTACAACGAGTGGACACAGATTCCATCCAAACTGACATCAAATTGGCAGCGCACCCACAGAAAGTTGCCATCAGAAACAATGCCTGACGTGTTTTGGACGTAATCTGGTCAATAGGCGCATTCACACCGCAGTACTTTTCCCACAAAGGTTCATGCGAACTTAGTTCATGCAAACTCTTTAGTTCGCATGAACTAAGTACAGATCGCGTTCACACCGGAAAAAGTCCCTGGGGGTGGATTAGGCAAATGAAGCCGCTGACTTCACTTCTTCTTCTTCTGCTTTGGGTTTACTGGCAGGCTACAAACAACTTCACGGCGGATACTGCCGCCCGGAGTCCCCGGCCGGAAGTCCCCGGCCGGAAGTCCCCGGAGTTGTAAGAGGACTTCAGTAGAAGCTGCTGGGACTCCCAGCAGCTTCTACTGAAGCCTTCCGAGTAAATCGCCAGAACGCCGACACCTCCTCATCTCCACCGCTCCCATGTTTTATTTTGTGTTGCCATACGTTAGTCTCTCTGCGTTTCTGCGCTGGGCTAATGCTAATGCTAATAATGCTAATGCGAGGATAATAAAATGGCGGCTTCACAAAACTTTTTGGAAGTTTTACGGGGCGTGGTTTGCAATCCGCCCAGCCAATCAGAAATATAGCTCTTTTCTCACAAAAGAGCCGCTCGAAAGTCCCTGCTCTCTAGCAGGGACTTTCGAGCGGCTCTTTTGTGAGAAAAGAGCTATATTTAGTACCGGCTCTTTTTGGTGTGAACGCGATAAAAGAGTTCACTGAACTAAGTTCGCATGAACCTTTGTGGGAAAAGTACCGCAGTGTGAATGCGCCTTTTGTTTACATGAGCAAGCCTCGCTAACACTCAGAGCTAACCTGTACTGGAGAGCACGTGTTTAAAAAGCAGGAAATAAAAAAAGGAACTCACCTTGTGATAAACCTGCAAGAGAAAAAGCATTTGAGCTCCATACTGTTTCAGAGATAATCCTTGATGTGGTTTAGAACAGGATGGCGTTTTATCACAGCAGAATTTTAATTTATCTCCGGTAGAATTCAGATCAGGCATTGAATTCAAGTGTTTGTACTAGGGAGTTTATCTACTTCTTAAATCAACTACACAAAACAACTACAGACTTTATGATAAACATCCTCTCAAAATAAAATAATACATAAGTCTCAAGGCCCTCCAGGTCCGAAACAACAACACAATGCCAACAAAGAAAGGCGTAAATGTAATTTGTGTTGTATCTCCCTGCAGATAACATCGCTGCGGAGCTGGAGGCGAGTCTGGGTCAGCTGGAGGAGATCACGGGCTACCTGACGGTCCGCAGAGCCTACGCCCTCGTCTCCCTCTCCTTCCTCCGAAAACTACGCGTCATCAGGGGAGAGCATCTGGAGGGAGAGTGAGTCTGCTTCCCTCTCCTCTCTCCTCAACTCTGGCCTCCTCTAATATGTTTCCTCTGTCCTCAATTCCTCTTTTGGTCGTCTTTTCCCTTTTCTCTCCTTTTCTATGACCTTTTCTACTCTCCTCCTTTCTCTTCTCCCTTTGTTCCCTGTTCCCTTGTCTCCTCTCCTCTGTCTTCCTTCCTTTCAACTTCTCTACCCTTACCTTGTCTCCTGTCCTTTCATCTCTTCTCCACCCTTCCCCTGTCTTTTCCTCTTCCTCTCCCCCTGTCTCCTGCCACCTTGTTTCCTCTCCTCTGTTCTCCTCTCCTCAACCATTTTCTTCTTACTGTCCTTTTCTTTCCTCTACCCTTGTCTCCTGTGATCTGCTCTCCTATCCCTTCCTTTCCTTTGTCTATTTCTTTCCTGTTTTCTCTTCTTCCTTTCTTTTTCGTCTACTACTATTATCTCCTCTACTTTTTAATTTAATTGAACAAGGACCATGTATACAAATACATTAATCCCAAAAAGAGAAGCTATATGCCGGATTAAAGCTAAAAGCTAAGTTCTCCTCTGTCCTCCTCTCCTAAACAAACATGGTGTATTCTCTCCCTCTCTCCCTCTCTCCCTCTCTCCCTCTCTCCCTCTCTCTCTCTCAGTGTGTTTGCCTTCTACGCTCTAGATAACCAGAACCTCAGGGAGCTCTGGGATTGGTCCAAACACAACCTGACCATCCGGCGCGGCCGCACCTTCTTCCACTACAACTCCAAACTCTGCTTGTCGGAGATCAGGAAGATGGAGGAGGTGACGGGAACCAAGGAGAGGAACCAGAAGAGCGACATCGCTGTGAGGAACAACGGGGACCAGGCCTCCTGTAAGACCAGCAGATATTTAACACCTTATTGATTAAATGTATATATATTTTTTGTAATTTAAATCTTTATTGTCACATTATAACATGCTGGTTACAACAACATTACCATCATGTAACAAAAGGCCAGCAAGGCAATACAAGATCAAATGAAAGGCTAGGGATATGTCTGCATGTTATTATATTCTTGAAGATACATGGAACTATTGGTCCAGTCTTTGCTTTGAGTTTTTTATTGAGTACATTTTCCCACTTTCTGTTGAGTCGTGTTTCTTGCAATCTCAATTTATAAATCAGTTTTTTCATCAAAAATATTTCTTCCACAATTGTTGAAAAAATGTATTTTAAATTCAGAATGAGAAAACCTGTATTCGTCACATAGTGGGGAAATGTACAGCAGTCCAAATCAAAAGAGTAGACTTAAATATTAAATAAAGTTTATAAAATCTATTCAAATAAATACAAATCTATAGTAAATAAGTAACGGAACAAAAACAAACTAAATCAACATTAACAAAATGATTATTAACCTGAAAATCAGAACCAGTACAAAGTGTCTGATTTTCATTTTTCTCTTTTAATCTCTTAATTATTATTGTTGTTTATGTATGCACCACAAATCCAATCCCTCGTATGTGTTAACCTACCTGGAACTAAACCTGTTTCTGATTTCTTTTACCAAATGCATGTTCTGATGGTGGTGTGTTTCCTCTCAGGTGAGACCAAGCCGCTGAAGTTCACCGTGATGAAGACCACCTCCAACATGATCATGCTGAAGTGGGAGCCCTTCTGGCCGTTAGACTTCAGAGACCTGCTGGGATTCATGGTTCTCTACAAGGAGGCGTAAGTATCTCACACTCACCCTGGGATGTTTCCTTACTCTGGCACAAAACAAGTTTATTACGTTTAAGTGTTTATGTACAAAACAACATGGGTTTTAAGATCCAAAGCAACTTACATACTCAATACTGTGGGCAATCCCCACAGGAGCAATTTGGGGTGAAGTGTCTCAGGGACACAACGACATGCTGACTGCAGTGGGGTTTGAACCTGTGACCCCCTGATCCGAACACCAACGCACAACCCACGGCACCACACAACTCCCATATGTAACGTTTAGGATCAGGTGCATTTAACGGACATGAATAGATCAATCGTATTCAAAGGTTTTATTGTCATATGCACAAAGCAGTGTAGAAATGGCAATTAAATTCTTCTGATCTGAGCTCATCCAACAATATATAATAAAATACAAAATAAAAAGTTTAACTATTTCTTTTTGTGAGTCACACTACAGTTTAAAATATGTTAAAACACTTATTTGCTGTCCAACGTGCGCTGTCAGGTATGACGTTCATATCTGTAGGACAATGGGACACAGCTGAGTTTTGGGATTAGACGGAAGCGGTAGAGTCTTTTGACCGTGTTCTTTTAGTTCTATTTTGATACGGATAACTTTTAGTTACTTTGAAGCGAGGACGTTTGTCTTCATGTTTGTATGCCGCCTTGATCAAAGAATAAATCTGATGTGATTCAACGCTACAACGATCTCCGCAAAGTTTGGAAGCAAAGCGAGGCGCGTCATAAAGTGGATATTAAATGTAGATACGGATTAAAACGCCACGACAAACTTAGATATGTGTGTTTAAAATGTACAAGGGATATATTAACCAACATGTCCTCTTTACAATCTCCTCACTGTAGATGTGTCACTGTGTTTTGATGTTTCTCTGATCCCCCCCCCCCCCCCTGCAGGCCGTACAGGAACGTGACGGAGTTCGACGGGCAGGATGCGTGCGGCTCCAACAGCTGGGCGATCGCAGACGTGGACCCTCCGGCCCGCTCCACGGACGGGAAGAAGGCGGACGACCCGGGTCACCTGATCCGCCCGCTGAAGCCCTGGACCCAGTACGCCATCATGGTGAAGACCCAGCTGTCCGCCTCCGACGAGCACGAGGTGCAGGGAGCCAAGAGCAAGATCATCTACGTCCGCACCAACGCCACCAGTGAGTTAAACTACCATACACACACACACACACACACACACACTCACACACTCACACACACACACACACACGTCAAGAAGTCTAAGTGCTCTTTTATTATAAATATGAAATTGCTTGTTAAAATGTTGTATGGTTAAAATCCATTACTATTTGTTGCAAGTAATCTTGAAACCAATAGTGATTCAAATAATGGTCATTATGGTTTTGACAATAAATGTGAAGCTCTACTTTTACTCCAGATATTTGGCCCATGTTGTATGACTTGCTGCATTTTAAAACACTTATTGCTATATCACACATATCGCATTTAATTTCGCTGTTGTTTTTATCAAAATAGACAATAAGTAGTATTGAAGTCAGTGTAAATGTGGCCTAAAGTCATATACCAACAATGTCGTCCTGTTCCTCTTCCTCCCCCCCCCCCCTCAGAGCCCTCTGTTCCTCTGGACCCCATCTCCTCTTCCAACTCCTCCTCTCAGATCATCCTGAGGTGGAAGCCCCCCACCAGCCCCAACGGGAACATCACCCACTACCGGGTCATCTGCCGCAAGCAGAGCGAGGACAGAGACCTGTACAAGTTCGACTACTGCCTGCAAGGTCAGAGTCCACAGACTGAGCCTCAAATCTGCTCCTAACTTCCATACATAGATAATATACATTTGGAGTGTAATGTTGTGTTTTAAAGTGCGTGTTTTCTTCGGTAGATTAGTTTCTTGGACCCTTAAAATAGTCAGCTGTTGCTAACTAGTATCCTGTAAGTTACTCAAATCTAGTTACCTAGTTACTGATTGGTCAGCTTGTAATGTGTCTTTATAGTACCTGATTTAAGATAGTACTACATATTTTTCCTATTGTGCTCAAACTTTGGTTTAGAGAACTCAACATCCCCAGTCTATTTGAACAGATTCCACATTACGTTTTTTTAGACATTCCTGCCTTTTACCCTAAAATCACCAATCCATCCATCTCACCTTTAACCAAAGAAGCTGTTGTACATTTTCCAAATAAAGATCTCAGGCATAAATCAGAAGAAGTATTCAAGCAGTGTTTCAAGAGCTCAGATTGTGATATTTTTCATAAACAAGTTCCTCTGGCTTCCCCTCACCTGTGTTTTATGTCTGCACAGGGATGAAGCTGCCGTCCCGGACCCCCACCCACCTGGACAGCGAGGATGAGCAGAAGTGGAACCACACGGACGAACCCAGCTCGGGGGGGCGGTGCTGTGCCTGCCCCAAGACTGACAACCAGCTGAAGAAGGAGCAGGAGGAGATCGAGTACCGCAAGACCTTCGAGAACTACCTGCACAACGAAGTGTTCGACAGCAGGTACACAGCGGGGGGGGGATTAATGTTAAACACATCTGGATCCAAACCGCAGAAACTACAGAACACTCTGCAGAATCAGAAATAGTTAATTACACATCCAAGGTAGAGGAAATAAGCACCGCTGTTCCTTTAGTTCATTTGTTTAAAAATGGTCTAAATCAGAGCGTATGATTACCTACAACCTTGTTTTCGGGGCTCAGGGGGGAGGTGCTGTACTCTGGGCCGCGGTGCCCCTACCCTTTCCCCACAAACAAACACACACACACACACACACACACACACACACACACACACACACACACACACACACACACACACACACAGACAAACAGTCTCTCCCTCCGCTTCCCTTGGGGAGTATTTACTGTGCCCATTATCATTCATGCCAGTCAGAGGTGCTGTCATGCACACTGCCAATTGGACTCTCTCTCTCACACACACACACACACACACACACACACACACGCACACACACACACACACACACACACACACACCTCCGCTGGTTCTGAACCCACGCTGTTGAATGGGCCAAGGTCAGCTCCACACTCAGAAGTACGCAGAGACCTCCTCGTGTTTCTGTTTCCGTCACGCAGAGGGATGCAGGAAGTGTTTTCCTCCTAACTGAGCGAGGTTCGGTTCAACATTAACATCTTTCCATCCAGTATTTCAGAATACAGATTTTATTTGTGGTTTGAAAATGCATTCTGACAGAGTTTTTGACAAACCTTGAGCATTACCCGAACGAAATCTACCCGTATCCATCAGCAATGTTCAGATAGCACAGTACACACACAGTTTACATTTACACAAAGATAGTCGATCGCTCGAACTGTCTTTACAACTATGTGCTAATTAGCACCATCCTGTGGTGGGGGGTGGTATCTCTCCCAGTAGTGTGAGGTATTTCTGGTTAAAGTCATGCAGTCAGAGTATCTACACTCTGTAAAGGTTAGTGTGAGCAGAGGTCTCTGTCACACTGCCAGGGTCTCATTCAAATCAAATGCTTCTCCCTTTTTATATTCTCTCCTGACTTTTCTGAGAGCAATTTGTGTTAAAAGAGGCTCAAAAAACGCCTTTTGTTTGGTTTTCGCTGACAGTTTCGCTAACATTTCGCTCTACGTGTTTCTGCGTTCCTCCAGATCTTCCCGCCGCAGACGCTCAGTGGGCGTCGCCAACGCCACGCTTCCTAATTTCTTCCTGACCACAGCTCCCGGTCTGCAGTTCGGCTCCACCACAGCCAGCCCTGAAGACGAAGACGAGGAGGGGTCCAAGGTCTCAAACACTTTACATTTTACAAACAACACAAATACATTAACCTTATGTCAACAATTTACTGTTCCCAAGCCTAGAATTCCCGTTTTGGACTTGTATTGATACATCAAGTTACCAATTTGAAGGCACCAGATCACATTGCAATGGATATCTTTAACTAAAAATCCAGATTTCTCTATAATAATATCACTAGAATATAGAAATACTGTATCCTGTGTTGTGTTACATTTACGTATTCAATTTTAAATCTCCAGGTCACATTTGAGTGGACATTTAATGAAGACAAATCAAGTATTCTTATAGATATATTATTAGAAAAAGGAAATATCACTCTCATATGATTTGGTGTGTCCTATCATGTAATATAAGGAAATTAAAACTGAAGTTTCTCAAAATCAGCGAGAACTAAAATAGAAATCTATACATTCCTTTCAACTTTTTTCTTTATTCATAGTTTTTTTAATACAATCAAATATGTAAGCCTCTAATGTACACTTATTCTCACCCAAACCTCACATATCTTAGCTTTTGTCTGAAACAATGTCACATAGAGCAGTTACTGTTCACTCAACTGTCAAAATAACTTGAACTCATATCCCCTTCACTGCTGGAGTACTCACACCTGTCTGATGTTGCTGCTCAGGTGGAGCTGAAGGTGTTCTCCAAGGAGTCCACGGTGATCTCCAACCTGCACCACTTCACCAGCTATAAGATCGAGATCATGGCCTGCAATCACCCCACCGAGATAAAGCGCTGCAGCATGGCCACCTACGTCAGCGCCCGCACCATGCCCGAGGGTGAGGACACACACATCTCACACACACCTCACACACACACCTCACACACACCTCACACTCATACACACTCGGTGGTAAGTTCACTGGGTACAGTAGATGCATGAAAACACAATGTAGGAGCAGAACATTTCTGTTGTCATTATATTCGGATACAAACTACATTTCGCAGGCTAGTCTCGAAGCAGTGAATACATTAAAAACATCTTTCCTCATCTACTTTTTTTTTAAAACCTTATTTTCTGGGTTTTTATATGTCTGAGAACGAGGAATAGATAAAAATGTAATTATGTCACACATAAGAATTACTGTTTTTAAGTAGATTTTTGTGGAATCGTTGGAGTACGCATGGCTTCATGTAAGGAAACGGCATAAGAATAATGGCAGCAAATTCAACATTTTGGTCCAAGTACACAAAGTCATTGAGATTTCCTGACACATGTAGCTGTAAGAAAGGAGATAGTGCATTCAAAGCACTTGAGCACCCAAAACCACTTTCTAGAGACAGTCAGGAACAACAGATAATAACTTGAAGTACATGCAGTTCTTTCCACTGCACGTGTGTTTAATGCTTGTCTCCATGTGTGGTTCCTGCAGTGAAAGCAGACGAGATCCCGGGCGAGGTGACCCATGAGATCGTGAACGCCGAGCCCCCCTACGTGATGATCAAATGGGAACCGCCCGGCTCCCCAAACGGCCTCATCATCCTGTACGAGGTTTTCTACAGGAAGGTCGGAGAATCGGAGGTCAGTATCAAACATCTCCACGCCTTTAGGGAGGAGGAGGAGGAGGAGGAGGAGGAGGAGGAGGAGGAGGAGGAGGAGGAGAGGAGGAGGAGGAGGAGGAGGAGGCGGCAGGAACAAGTCCATTTGGGGGGGAGGAGGTTTCCTTTAGGGAAGGGCACAGGAAACCGAAATGATTTGTAGGAAGGAGAAGCACAGAGAGCAGACAGGTGCATTAGAAACATGGATGCAGGTAAGAAGAGACCCAGGAGAGACAGGCAGGAAAAACATCTTCTGTCTGGTTCTTATACATCCTCCTGGGAACCCAATAAAATATGGTCTTCGAATTTCCTTTTTAGGGTTAAAAAAAACTTCTTGAAATGTACAGTATGTCCACTCTGAAGACTATTGTAGTGTGAGAAGACAGCCAGGATGTAATGATAAACTACGTAACATATTATGCTTATAGAGTGATTTTAATACAGGAATAAATTCACCTTTTAATTAAAGATTAAACAAGTAATTGATCCGAACATTGCTGTATATTCGACTTAACTCCCAACGTTAGCTAGTTTCTCTGCAGTCATGTCGTTCCTCCTGTGTGAGCAGTGCTCGTGTGTGTGTGATTCTGTGAGTGTGTGTGTTGTTGTTGTTGTTTACCCTGCAAATGTGAGATCTGGTTTCTCATTGCTATTCCTCGATGCACCGCCTGACCCCAGGAGCCGGCTCTGTTACCATAGCGACAGAGGCAGGCAGGAAGACTGGGATGCAGCAGCAGGGACATCTGCACCGAAAAGAAGAAGCAGATATATTTAAAGAGACATTGATCACATGACAGAAGTTCAAATATAATATATGGTTTATTGCAAAGAGGCAAGAGTAACACATGTTGTATATTAACTTTCAATTGACTATTGATTACATGTTAAACTAATTCTTATGCAGTGTGTGTGTTTTGTCCTGCTCAAGTGTGTGTGTTTTCTCCTGCTCAGGTGTGTGTGTTGTCTCCTGCTCAGGTGTGTGTGTTTTCTCCTGCTCAAGTGTGTGTGTTTTCTCCTGCTCAGGTGTGTGTGTTGTCTCCTGCTCAGGTGTGTGTGTTTTCTCCTGCTCAGGTGTGTGTGTTTCTCCTGCTCAGGTGTGTGTGTTTTCTCCTGCTCAGGTGTGTGTGTTTTCTCCTGCTCAGTGTGTGTGTTTCCTCGCTGCTCGGTGTGATGTGGTTATCTCCTGCTACAGGTGTGTGTGTTTTCTCCTGCTCAGGTGTGTGTGTTGTCTCCTGCTCAGGTGTGTGTGTTTTCTCCTGCTCAGGTGTGTGTGTTGTCTCCTGCTCAAGTGTGTGTGGTTTCTCCTGCTCAAGTGTGTGTGGTTTCTCCTGCTCAGGTGTGTGTGTTTTCTCCTGCTCAGGTGTGTGTTTGTCTCCTGCTCAAGTGTGTGTGTTTTCTCCTGCTCAAGTGTGTGTGGTTTCTCCTGCTCAAGTGTGTGTGGTTTCTCCTGCTCAGGTGTGTGTGTGTTTTGTCTCCTCAGGACCACACAGGCTGTGTGTCTCGCCCAGCCTACCTGAAGTCCGGCGGGACAAAGCTGTCCCTGGTTCAGCCGGGAACTACAGCGTGAGGGTCCGCGCCACCTCGCTGGCAGGGAACGGGTCCTTCACTAAGACCACCTACTTCTTCATGCCCAACCGTAAGACCCCCGGCTGAACAAACCAAGACCTACTTTAGAATGACAGATTATTACTCTGAAATTGAGACCTGACTTTTATACCTGTTTGTTTTTACAGCGGATCAAGGTCTGATCTGGATCGTGATGGGTCCGGTGATCTGCTTCATCCTGCTGCTGTTTGTGGGAGGGGGAGTCTTGGTGATCTTCAAGAAGAGGTAGGATCTTACATCAGCACAAACTATTTAATAAAAAAATATATTTACTTCAATATAATTAATATCACAATAAATGTACATTTTAAAACGTCATATTTCTTTTTTTTAATGGTTTTATACAAAGAAATGTAAATACTTTTGTTTTTGTGTTTGAGCTGGTATTGTCGTGTCATCATTCTTTATGTCAGTGTTTCTCAAACTTTTTCATACCAAGGACCACTTAACCAATAAAAAAACACTCGCGGACCACCTAACAAATCCACAAATATCCAAAAACACATCGTTTTTTACAAATCGCCTGAAAATGGTACAAACAAGTGGTAACATATGTGATGAAGGTGTTTATCTGGGCTATATCATGCAATCGAAAGTGAAACTTAAGCTCGTTCCATTGCAGAAATATTCCCGCGAGAGTGCGGAAAACTTAAATGTATTTATTTATTTCAAATGTGAAATTTTACCAATATACTCACTGACCACTAGGGGGCGCTCACGGACCACCAGTGGTCCGCGGACCACACTTTGAGAAGCACTGCTTTATGTGTATCTTTTGCCTTTAAAAATGTATATTTTACAATCAAGATGATCCACATATAACCTGAGCTGATTACTCTATATCAGATTAAAGAGGGAATGCTGCTCATTTCCTTTCAAAAACTTCAGTTATATTTTGAAGAATAGGGTTTAACTTTGAATACTTTGAGCCAAGGATCTATCAGGAGTGTCTGACGGGACAAATAAAGAAACCCATTCTGGAGAAAGTTCACATCTTAATAATGTTGTCAATCTCAAGATGGTTTCTGTGGTTGTGTTTCAGACAAACCGAAGGACCGACCGGACCTCTGATCGCCTCGTCAAACCCCGAGTACATCAGCACCACCGACGGTGAGACAAGCAATGCAATTCAAGACGTGCAACATCTTTTAGTGTATTTCAAAAGATATTATTATTTTAGATTAGATAAGATTGGATATACTTGATTTATCCCAAATTGGGGAGTTGTGTTGTTGCTCAGAAGCAAGGCATTGCACAGGAGTTAAACAAGCAAGAAATACAATAAAAATAATGGTGTCTCTGACAGATAAGACACAACTGAATCAGTGCAACAATATAAAATATATAACCCCATAAAACAAAGAGAGCATATAGGTACAACTATATAGTTATATATAACTAAACATGGAGAAGCAGCGTTCAGTTATTATGCTCCAAATATCTGGAACACTCCCAGAAACCTGCAAGTCCGCTGCAACTCTCACTACTTATAAATCCAGGCTGAAGACTTAATTGAACTATTCACATCTTAAACTGCACTGTAACTTTTATTCATGTATTTTCTTATTTTAATGTTTATTTTATTATCTTTGCTTTTTAATGACTGTTTTTAAATGCCATTTCTTAATGTGTTTCATTTTTGTAAAGCACTTTGAATTGGCTTGTGTTGAAAGGTGCTACAGTATATACATAGCCTTGCCTTACAACAGAAACACAAATAAAAATGTAATGGTGCTCTTGTTCTGTGCAGTGTATGTCCCCGACGAGTGGGAGGTTCCCCGGGATAAGATCTTGGTGATGCGAGAGCTGGGGCAGGGCTCCTTCGGGATGGTGTACGAGGGTCTCGCTAAGGACATCATCAAAGGGGACCCCGACACACGCGTCGCTGTGAAGACGGTCAACGAGTCGGCCAGCCTGAGGGAGAGGATCGAGTTCCTGAACGAGGCGTCCGTCATGAAGGCCTTCAGCTGCCACCACGTGGTACGACGCTACACAACACTTAGTTATTACTCTCACAGCTTTGAAGCAAAAGTTGTTTATCAGACTCAGAAACAGGTTTATTACAGAGTAGGTTTACATATACAAGGATTAGCTTTGATGTACAACACACATTCATAAACACAGGGGGATTCATCACATTGGAATGGATATTTTGTCTGGTGCCTTGCTCAAGGGCACCACGGCAGGGCAGGAGGTGAACTGGGACCTCTCCAAGTAGCAGTCCACACTCCATATTTAGGTCTGTTCGGGGACTTGAACCGGCGACGGCTCACAGTCCAAGCCCCTACTGACTGAGCCACTGCTGGACTAGGAACATAAAACTAACATATACAATGCTATACAACACAAATCAAGTACAAAAACAATATGAAACATTAATGTGAACATGTGAACATGTGCAGTACAACTGAATTTGCAGTGGAATAGCTGTGCAGTTTTAACAAAGGTGGCATTGTGCAGAAAGGTACCTGCATGTGCCATCCGACCTCTGCAGCTCATCCAGAATGCAGCGGCTCGTCTGGTCTTCAACCTTCCTAAATTCTCCCACACCACTCCGCTCCTCCTCTCCCTTCACTGGCTCCCGGTAACTGCTAGAATCCACTTCAAGACACTAGTACTTGCATACCATGCTGCGAATGGATCTGGCCCTTCTTACATCCAGGACATGGTTAAACTGTACACCCCAGCGCGTGCACTACGCTCTGCATCAGCCAAACGACTCGCTGCACCCTCGCTGCGAGGGGGACCCAAGTTCCCATCAGCAAAAACACGTGGGTTTGCTATCCTGGCTCCAAGATGGTGGAATGAGCTCCCCATTGACATCAGGACATCAGAAAGCTTACACACCTTCCAGACTGAAAACTCATCTCTTTCGACTCCACTTCGAGCGATAGAACTACTAACAAAGCACTTATATACTAATAAAGGACTGGCTTCTCTAAAGCCAGCTGAGTAGCTCTTGAAATGTTTGGCTCTATGAAACCTGATGTACTTTATGATTCTGTTTTCTTCAAGGTTGGATTTTGTTGGTCGAACGCACTTATTGTAAGTCGCTTTGGATAAAAGCGTCAGCTAAATGCAATGTAATGTCATGTAATGTAAAGTATACAGGGAATGTGCATGGTTGTCAACACATGGGAGGAATGCCAGTGAAGAAGAAGTGATTTGAAGTGCTCTCCAGCCCCTAAAGGTAAATATTGTTTCATTCCTCTGTATGATGGTGTGTGTGTTTCTTTATTCCCTGCAGGTGCGTTTGTTAGGCGTGGTTTCCAAAGGGCAGCCCACCCTGGTGGTGATGGAGCTGATGACCCACGGAGACCTGAAGAGTTACCTGAGGGCGCTGAGACCCGACTCTGAGGTACGACACCTAACATCCTATCGGCAGATCATTACAGCTCTGATGTTATTCAGCTTCTGATATATAAACACAACTACTCCATTTGATTTGTATTTACTTTAACTATGTTATCTCTTTTATTGTGTTGCACTGTTGGAGGAGCCTGTGACCTAATATTTTCATTGATGTATCTACACTGTAGCTAGGCAGGCAGGCAGACAGACAGGCACGCAGGCAGGCAGGCAGGCAGGCAGGCAAAAAAAAATATATATATACGTGGATGTGGAAAATATACATGTGGAAATACACATTTCCAGTAACAAATATAATGCAGGATATTATTGTGCAAGAAATGGATTACTCAATATTGAATTGAATATAAATGTATAATGTACAGTGGGAGTTTAAGTCCAGCATGACAATAAAAGCCTTCAATCTTGAATCACTGACTGTCTCTTTGTGTTTCCGCAGCACAACCCCACCGGCCGCTCCCCCCCCATCCTGAAAGAGATGATCCAGATGGCCGCAGAGATCGCAGACGGGATGGCTTACCTCAACGCCAAGAAGTTCGTCCACAGAGACCTGGCAGCCAGGAACTGCATGGTGGGCGAGGACTTCACCGTCAAGATCGGAGGTACGGAGAGACCCCATGATCTGTCTGTTGGTCTGACTGTAATCACAACTACCACAAAAAAGACTGGCCCTATTCCCATCAAACTTAGTGGAAGGGTGTAGCGTGGACCACAAGGAAGAACTAATTAGATTTGTGTAAGGCTTAGTTATATAACATGGATGATAAATGCTGATTTTTCAGTTTGGAAGATCGGGTGTTTGTGCTGGGAAATTGAAATAATGAGGAAAATGACTAGAAACATTGTGTTGTGTTTTTTAACTATGAGCATTAAAACACATTTTCGTATTAGTGTCCATGTTGTTTCTACATTTAAAGAAGAATAACATCAACACTTGGGAAATGGGACCGTTGAGCCTTTCTCTCGTTTGCTTTGCTTCTTTCTGCGATACCAGTTAACATTTTGAAGACTTTACCCACAAGATGGCCATTCGTTTATGGGTATCTTACCCTTTTTCACACCTTGATTTCTGGTAAACAATCAGAACCTCGAGAAACTTTTTAACACCGGGTTGCGTTTAACAACTTAATTAAACCAAAGCATCCGTTTCCGAACTCTCACACAACAAGTGCTGTATCATCCAACTCTCATTTATCCATTCGTAAACTCACTACTTCACAAACACATGATTTTCTTTATTGATTCACCAGACAAACAAGGTTATCTTTAAGAATGATAGGTTACACAGATTAAGACATTGATATTATAATGATCCTTTGGAGGTTACGTGTTCTAAT
Organism: Harpagifer antarcticus; assembly: GCA_902827135.1. Lineage (NCBI taxonomy): Eukaryota > Metazoa > Chordata > Actinopteri > Perciformes > Harpagiferidae > Harpagifer > Harpagifer antarcticus. Next base: position 5,299,594 of record CADEHL010000677.1, on the reverse strand, counting down.
TATAGCTGCTAACTGTGTGTTATTTTTTAATTAAACCACAAAGTGTGTTTATTTAATGTAAATATGTGAATACTGTGTGTGATATCGCTCTCTCTCGTAGACTTTGGTATGACCCGAGACATTTATGAGACGGACTACTACCGTAAAGGCGGGAAGGGTCTACTTCCTGTCAGGTGGATGGCTCCGGAGTCTCTGAAGGACGGAGTGTTCACCGCCCACTCAGACTGCTGGTGAGTCTCCTCTGAGGCTCCTGTGAAGATATTACAACCCTGAGTACATTACAGGTGTATTTAAACTATGTGTGTGTGTGTGTGTGTGTGTGTGTGTGTGTGTGTGTGTGTGTGTGTGTGCGCGCACGTGTGTGTGTGTGTGTGTGTGCAGGTCCTTTGGTGTGGTGATGTGGGAGATCAGCACCCTGGCAGAGCAGCCGTACCAGGGTCTGTCCAACGAGCAGGTGCTGAAGTTCGTGATGGACGGAGGATACCTGGACCGACCCGACAACTGCCCCGAGAGGATGTGAGTACACACACATCTACACACACACACTCTTAAAGGTTTTCAGCTGAGAGAGGCTTGTGAACATTGGATCAAGCCAGGATCAAAGTTTCATTTTGTAGACATATTAGAGTCAACGGTTTCTGCTGAGGGAGTTTGGATATCTCTTTTAATCACTCTATGAATCAGAAAATAAAGTCAACACCATTCAAACTAAATGTTCCCCTTGTTTTTGGGAATAAAATGTTATTTAAAACAGAATAAACTACCAAATCTAACTATGACATTTTCCCTGTTTATTACTTATATTAAGGCAATAATACAAGTTTTCTAAATATTATGTTTGAATATGGAAATGGGGCATTATCGAATGCTAACTTTTTTAATATTGTCCAAGTTTCCCCTGTAGCATCTCTCAGGGTTAAACCTCGTGTCTCTCCCTCCTCCTCCTCCAGGCACAGCTTGATGCAGATGTGCTGGCAGTACAACCCGAAGATGCGCCCTCTGTTCCAGGACATCATCGAGATGCTGCGGGAGGAGCTGCACCCGTCCTTCCACGATCTCTCCTTCTTCTACAGCGAGGAGAACAAAGTGCCGGAGGCCGAGGATTACGACCTGGACCTGGACAACATGGAGAGCATCCCCCTGGACCCCTGCTCCTACTCCCAGAGAGAGGACTTGAGCAGGGACTCGGGGCCCTCGGTGGCCCTCAGGGGGAACTATGAGGAGCACGTCCCCTACACACACATGAACGGGGGCAAGAAAAACGGACGAATCTTATCGCTGCCCAGATCCAGCCCTTCCTAACATTTCCTGTTTCCATAACAAACTGTTTAACCTCCCTTTCTCTTTCACACTGGAAACAAAAAAAACTGAACCGTTTATTAAGTCAACAGATTTCACACAACTGTATTATGAAAGCAATAATATTAAAGGTCCCCTATTATACTGTTTTTCATCAATATATCACAGGTCTCAGATATATACAAAACCTGTCTCTGATTGGCTGAAACACCAAACAGATCATTGCAGCATTACCCATAATCCCCTCTGTTTCAGCCCTGTTTCCAAAGTGCTGATTCTCTTAGATGAAAATAAGGAGCCCCTCCCCACGCCCCTCTGAGAGACATTTGGTTAGAAAGAACTCAATGGTGCTCTAGGAGGAGATTCAGGTGATAAGGAGGGGGGGGGGGGGGTCACCTTGGATGGTGATTGGCTAATGGTTACACAAGACAAAACATCGTTATGACATCATAAAGTGGCCAAAATCTGATCGGCTCATTTTCAGACAGGTTTTTATAGAAATGGATCAAAAAGAGAGAAAATCTTTGTTCCTGAAACTTTCAGAGTCTCTTTCCACAGAGGGGACACATGTTGATGTAGAAGAGACATGAAGAAGAGGGGACACATGTTGATGTAGAAGAGACATGAAGAAGAGGGGACACATGTTGATGTAGAAGAGACATGAAGAAGAGGGGACACATGTTGATGAAGAAGAGACATGAAGAAGAGGGGACACATGTTGATGTAGAAGAGACATGAAGAAGAGGGGACACATGTTGATGTAGAAGAGACATTGAGAAGAGGGGACACATGTTGATGTAGAAGAGACATGAAGAAGAGGGGACACATGTTGATGTAGAAGAGACATGAAGAAGTGGATTTTGCATAATAGGTGACCTTTAAGTTTCAATATTAGGTTCATTAATACTATTGCTTTCCACTAACCTAATACAGTAATGTGGAATTAATTGATATAATACATTTAATGAAAGTCAACGGTTCAGTTTCTTCAGTGCTGTCCATCGTTTCTGTATCATTTTCTACTTCTTGGAGAAGCCCTTCAACTAAAAAACAGATCTCAGGACTTTTTATTTTCCCCCTCGCCTCCCACACAGGCAGGCGAACGGATGCTTTTCTTTTTTACAAACTTCCTCTAACAACACATCAGACTTTCTATATATTGTTTTTCACTATTGCCACGTTTCCAGGACTCCTCGTGACGGAAACAGATAGAAAACTGTGAACACGACAAACCTTAGACAACCAAGAAGGCTGCTTACACTCGTCCCGCCTCCTCCTCCTCCACCAATCAGCATTTCCACATCTCTGTGCTTTTTCTATCTCTTCAAGTGAAACTCAGATAGTGGCCTTTTTGTACGTGGCCTACAAACAAAGTGTCTATCAACTTGATCCTAGAACAAACTTTATTATTATTATTCCTAGAGGAATGTTTTTCTTTTTTTTTTGGTTCTGCAGAATTCCAAACGTCACAGATTCATCGGGTGTTTTGGTGAATTAATTTATTTTTCCTCTTCTCTTCCTCAGTTTTTATTTCTGTGTCCTCACTATCTGGCTGAAGGATATTTAAACAGTTAAGAATTGGACAAAAGAGTTCCTCAGACTGACCAATAGCCGCTGCTTTGATATATTTGAGTGGGTATAGAAATATAGAAATATATATAATATATATATATATGGAATATTGGTGTTGACATACCAATATTTCATATATAATATATGACCTATTGATGTTTTCTTTTGTAAATAGTTCATATTTGTAATATTTTTCATCAAGAAGCTTTGCTAGTATTTGTTTTGCCAGGTTTTTTTCTGGGTTTTTACATTTTTTCTTATTTTTATAGCCCCTGAAATCACACTAATCTACCATCAGTGCGTCTTAGGCCCAACCGTGTTTCTCCGTGTGAATGGGAAAGGATATATAAGCCCCGAAATATTGTCAACTCACTGCATCATCTTTTATAAACCCTGCTCCCGCTGAGAGCTGTCAATATTTGGAGGCAACAACGAGAAAAAACGGACGTAAATAACCAAAAAAGGGGAATGGGGTCTTGTGGGTGGAAGTGCACCTGTTGTCTGCTCACGTCCCGCTGGAGCTGAGGTCTTTACAGGATTATTATTTTATAACAGTTTGGTGCTGGTTGTTGAGTCGCTGAGGTTAGAGAGCGTAGAGATCCTGATTTTCTTCCTGGTGTGGGGACAGTCGTGCTGCTTGGATCAGGGCAGGGTGCGAAATGAAAAACTCACTTTTTTCTGTGCTTACGCTCAAACTAATGGAAATATGGATTGCTTACCAACCCACAATCTGGAAGATAAGACAACACGGACACAGTTTTTTGATGGATGCAACCTCCTCTGTAGAGCAGTGAAGCCTAAGAAACCTGCAGTTCATCATGCAGCCACCAGAGGCTCAAAAAGTGAGTCTAAATCTCCATGAAAAAGCAATTTTGAGTAATTGTGCAGCCCTACACGCCCTTAAAATAATCTCTTAGCGAAATGCAGATGCTGTAAAAACACATTTCTTATACAATCGGGAAAAGTAGCATCACCGTTCCATGTCAGGACCTCAGTGTTAATTGGAAGTTTAATTTAATTCACAGCTTAACTTCCCACACTCCTCCTCAGTCTTCCTGAAAGTTGCTGAACTCACTGCTCAGAATCAGCCAGTTGTTGGGAAAGCGGAAAGTTCCAACTAGAATTCCGACGCAGGTGTCGGAGCGAGGGGCTGTCTTTGTTTCTGAAGGATAAAGAGTGTGTGTGAGCGAGTGTTAATCCTCTCATTCGCTCTCACATGCAGTCAGGACCTGGTGTGCAGCAGCTGCTTCACTCAGGTCTGACATTCCAGGGTTTAGTTGGAACTGAAGTCCAGAAAACACACACAAAGACACTTAATTTGTATTATTGGAGTATCTCAAGTTTGTTCCTCCTGCCGGGAATCTAAAACATTCCTGTTGATCTACACTAAAAAAAGACCGAAAGAAGTTTAGTGTCTCTTTACATCATAATTCACACTTTTCGCGCTCTCTAACCACATGACGGGTGAGGTGATACTTCCTGACACACAGAAAATGTGCTTGCCATTCTAAGCCGATCCCACTCAGCTCTTACAGTTCAGCCAAAGTCAGAATCAGAGAAAGCAGAGAAGCTGCCTCCATGTTTTTACCAGTGCCTTCTCAAAACCCAGAGCCACGTCCAGGCTAGTTCTATCGGCTAGTAACACACACACACACACACACACACACACACACACACACACACACACACACACACACACACACACACACACACACACATAATGCCTCTGTGCTCTCTCTGCATTTCAAGAGGCATGGAGAATCAAAGCTGCATATCTACATTTGTAGGAATGTGTTCTTAGCTGGAAGAAAGTAGAAGTCTTCGGGGCTTTTTTTATTAACATTTTAAGTTGGTGTTTTCCGCTTGTTGCCGGGTAAGGTCGGTGAGAGCTCGTGCGTTAGCGGTGACACTGTGGATCGGCCTGAGGTTAGGATGTTAGCGAATTATTCTGAGGAGTTACAATCGTGGGCTTTTGTACTTTGTAAATAATCTGACAGTTTGGAAAATAAAACAATCCGAAGCCCGTCAGATTTGAGAGAAAAACAGTGGAGCTTTAGCTGTGTCGCAACTCCACAACTGTGTACTAATATCTTAAAAGTACTCCCAAAAGTACGAGAAGCAGTTTGGACTTTAGCCACAGCTCCACCTTCGACCTACGTTGCTTATCTTGTGTCTTCACAATGCATATGCAATTTTTAATTAAGATGATGCCCATATCTTTGAAATACCAGATATTTATTTTATTATTGTCATTGTATAAGAAGAACACAGTTAGCTTTTTAGTGGAGCATTTTTAAGGTGTTTTTTTGAGAGTGGAAGCGATGTAAAAATGATAAAGCCTAGTTTGTTATTGTACAGGTGGAGTAGCTGATTGGAGAGCAGTGCTAGTTAAATAGTTAGTTAGTGATTGTCGTCTTTGTGTTTGGCCAGAGTCTACCTCAGTGCATATGGAGGAATCAGTCTAAAGAGCCTAAATCATCCCGTCAGTCTCTCTGTGTCCAATGATATCATTTTATCACATTACCAACACTGCTGATCAATTCCTTTGGTGTTTCCTCTTCCTCTTGTGTCCTGGGGGAGGCTTCTAAACATCTTGATTTTAGAGTTTAAGGATACACTTCCCTGTTTGTTTCACACCCTTACATGTGGAAGATCAGGCGGTAAATTAGCTTAATGGACAGTTGTCCTTTTCTACATCTGATAAATTGACTCAAGTGAAGCTTTCCTTGGGTGCAGGAAGAACAAGTGTAGCTTTATCGTGTGTGTTTTTCCATACACACACTCTGGACTGCATGTAGTAGCGGCTCTACCGGTTGATGTTAGCATGAGTTTAAAAGCTCTACATGCATATCTGTGATCACCTTTATGCAGCCGTCGAGCCTCTGTATGTGCTTTTTTTATTTGAAATCACATCCAGACTAAAGCTGACAGGAAGTGCTTCTCTTCTTCTTCTGTTGATCACCCCGTATGTATATTTCTTTCTACTGTGAATATCAAGAGATGACCTTTATTTTCTGTCAATGCCGTGGATTGGGTCTGTTTTTGGCTGATCAGGACGTCTGAGCTGGTTCAAAACAGATTTAAAAATAGGAGGACCCTCCCCCCGACTTCCCCCTTTCTTCCCTTACCCTGGACTGGGACAATCCTGTGTGCCATACAAACTTTTGAACAGATCTAGATTGTAACTCTTCGTCTCAGGGAGGCGGCCTGATGCTTTGCGGTTCGGAGGATAAAGAAGGACGAGGAGGAGTCAACTCTGTATTATCCACTCTGACCGAAGCAAACATGGAGAAGTCAAGTTTTCAACAACAAACATTCAACATTTTCTAAATCTGAAATATTCCCCCTCTTTCGATGATAATCAGGAATCCTCCTCTCTATCTGTGTGATGTGGAGTGTATCGCCCTCTGGTGGTGGGAGGGGGCGTTGCAGGTCGGGGGGGGGGGGCAGCAAACAGGGCCCCGCCCCCGACCCACAGTGCCTTGCTCGAACTGCCCCACCTGACCCCGCCTCCTCTCAGAAGCTCCACCAATCACTAAAGAGGATTTCCCCACCGCCCAACACAATTTCATTTTTCCTGTGTTCTTTAGTAGAGTAAGAAATGCTGTAATTTGTATTAACCTTTTGTCTCTATTCTGCTAAGCTTTGTGAATTATACCAGCGGGTAATTTGATGCTTTCGCTTCTCATCAACATCAGTCAGCAGCGTCCCCAAAACACACGATTAGCAACACATTACAATTTCCATTTGAAAGAAAATTAACCGATTAATAAGCTCTTAACTGTAAATAACAGCATCTAGATTCCCCCCCCCCCCCCCCCCCAGGAAAAGCGAAAGCACTTGAGTTTAGGGAAGTTTAGGTTTGTTTTGTTGAACTCTGATGACCTTTCGGATGGAGCGTGCTCAGCGCAGGGTGAGAACAAAGCATTGTATGTGTTGTTGTTTTGTTGTTAAAAGAAAAAAGTATTACATTTTAGAGATGTTGATTTCAATTTTTTTTTGCCAAAGTATGGAGGGCAAATACAATTACTTTTTTCTGACTGTAAACTTTTACTACTCTTGTACATTATGAATTAACATTGTTATCAATGTGTATATAACTTTTTTCTAAATTTAAGAGGATAGCTTTTCTTTTTCATGACACAACCTACTACACAGAGTCTGTCTGTATTTCAACCGGAGCAGCACAACTCCAGTCTGAGGGCTTACCCTGTGAAACAAACAGTATGTGGCCTAAACGTCCCCGCTATTAAAACCCCATGCATGTCCTGAATGTCGCCATACATTTCACCCCGCCCCCCATCCTCCAGTTCACAACAGCATGTCACCCGTAACGCCTTTCTTGTGTCACCAAAACGTCACCAATCACAGTCGCGTTGTATGAAATTGTTTCTGACAAGAGACGTGTGTTTAGTTTGCAAATGTGTTTTTTTTATGTATGTAAGTGAAAACTGGAAAAGACCACTGCACATCCTTTTTGAAGAAGAGGAAACACGAGTGATGAAATCCTGAATAAGCTAAAAAAAATATATATATATAAAAAAAATTTACTCATGGTTTAACAGCCATACATTTTAGACTGTAAAGCTGGAGGTGTAACAGGAATAGTTTGACATTTTGGTAAATAGGCTTGTTTGTATCTTTACGAGAATTATACGAAGAAGTTGGAAGCATCCGGTTAGCGTAAGCTTAGCACAAGGAAAATAAACAGATTGAAACAGTTAGCCCAATTAGCATTAGCTTAACAAATAGAGTAAGAACAGAGGGAAATAGCTTGCCCAGTTAGCTTTAGCTTAGCACAAGAAATAGAAATGGAGGGGAAAAGCTAGCCTAGCTTTGTCTTTACCAACCAATCTTACCTTAATCTACTTTAATTATTATATAATAAGTTTAAGTCCCCAACTCAGAAATTCCCTGTCAATCAACCTACTTAAAATGAATGTTTTGAAACGTATTGATTTGTTCAAAAACATTTAGCGTTAAACTGGTTTTTCAGGCAGATCTCGTTGTGTATGTGCAGAGCCATGCTAGCTGTTTGTCCTTGTGCTTAGCTAAACTAAGCTAGCTAGCTTTAGCATGTATATGTTACATACAGTTTCTAGTGAACATCTTGAGAAAGTCAAGGCCTTTTAAGTTTATGAAGATAGACATGTCTCAATAAAGTGCTTTAATTTACATGTTTTGTTAAAGGATAGACATTTAAGTTATTTGGTTAACTTCTTCAACTCGTAAATAAATCTCTGAAACAAAGAAAATAATCTGCATACTTGTTGCTTAAAGAATATTTGTTGCCATAATTTAAGCCTCCTTCTTTTTAGATGATAGTACATTCTGCTACTTGTTATTATAAAAATGATCAGTGAAAACATTAATGAACCATTAAACCATGCTGTGATGGGTCCTTAATGTTGATGTTTTAAGAAGGTGTGGGAACCCTTATCAATATATCTTATTAAACAGGGATCATTCACAGAAGTACATTACTCTCAAAAACCAGATAACAAAATCCTATTTCCCAAAATATCAAACTTTATTTTAAAGGAGGCTCAATATAAAGACACCTTCAGCTCTGAATGATTCGTACTGTGTGTCAGTAGTGTGATGATGATGATGTTCATATTTGTGATTAGGGAGAGGGACGCCATGTTTAAAAATGGCGTCGCAGGTGTTTGTTAGACGACACAGTGAGGAAGAAGCGGCCTCTTCTTTAGAGTCCTCAGTGGTCTGCTCCAGTTTACACACCAACCCCTAAATATTTATCTCTGTTTCTCCCTGTGCTGTAAATCTATGGAGTTGTGTCTGTGTTGAAGTCTTTATCACGGCTTTCTTAGTCTCCTCTTCCGCCTCCTCCTCTTCCTCAGTGCACATAGGTGGTCCCCAGAATGCTGTGTGTAGTCCTGCAGGATACCTCTTTTATTAATGTCATTTATTGCCGATGAATATGCTGATGTATTAATTTTTTTTTGGGATATGTTGTGTAAACATTATGTTGAGACATCGGTGCAGACAGCAGGTGTATATGTGTGTATGTACAGTCCAAAACAACAACAACAACCCACAGAGATCGCTTCATCCCTCACACTGGATCCAAATGTGCCATTATCTTTATGTATCACATATATCGACATAATGAACACACACACACACAGAAATACATATTGTACAGGATCAAAAATGTGCCATGACTAAATGAACGCTTGACAATTTATTTTTTCTATGTTTTCAAAGGAGAGCCAAGTAGTGACATGTACAGAAAATGTTGCAATGATATGAAAATAAAAATCTTGCTGTGTGTAAATTATTCAACAATTAACTGTTTATATTAAAATTATGAATAAAATTATTGGAGAATATGTGTTTTTTCACGCTTTTTGACTCTTTGCAAAGTAGCTTGAAAAATCTAATTTGTATATTTTTTACTACTCATTTATTGACTTGGTTTGTCCATACATGTGCTTAAATAAACAAACTAATTTCTTTACAGGCAGTTTAAGTAAAACAAAACAAAGAAATATGTCTACATTAAAAAGCATTATTTTGTATGTAAAAGTAGAACAAATTGAGTGATTTATTTCCATTTTAAGCCACTTAATTCTCTAACTGCGCTACATTAGATACTCATATTGTGAATATGTTATGTATACCTTAAAAACAATGTTAACATCTCCACCTACAGTATACCACATACACTATTACGATTATGTAATAATAATGCAAATTATATGAGATAAAAATAAATCAATTAGTTATTTACACCCAAATCTTCAAGTACAGGTTGCTGATAATATATTTGCCTACATTACTTAAGCAAAACAAAAATGTGTAGTACTACACTACAGAAGGTTGGAGACCTGCTTCTCTCCATTGACGGCTGCTCCATCTCCCCGTCCACTGAAGCAACCTGGACACCATCCTCTCTTTCCAGGCGCACATCAAATCTGTTACCAAATCCGCCTTCTACCATCTCAAAAACATTGCCAGACTCCGGCCTTCTTTCTCTGACTCTGTGGCAGAAACACTTGTACACGCCTTCATCACATCCCGTCTGGAATACTGCAATGGAGTCCTGTCCGGGGTTCCCAGCAAAACCCTGGACAGGCTCCAATACGTTCAGAACTCTGCCGCCAGGCTTCTCACCCGCACCAAGCCATGGCAACATATCACCCCCACCCTCATCCACCTACACTGGCTGCCGGTCAAGTCCCGGATTCAGTACAAAACACTCCTCCTCACGTACAAGTCCCTCCATGCCCTCACCCCTCAGTACTTATCGGACCTCCTCCATGCCTACACCCCTTCTCGGAGTCTGCGGTCCTCAGACACGGGCCTGCTCTCCATCCCCCGCTCTCGCCTCCGAACTGTTGGTGACAGGGCGTTCAGTGTTGCAGCCCCCACCCTCTGGAATGCACTTCCTGCCGAGATCCGTAATGCTGCCGCCCTGGACATCTTCAAATCATCATTAAAAACACACCTGTTCCCCCTGGCCTGCTTCGGGCCCGAGCCCTTTCTTCGTCCCCCAGCTTCCGTTATTTTTTGTTTGCCCTTTGATTGTCTGTGTGTTTTGTTTGTCCACTATGTACAGCGACCTTGGGTCCCTTAAAGGCGCTATATAAATATAATGTATTGTTATTATTATTACTAAAGTGTAAATAAATAAATATCCTGCATTAAAAATTGTAAAAAGTATATGCATCTCTTGTATCATCTCTTGCACTTAATATGTCGTTGCTGCTATAGTTTACTGCCATGTGGTAAATACTTGTGTGTGCTGCTCTTGCTCTTTTGCATATGTATTTATGTTTTGCTATGTTTACAAATGTCATGTTCTTAAATGTTGTATGTCAGGGACTACAGATGGAAATTAGCTCAAAGCTAAAATCCGGCATATTTACACTTGAAGCATTATTTGTCTAAAGTGTTCATTAATGTGCATTGTCCCTATTCAAATAAACGATTAAATGAAATGAAAAATATGCCTAAAGTAACAAATAACCAAAAATGCTCGTTAATGCTAGGCCTGTATTAAAATCCTTTATTAAATAACTGGATTAGCATGACATGATAACATGTTACTTATTTTAGTATTTACTACAATGGATATCTCTCAAATGTTGTGGCGGTGAAGTGTATGGTATGGTAGCATAACATAAAAATACTCAAGTAACGTACTTTCAAATTCTACTTAAGTGCAGTACTTGAGTAAATGTACTTCATTATTTTTGCATCACTGATGCGCGTTTCCTATGTAATCTGCGTTCATTCTGCAGGCAGTGGCAAGTACTTCCGGCATCTGCCACAGATGCCACTACTCTGTGGTATCTTTGATTTTATCCCGTTATGAAATGTCATAATTTCGACAATAAAGAAATGCTACATAAACGTTATCTTGCACGTTTTATCGAACCATCTCCGTTTCTAACTTTCAATATATTTAAAAAGAGATCTCTCTCTCATCTTCGTGCTGGGGCGGGGCCTCACAGACATGCTGCTGCGCTGCGCACACAGTTCTGCCGGTAATGAATATTAGGATACATTTTGTGAGGAAACTTTTCCACCAATAATTCCAATAAGCATTCCAAAATGTATTCACTTCAGGTTTACGAAAGTAACTGTATTCGGATTAGTTGTTTTTCAAATGTAACGCCAGCTGAATAGAGTTAGGCTACTTGATTTTTGTATTCTGATTACGTAACGCCGTTACATATATTCCGTTACAACTCAACCCTGTGTACAGATCATCAGTCCTGTGTACAGATCAGTTCGATAAAGTCATGCCTAAACAGCGACATTTTACACGATAAATACGGGCTTAAATAGCAGCATTTGCCACGGAAGGCGAGTGGCAGCTACAGTAAACCTTCTCTTACTCTGGCATCTTGTGGCAACTCCCGTTGAGCAGCGGCAGATGCCTCGGCAAATTGTGGCATCTGTGGCATATGCTGGAAGTACTTGCTGCCACAGAGACCACAGATTAGCGGCTTCTGTGGCATATGCCGGAAGTACTTGCCACTGCCTGCAGATGCCACAAAATCAATGGCTATCACACAATAAACTACTGCTTAACAAAACAACATCTTATACCATGGTCTTTGGTACCAGGCAGAAGCTCAAATCCAAACCAAATGTAGTAATACCATGTAAGGATGGCACTTCTCTGCATAAAGTTGATAGCTTTAAATATCTTGGTGTATGGCTAGACTCTGAACTTTCATTTAAACTACATATAAAGCATGTAATACAAAAAGTCAATTACGGATCGGTGTGTTACACCGCTCTCGCAATTGTTTTACGCTCAGTGTCCGAAAGAGAATTGCTTCTCAACTTATTCTTCCGATTATGGACTATTGTGATGTTGTCTACCAAAATGCACATAAATCAGATCTTGCTCCACTCAACATAGCCTACAACAGACTATACAGATGTGTTCTTGGTTGTCCTTTTCGTACACATCACTGCACAATGTATAACCAACTTAAATGGCCTTCTTTAAATGTAAGAAGACACACGCATTGGCTCCAGCTGATATTTAAATGCATTTATCTTAACTATCCCCCTTATTTAAAGCAGTATTTTGTACCCTACTCGTCAAATCATCAAGTTAGACATTCTGTTCAGATTTATTTCTCTGTCCCCTCTGCAAAAAAATTGATTAGCAGAAGAGCGTTCATGTTCAAAGCCCCAACTGACTGGAATACTTTACCTGCTGCTATCAGATCTCTGTCATCATTGGGTTTGTTTAAACATGCATTGTCATCTCTCTTTCAACTGGTCTGCACTTGTTATAACTGATATTGATGAAACTGATTTGCTCGACTGTCTCACATTGTAATGATTGTGTGCATTGCTTGAATTTTACTTAACAGACTGTGTGTGGTTTGTCTTGTGTGTCATGTTTTGCATTTTGTCTTTTTGTTTATGTATGTCTGTAAGTTGTTGCTATTGTCGGGACCCCCTTGAAAACGAGATCGTGCGTCTCAAGGGGTTTATCCCAAACAATAAAAATGTCTATATAAATGCGCTTGCTGTCTCTCCCTGTCAGACTGAGAGGCTCAGTGAGCTAAAGGACTCTCTCAGTTTTATCTCAGTGGGTCTCAAACGTTTTGGTCACCATTAATGTAAACAATTATTTCCGAGGCAAACGTTTATATGATCATTATAGTTATAAAAAAATAAGAGAATAAATGAAAAACAGGTATGAAATACTATATGACATTAAAAAAAAGAATAAAGTTTAAAACGGTGATTTGTAAAATATCCATAAAGAAAAAGTAAATCTGTTTACAGTTCTGTTTCAAATGGGTGTTGAGAGATGTATCCTTAGATCTCTTCATTTTGCTCTCAACGTGCACCAGATTGATGCTTTTAACTTCAATATTTAAAAATAAATCTTCCCGGGGGAGCTTGCCCCCGGACCCCCCTATGTGAGGTCCACACACCACCTATACAAATAGCACTTTACCCCTGCTTACACCTATATGCCGTGAGCTGATTATCGAGCCTTCATTGTAACAGTCGCGGGTACACTGTGTATGTGTGGGGAATGTTGCAGTAGAAAGTTCCACTGCAGCGCCCGGTACATTAATGAGAAACCCTAAATGTCTGAACACACTCTATGAAACGTCAAGCTACCCCACAGCACCCCCAAAATAAATCTCTGGCGCCGCCACTGAGCCTGACTATTTGTGTTGGGGGGGCCCGACTTTTTCTTTTCTCCAAAGGGGGGGCCTGACAGAAAAAGTTTGAGAACCACTGCCCTACAGTCAGATCTCACAGTAAAGATGGCAGTGGAGCACGATGAAAGTGATTAAACCACTGCAAACTACTTCCTCCTCACACCGTCTATCAGAGCTCTGCAGCAACACGCAGCTGCAAAACATGAAGATACACAACACATGAACACACATGAAGAACACACACCAAGAACACACATCAAGAACACACACCAGACAAGGAGGTCATCATGAGATACTGCAGGGTGGCATTGTATAAAGTTTACTGTTAAGTCTGTAAGGAAAATAAATATGGTTAATTTGGAACTGGTAACATTTGCAGAGGTGAAAGAAGGGTTCATATCCTTTACTTAAAGGTAGGGTGGGTAAGAATCATAGGTAAGAAATGGAGAAACCAGCTCGAGTGCGCTAGAATTTGAAAGTATCCTCCAACACACACGAACGCGCACATGACCAATGAGGGCACGAGATAAGTTTGTGCCCAGATGGAAGGCTGACAGGCAGGTAGGCCATCCAGTTACTTTAGCCGGGCCGGCTCAGATGATTGGTCGTGCTTTTTACAGCGCCACGGCTTCCACAGATGATATTTTTTATGGATTTATTGTCAAAGCATTTCATTTATTCATTGCTATCGGGATGTTAAGAGCATTCCATGGAATATAACAACACGTGTTTCTGAAGTGAATTACCTACCCCACCTTTAAGTAAAAGAAGATGTATGTCAGTTTTAAAATATTCCATTACAACTGAAAGTTCTGAATCTAAAATGTTACTTAAGCAGAAATACAGAAATATTCAGTCAAATCTACTGAAAGTCTAAAAGTGAAAGTACACATTATGCACAATGGCTATTTGTATCACAAAAAATACATGTAGGTGCACATTTAACTGGATCCTTAAATAAAGTAAATACTTATACTTGGAGATCCATTAACTATATCCAAATGTAATCAACTATTTTCAAATATAGTTTGGCAATGGGTTAGGATAACAGTAAAAAGTAGCTAGTAACTATGAGTTTTAAATATATGTAGAGCAGTCAGAAACACAATATTTTCCTCCAAAATGTAGTGGGTTTGAAGTTTAGCTTAGCATAAAATAGAAATACTCGAGTCAGTATGACACAATAATGCTTTGATGCAACTTTATGCCATACTACTATTGACACATTTGAAAGCAGCAGCAGCGGTTTGTGAAACTGCAGCGCGTCATTTGCAGAAAGAGGAAGCGAGGTTAACTCCTGCGGCTCGGCAGTCAGTGTGAGGCCGACGTTCACACACTCAGAGAGCTTTATACACTTTCAACCACCTTTCCTCCTCTCTGCACGTTTACAGGACTCACACACTGCCACCTGCCACCATCAATACATGTAAGTAGAATTTAAGTAGCTTTTCTCAAAGGGCCGTTTCTGTCCTATTGTTTGAATGTGAGGTGTTTCTGCAGCAGAGTTCTGTGTGAGAGCATTTCTGTGTGCAGCCTCCTCCTCTGTCTGTGGGAAAGTAAGAAGACTTTTCCTCTTGATGTGCAGTGAGCTGAGTTTGACAGTCATGCGTAGTTACACTTGCACACATTAAGAAGCACGATTGCAACAATTGTCAGGCTGTAGAAGCTGAGATACTCTCCTCTCTCTCTTCTGTATTATCCTCTATAGTTTGTTACATATATCTTTTTAAAAACCTCACTTGTTTTTCTTGTTCTCGTGGATGTGGTGCTGCTTGCCGCTTTGACTCAGCCTACATGTGTCATTGTTCTTTACTTTTATTGCGTATACTTCCTTCCTCTTTTTTATTTCTGCCATATTTCCCTGAAACGATGACGTCCTAAAGCTGGTGAAAAACAGTAAACATTAAGGCATTTAATTACAATTTAAATACACTTAACGACATCTCTACTCACACCGTAAACATTTCTCTCTGCTCTCCTCTGTGGTCTCTTGTCGTCCGATGTGTGGACTCAAGTGTCACATTCGATGACTTGAGACTCTACTTCACAAGACTTGCAACTAGGCTTGGACTTTAACACCAATAAGTGTCTTCACTTGAGCATTTTGACCTAAAATACTAGTTTATTTGATTTAAAAAGTATGGCATATAAATAATAGAATTGCATCTACCATTAACGCTACTCACTTCCAGCATGTCACAACTTAATTCCCCACTTTGTTTGTGTGACTTAAATTACAAACAGATACACATTCTGACCCGTTAAGGATGGGAAACGTACCATTTTCAGACTTTTGACTTGCCCGTGTGGATAATGGACTTGACTTGAGACTCGGGATTTAGGTTTTAGGACATTATTGACTTGGGAATTGCCTTGGAATTTGACCTGGGACTTGTCACTCTTGACTTTGGGACTTGACTTGGGACTGGCCAGTCTTGACTTGGAACGTATTAGGCTTGACTTGGAAATTGACTTTGGATTTGACCTTGAACTTGTCTTACTGTACTTTGGACTTGATTTGGAGCTTGTCAGTCTTGACTTGGGGCTTGACTGAGGACTTGCCTGAGGACTTGCCTGTCTTGACTCGGGGCTTGACTGAGGACTTGCCTGTCTTGACTCGGGAAACACCATCACGCCTCCTTTTCTCTTCCCTCTGTCACGTCTTTATTCTTTTGCTGTGCTGCTCTTTGTTCCGTCTCTCGGGAGGTAATCCCCAACCAGACGCTCCTTACTGCTTCCCTTGGACTCTCCCTCTCTCCTCCTCCCTCCCTCCTCCTCTTCCTCCCTCCCCTCCTCTCGCTGGGTGCTCCATGTGAGGAGCTCCAGTTCCTGCTGGCCTCCCCACTGCGCTGCTCGTATGGCGGACTCTCCTCTCAACCACTCCTGGCCCTCCTTCTCCAAACTCTGGATGAAGAGATGGTCCTTCAAGAGAGGTAGTGCTTTATATTCAGATTACTCATCGTGTTTTGGAGAGGAAATATTGAGTCGAAAAGACAGGTAGTGGAGGAAGTGGTCTGGATGTAATCTTTTTATCTGCTGTTGTCTAACAGTTTTGATCTGATTTGGGGCTTGTGGTAAACAATGGCTGCTGTGAAAGTACAGTTAGTCATTTCAAAGCCTGGTGCATTCTTTAAGCAGTGGCAGAAGAAGTTATCTTGCACTACTGAACTGTAAAAATACTCAGCTAGTAAAAGTACGAATTTCAAAATCTTACCTAAGCAAAAGTACCAAAGTTTGGCATCAACTTACAGTATATACAAGTATCTTGAAGAAAATCAGAATCATATATATTTTTATAAATGACTAGGTTATTGATGCTTAAATGTGTCTGCTAGTAAAGGTGGTGATAATTGTAATTTCTTTGTACACTGCTGCTGGACATCTCAACCTCAATTTGATGTCAATTTGTTTATTTATTAGTTCATTTATATTCTGTATTGCAAGTTGTCTGAATCTGTAAATAACTAAGCTGTCAGATACATATAGTATTGGCTTTCAAAATGCAATTATATTCCATTCCTGTGTAAAATATGTGAAAATGCACAAATGTACTCATGTATCTCTAAAAAATGATAATTTGTGTACCACTGTAACATCTAAAACTTAAATCCAGTGTTTTTTTAAGAAAGTCTGAAAAACAACTGAAAAATGTAGCTTTTTTGCAATGAAACGTATATTGTTGTTCTTTCTCTATAATATGCAGAGCTTGAATTATGTCATGCTGTCAGTCGCCATGCTGTTATCTTCATATTTCTTAGACGTGAAGGAGCAGTGTAGGATGTTTCCATTTTGCTTCAGCCAAGCTCGGTGCTTTGAAACTGTAGTCGGACGAATTTCTGATCAAAGAGGATCTGTGAGATGACAGTTGTTTTGATGTGTTCTACGACCTCAGATCTAACAGCCTCTGTGTTCTGTTTTCACCTGCTGTCACACACACACACACACACACACACACACACACACACACACACACACACACACACACACACACACACACACACACACACACACACACACACACACACACACACACACACTTGCACAGTCACCGTGACCTTAATCCAAACACCTTTATTTGAACAATATATTTTTCTTACATGACTTACAAGTGTGATTTTTATCTTGTCATTTGCTTATTTTGTAGCTGAGAATATATGAGCTCAGTGTGTGTGTATGTGTGTGTGTGTGTGTGTGTGTGTTTTCGGAAAGACCTTAACACTACATAAAAAGGTGTTTATTGAACCTCTGTCTCTGTTGAAAACTTCTTTAAATATGTGTAGGCCTATTTTGTCATGGGCCTGTCATTGTACTAATCAACTGACCTATCATGATGCTCAGGTTCCTCTTGTGATTGTCATGCAGATGTGTGTGTGTATCATATGTACGCTTTGTGGTGAACATGTGCCCTTGTTTCCTTCTTTTGACATTTGCTCAAAGGCCTTCCTATTTTTACACAGCTAACACAAACATACCGTGGCACACACATGTCATTTTCTTATCATAGAGAATTGTGTGTAAACGTACTGACTATATAGATTAGAAGAAGCCTATGCATATAGATTTAAAAGTATAATATTTAACATTTCCACATTTAAATCATAAAGTCAGTAGACCTTTTGTTATGCTTTGTTCGTTATTTTCGCGTCCAGGAGAGAAGCTTTAAAAATGAGACTAATGAAGTCTCTTAGAAGGTTCAAATGGGTACTTTAATTAAAAAAAAAGGCTCAGTAAATGTTACAAGCAGAATATTGTTCAGTCAGAAAAACAGCTGTGTTCTGGCTCTCGTGAGCGAAGGGAAGAGAGCGAGAACCACTTTTTCAGCTGTTAAATATCCTCTGCTGGCCGGCAACTCCAGTCAACAATGTTCGTTGTTGTGCATAACAGTGGATTCAGACATTGAAGGATTTTCAGAATAAAAGCTTAACAACTGGTTGTGCACAAGAACTTCTGGTTTTCAGTATAAAACAGCATTTAAACCTATGATTTAAACTGACGGTACTTTATGCCATCAAAACATTGATTTTAATTTCTAACACTTTGTCATGTATGTTGTTGAATTGACCAATTACATTATCTAAAATATGTACAACTATTTAAAAACAGGAGAAATGTGAAATTTTAATTGAGATAACGGTTCATTTGGTCTTGTCAGTCTTAACTTGGGACATTATTGACTTAAAACATGTCAGTCTATTTATATAGATTTAAAGGTATAATATGTTACATTTCCACATTAATCTAAAAAGGACTATGTGATATATTTTCTTGAGTTGTCTGGCCTACCGATATTATCCCAAAAATGTCCAGAAAAATGTGTAATTTCAATCAAGATACAGCAACTGTGTGTCTGTTGTCCTATAATGGCGTTTGATCCCTTTTTGACATTACATAAAGTGATTTAATGCATTTTAAATATTATTACGGGCATGTTAAAAAACTGAAAATATGATATAAAATCCACTTTGCTATCTACATATTATTGGAATATGGCCATATGCTAATGCTGCTGCAGCTAGCTTTAGCTCCCTGCTACTAGAGAGACTTGGACCTTGTTATGTTTGGATAAAAGCGTCAGAGTTTGTCTTCCAGAAGCTGTCATACAATTACTTTTTATGAAGTTTTGAGCCACATGTTGTCTTTATTTTGTAATAACTTTTTATTTTAACCGGATAAAAAATGTAAGTCGTTATCTGGATCTTAAATGATCAGAGATAGCTACAAGCTAAGCTAATGTTAGCGGTTAGCTCGTAGCTACGCCCTCCAATGTTCACCTTTAAAACGAAGATTTGTAAGTATTTATCGCAGATATTGTTTGTTTTAGAGATTGAGTATCATAGTTATTTTGTTTTGGGGCATTTGTCCAGCAATGTCATGTCAATTACAAGTATAACACTAAATCAAAACTTTCTTTCAAAGATTTACAATTCTTGCAAAATATGACATCTTCTATAGATCTTTAATTTGAAGTAATGTGAGAGAGGGTACAGTTGTGATATTAAAATGTGAAGAAAAGAGGAATAATATTAAATAGAGAAATATAACATTATATAAAGTACATTAAGCCTAATATTGAGTACATTTTCAGTATCAAATTATAATAAATGTAAGGCAAAGTGCTAATGTAATTTGGTGATTTATTAGTCGGTAGTTCAGACATTAATTTCCAGACCACCCCTTGTTATGTGGAGCCACTGTGGGGAAAACAGCTGACTATGACAGTGCCAAAACAGTTATGGACACACACACACACACACACACACACACACACACACACACACACACACACACACACACACACACACACACACACACACACACACACACACACACACACACACACACACACACACACACACACACACACACACACACACACACACACACACACACACACACACACACACACACACACACACACACACTGCTGTTGCATCCCTGTGTGATGTATTAGCAGATATATGAGGCCAACCATAAAAGGCTACAGCAGCAACACAGGACAGCATCAAGTAGAGTCCCAGTGTCTGAGTTTACACTTAAAAACGAGAGCGATTCAAACACGAACAAATACTCCCTGCTGCCCCGCGTGAGTTATTATTAATACAATAAAAATATATCTTCACTGTGTCTGTCTGCAGAGGTGGAAGAAGCTATGATATTAAAGCAAAAGTAGAACTACGGTCTTTAGATACTTGTAATACTAGTACAAAAGTTCATTATGAATAATGGCTTTTTTCAAAGTATTCAATCTTTTATTCAATCTTTTTGGCAAACGTCTTCCTTTCATTGTGTTTTTTCTTTATGGTACTGTTGAAGTTCTTGAATTTGCGAGTGTGTATAACTCAATTATTGATTATCTTTCAGCGTCAGAGTGTAAACCATGCATTGCACCCTGTGGGTCACCAAGTGCCTCTCTCAGTGTCCCGCCTCAGGCCCCCTTCGGGACGGGGTCCTCCTCCTCACTGTCCCCCCCCCTCCATCGCTGAAGATGCCTTCTTTGGGAGCTCCAAAAAAGACAAGGTAAAGCTCATTATTTGTTTATATTCTTTGCGTTATGAGTCATGCTATCTTTCTGGCTGGAGATGAATAGATCTTCAGAACCAGGGCTCGAAAACAAACACCACGTAGGAGCCAAATGTCGGTTAAAGATGCAACTGGGTAGTAGATATGCGGGCACATACCAGCCAAAATAATAAATGAAGTGTCTGCTAAAGTTTGATTTGAACTTTCATTAGTCATTTGTCTGGTTAACAAACAAAAAAAAGGTACTTTTGCACCCTGTCCATAATCACTGACTAACCAATTCCTTTTTTATTAAGACACAATGTTTGTTTTTTGTGAAAAATCTATTTGTGTAAACCTAAAGAAAACGTTTTTATTTTCACCGTGAAGACGCGACAAGGTGTTAGCACTATTTTGTGAGGAATATGTTAAATGTGTAATCTAGTCTTTGGACCATGCTTTTTAATATTGACGGACTGACTGTCTAATCTGATGGCATTGAAGCACAAAGCGAATCAAAGGAAGCTTGTGAAACGTGTAGTTTGCTGGCATTTTGATTAATTTTGGTTAACATTTGCGATGATATAAATGTCATTGTT
Organism: Harpagifer antarcticus; assembly: GCA_902827135.1. Classification (NCBI taxonomy): domain Eukaryota; kingdom Metazoa; phylum Chordata; class Actinopteri; order Perciformes; family Harpagiferidae; genus Harpagifer; species Harpagifer antarcticus. The sequence continues at coordinate 5,278,452 of CADEHL010000677.1, read as the reverse complement.
GTTCTGATGAAAGTGCTTTTTCTAAGCACACCCTTAAGAAGCTGATAGCATTTCTAAAGACATACTTTTTTAAATGTTGCATTGATGTTTGGAATATATGTATCTCATCTACATGTCAATTATTTTTCTCCATATCTCCACTGTTTTTAAATCTTTCCTGGCTCCGTCCTTTCTGCTTATACAGGATGCGTGTTCAGTAGTGAGCGACTACGACTGCCCCTGTGCTGAGTTGAGCAGCAGTGTGGAGGACCTGCTGGACCTCAGCTCTTCTCTCAAAGACTCAGAGTACTTTAAAGACCTGGAGGGAGGGATACCGGCTTCTTTTACTGCACCCACAGAGAGAAACCGCCTACCTCTCAGCCTGCAGGTGTCTCTAAACACAGACACCAAACAGCCTACACACACTTCTCAGAGCACACATTCTCATCGAGTCAATGCACCATCTTCCCCCTTCTACATCCACCCTGCAGAGGAGCCACATCAGAACTTTGTGGTCACTCAGTTGAGGCCGAAGTTACACCCAGGCTGCATCATTGACAGCGATGAGTCCTCGGGTCCTGCAGTAGGACTGAGCTTGACCATTAATCTGAACAGACTGCCGGGGTCGATGGAGACGGCTAAAGGGATAACGGGATCGCTGGAGGAGAAGGAGCAGGGCGGTGTGGGTTTGGACGGAGAGCTGGACGAGGACAGCTTCCCTATTCTGGTCCGGTCCATGTCCACGTCTCGGAGGCACAGCTTGGGGGTCCCCATGTCCCCCATTACCTTGGGGAGGAGGTGAGGTGGATGTTTGGAAAGGATGGAAAGAATTAGAAGAACCAATCTCGTATAAAATCTATATAATTGCACAAAAGCTTGATTTATGATCATTGTTGGGGAAGATGCGTAAAAAAAGTAATGTTTAAAAAAAAGAAAGAGAGAGATCTTGTTGGTTACACAAATCTGCTTGGAAAAGGACTCAAAACTAGGTTGTAAACATTGCAAATGTGACAAAAACACCAACAAATAGTACATAATAACAACATCTAATAAAAAAAGTGACATCCTAGATAAAAAAAACACTTAATTGAGTTTACGAGATCACGTTATATAAACTGAAGTCTGAAATTCACATAGCTTATTGTAATAACCCTGTTGCTGTCATCCAGCTGAGCTCAGTGTGGCTCGTGGTGTAGATGGTGTTTTACCACAGCTTCTTCAAAAATGAAGTAGAGGCTATTTTGTCATGTGAATATATGGTGCACTAAAATAAAACAACACAAGAACAAACGCAGGTCACAGAGTCCTGCTCAAACGTTTATTTTGTTTTTGATATACTTGTACTTGACTTGAGTAATTTATTTTCATACACTAAATTTCAGTAGACTATATTGTCCTTATTCTGCCCTAATGTATTATACAGCTTTAGTTAGTTTAAGCTATTTTCACGCACATTTCTTTTTTAAAACTGCCTTTCCTTATGAAGTTGTCACCTTGAGCTCTAGGTCATTTCATTTTCATTTTATTTCTCACTATTGAGAAAATAATAATCGAATAACACAATGTCTACTAGTACACTAACAAAGGTAATTTATGAAATAACTACTTTTACTTTGAATCATTTTAGTACATTTTCCTGACGATACACACGTATTTTAACAGGAATGCAGGACTTTTACTTGTTAAAGACTATTAGAGTGGTATAAGTGCTTTTACATGAGTAAAGGATCAGAATACTTGTTTGCTTATGTGTGTGTGTGTGTGTGTGTGTGTGCCAGGCTGAGTCTGGACACCATGGCCACGGACAGTGATGGAGAGAGAGAGGAAGATGAGGAAGAGGAGGAAGGACTGAAAGGTTTCTTCCCGTCCCAACAGCAGCAAACATACGGCTCGGGTCCCGGAGAGGAGACTGACGACTGCAGTCTGATTGTCCCCTGTCCCAGAGCCAGAGTCACCAGCATGGTAATAAAACAACGGTGACATATTATACAGATTACTGTCTAGAAAACAACTCAAGACCAAAACTCAAAACCAAAACTCAAGACCAAAACTCAAGACCAAAACTCAAAACCAAAACTCAAGACCAAAACTCAAGACCAAAACTCAAAACCAAAACTCAAGACCAAAACTCAAAACCAAAACTCAAACCAAAACCAACCAAACTCAAGACCAAACTCAAAACCAAAACTCAAAACCAAAACTCAAGACCAAAACTCAAGACCAAAACTCAAGACCAAAACTCAAGACCAAAACTCAAAACCAAACTCAAGACCAAAACTCAAAACCAAAACTCAAAACCAAAACTCAAGACCAAAACTCAAGACCAAAACTCAAAACCAAAACTCAAGACCAAAACTCAAAACCAAAACTCAAAACCAAAACTCAAGACCAAAACTCAAGACCAAAACTCAAGACCAAAACTCAAGACCAAAACTCAAGACCAAAACTCAAGACCAAAACTCAAGACCAAAGGGATTTGTTGACGATAAGAACCAAAATAATTTTTTTAATAATAAATAATGTTTAGATGTTTCCTTTATAGGAAAAGGCTGATAATTGACAACTTGGAAATTTGAAACTAAATAACGCTGAGCCTTTGTGGGATGTTAAATACAATTATAAATTATAAAAAAGTGCCTTAATACAAATGACCAACTAATAAAGGCTTTTAGAGTCTCTCAAACCTTCTAATAAGACATTTTTGAGTGCGGTTCACAAGCTGCAAAACAATGAGCAACCTCAGATCTTAAATCAATAACGTTTTTAACAGAATTTAACTTTATTTCAACTTTAAAAAACTCTCAAAATGCCTCAAAAATACTTAAAACTTAATATATTGCTTAAAGGTGGGGTAGGTAATTTTGGAGAAACCAGCTCAAGTGCGCTAGAATTTGAAAATACACAACCGGAAGAAATCTGCCCCTTCCTTCAGACTTCCTCACAGAGCCCCTCCTCCAACACACACGAACGCGCACATGACCAATGAGGGCACGAGATAAGTTTGTGCCCAGATGGAAGGCTGACAGGCAGGTAGGCCATCCAGTTACTTTAGCCGGGCCGGCTCAGATGATTGGTCGTGCTTTTTACAGCACTACGGCTATGTATTCATTGCTATCGGGATGTTAAGAGCATTCCATGGAATATAACAAAAAGTGTTTCTGAAGTGAATTACCTAACCCACCTTTAAGTAAAATACTTTCATAATGTGTGGGACCCCAGTGTCTTTAATTAACATCAGTTCTGAGTTAATTCTGGCTCTAACCGTGCCACTGTTAGTAAAAGTAATCATCCTAAGTGTCTGTGTGTTGGGGAGTGGAGGTAGAACAGATCTGTTGTGCACGTGATGCTGATGTGTGTTTATTCTCCGCGCCCTCAGGCCTGCAGAGTTCCCCGCAGACATCTGTACTCCCGCTCAGAGATCCTGGCCACGGACGAGTGTTCCCGCGCCGCTCACATCTCCCGTGTTGTGCAGACATCCAAACAGGCAGCCAGGGCGGCAGGAGGTGGGCGGGCAGAGTGTGTGTGTGTGTGTGTGTGTGTTAGGATACATGTTTTACACTCTGCAGGCAGCAGCTGTTTCATCATATCTGACCTTTTGTATCTCCTGCAGCAGAGGAGTTCGACCCTGAAGAAAACCTGCACTCTACTGACGGCCAGAGCCACATGTAAGTCTGCACGATATATGACTGCTGTCGCTTGAGTTACACACACACCTTATACATTTTCTTTAATGTTCAATAATGCTTTATTATCAGTTCAAGTCTGGAATCTTTCGCACATCAACAGGGACAAGTATTCACCAAAGACAATATGTTCAAAGACCCTTTAAAGCTTCCATGGCCATTTCTACTGATCATAATTCCATTGTTGAGGTCTACTAGAATATAATTAAATTGTGCAATTTTCCAAACTCACATTGGTTTCTCATCCAGCATCTCTGTATAGTATGAGTATTCACTCTCTGTCCTAAACGGCTTGTTGGAGCTCCTGCCCCCCCCCCCCCCCCCCTCCCTGTGAGCCCAGTGGCCGTCTGCGAGACAGCGAAACCCAGCCCGAACACACACACACACACACCCGCATCCTGGCTGGGAGTTTGTGCTCACACACCGACTCACAGCCTCGCCGCGTCCCGCCGTCTCAGGGAGGAGAAATCGGCGGAGCTGCAGCTGAGAATAGATCGAGTGTGTGTGTGTGTGTGCGAGGAAGTCCGCGGATTGGTCAATTTGGACCAATCCACGGACTTAACGTAACGGCTCCGCGGACGTGACGGCTCCGCGGACGTAAAGGCTCCTCGGACGTAACGGCTCCACGGATTGGTCCACTTGGAACAATGGGTCCATTTGGGTATGGGCACGTCACAGTACCCAGGAAGAAAAAGAGAAATGTCCAACGAGGCGTTCTGGGGCAGCACAGACAGGTCTTCTCTGTGTTAGAGCTTTACTCGCTACAGGGTGTACTTTGATGGTTTGTGACTCTGCAGACCGTTTACATGCAGAAACACCTTCATAACACGAGGGGACAGGGTAATAACCAGAAAAGCATGACATGGGACCTTTAATAGTTGATCTGGTATTCAGAATCAGAAATCCTTTACCCGTCTCACATTGGAGAATGTTCATTGTACCAGGAAAGGGAGCTGTAAGTAGAAGCCAGTAATATTGACAATAAATTATGAAACGTTGTATTTAATCTGAGGATTGACTGTGGACACCCTAGAGAGTGCTTCAGTCCAAACTAATTATATAAATGAATTCAATAAATATTCACAGTTCAGGACATGGAGACGGTATCATTGTAGGCTGAATCAAAGAGTTTCTTATCGTCACAAACAACACAAACCAGATGGCACAACTGATAGTGAGAACATAGGAAAAAGGATGGATCCAGGAGGATGGTAAATGCACTGTACTTATAGTGCTTTATCCAGTCTTTACGACCCCTCAAAGCGTCATCTCTCACCCGTTCACACCTCAGTCATACACAGCAGTGCCATTTGCACAAGTAACTAACATTCAAGTATCTCGCCCAACGATACATCGACATGTTGACTGACTGCATGGGCTGGGATCGATGTATCGATTGAGGATGTCGGCAATCTTTCAGGTATCGCCAAAAAATAAGAAAGCGAGCGTCAGGCTGGAAAACACAACAACTCCTGGTGATGACCCGGATACTGAGCTAGTAAGATGCATTTATGAGAGCATACAAGTAGAGCGGACATGAGTGCATAGAGATAGAGGAAGAGAAGCAGGAGAAGAGAGGTAACAGTCCTAGGAGCTGGTTCAAGGTAAACCCGATCCATGAGTATAGATTTAAAACAATATAAGACATAAATAAGACGGTAATTGTCTGTAAATTGTACCTGCAGCTCTCTCTGGTCATTACAACAGTTCACATTCTGTTCCCTGGTCATAAATCTCTGCAGTCTGGTCCAGGAGGAAGGGGGGGGGGGGCTTCCCTACTCCCCCCCTGACATCTCTGCTCCATGTCATACGCCTGAAACCTCCTCCTCCCACAGTCCTCCAGCTCCTTAGATGGCCCCTTAGTGTGTGTGTGTGTGTGTGTGTGTGTGTGTGTGTGTGTGTGTGTGTGTGTATGTGTGAAGGAGCAGACAAGGGAGGATTATTCACTAAATCACAGTATGACACCTAGCTCCTATCAGTCTCGCCCTCTACTCTCCTCCTCGATTCCTCCTCCTTTCCTCACCTACTCTCCTCTGGTCTCCTCTAATTTATCCAAGTCTCCTCTTGTTTCCTCTCCTCTATCCATTCCTCATCTCCTTTCGTCTTTCCTCCTCTCCTCATTTTTTATATTTAACTCCATTCCTCTCCTCTGTTCTCTTCCTCTTTCTCCTATACTCTCCTTTCCGGTCCTTAGTCTCCTCTGTCCTCCTCTCCTCTACTTTGTCCTTACATCCTTACATCCTCACCTGTCTTCCTCTCTCCTCTCGTCTCTTCTTGTTTCCTCTCGTCTCCTTGTCTCTTCTGTATCCGCTTCTCTGTCCTATACTATTATCTCCTTTATTCCTTTCCCCTTATACTCCTATTTCATCTCCTTTCCTCCTCTTCTCTTCTCCTCTCATCTCATCTCTTCTTTCCTCCCTGTCTCTGTCCTCTTCTCCTTTTGTCTTTCCTCCTCTCCTCTCCTCTGTCCTTCTTTGTCCTCTCTCATCGCCTCTCATGTCCTAGTCATCTCCCTTCCTCCTCTCTTCTCCTACTCTCCTCTTCCTCTGCTGTCCTCATCTCCTCTGCTTTGTCCTTCCCTTGTCTCCTCTGTCCTCCTCTCCTCCTCCCCCACACTCAGCCTCAGTGTGTTGTTTGTCTCAGGCTGATGGTACAGAAAGTTCTGCAGGAGCTGAAGCTGTACCACGGGTGAGTAAACACGAGAGGGAGGTCTGCAGATCCAGGGGGAGCACCGTGTGTGTGTGTGTGTGTGTGTGTGTGTGTGTGTGTGTGTGTGTGTGTGTGTGTGTGTGTGTGTGCATGTTTTTGGCACGTGTGTTTGCATGTGCCTGTTTTGGCCCTTACCCAGTTTGATCATCCAGTGAAAGGGTGTGTTTGTCACCACAGTTTTTAAATATTAATTCACAAGATCAACGGTTGTTGTTTGCCTCACCTGACACAAAATGAAGTTTGACTGAATGAAACACTTCAGTTTAAAGGAACACATTTGCTAAAACATGGAAGACGCTGCTTTGAAAGTGTCTACTGGTTATTTATGGTCCATATTTGGCAGTTTTTGGTCATTTCTCCCCACGCTGAAACCTGCATTGTCCTCCACAGAGCGAAGCAGGGGAACAGATTGGACACCAAAGTTACAGGAAGTGTAACCTGGTACGAGTTCCTCTCCAATGAGTAAGTACCGTCCTCTTCACTTTTCACTTATCACTAAAGCTTGGGACATTTAGGTAATATATTTCACATCATAACATGCTCCATAATTAGTTGCTATGTGTCTTGTGTATTTGTATAAAGCTGTTTCATTGGTTTTCTATGACAGGGAATGGTAACATAGTCAACAGATTTAAGGGGACATACAGTATCTAAAGATAACAACTCATTTGAAAGAATATAATGTGTTTTTTGAACATTTGAGTTAATATTGTAGTAGAAATATTTGAATGATATGTGTCCTTTAGTTTTCAGTTCAGCACACGTTGCTCTTAGTTCTGCAATGCTGTGGTTTCTGCTCATGAAACAAGTCTAATAACATTTCTAATTACTGCAACTATTACTTTTAATCGAAATCACCCATTCCTGCTGTGACCTGTTGCTGTCTTGTTGCTTTTCAATATATATATATGTTTTTGATTTTGTTGTTGCAAGTAATGTCCTGTATTGTGAGCTTTTAATTATTTTTATTTTATTCATATTTTTCAAATTTGATCAGTTTTTTTATTTTATTTCCTGAAACATCTGCATAGACTATGGATGAAAAATATCCTTATGGCACATCTAAATATATGTTGAATGTGCACTCTCTCTAAGTAAACTTAATCTAATCCAAATAAGTCTAATCAAAATAAATGTAAAATGTACTAATTTCCTGTTTTTTGATTTCACTGAAAAAACATTCATGACATATCTTGATTACATATTTTAAAGGTCCCATGTCATGCTATTCCGGTTATTACCCGTCCCCTTGTGTGTTATGTAGCTTTTTCTGCATGTAAACTGTTTGGATGTGTTCCAGTCAGGCTTTCGTCCAAACCACAGCACTGAGACTGCTCTTGTAAAGGTCTTTAATAACATCCACTTAAACACAGACAGTGGCAGAACTTCAGTGTTAGTATTATTAGATCTCAGTGCTGCGGTTGACACTGTTGACCACAACATATTACTAGACCGACTGGAAAACTGGGTGGGACTTTCGGAAACAGTCCTACATTGGTTTGAATCCTACTTAAAGGACAGAAACAACTTTGTTTCTATAGGTAAATACACATCTGAGTTGACAAATATGACATGTGGGGTACCTCAAGTCTCCATCTTGGGGCCTCTTCTCTTTAACATCTACATGCTACCACTGGCTCAGATAATGAAGAACAACAAAATAAGTTACCATAGCTATGCGGATGACACACAAATTTACGTGACAATTTCACCAGGAGACTATGCTCCAATTCAAACACTGAGTAAGTGCATTGAACAAATCAATGACTGGATGTGTCAGAACTTTCTCCAATTAAACAAAGATAAAACTGAGGTAATGGTTTTTGGAGCCAAGGCAGAACGTATAAAAGTTAGCGCTGAGCTTCAGTCCGCAATGTTCAAAACAACAGATAAAGCCAGAAATCTAGGTGTAGTCATGGACTCTGACCTGAGTTTCAACAGTCACAGTAAAACAGTTACTAAATCAGCCTACTATCACCTAAAGAACATATCTAGGATTAAAAGACTAATGTCACAGCAGGATTTGGAAAAACTTGTCCATGCTTTTATCTTCAGTAGACTGGACTACTGCAATGGTGTCTTCACAGGTCTCACTAAACAATCTATTAGAAAGCTGCAGCTGATTCAGAACGCCGCTGCTCGAGTCCTCACTAACACTAAGAAAGTGGATCACATCACTCCTGTTCTGAAGTCTTTACACTGGCTTCCTGTGTGTCAAAGAATAGATTTCAAAATACTGCTGCTGGTTTATAAAGCTTTGAATGGTTTAGGCCCAAAATACATTTCTGACCTCCTGCTATATTATGAACCATCCAGATCTCTCAGGTCTTCAGGGACTGGTCAGCTTTCTGTCCCCAGAGTCAGAACTAAACATGGAGAAGCAGCGTTCAGTTATTATGCTCCAAATATCTGGAACAAACTCCCAGAAACCTGCAGGTCCGCTGCAACTCTGACTACTTTTAAATCCAGGCTGAAGACTTTTCTTTTTGTCGCTGCTTTTAATTGAACTATTCATATCTTAGACTGCACTGTAACTTTTATCCATGTATTTTTTCTTTTAATGTTATTTTATCCGCTTTTCTTTTTAATGACTGATTTTAAATGCCATTTTCTTAATGTCTTTCATTTTTTGTAAAGCACTTTGAATTGCCTTGTGTTGAAAAGTGCTATATAAATAAACTTGCCTCAAAGTGCACCCTGTAGCGAGTAAAACTCTAACACAGAAAATACCTGTCTATGCTGCCCCAGAACGCCTCGTTTGGGATTTCTCTTTTTCCATTGTTTACTTCTTGGGTATAGTGACGTATTTCGGGTATAGTGACGTAACATAACGGCTCCGCAGACTGAGCCGTCACGTCCGCGGAGCCGTTAAGTTTGGACCAATCAGCGGACTTCCTCACACACTCACACTCGGCGGGACGTTGTGAGGCTCGCTGCTGCGAGGAGCGGGACACTGTGAGCCGGCTCACTGGTGTGGGGTCAGCGAGACACCGCGGAACTCAGCCTGAGCACACACACAAACTCCCAGCCAGCCTGCGGGTGTGTGTGTGTTTCAGGCTGAGTTTTGCTGTGTCTCGCAGACGGCCACTGGGCTCATAGGGAGGGGGGGGGGGGGCAAGAGCTCCAACAAGCCGTTTAGGACAGAGAGTGAATACACATACTATACAGAGATGCTGTATGAGAAACCAATGTGAGTTTGGAAAATTGCACAGTATACATTTATTTTAGTATACCTCCACAATGGAATTATGATCAGTAGAAATGGCCATGACACACAAGATAATTAATGTTTCCTTCTCTGCTCCATTGTTAAGGAATGAGGAAGAGGAGGATCGTACAGAGAAGGTGGAGAAAGGCACGAAGGTGAAGAGGACTCTCAGCTCTCTGAGGAACAGAGTGACTGGCTCCTTCAATAAAGATAAGGTAACCATGATGCACTTTGAACACATACTGCAATAAACCACGCTGCCTGGCATGCAATGCAACATGTCACCTGAGATTTACAAGGTAGGAAATATGTGCTAACAAAGGAATGTTTTTATATCAAATCTGGTACAAGGTAAGGTCCAAAGTAAGCAAAAGTACTCATTATGAATACAATTAAAATGTTTTTGTGTTAAATATATAATATATTTTACTATATACAATAAAATATTACTACAGGTGCAGTAACGTGTTCCAGCATTTTAGTTTTGTAGTGAGTAAATGTTGACTACTATACAATTTCAGATATGTTGTGAAATCTTTATCAAATTTTTAAAATGTATCTAAAGATCTTGTGTAGTGTAGGCATAACATGTGAATACTTGTATTTCAAATTGTAAAGAAGTATAATAAAATAATAATCCTAACAATGATAATTTGTTATTATTAAAAAAATGATAATACATAATAATACAGAAAAATGTATATGACGCTCTACTATACATTTTATTACAATTACATTTGAAGTGTTATTTTTGTGATGCATTTAAATTGCATTATGCAAGATAAAATTGATGTGCATGAAAAGACCAAATCCTGCAGTGTAAACAGTCCACTGGTGTGCATGCAACACACACAAGTCTCTAATCTACTTACACAAACCCCGTTCTATATCCTGCCTCTGGCACGCTTATGCAATCTCATACATCCCCAGCCATAAGACAGTGAAAGAGAACACACACACTTTGCATGTAAACCCCTCTCCTCTTGTTCCTCTGCAGGGTAAGAACCGAGAGAAGGAACATCAGAAGGAGAAGGAGAAAGACACAGTGTGTGGCAGCAGGAGGTGTCACGGCCATCATCTGGTGCCGGGGTCTTTCTCCAGCTGTGCCACCTGCTCTCTGTGCAGCAAGACCCTGCAGAGGAAGCATGGCCTGCAGTGCATGAGTGAGTAACACCACAACCTGCAGCACAAGCAGAGGATGGCACAGGTGCTCAGACACTTTCCACTATTTATACACACGCTAATGCACGCATGCTCGCCCACACACAGGTTGGAGCACTCAAGCACACCGGCAGACAAACACCGCCCAAATCACACACTATCACACAACCAGAACTTCATTAAATCACAAAATCTTCAAGAATTATATGTAAATATTCTTTTTAAGGAAGACTATTTTCTATTTTTTTGTCATTTAGTACACCTGATGAAGCATTCAAGCGCACAGGCAAACAAATACACCTCATAATTACACAACAAGAAACCATATTAAATCATAAAATATTTAAGAATTATGCAGGAAATACTTAAATAGTCTCTTTAGGTATTATTATTTCAATTTTTTCTGTCATTTAATACACTTCTTGACGTCTTTTGTTACGTGGGAGATTACACGGGGTTGCTACAGCTACATTCTTTTCCAATCACGTAATTAGCAATGATTAGTAAAATCCTGCCTCACACGTTGGGGCATTTTAAAGGCTTTTGAACAACTGATTTACTACATTTTATTACAAAGTAAGGTTTTTATTTGTATATTAATGAATAGAAATCTATGCCTGACTTTTAAGGATTTGCACACTGCTCCTTTATAGCATTTAAAATACACAAGATAGCAAGATTTCCCTCTGTGGAAGTGATTATCACAGTAAATGCCATTTATCTAATTGATCCAGACTTTTCTTTTAGCATGTTACTGCTATAAAGAAGACGTTGTTCAGTTTGAGTGCATGTTTCTTTCACACTGCAGCTCTTACTTTTGCACCGCCCACTTGTTTGGATGTGTTATCTGATTTATTAGCACCACTGCCTGACAGCTGTTTATGTGAATGTACAGCATGCATGACATTTGTTTCTCTGGCCTGAAATATTCTTCATGTTTTCTGTGATTTTGTGTGTGATGGGTTGTTTTATCAGGACCAGCCACTGCTTTGGATGTCCATTCGACATTTTATTACCAGGCGGCTCCTTTTTTTCATGCCAAGACATGCCAACGTGCTATTAGAGCACAGTGGTTCAACTCTGATCCATAGAAAGACTGAGATAGCTGGAAATAGCAGGAGTTAAAATAATAATAAATAATTGTTTAAATTGATTAAAGGTGGGGTAGGTAATTTTGGAGAAACCAGCTCGAGTGCGCTAGAATTTGAAAATACACAACCGGAGCAAATCTGCCCCTTCCTCACAGAGCCCCTCCTCCAACACACACGAACGCGCACATGACCAATGAGGGCACGAGATGAGTTTGTGCACAGATGGAAGGCTGACAGGCAGGTAGGCCATCCAGTTACTTTAGCCGGGCCGGCTCAGATGATTGGTCGTGCTTTCTACAGCGCCACGGCTTCCACACATGATATTTTGTTATGTATTTATTGTCATAGCATTTAATGTATTCATTGTTATCGGGATGTTAAGAGCATTCCATGGAATATAACAAAAAGTGTTTCTTAAATAAATTACATACCCCTCCTTTAACTATCCAATTTCCTCATAACACAGTCAGACTTATGCCACCCGTCTTTATTGTAAATCAGAGACTGTTTTCTCGTAAGCCATGTGGTCGGTTGCTGGTGAATTTCATATCACCAAATGAAGTTTCATCAACAAAAAAAACAGAACTGTTCTCAACATTAGTGCCATTTCCATTTCTTCAAACTTGAAGAAATGTTTCCAGCAGGGCAAGGAGAGGAGCAGTAAGTCATTTTGTGATTCCACTTCCTTATTTTTCATGGCTGCTACCTACTACCCTTATCCTTAAATCCTGTGGGAGACAAAGGCCATAGGACATTTATAAATCCTGCTGTCTGGCAGGAGGGTGTAATGTACGATTGTTTTTAATACGGTGCTTATGAAACAAAGTTGTTCTGGCATATTTCAAAACAGAGGGCATCACACAGCCAGTGTGATTCAGACTGCTGCGCTGCTCCTTTAGACATTAAGCAGAAACCAAAATCAATCTATCTCTCTTACTTTACCTATGAGGTCATTCCCCATTCATCAAGAACGGCTGTTGAGTTATTGAGCGTCAGTGTATTTTATTTATCCCTAAGGGAAATGACGGATGGATTTTGCAAAGGTTGCTCCATTTTAGAATAAAGTTAAATAAGACAAAATAAGATTTTTTTAATGATTTTTACATACAATTATTAAGAATAAAATATTAAATAAATACAAAAATATTAAACAAACATAAGAAGTTAAAATAATAATAATGTTAAATAAAAATAAAAATAAAAGTATTAATATAGACATAAAAGGGTAAAGTAAGAATTCCAATTAAGGATACAATTAAATAAAAATATAATAGAAATATTTGTATAAACATAAGAAGTTAAAGTAAAAATGTAGTTTTAATACATTTTGTATTATTATATAACATTTTTATTACAATATATACAGTGTTAATTAAATATGAATGCTGAATGGCACAGTTGCTGATGGTTAAGTGCCATATTTATGTAAAAATATGCATGTTACAATAGTGTATTGGTATTGGTACACACACCATCAGCACTGTATTTAATCACAACATATTCAAGAATTATACAGGAACCAATCACATATTTTGTAAGAAATTCATATTTATAACTTTATTCTACCCCTTAATATACTTGTTGACATCTTTGTCGCATCTTTGGTTGGATCACAAGACGAAAATATAATGTTTAATTACTTTTTTTTAATGCCGTTCTGAATAAAAATGGTAACAATAAAATATACAATAAAATACAGATATAAATAGATACGATAATAAAATATGTATGTTACATTATTGACAAACGTGTATCAATAATAATGGTATTAATAATGAATATTGCTCAAAATGTACACTCTAATAACACCATAATAATGCCAAAGTGATATGAGAATGGCCCATTTGATTAATTGCAAATCATTCAGTTACACAGTTGAATAATTGCAAAAATTAAGTTACAAAATCCTACATTTTGACACTTGTTGTGCACAGACACAGTACACACTACAGAGGCGTGAGAAAACAAGGCAGTGTCCCTTTAATTGTAAGCAGCCCTGTGGAGATTCAGCCACAGAGGAGAAGCAGCCTGTGGAATGCGCTGTTTGTATGCCAGAGATTGTTCCCAGTGAGAGGAGGACAACAAAAACTGGACAAAACCGAGAATGTGGGATACTTGTTGCTGTTGATCTCAATGGCCAAAGTGATGTGTCTATCCCACGGGCAGGATACGTGTGGTTTTCGGATGCAGCTGATCGGATAAACCCGGTAAGAGGCGTAGCGTGATCAGGTGGATCACTCCCGTTGTTTCTCAATGGGACTTTTCCAGGGCATCCTTGCCGTTAGCTATGATGCTAAATGCTAATTATATAGCCAACAACAGCTTCTTGCTTTTTATTCTGAATGATGTGTGTGTGTCAAAGTTGAGTCAGTGTGTTACCAAGGGGAACTACTTCTACAGTTTCCTTGATAGTGAATTTATCACAAAATGGCTCATATTAAATCTCAGTTACTGTTAAGCTAGCTAACTGTTAGCCACTTGTTGCTAGCGCCTACAACCGCTTCTATTTGAAAAAACAGGCTAAGCAGTTAGCTTTAATTAGCTTAAAGTAAAACAACAACAGAGCAGAATTTAAGAGGTGTGTTTTCGTGTCTTAATTTTCCACAACGTCCCTCCAGTTCCTCTTAATGCAGTTCTTTGAGGAGTTTGTCTTTTATGCTGGATGCAGACTGTGCATGGAGCTCAACCATGGATCTGTAAAGAGAACTGGATACAGCGTTCATTCCTATGAGAGTTGCTCAGTAAAGCCCAAAATGAAGCGACTGTAGATCCAGAAAGTACCCGTATGTGGGCCCATAGAGCATGCGCACTGGAGTTTTCCTTTAAGCCCCGCCTCCGATATACCGCTCTCTGCTCAGTAAAATGAATGAAGAGATTAAATAACTAACCAGCTTTTAGCGCATTTAACAACTTTTACAACCTACTGAATCAAATAAGGACTATGCAAGTGTTCGTGCTAGGTAATTTATCTAGCTGAAAAAAAACGTATACGCTGAGTTACAGACGTCTCTTTCCCAATTTAAGTCAAAGGGAACAATTATTTTTGACGTCATGGAGGCTGTAGTACCACTGTTTGGCCACTACGGCCATTCATAAAAATCGGCTTCAACGGCCAGTGCACTTCCTGGGGGCCTGAGCTCAACAGGTGAATGCTAGCTTCCGAGATAACTTGTTATTTTACGCAAAGTAAGCTAGTGAAAGGATGGTACCTTGCATTTGAAAAGAGATTGAAAGGTTTGTAGAATGTTATCGCATTTAAAGTTTTTTTTTTTATATGATTAAGTTGTGTGTAACCGTCTGTTGTTTTTATTCTGGTGCTCCCACCCCGTTATAGTTGGACAGCTAACTTGGCTCTGTGTTATGAAACTCCATATTCCTAGATGTGTTAAATGTTGTTGTTCTTGAGTGTCAAACGCTTGCTTTTCTTCCTCTTCTACCTCTATGTTCTGACCATAGACTGTATATATAAAGGTTCTGACTGAGCTTTCTCTGTGACTGGGTCACATGGTGCTAATTGTGCTTTGCAGGTCTGCCGGTGCATAACAGCCCACTCCAGTGACTCTGGTCTCACCCATCTCTCCCTGTTAGCACACCACTTCTGCATGCATCACTGCTCTGCCTCCAGCATGCCTGGGTGTCTGCCTTTTACTACATTTAAAGTCCGACTGGATCTATGATTTTCACACTTTAAACATTTGCCAGAGGTGGAAGAAGTACTCTTATTGGGCTGCACAACTATTTGATATTGTATTGATATCGCAATATAGACATGTACAATTATTTTCAAACCTCAGCCAGCTCAATATTTGTTAACTGCTGATTATCTGTTGTAATACCATTTTATTATGTGTTAGTATTGTGGAGCTGCAGGTATTTCCCATCCTACAAATCATATTCTACAAACTTAACAAAATAAATGTGTCTGCTAAAAAACTCTCACCGTAATAATTGTTGATATTTTTCAATGATAATGCTAAATGATATGATCAGTCCCTCCAATATTGTGAATCAGATCCCAGTTGAAATATCATTCAAAATAATCGCAATTATTTATTGCTATCCAAAAATGTGGGACCCTATACTAGGATATTTTAACTCAGTAAAAGTAGCAACAATGTTAATAGTCCGTTTAATTATCTCTATTATTTTTCACATATTTTTACCTCTGGTAAATATAGTGCTTACTGCAATTTGGATATTACACTAGTCACTTATTTGCGCAGTACTAGTATTATCTGTATGTTACTGGTGTTTAATGTAGTTAGTTATCTTACTATATTTGGTAAGCAATGTGCCCGTAGGAGATGTTTTTTCACTTCACCGAGTAAACACCTCCCAGTTCCTCCTGTTTTACTAGATGATGTCATGTGTTGGCTGGATGCTTCAGGGTTCGACCCTGTGTTGATGCTTCTGTCCCTTTTGTGTTGGGCAATTAAAAGTATTGCATATTAAGGAAGCAGGTGTTACAAGTAATGCACTTTAAAACAGCTGTTGTGACCTCTTTTCCTCATTAGTGTTAGCAAGGTTTTTTATCTACATAGGGTGGTTGAGGCAAATGGTTTTATGTAGGTTATGCTTTACCGAAAATAGTGTAAGGAAACCACAGGGAATATTAGCCTAACCCACATGTACTCCAAAAAGTCTCTTTCACTTCTCCAATCATCTGACTGAAAGATTCATATGTTTAGCTAACAAGAATAGCATGGATACTGTAAACACGTCAAACACTTTAACTGAGTAATACTTGAACATCTGAACAGATTACAAATACCTCAAATCAGATACTATTAGATACTAGCCTACATAATAGGCACCAAACTTTATAGCACAGCTCTCTGTTGTGTTGTATGTTTTAGCATGCTAGAAATCAAGTATAGATAACAAACTACATTATAGGGATTTCATATTACATTCATTTATGTTAATGAATAGGCTGGTTCACAAGCTGTGGAGCAGTTATTGTAAAATATAAAAACTAAATCTGAAAGTTTAACAGAAGAAGAACCGTAGATTTCTTGTTAAGGACATTTTTTTTTGCATTCAAAGTTAGCTTGTCATGCTTCAGAGAGATCCTTAGTGCCCTTGAACACTGGCAAAGTAGGGCTTTACTGTTTTTGCAACATAAGATTGACAAAAATCTCTACAACTTTCAATAAATATCCATACCAAATTTGAGGAAATGTTAATCTAAAGTACTTTCCTAGTAGGTAATGGGATGAAGCTTGCAAATCCAAGAGTCTTGTACGCTGCGTTATTACACACACAGTCAAGTGTCCTGGTGTATGAGTTAATGTTTCCTTGGAAGAACCCACCCTTCGCTATCAGGAGTTCTGCTGAAACCAGTCCTCTTTTTCCCGTAAGATAACAAAAAGCAACACATTCTCTCTATCAGAGGTAGAGTTGTAGCACAGCGCACCTTTCTATTGATATATTAGCTTATTTTTTACTTTACAGTAGTGACCTAGACATTGTCTGCATTTCTAGTTTTGAAAGAGTCACTATTCTGTGATGCCACAAGTGTTATTCGTGTGAGATGGGTTAGGTACCAGTCAGCAGATGGTGGTTGTGGTTTTGTATGAAGGGCTGAGAATCCCGAGGATCAGCTGCAAACCACAGGCAGTGCTGCTGTCATGAGTGAGTGGAACTTATCACGTTGCTCAAGAGTGGCAGAACTGGTCAACCATCGCCTGCTACGTCCACCTGATGAAATAAACCACTATGACAGAAAATGATGGCAATATGTCTAAGCTGTGTTGATCTGTTGCTATTTCTGGTGCAACATCAGTGTGTAGAGTGGTGCAGGGATGACGTATTTTTGTATGCCATCCCATATATTAGCATCGCAAGGGCTCCCATGATTACAAGCCAATGGGATTTTTACATCAGATTTTGCAATATTGCAGAAAATAAGATGTGGCAAATGCACGTTTATTGTTGAATGTTTTGTTTAGCAAGTTGAAAGCTAACGTTAGACTATAAAGGAACTACAGCACGGTCACATGTCTTCACATCACCACCGCTAAGCTAAAGGTGGCTAATGTTGGGCTATAAAGGAACTACAGCACGGTCACATAACTTCACGTCACCACCGCTAAGCTAAAGGTGGCTAATGTTGGGCTATAAAGGAATTGCAGCACGGTCACATGTCTTCACGCCACCACCGCTAAGCTAAAGGTGGCTAATGTTGGGCTATAAAGGAATTGCAGCACGGTCACATGTCTTCACGCCACCACCGCTAAGCTAAATGCGGCTAATGTTGGGCTATAGAGGAACTACAGCACGATCACATGACTTCACGTTCCACCGCTAAGCTAAAGGAGGCTAATGTTGGGCTATAAAGGAACTACAGCACAGTCACATGACTTCACGTCACCACCACTAAGCTAAAGGCGGCTAATGTTGGGCGTGATGAGGTTTAGTCATCTCATTTAGACACTTGCTAGCTAACACTTTTAACGACCCGTATTTACTGACACATTTATGTCTAGAACCTGGAAATCTAGCAAACTAGTATAAACAACAGACCTTGTTTCAGGCATCTGACCAAAAACATTCAGAAACCATTGGAACAGGGAACCTGGAAGTGCTAAAATGCGTACTAATTTCTGGGTTTAGCACTCATTCCTGCACCACTGAATTCATTGGTATTGTGCTATTGCCAAACATTGAGGTGGTCTTAGTCACTCCTGATAAGCTCGTTGGTATCAGAAAACAGAAAACAGTAAAACAGAGTGTTCTTGCTTATCCTAGGTTATCTTTTTCTACTTCTCATTAAGCAGAAATTCTTATAGTATAATCACTTCTACTACACATTCCTGATCACAAATGGCCATACTTTGGTGTTCTTCAGTGCTGACTTAAAGGAATGTTGCAATGATGAGGCTTTTTTTTAATATTCCAATTATCTTTTATCTCTGATGGTTTCCTGTTTTTAGCAAAGTTCTACCCAGATTGTTTCCCAGTCAGTGTGTTAGGGCTTTGTTGAAGGCGTTGTGGAGCTTGGTCTTGAAGAGCCTGCCTGGCAGAGAGATTGGAATATCGCCTATTCGTGGGAGTAAGATGGAAACTAATCTCTGAATCTGACCTTTTGACTGGTGATGATGAGTCTGTTGGCTTGCTGACTTCTGTGCCGGTGTCTTCCATCTCATCTCAAGGTAAAAAACGGATGGAAATGTGCCACAAACATTTCTGAAAAGTGTTTGTGGACTGTCTATGTTGTGTTTTATGGGGGTAAATATGCACTCTCCTGTGTCTACATCGGGTTTCAATGGGTTTGCACTTGTAACAAGTAGCTGTTCCTTGCTGCTGGACTCAATTCAAAGTGGGACGCACTGCACTGCTGGTAAAGATTATTCAGAAGCCAGTTTGTTTTCTTTTCCTTCAGCTCAGCCAGCAATTGTTCATTTATTACCAGAGGGAGGGAGACTCCGGGGGGTAGGGAGGTTAAAGGACACAAATGAAGGGAAATAATAAAGGAAGGGCTTTATCTAAAAGGTAAAAGGGCAAGACAGATTACACTAACCGTCTAATGCAGGGGTGTCCAAACTACGGCCCGGGGGCCAAATGTGGCCTGTGTACCATTTTGAATCGGCCCTCAGCAAATTAAAAAAGTATGATGAAATAGCCCACAAATGAAACTTGTGCTTGTCTTATATTGTACTTCTTAAATATATATGTACAAATATATCACACAGTAGTATTCATGTGTTAATAAGCCCAATTTTCAAATAAATTCAGTCAATTCATGTTGAAAACATTTTCTAACAAATCTTTTTTGATAAAAAAAAAAGAAGCCCAATAACTTATTTACATAGCAACCTTGAAATACACCCTTCATATTTCATCTTATTATAATCACTCTGAGGCTTCTGTTTTAAGGGATGAGTTGCCAACAAGATAAATGAAACCCTATAGAGAGCTGGGATGTACCTACATATATCAAGCCTAATGTACCTACATGTTGCTAACTTATAACTTAACTTACGAGGCAGTATACCTCTAGTGAGTGGCCCAGCCCTTCGTATGTTTTTCTGTATGTGGCCCTCTGTGACAAAAGGTTTGGACACCCCTGATCTAATTTAAAGGAATCGTTGCCTATGCATCTATTTTATATTCCTTCTTGTTCACCTGCATATGAAAATGACTTGTGGAAGTTGCTAGTGTGGATCATGTTGTTCAAAAGAGTGCTACCTTTATAAAAATATGCAGATTCAAACAATCACCATGCAGCTTCGTCATGTAACATGTAAAGAGGCAGTGGAGGGGAACGTTGATTTTGTTACAAGTTGAAATAAGATAATTATAAAAATGTATTAATAGTAAAGTAAATAAAAGCATTTTACACAAGGAGTGACATCTTTAGCAGAGCAGGATCGGTTACACAGGGACATTTTCCATAATGTTCTTTTGAAACTCAATTAAAGGTAGGGTAGGTAAGAATGGAGAAACCAGCTCGTGCACTAGAATTTGAAAGTACTGCCCCTTCCTTCAGACTTCCTTACAGAGCTCCGCCTCCAACACACACGAGATGAGGGCACGAGATAAGTTTGTGCACAGATGGAAGGCTGACAGGCAGGTAGGCCATCCAGTTATTTTAGCCGGGCCGGCTCAGATGATTGGTCGTGCTTTTTACAGCGCCACGGCTTCCAGAGATGACATTTTTTAATATATTTATTGTCAAAGCATTTAATTTATTTATTCATTGCTATCGGGATGTTAAGAGCATTCCATGGAATATAACTAAAAGTATTTCTGAAGTGAATTACCTAACCCACCTTTAAGTTAAAACAAGAGTGTTTCTTTTTTTTTTATATTAAATTTAAAATCTCTACATTTTTGGAGAGAATATTTAGAAAATACCTGGTAAAAGTTGATGGTCAATATTTCCATATACATGAATATCGTGATAACAAGACTTGATTATGTCTTGGATTCTATATTTCGTAATTTGACTTAAAGGGGACCTATCATGCAAAATGCACTTTTTGAGGTCTTTTAAACATCAACATGTGTCCCCGGTGTGTCGGTGAACTCACGCAGCATCAGAAAATATAACCCTCTCTCTTTTCCTCCGTACCCAAATCTCTAAAAACGGGGAGCAACGGAGCTGATCCAGATTTGCGTCCGATATGACGTAATATCTGAAATGTGGACCCACGGCCCAATCAGAAACGTTGCTATCAGAAACAATGCCCGACTGTTTTGGACGTAATATGGTCGGTGTTTACATTAGCATCGCTAACACTCAGAGCTAAGCTGTACCGGAGAGCATGTGTGTGAAGAAGCAGGAAGTAAAAAGGAACTCACCTTGTGGTATAACCGGCAAGAGAGAAATCCTTTGAGCTCCAGACTGTTTCAGATCCTTGATAATCCATGATATGGCGTTTCATCACGGCAGCATTTAGTTTAGACGGTAGCTGCCGGGTCCCGCATGAGCTCAGACCCCTACTTTTTTTTTAAAATGTAAAGCTTTCTACCCCAAATCAGCACTTTTGAAACAGGAAGTGAAATAGAGGGATATGAGGCATGGCTAGAATGGGTGATCTGTTTGGTATTTTGAGCAAAACACTTCATAGACATGTTTTTTATATATTTGTATATATCTGAGACCTGTGCTATGGCCTAAAAATAGCGTGATAGGTGACCTTTAAGTGTTCTCTTTATTCTTGGTTTAAAAGTCTGCATTGCAGTAAATATATAGATGTTTCTGAACTCTCCAGATTGTTCTCTGTAGCTCTTTTAATATGTGCCGTGTCAATATGTCCACTTTACTGATGATGATCAAAAATCACATTGTGTACATATGTTGTGTAAGCACCAATGACAAACCATAAACCTTCATTGCATTATTGAGGCATAAAGTCAAACAGATGGTTATATTTAATGGTTTTCTCCATATCACCCACGCAAACATTGTTTTTCTGTTTCGAATTCAGACTTTTCTGTATTTTCCAGTATTGGGTCAATCACTTTTACTATTTCTCCTTTTGTATTTACTTATTACTTGCACTATATTTTTGTGTTTTATCGTGTTGCACTGTTGGAGGAGCCTGTGACCTAATATTTGCATAGTTATAACTACACTGTAGCTATGTAAGTATGACCAATAAAAGCCTTGAAACCACTTGGTGCAGTCCACTGAAGTGTGTTTTTCACTTATATCTGCTTTAGGTCAAACTAACCAACCCTGTTTCTACAACCTCTTTACATAGTAGCAGCTCTCATTGAGTGTGTACATGTACAGGACTGTCTCAGAAAATTAGAATATTGTGATAAAGTTCTTTATTTTCTGTAATGCAATTAAAAAAAACAAAAATGTCATACATTCTGGATTCATTACAAATCAACTGAAATATTGCAAGCCTTTTATTATTTTAATATTGCTGATTATGGCATACAGCTTAAGAAAACTCAAAAATCCTATTTCAAAAAATTAGAATAGTTCCTCAGACCAAGTAAAAAAAAAAGATTTATAACAGCAAAACACAATCAAACATTTGAAAATGTCCATTAATGCACTCAGTACTTGGTTGGGAATCCTTTTGCACGGATTACTGCATCAATGCGGCGTGGCATGGAGGCAATCAGCCTGTGGCATTGCTGAGGTGTTATGGATGCCCAGGATGCTTCAATAGCGGCCTTTAGCTCATTAGCATTGTTGGGTCTGGTGTCTTTCAGCTTCTTCTTCACAATACCCCACATATTCTCTATGGGGTTCAGGTCAGGGGAATTTGCAGGCCAATCGAGGACAGTAATGCCATGGTCAGTACACCAGTTACTGGTGGTTTTGGCACTGTGGGCAGGTGCCAGATCATGCTGGAAAATGAATTCCTCATCTCCATAGAGCTTTTCAGCAGACGGAAGCATGTAGTGCTCTAAAATCTCTTGGTACACAGCTGCATTTACTCTGGGCTTGATGAAACACAGTGGACCAACACCAGCAGCTGACATGGCTCCCCAAACCATCGCTGACTGTGGGAACTTCACACTGGATTTCAAGCAACTTGGATTTTGCTCCTCTCCAGCCTTTCTCCAGACTCTGGCGCCTTGACTTCCAAATGAAATACAAAACTTGCTTTCGTCTGAAAAGAGGACTTTGGACCACTGTGCAACTGTCCAGTGCTTCTTTTCCTTAGCCCAAGTCAGACGCCTCTTCCGTTGTCTTGAGTTCAGAAGTGGCTTGACCATGGGAATACGGCTATTGTAGCCCATTTCCCGGACACGTCTGTGAACAGTGACTTTTGATACCTGGACTCCAGCTTCAGTCCACTGTCTTTGAAGCTCCCCCAAATTCTGGAAGCGACTCTTCTTCACAATGCTGTTAAGGCTGCGGTCATCTCTCTTGGTTGTGCAGCGTTTCCTGCCACATTTCCCCCTTCCAACAGACTTTTTGTGGATGTGCTTTGAAACTGCACTCTGTGAACAGCTTGCTCTTTGAGAAATTTCTTTTTGTGTCTTACCCTCCTGATGGAGGGTGTCAATGACGGTCCTCTGGACAGCAGTCAGATCAGCAGTCTTCCCCATACTTGTGATTTAGTTTACTGAACCAAGCTGAGTGTTTTTCAAGGCTCAGGAAACCCTTGCAGGTGTTTCGAGTTAATTAGACGATTCAAGTGATTCGTTGAACACCCTACTAGTATACTTTTTCATGATATTCTAATATTTAGAGATAGGATATTTGAGTTTTCTTAAGCTGTATGCCATAATCAGCAATATTAAAATAATAAAAGGCTTGCAATATTTCAGTTGATTTGTAATGAATCCAGAATGTATGACATTTTTGTTTTTTTAATTGCATTACAGAAAATAAAGAACTTTATCACAATATTCTAATTTTCTGAGACAGTCCTGTATATATGCACATCTGTGTGTGTTTTGCATTGAGGGTCACCTGTTTCCTGTTCCCTGTCGGCCTGGTTTTACCTGAGATGCGACTTTGCATCGTGATTACTTCATTTGTATCCCCAGCTTAGCCGTGCAAGAAAGGCCTATGTCAAACCTTTAAAGCAGGGGTGTCAAACTCAAGGTCCGGGGGCCAAATCCGGCCCGTGACTTCATTTTATGTGGCCCACAACAGCTCTGAAAGAATATAATATGTTTATTATACGGTTCAATGCTGATTTACAGAAGTGTTGCCCATAAACTACATGTCCCACAATGCATCTCAAATATGCCTTTTATCTCAGAATTTGACTTATTTTTCAAAATGTCACCTTTTTTTGACTTTTTCTCCAGAATGTGGCTTTTCTTTTAAATCATTTTGTGACATTCTCACTGAAGAGACTTGCAATTATTTGCCCTAGACTTCTGCTTTCAGACGTAGTTAATTATGAAGTTATTACCCTATCCGATAATAATCCAATGCAGAGCCAATAATGTAATATAACACATTATTTTATATATATTAAATATTTATATATGTATTTTTGTATAGTCTTAAAGTTACAACCGGCCCTTTGAGCACAACGATAATGCTGATGTGGCCCGAGATGAAATTGAGTTTGACATCCCTGCTTTTCCAGCAATCGAGAGGAAACATGGAGAGAAGCACTTATTGACTGCAGTCTGTTTATCAAAACATCTTTGAATTGTACCGTGTGTTAATCAGTCATGCCTTTTAAACCTGACAACAGTAGCTTTGTTTTCAACACAGGAGAACAATGGACAGAAAGAGAAACCTGTTTCTGAGATAAAGGGAGATCTCAGTAAACAAACCGGAGCCTCACTGTCACCAGTCTCAGCAGCCAGTAGTGATTCTTTGACTTGATAAGCAAACTTGGCTGAAGATAAATACTTGCCTTTGTGTTTGTTCGCATCAGCGGAATACGCTTTGCCTCCAGGCTATTGTTTCAACACCTTTGCTTTGGTTAAACACTGCCTTCAGGGAGCCGTCGGATTGGTTTTTGAAACGTCACACTTTGTTTACGGTTTCATTTTGTGCGTCCGTATTCAATCGGAGAAGCCTCCCCCTGCTGTCTCTGTGTACGGTGCACTCTGTTTCTAATGCTACACTGACTCTGTGTCCCTGTCCTCCTCCTGTTGTTTCAGATTGTGCTGTGAACGTTCACAAGAGCTGCAAGTCTCTGCTGGGTGAGTGCAGCAGGAACAAGGTAAACACTACACTGGAGCACAGAACAACAGGCAGCAGCAGTTAAGTGTACATACAACAGGGTGTGAATCCAATAGTTACACAAAGACTGTATAGAAGTCTTCAAAAAATGATCGTACAGAAGTAGGATCATTTCCCTTCAATAATGTTTTATAGAGTTTATAGAATTGTTTATCTTCACGGCCTACTGTATATTTTCAACTTTTTAATGCTGCATAAATTCTAGTTTGAGATGTTTAAATTCTAGTATGGTTTATTTGTAGTCTTTCATTTCTACGTATGTGCAATGCCTAGTTTTCTTTTGTTGTTTTTCATGCTGCTGCAACCAAACATTTCCCAAATTGGGATCAATAAAGTACCTTTTATTTTCTTATCATTTTTCTCAAAGACTTCTATCCAGTCTTAAACCTGCATTCTCTCATATCGAGCAGGGTGAGATATCACTGGTTGCAAAAAGGAGTCTGATTCTATAGAAGAAAATGACCCTACTTACTTAATTTATTACCTCACTTAGCAATTTCCTACGGTTTCAATAGCTACTTTCAAGTCTCCGTCAATACAGCATGAGTTCAAGTCTCTCAATAATGATTTGAGTAAAAACGACAATAAAGCATTTGACGAATTAGGGCGGACAGGTCGTTTTCTTTCTGACACTCTTACCCCTAATAAAGTGTGTTTTCAAGTCTCCAAAGTATACTTCGCTACGCCTAATCATTTGTTGTTCAGCAGTTGAACTTATTTCCACCCTTCGATGCTTCATCTGGTTCGGCTTTCTCTACGTATACAATCCATGGGGTGATGCATATGAACCCTTTATGTTCCACATGTAGCTACTGTACACAAGGCCTTTAAGACAGCGATGTGTCCACTCTTATGGGTCTGCCTGCGATGGGCTCTGCTTGTTAAGGCCATGTGAGCAGTACACTAGAAAATACATTAATGGCGCGTTTCCACCGCAGCACGGTTTAAGCGGGCTTTTCCACTCGGGGTAGTTCCGGCTCAGGGCTGCTTTTTCACCTTTTTTGTGGCCCTCCAAAATCGAGGTTCTTACCGGGCCAACAACCGGGCTGAATATGCTAAACTAGTGACGTAAACACTCTCGACTGATTGGTCAGAGAGACACGCTGGCAAGGGGGCTACAACTACAACAAAATGAACATATTTGACCGTGATTTCATTGTAACACACGTTTCAAAATGATGCGGAAGTAACAACATACTGATACCGGTTAGTAAAAACAGTGAATTAATGCTTTGACAAGTCTGCAGACAGACGGCAGAGAAACACCTTTTTAAAATGCGTGTTTTCTGAATGGAGATCGGCTAAGCTAACGCAGTATATGCTCCGACCGTCCACACTCACAACAACGGCCTACAGACATAAATAAAGCAGCGACTGTATTCGCCATGACACAGGCAGTCTGTGGTTTGTACTTGTTTCACTTCCGTCTAGTTTCTGATCAGATATGAGGAGCTGTGAGCTCTGAGTGCTAAGGGCACATTGAAGATGACGTCACGGCTCCGCTTACACTGCATTACTATAGTTACTGCCCCAGCTACTAAACTGTAATGGTAACGCAGCATAAAGTGAGCCTGGCCTACCAAGGCCTAACTATACCGTACTAAGCCGTGCGAGGCCCTGCAGTGGAAATGCGCCATTAGAGTGCAATGGTTTGGCATTTTGTATTCTGTCACTCGGGATACAAAAGCTTGAGAAATGACTGCCTTTCTTTATTTCCTCCACACAGAGAGATTCTCACCCGAGGATTGGCTCGTCAGGATCTCCTAATCCTGGTAAGCAGAACATACAGATGTGCACCTGATCCCACTGACAAGGGCGTTAATTAGAGAGGAAAGGTAGTTTAGTTGCTGTGCTCTCTCTGGAGGTTTGCTGAGGATTAAGCAGATGAACTCTTCACGCTAAGCAGGGAATCGTCTTCTGTCTTGCTTTTACTGGCTGTGTGTGTTTTTACAGTACATTTAAACAACAAGGCAATTCAAAGTGCTTTACAAAAAAAACGTTTAGACCCTAAGACATGAGTGATATATGATTAGTTATTTGATTTCATAAAAGGCAGCTGCATAAAGAAAAAGGAAAGGGGGAGATCGGTCTCCACAGACTGTAAGTAAAGGTGATAATTGGCCTTTGTTAGCAACGGTCAGAAGCATGACGTCGGGAACAATTCCTGCAATCATAAGATTTAGTAATATTTGCAATGCACCTGTATGCAGCTTCGTCGGACCATAAGATACAAAATATTGTATATCTTTAAAGAAGTTGTGCAGATGTTGTATTGCACGACAGCATTACGCTTATTTCTTTACATGCTAGTAAAAGTATGAGATTAAAATCACTTAAGTCGAGTTTGTATCAACACACAGAGCGATAGAACATTTGAGTTGGATTGAAGACACTTTGACATACATTCATGTGCTTTTTGCTTGCATTCATTACCATAAATGGTTCCATCGCAGGTAATGCTCCATTAGTTAACATCGAGCCGGTCCTGGTGCATGTGATCGATCCCGCAGGAGGCACGAGCGCCAGCAGCAGCAGCAGTTTAAGTTAATTTCCTGTAGCAGTTGTTATTCCCCTCCTAACAGCTGGAGTCCTGTCAGACACACCTGAGCTCTCCTCTGGCCAATCAGCAGCTCGTGCAGGGGGTCAGGAAGACGAGGGGGGAGACAATGAGGAGGGAAAGAACCAGAAAGAACGAAGACGTCTGCATATATATATATATATATATATATATAAAAAAAAACAGGCTTTAGTCAGGCTTCTTCTCAGGTCACGTCAACGAAGGCACATCTCTTTTGCAATAATACCTACTCCTATTGCTCCGTACACTATTTAACCTCACCTGGCTTTTTGGATTATCACAAGGCTCCTCCTGCAAAGTTTGCCACCTTCACAATGGAGCCCGAGGTTTCTAAAGTCGCTGCCCAAACCACAGTTAGCTCCAGGATTGCTAAATCACTCTCCTCCTCATCGTGGGGTCTGTCGAGACACGTCGGCGTTCCAGTGTGGATGCACCGCGATCTGAGCACCTGCCGATTCCTCCGACCCCTGCCTCGATCTCTGCAGAAAGAAAAATACTGGGTTCGACTCGGACGGAAGTCAAACAAACACCCGGCCTCCTCTCCGTCCTCTCCTCCTCTCCGCTGGTCATCCTCCCATTTCTCCCTCCCCTCGACTACTTTCTCTACTCCTTCCACCGACGTTTCCTCTTGTTTCCTCCGCTCACCTGTGTCTCGTTTCCTCCCCCCAGCGCTGAAGCACCGGGACAGAGAGCTAACGGGCCTGGATGGCCACCCGGGTTCTCTCGGCACCCCAGGCATGACCATCGGTCCGTGGGGAAACAGCAATCACACCCACAGCTCCACAGCAGCATCCAACGCTAGCCTCCGTTTCAACAACAGCTCGGGGTGAGTACCGCCGTCACTGAGGATCTATTAGGGCGCAGACAGCGTGTATCTTTAGTACAAAGATGGCAGCAAGGTGGAGTATTTTCTACTATGTAATAAAGGGAGGGTAAGTACTAAGACAACATTATGAGGACAGGTCTTTTGAGACCCCTTGATAAATCACCGTTTAATCAACTATATTAAAATCAAAGTATTATTATTGGCTTTACTAATGAATAAAATCCCCCTTATCATTATAAATATGAATTATAATTTAATTCTATATATATATATTTGTGGGGTATGTTTTTTTTCGTACACATTTTTCCCCCCCATCTCCTATCTTGCATTCACGTACGAACTGTCGTCTCATTTAAAAGCCCAAATAATAATGATTTTTCTTTTTGTCGACAATGTTTCTCATTTATTTGTTTCTCCGCTCGGATTTTCATTCGCAAAAACAAAAAACTACATACATGTATCTTAGTTTTTTTTAAACTTACACTGACTCTCAAAAAAGTAAAGTACATGAATGGGCAAACAAAGTGAATAAATACAAAATAATAATCTATTTCTTTGAAGCACCTGACTGACAGGACTCCTCGTCACCTAGAGTTAAAAAATACTACGCGAAAATGAGCCCTTTTTATTTGTGCAGATGTTTACAGAACCTGCTGTGTGTTAATGCTCGATATTTTTAGAAGCTTTGATGCTGAGATACTAAAGATGTGTATTTTTAGTTCGCAAGCTGTCTTTTTCCGATAAAGCAATCTATGAAGTAGACTCGATTTCTGCTGCATCTGATAGAAATGTGTACAAGAAGGGACGGTGATGTTAGAGGGAAAGAGACGTAGGAAGGAGACAGAGAGTCATAGATAAAGAGAAATGTAGCTGCATGAATGTCTCCAGGTTTAATGTCATGTGCACCTGTGAATGCACATGTTGGTTAGTCTTTAACTTAGTCTCAGCATGTATGCCACCTTAGACCTGTGGTTGTCCTCCCTCAGATCCCTCCCCGGGGAGATGGATGAGACGGATGCTTTCCGCTCCAAACGCTGCAACGAAGACGCCATTTCCCTCGCTCCCTCCACCACCGAGTCCATCATCGTCGAAGGTGGGTTTCACTTACCGACGAGGGAGATTACACCCTTGGTTGAAATGGTTACCTGGTGGGACATTAAGGCTGTCCTGGATTAAAGACATTCTCGCTGTGTGTAGGGTTGTTGTTCTGTATGGATGTTTGTTTTATGCCTGTGTGAAACTATCTTAAGGAACGTAGAAAAGCCCTATATACATTTACATTACATTACATGTCACTTGTAAGTCGCTTTTATCCAAAGCGACTTACAATTTGGGGTGTAGTATCTCAGGGACACAACGACATGCTGACTGCAGTGGGGTTTGAACCTGTGACCCCCTCATCCGAACACCAACGCACAACCCACTGCGCACAAGGGCTTTGAGGTCGGCTGGTCAGCTGCGGCTGGTAGTCCCTAAAACCAAGAGTAAGACCAGGGGAGACCGAGCCTTCTCAGCGGTAGCCCCCAGGCTCTGGAACGACCTGTCTCTCCCCCCCCCCCATGTCAAATTGTCGCCCACCCTCCAAACTTTTAAGTCTCGCCTAAAGACCCACCTCTTTCCCCTCGCTTTCGAGTCAGTCTGAGCTATGTATGTTTTATCGATTGTTATGTTCTTATTGTCTGTCCATAGCCTTATGTACCTTGTATTAATTCTTATCTTTTCTTACGTGTGCCTTTTATCTATTATTGTAATATTTTATTATAATGATATGTTTGCTGTGAAGCACTTTTGCCTGAGTACTAATAGTAGTTTGTCTTCAGGGAATCCAGGGAGGAGTGTGTGAGGAGTGTGTTTTGTGGAGTCAGGGATGACCTCACCCTCTCATTAAGTTGTAGTGTGTGGGAGACGGAGACTAACACTGCAGCTGCTGCACCGTCTTCTTCCTCCCAGCCGGTTTAACCGTTATTGTTTTATCAGACACACGCTTCACATTAGATATGCAGCAGCATGTAGATTCCTATTTCCTCTCTCTGTTCCTTTACGGTATATTGCTTCTTTCACTATCTTCATGTATCATTTTCAGGCGTGCCAAAATACAAACAGACGAGACATTACGTCAGCACTGAACGTCTTAAACTTGGGTCCTACACAAGTAGTAATTGGAGACTTAAGAGAGTCTTCTCTAGATATCACTGTTCCTCACTTATGAATGATTCAAAATGTAGAAAAGTCTGGTAAAGTCATCTAAGGACTTGTCTTTTAGAGGAAACAAGATCTTTACATCAGAACTGCGATGACTTCCCGCCATATAGGAGTTATAGGAAAGGTTTTTGTCTGTATTGTAACTGTGTTCGATGTCCTCAGATGCTCACTATGCAGCAGTGCGGGCTGATCTGGAGTCAGATGCTCAGGACCTGGAGGCAGAGTCGTGGAGTTCGGCAGTGGACCAGCCTTTTGTGAAGAAGCATCCCAAACAAATGGTGAAGAGACAGGATGTGATATACGGTGAGTGAGTTCACACCTGTACTGTCGGACTGGCCATCTGGACGGTCGTGACGAGTCCCGATGGGCCGGTACCGAAGTGGGCCGGTCGATCACAATTTCAGATTTTCACATTTAAAGAAAAACAAAATCAATGCAATAATTATAGAAAATAAAAATGTATTATACAAATGCATCCTTAGCTTTGTTTGATAAGCGTGTGTGTTCGGGCGGGAGAGTTATTAGAAAGAAACTAAATGTGTTATAAGCCATGGATTTATAAGAGAATATTTTAATGTGTATTATTAACATGATTTGATTTAAATATTACAGTTATTGTCAAGACTGTTATATTGTGACACCTCTAACGTAAGAGGTTATAGAAAATAGGTTATGAAAAGTTAAGATGGCAAAGGAACTGCTTTCAGTCAATCCATATCATTGCCATGCATTATACATGTATGTGCTTAACACGTGTCACGCCCTGGCTCAAGGACGGACAAAAGCAGGAGACCACACATCATTCATATCCAATTAAAGTATATTTATTTAAAGAAACTAAGTTAATTATGAAGTCAGTTAATCAGTAATGTGTGTAGTGTGTGGGTGTGTGAACATGTATCAGTGTATAAAGCAAAGACAAACTAACCAAGGTCCAGTAGAGCCAAGCAACTCTCTCCTGATTGGGGAGTGGCTAACCAGGGACTTGAGTCTAAGGCCTAGGGGCCGTCACACACGGCAGAAGATAAACGTATAATATATAACAACTTTGTGTCCTGATGCAGAGCTGATGCAGACGGAGATGCACCACGTGCGGACGCTGAAGATCATGCTGCGCGTTTACGTCCGGGAGCTGAAGGAGAACCTGCAGATGGACTCTGGGAAGCTGGACTGTCTGTTCCCCCGCCTGGAGAACCTCCTCGAGCTTCACACACACTTCCTGTCTCGCCTCAAAGAGCGGCGGCGAGAGAACCTCACTTCGCCCAACGAGAGGAACTACTCCATCAACAGGGTGGCCGACATTCTGATCACACAGGTATGGAGGAGATGGTGTCCATGGAGAGCTCACAATACATGACATTTAGCTGACTTTTGTCATAAGTGCCATTTTTTTTTAAATTGTAGGAAGCACAGCATTTGTTAAAGGTTAATTATGTGTTTAAATAACATTTTGGTAATTGGTCAAGTTTCCTTTATCCTCCAGTTCTCAGGTGAGGTGGGGGGGAGGATGAAGGAAAGCTATGGAGATTTCTGCAGTCACCACACCGAGGCTGTCAGCTACTACAAAGAACAGCTGCACAACAACAAAAAGTTCCAAAACATCATTCGGGTAAGAGAGGAAAGCCCCAGTAAATCTGTAGCTAAGTGTTTTAAATCCACTAAATGTCTAATTAAGTTATTTCATTTCCAGAAAGTCAACAACCTGTCCATTGTGCGGAGGTTAGGAGTGTCCGAGTGCATCCTGTTGGTGACGCAGCGCATCATGAAGTACCCGGTACTAGTGGAGCGCATTATCCTCAACACTGAAGGTGCGGATTTTTACATGCTTATTTTAATCTATAAAACACAAAAGAGTGGTGCAGGAACGAGTCCTATACCTCAGTTATGAGTCAGCATTTTAACACTTCTGGCTCTTTTATCTTAGACATTTTTATAACATTATTTGGGTTAGATTCCTGAAATAAGGTCTGTGGTTAACACAAGCTGAAGATATTTAGTTGTTTTATTCTCCACCCTAATCAGTTAATACCCCAAAAACAGCGGTTGCTAACAAGTGTCTAAATGAGACGACTAAACGTCATCACGCCCAACATTAGCCGTGTTTAGCTTAGCGGTGGTGAAGTCATGTGACAGTGTCAATAAACATCTCGGTATCATAAACATTTGTTTCCACTAGAGCTTATTTTCTGCAATCATTCAACATCTGCCTGTAGAGGGCGCCCCTGCGATGCTAACTTACGGCCTACACAAATACGTCACCCCTGCACCACGATTAATAATAGTGCACCTATTTATTTAGAGAGGAACACTCATTATAATTTCATGTTGCTGTATTTAACAAAGGTACTTTTCTCTCCCTGCCTCAGCGGGAACAGAGGAGCACGAGGAGCTGACCCGGGCTCTGGGTCTGATCAAAGACACCATCGTTCAGGTGGACACGCTGGTTAATGTCCACGAGAAGAACTCTCGACTGCAAGACATTCACAACAAGATGGAGCCAAAGGCGCTGGGGAAGATCAAAGATGACCGAGTGTTTCGCAGGGAGGACCTGGCTCAGACCCAGAGGAGGCTGCTGCACGAGGGCACCGTCAACTGGAAGGCTGCCTCTGGACGCCTCAAAGGTGGGATATGGCATGAGGCAGCAAAACATTATCAACTGCAGCAGGGGGCATCTTATAATAATAATAATAATAATAATAATGATACGTTTATTTATTATAGCACCTTTCACAGAATTAGAATCAAAATCAGATCCGGTTTTCGAAAAATATATATCCTTAAACTCACGCCCAAACCGCCAGCCAATCAGATTGGCTTCGGTGATTGGCTTGATTGCCAAGCAACGCCCTTCACCTTCCTCCCGAACGTCTGAGCCTTTCGGTTAGCTTTCGTTTTTTCATTAGCTCAATGTCAGCACGAAAATCTAAAGTGTGGCTGCATATGACTTCCAGTCTGTATGGTGAGGTCTGTAACCACTACCAGTCTGTATGGTGGGGTCTGTAACCACTGGCAGTCTGAATGGTGGGGTCTGTAACCACTGGCAGTCTGAATGGTGGGGTCTGTAACCACTGGCAGTCTGAATGGTGGGGTCTGTAACCACTGGCAGTCTGAATGGTGGGGTCTGTAACCACTGGCAGTCTGAATGGTGGGGTCTGTAACCACTGGCAGTCTGAATGGTGGGGTCTGTAACCACTGGCAGTCTGAATGGTGGGGTCTGTAACCACTGGCAGTCTGAATGGTGGGGTCTGTAACCACTGCCAGTCTGTATGGTGGGGTCTGTAACCACTGCAAGAAGTTCATTTCTGGGAAAGGCGGCAACACATCCAACCTCTCAAAACATTTTCTACTGTCACATAAAATCAGAGTACAGGAATGTACAGTCTTCAAGCCCGTGTTTTCAAACCGGTTGTTGTTCAGTACTAAAAGGACGAAGTCCCACAATTAATTGTAATATTCATTTGACATGTTAACTATATCATAAAGCGCTTCAATTTTCCCTTATGCAACAAGAAACTATCATGATATGTATCGGTCGAGTATCGGTATCGGTATCGTTCAGTGGTATCGTAAAAAAAGTCAACGATATGCATCCCTAACGTGGAGTCTTGTTCCTTTTTCAAATATGAAATGAAAATGAAATGTGTCTGGTCTATTCTTGTCTTCCTTCTTTCCACTTGCAATTCTGACTCTGGGTTGCACCGAGAAGGATTACATCAATCTAGAATGAGTTTCGATCACAGTTTAGCAGAACTAAGTTTCAAATTATTAAAGAGCTCTCCTGCACAATTAAGAACATATCTCCATTGTGTAAATCTAAAGTGTAATCAGTGTGGAAAAGCTTGCTTACCCAAATCAAAGTAAATAAATTAATGTGCATGGGTAGGGAATGTCACATTTGTCTTGCTTGTAAAAGATTCTGCCTAACTTTCTTTATGATGGCTTGGCAGATAATTTTCCAATTTATCCCCCTTTTAAAAATAAAACACTTAAAGGCAGGCTAGGTAAGAATGGAGAAACCAGCTCGAGTGCGCTAGAATTTGAAAATACACAGCCGGAAAAAATCTGCCACTTCCTTCAGAGCCCCTCCTCCAACACACACGAACGCGCACATGACCAATGGTGGCACGAGATAAGTTTGTGCACAGATGGAAGGCTGACAGGCAGGTAGGCCATCCAGTTATTTTAGCTGGCTCAGATGATTGGTCGTGCTTTTTACAGCGCCACAGCTTCTACAGATACAGTGGCGTTTTTATATGTACAAAAGTGGTGGGGCACAAAAACTTAGATATAAGCTTCTGCAGTGGCGTGCAGTGAGGTTCATGGCTGGTGAGGCACTGGCACCAACTCTTCAGGTTTACAAATATTATATTTTGACCTAAATCAAAATATAATATTATTTTCAAAAGCTTTTTTTGTCTGATGCTTCAATTAATTTTAAACAGACAGTTCAACAGAAGGATACCCAAAAAATGTAATTTTATCATTTTAATATTGAATTGTTCTCTCTTAGTAAGATCCCATTTTCAATAAAATGGCGGTCTTACCTTGACGTGAAGATGAAGTCCATGTGCCTATCCTTCTGGACAAAAATCTCTATTACTTTTTTTGTAAAAGTCCTCCTTATCTTCTTGTAGTTTCAAAAGTCTATCATAAATCTAATCGATGTATTTATGATTAGAACATTATAAAAGTAGAGTAGACATGTGGATATTATCCGGCTGAACAAAACGTGCATTTATCTAACAGCTACGTTTCCCACAGATCTTATTTTGAGCTATTTTCTAAAATCCTATGGAGGGAAGCCATGCGCAGCTTACTTCCTGGTTTTAAGACAAGTCTCTCGTCTCCTCTTCACACACCACACTTGCACACGTACTCATCAGCTCTGAATGATGTGAGATGGCGTATGGTGGGGATGGCAGCTCTATGCCCCTATGGTCATTATTTTTTGCCACACACATTAAATAGGACAATACTCTGAGCATGCACAGTGTAGTTTTTACAGTCACCGTTCACTTAGACAGTGAGTGGGAGGGGCAGGATCGGGTTTTGTCCCACATGGCTCTAAACAGCTCAATAGGCACACACTGTAGACAATAATTAGAAGAACACAGCAATATACAGACGAATCAGATGATTAAACATGATCTTAAAATATATATTATTATTTTTTTGTAATCATTCCTAGTGCCCCCTAATGACCAGTCACCCCTGCACAGATCACATTTTTGTATGTATTTATTGTCAAAGCATGTCATGTATTCATTGCGATCAGGATGTTAAGAGCATTCCATGGAATATAACAAAGTGTTTCTGAAGTGAATTCCCGACCCCACCTTTAATGAAGGGTCATAAAAGTAAATTGGGTTGGACCCTTAACTTTTTTGAGATGCAGCTATTAAAGTTAAGTTAAACTTCCTCAAGTGTTAGTTTAAAGTTCATTCTGGGTCACATTTACAATCGGAGCTGGGAGGTTTATTGCAGGAGAATTAGGTTTAATATCATTTGAGATTTTTAAATAAACAGACTTGTTTTGTTCCTTCAGATATTCTTGCAGTGCTGCTGTCAGATGTGTTGCTCTTGCTACAAGAGAAGGATCAGAGATATGTATTTGCTACAGTGGTGAGTAATCCTTTCTTCTTTTCTGTATTTCTGTACTATCTAAAAACATGTGTTTCCAAGAGGAATGCTTGAGTGATGTTCACTAAATTGTGAGTGGGAGCAGAATATGGACAGTGATAAATGACATGTATCTCTTTAAATGCCATTTTACAATAACAAAAAGTGTGTGTGTGTGTGTGTGTCTAAATCTGTTTACACAGTCACGTATGGGGACAAATTGGAGGTCCCCATGAGGGGAATCATTAATTTTAGGGTGAAGACTTGGTTAGGGTTAGGCATGTGTTGGTTAAGGTTAGGATAAGTCTCCAGGAAATGCATGTAAGTCAATGTAATGTCCCCTGAAGTGATGTATACATGGTGTGTGTAGAAATGCCATTCAATACATTTTTCAATAACAAAAAGCACTCTCATGTCTCCTTCCTCCTTTGTCTTCCTCCTTTCCTTTGTCTTCCTCCTCTCCTTTGTAATGTGTTCCACCCAGGACAACAAGCCGCCAGTGATCTCCCTTCAGAAGCTGATCGTCAGGGAGGTGGCCCACGAGGAGAAAGCCATGTTTCTGATCTGCGCCTCCTCCAATGAGCCCGAGATGTACGAGATCCACACCGCCTCCAAGGAGGAGCGCAACACCTGGATGGCCCACATCCGGCAGGCTGTGGAGAGGTAGCTGCCTTTACACCGAGGGGGTCTATATTACGGAGTGTTTTTATACAAAATATGGGAAAGATTTAGACACGGATAATGTA
Organism: Harpagifer antarcticus; assembly: GCA_902827135.1. NCBI lineage: Eukaryota > Metazoa > Chordata > Actinopteri > Perciformes > Harpagiferidae > Harpagifer > Harpagifer antarcticus. Next base: position 5,241,521 of record CADEHL010000677.1, on the reverse strand, counting down.
TTTGCTTCCTCTGTAATGTCTTCCGTCCTCTTTTCAGTTGTCCTCACACAGAAGAGAGGCTGTTCAGCGAGGAGGAAGAGGCTCAAGCTTCCAGGCTCAAAGAATTTCAAGGTAAATTTGGATCAAGTAGGCAAAGAAATCCATTAATATATCCCTCAAATAATGATGGGAGTTTACTGTAAATTTGTATTTCAACATGTATATTTTCAACTTTTTTATGCTATTTTATTTCTATTTGAGATGTTTACATTTTGAATTGTTTATTTCTAGTCTTTTAAAGGTGGGGTATGTAAGTTTCAGAAACCGGCTGGAGATACACTTTTTGTTATATTCCATGGAATGCTCTTAACATCCCGATGGCAATGAATATCTGAAGTGCTTTGACAAAAAATCCATAAAAAAATGTCATCTGTGGAAGCCGTCAATGACTCGCCAGCAACAGGCGGCCACTTACACCAGTCTGCTGACGTCATGTGCGCGTTCATGTGTGTTGGAGGAGGTGCTCTGTAAGGAAGTCTGAAGGAAGGGGCGGATTCTTTTCGGCTGTGTACTTTCAAATTTTAGTGCACTCGAGCCGGTTTCTGAAACTTACCTACCCCACCTTTAACTTCACTAATGTACAATGCCTTGTTTTTTTATGCTGCTGCAACACAAACATTTCCCAAATTGGGATCAATTAAGTACTTCTTATGTTATCTTAGTTGGCCACAAGGGGGTGCTCATGTATTACATTACATGTCACTTGTTAGACGCTTTTATCCAAAGCGACTTACATACTCAATACTGTGGACAATCCCCACAGGAGCAATTTGGGGTGAAGTGTCTCAGGGACACAACGACATGCTGACTGCAGTGGGGTTTGAACCTCTGATCCCCTGATCTGAACACCAACGCACTACCCCACTGCGCCACATGCCTCCCCATGTATCATAGTAACTTTGTTAGAAGTTGATTTGAATACGTCTCTATATCTCTTTTAAACAGATTGAAACTAATTTAGGAGACGTATTTTATCCCTCTGAACCCCAAGCCGTTTCAGGGCCTTCTCTCTCACTGTGACATTGTTTTCCACTCCAATATATAAGTCCCACGCCTCGATTGAAACACCTTAATAATAGCTAGAAGAGGGGAGAACTCAAAATGCGTGTTCTGCAATATTAAGGAATCAAGTCCAATCTTATCCAATCTCTGACCCAAACCATGTTCTGAACAGAGAATATGAACTGCTACCATCTAATGGGAGATTCAATAAAGTCAGACTGAAGCATCCTTTGTGCTCCAGTCAATCCTCACAGTAAATACAGAGCTGAGCCCAGATCAAATGCACGCTAAAGGGTCTTTGAGCAGGGTTTCTCTCACTGATTGTGCTGTTATGTTAAATGTTTGTTTTTCATGTGTTGTGTCTTGATATTTGTCTATGTTGATGTTACACACGGAGCTGCTGTGATGCAAGTCAAATGTCAGACTGGAGCTGACCATTAAAGTATTATTGTATCGTAAATTCCATGTCCTGTTTCCCCCTGAAGAGCGTCTGAGCCAGAAGGACTCGGTGGTTTTGCAGGCGCTCACTGAGAAGCTGCAGCTGTTTGCAGAGATGTCGGAGTCTGTGGTCGGTCTGGAGGACCCGGCTGCACGCTCCAGACTCCTGCTGAGAGGAGACGCCTCAGACCTCCAGCAGGGGGAGGCCCTGCTCAAAGGAGCCATCACTGAGGGTAAGACCATGCTGCATTACATGTGTAGAGATACAGAGGTATGGTAGTGAGTGAATATTACACACAATTTAAAGGGACCCCATTTATGCTGATGTTCAGGTTCATATTAGTATGTAGTGTCTCTCCTTTAAAGAGTCCTCTCCTGCTGATGTTCAGGTTCATATTAGTATGTAGTGTCTCTCCTTTAAAGAGTCCTCTCCTGCTGATGTTCAGGTTCATATTAGTATGTAGTGTCTCTCCTTTAAAGAGTCCTCTCCTGCTGATGTTCAGGTGTATATCAGTGTGTAGTGTCTCTACTTTAAAGAGTCCTCTCCTGCTGATGTTCAGGTGTATATCAGTATGTAGTGTCTCTACTTTAAAGAGTCCTCTCCTGCTGATGTTCAGGTGTATATCAGTATGTTGTGTCTCTACTTTAAAGAGTCCTCTCCAGCTGATGTTCAGGTGTATATCAGTATGTAGTGTCTCTACATGTCTCCATGCTTTAATGTTCAAAAAGCTCTTTTTTCTCATACTTCCTGTGCTGCAGCAGCTCTTTTCACCCTCTGTCTGAAACCAGAGCCCAGTCTGCTCTGATTGGTTAGCTGGCCGGCTCTGTTGTGATTGGTCAACCGCTTAGAGATGTCCCGCCCCTTAGCCTATCACGTACGATGTGTTGAAACGCCAGCAAATATAACCGCAAATGTTACATAATGATGTCACTATGTTCTGGAAGTAAACAAAGGAGTCCGATGGAGGCGTTTCAGGCAGGGGTGGGGGGGGGGGGAAAAGAGTGTGTGTGAGAGAAACGTCCTCTGGAGGGAACACAGGGATTTTAGCCTCTGCAGACCGTTTACATGCACACTATAGAACACACTACAGGAGAGGGGAAACTCCAAAAAGCACAATAGGGCCTCTTTTAAAATTGTGTTTTCTTACGGTTTAATATAAGTCTCTCTGGTGTTTGAACCTAAACGTTCTCTCTCTCTCTTCAGTGGAGAACCTCCAGAACCTGCTGCAGTCCGGAGTGAGGGAGGAGTCTCCCACCTCGCGGCTGGAGGAGGGGAGCGGCTCGGGGGTCCTGCCCCGGCGGGCCGACACCTTCGGGGGCTACGACAGCAACCCCAGCATCCTCAATAAGAGTGAGTCCAGCAGAATGCCTGCCCTGAAGAACCCTACCCTTTAACGGATTTGCAATTGTGTTTGAGTGGCCTTTACTGCCATCAATAAATCCTGAATTATAAACAAATTGGACTTGAATTGGTTTTATTGGTTGATTTATGTTTAGTGTTCTAATAACAGGGGAAAATACCTTTTTATGGGTTTTTACATGTATATATCTGTTGTTTGTGTCATGTGTTTTTGTCTGGTTTATTTACCTGTGTGTGTCGCTGCGTCCTTTTCTCTGTGTGTGTCTGCGTGTCTGTGCCAGATGGCAGCGTGAAGAAGAACTTTTCTGGCGAGAGCAGAAACAGAGACAGGAGATCCAGCTCTGACCCTCAGCTCAAAGACCTCTGTGGCAGCCACACCCTGGAGCAGACGGTAGGGGCAACACACACACACACACGCACGCACACACACACACACACACACACACACACACACACACACACACACACAGACGCAGTATTGGGATGAGTCACGGCGTTATTGCCTGTAAATAGTAGTGACCAGACTAAGTCATCTGGAAAGTTTCCATGTCTCGCAGGTCATTTAATTTGTTTATAAATAGATAAAGCCGTGATAACGCAATCAGCAGGCAAAATAGATACGACATGTAGCCGACAATGAGCAGTGTGTTATAAACAAAGCCAAGTTCACTCTCTGACCGCATCAGTTCATCATTATTATTAAGTTACAGTTCTGTGAAAACATCCAGACTTTGCACAACTTGTGGTTCAAAACAATTCAGTTATTTTATTTGTTGTATCCAAGCTTTACCTAACTGTGTTTCTGTATTGCTCCGAAGGACATGGGAAGAATATTCCTTCATGGATTATTAACCAATATTTCATCAATACTGCTGCTGATCTCATATCAAGGATGTAGTAACAGGTTTTTAAACATTATGGAAATGAAGTTCAACAGCTATGGCGTATTTAATTTAATTTCAAACCTTTATTTAGACAGATAGGTCCCTTGAGATCATGGATCTCTTTTACAAGGGAGACCTGCATCAATTTAGTTCCACATGAAACATGAAAACAAACCATAGAGGACATCATATTTACATATTCAACAACACTTACAAACACTCATAGTGTCATAAAGCATTTCGTGCAGACGTGCCTTAAAAACTTTCAGAGAAACCAAATTGCACAATTTCAAGTTGGACTGTAGGCTGTTCCAAGCAAGTGGAGCTGCACATACAAGCTGTTTTACCTAAGACAGTCCTCACTCTTGGTACATCTAATAAGACTACATCCTGTGATCTCAGACAATAGCTGCTTGCAACTTTCTGCTTTACCAGAGAACAGATGTAATACGGGAGTTTGCCCAACATAGCTTTATAAATAAAAGTGTACCAGTGACTGAGCCTCCGTACAGAGAGTGATGGTAAACCTGCCTTGTTATAGCTCAATTATTTTTATTTCAGTGTGTAGCTTATACAGAAGTGTGTGTGTGTGTGTGTGTGTGTGTGTGTGTGTGTGTGTGTGTGTGTGTGTGTGTGTGTGTGTGTGTGTGTGTGTGTGTGTGTGTGTGTGTGTGTGTGTGTGTGTGTGTGTGTGTGTGTGTGTGTGTGTGTGTGTGTGTGTGTGTGTGTGTGTGTGTGTGTGTGTGTGTGTGTGTGTGTCTGTGTCTGTGTCTGTGTCTGTGTCTGTGTCTGTGTCTGTGTCTGTGTCCAGGTTGATGAGAGTTGCTGCGCTCCTGCGAGATGGAACCGCATCTGGTCCAACTCCTTCCCCGAGGCCGAGGTAAACTCCTCTGGGTTTCATATTCAGAGCCAGGCCTGCTGAACCTCGCTCGTTCAGTTATTTCATAGTTTGGTGATTCTGGTAGTAGTTTTTAATCATGATGTCTCTTCTCTAGTTCTTTGACAAAGTGCTGATGCTCTCCCAGAGGCTCTACAGTCTGCAGGTAATACTGTCATCTTTTACATTGTTGTTTTTACTTGTACTTTTATTCATTACACACTTTATTTAATCTTACTTTAACTTCTTATGTTTATATTGATATTATTTTTCTATTCGACTTTATATAGTTATATATTTTTTTATTTATTGGTCATTTTAGTTTGACTTATGTTCATATAGAATCTAATATTTAATCATTTTTTTTACATTCTTACTTTAACTTGTTGTGTTTATGTAAATATTAAACATTTCTTTTTATTTAATTTAAAGATTGAGCAGTATTTGTAGTTTATCTTCTGCTCTCTAAACCCTTTTAGAATGTCTGTTCTACTGTAACAGCTCAAATGTCTCTAAATACATTCCTTAAATGCTCCCTAATGACCGGATGTTATTCCCTCGGTCTCCAGGCCATCATTGCGCAGCAGGACAGCCACATGGAGCTGCAGCGAGCCTCTCTGACGGAGCGCGCCTCTCTGCCCGGGCGCCACAGAGGGAACGTGCTGCTGGAGCAGGAGAAGCAGCGCACGCTCGCCCTGCAGAGGGAGGAGCTGGCCAGCTTCCACAAGCTGCAGTCTCAGCACCGGCAGGAGCAGCAGCGCTGGGAGAGGGAGCGCGAGAGGCACCGGCAGCAGGTGGAGGCCACCGAGGCCCGGCTGAGGCTCAGGGAGGAGGAGTGCCGACGGCTGGAGGTGAAGAGCTGCGTCCCTCAGAGAGCTGGAGAGCACTTTTTAATGGCAAATGATACATGAAGGAACTTGGAGCTCTGCTTTTATGTTTGAAATGTCCAGTTCCATTGTGTTCTGTGTGATCTTTCTCTTTTTGAATGAAAGGAAATACGCTGTTCCTACAGTGTTGTTAGACCTTGTAATGTGGTCTGTATAAACTGAAACCGTTTCGTCTGAGTATACACCTCATCCCCTGTGATTACTTTTCCCGGGGTTATCTTACAGTTACTCGCCTCAAAATCGAATTCAATTCCAAAGCTTTATTGTCTTTTATACACAACGGCACAGTTTTGGCAATTCAAATCTGAAGTCCCTCCCAGGCTCCTCCAACAGTGCAATATAGCAACAGACACAATAGTGCTAGTAAAAGGCAGAAGTACGTAAGCTTTGGATATGTAAAATAGAACCCCTGGAGTAACAGGAAATGTAACAAATGTTTCAAAAACGTTTCACACTTCTTTGCAAGTTCATATAACATCACATGCGCGCACACTTTAATACGGTAGACATGCCTTTCGGAGCAATTTTGGGGTATCTTACCAAAAGACACATGGACATGTTAACTGCAGGCACTGGGACGAAATGCCGACCCTTATTAATCCCCCGATCCACAGTCCCCCTGTTCTCCGTTATATCAGTCGTATCTCAGTTCAAAGTAGATGTTGCATTGTTTTCTTAAAGTACAAGAGAAAGACACAAGATGCATTTTGACACATATCAGTTTTCCCCACAAATGTTTCTTAATGGCTGGTTCTCTGGCTGCAGGAGCTCCTGGCGGAGGAGAGGAGGGAGCTGGAGAGCCAGAGGGGAACGTACCAGCAGGACCTGGAGCGGCTCAGAGAGTCCACCAGGTCTGTGGAGAAGGAGAAGGAGCGCCTGGAGCACCAGAAGAAGATCAAGAGGAAGACCATCGAGGTAGGAAACACAGAACATTCACAGTATCTTTAAGGGTGGAGAAATGACTCGACGTCCAATACGAGACCAGAAAGCTAACTGTGGATAGCGCCGACAATATCTCATCCTCTCAGGAAGATTTACCTTAAAGATGTTGAGAGCAGCCTCACCGCTTCTCCTGTTTATAGCACATTAACGGCCCGTCCACACGTGTCTGAAACTCGACCAACAACCAATCGCATTAATCTCCCGCCCCTGACACACAAGCAGCGGTTTAATTGGCTAGAGATTGTACTGGCATATGATTCGATTGGCTGACGCTTCAAAAGTAGAACATTGCTCAAGTTTTGCAGCGAGCCACGCCAGCAAAGCTCCACGTCGCTTCCCACAATGCAGTTCGGCGAAAAGTGACGTCACCCCATTCAAAGTGAAGGGTGAAGCTTTCAACGCACGCTGCTGTGTGGACGGGCCGTAAGTGTTGTCAATTCTTCATGTTCTAGAGACTTTTAGTTTGAAAAATACTTTTTTTGTTGTAAATACGAGCTTCAGGCTGTATTCAGTTGTATTATTGATGATTAAGTGTATTAAGACTTTTACTTCTCATTAGAGCTGCACGATATATATCGTGTCGTGACGACAATCGCGTTATGCGCATGTGCGATATTTTTTTTTTTTAGGACGTGCGATATTAAGTAGGCAAATTAACTCAAACACGTCATGTTACAATTCCTTTGCTGCTTGCTACAAAAGGAAAACTCAAGATCCAGAAGTCCATGACTAAAATCCGTCATCCGGTTAAATATCGTTAAAAAAATACCAATTGTAGAGCATTAAAGTTCAAGAAAGGAAGGTTTGCGGACAAAAAAAAACTGTCTTTTATTCAATTCCTGTATTTTTTCATATCGCAGGGGGAAAAAATATCGCAATGTCAGTTTTTTCCAATATCGTGCAGCCTTACTTCTCATCATATTCATATTATATTGAATTTGTGGTAATTGGGCCTGAAAAGCCCTTGAAAAGCCCTTGAAAAGCCCTTGAATTTGATGTTTAAGAAGTTGTGGGAACCCTGGGTCACTGCACTTTCTTAAGTTTTGCTTAAGTAAGTGGAAAATGAAGATAAAGGCGAGGTGCTGGTGATTAATACTCACAGGATGAAGGATAAGCAGGGGATTTCCCGTCTCTCTCGCTTCCTTTTTACTCTGTTTTGTTGTGTCGATTCTCCAAACCTATCCTTTGGCTCCCTCTTCTTCCTCTCATCCCCTGGGCATGGAACATGTACCCAGCCTTCTTGGCTTCTTAAACACTGATGTGCCAAGGTTTTTTTATTCAGGTGCTTTTACTCCTGAACCGTCTGTAGCCGCTGATCCGTGGCAGTCCTCCTCTCCGCCTCGTCCTTTACCTCCGCTTCTCCACCCTGTTTCTCTCATGCTGCACAATGCGGGTCATTGTTTGTGACTTTCATGGGAGAGGAGCTTTGAGAAAGATCCACTGACTGTCATTTCATGCCCGGTGCTAACAGATCAGTCAAGCAGCAACAGTGAAGTTATATCACTATATCAGCCTGTGGTTGTTTCCGAACGCTCCGGATCACCTCCACGGTTTGCTTGGCTGACTCTGAGACATGCAGACGACAGGGGAAAGTAACCGTAGCTTGGGAAGTTTAATTTGATACAGACTTAATCCTCTCATCAAACTAAGGAGATTCTGACTAAAGTGACAGTTTTGGCGTCCTAACTTAGGGTGGGCGCATTCATCATACCATATGTCGTTTTAAATCAAAATTGTAGTTTTTATATATGGATAGATGGGTAGGTGGGTAGGTGGATGGATGGATAGATGGATGGATGGATGGATAGATAGATAGATGGAAAGGTGAATAGATAGATACTTTATTGATTCCAATTTGGGAAATTATTTTGTTGCAGAAGTGTGTTCAGACATTAAAATCCAAATACTTAAAGTGGAAAAAGAGAATTAACAATTACATATCAAATACAAATTAAATTATTATATCAAATATAAACAATATACAGAATAAAATATTCTGAATAATTAAAAATAAACAGTCAAAAATACTACAGGACATGGAATAAACATATTTCTTGAAAACCAAAACAAAAGGATTTTTACAGGATTAAACCTCGTAGCAATTTCAGGTTTTGGACAAAATATTTAAAAAGACTAAATAAAACAAAACCCCTCATTATATTGAAAAATAATGTAAAAATCCCGTATAAGAAATGAAAAAAAGAGCTTTTCAACAAACTTTGTTCAATTATTTACAGAAAGTGAAAGAAATTAATATGAGAATTATGTTGTGAAGAAGAGTACTCGTCAATATTATAATCCTATCCATATTTGATCAATTGTTATGATTTGTTATCTCATCATATCATAAAACTTACCCAAAGTGCTTTAGAGTTACCAGTACCCTCAACAGGTGGATTTTTACCCGTTGAGAATTCTCCTCAAAATAAATATGACTGAGGCGTTCACATGATTTTCCTTTACGATGTACACTAGCAACTGATCTTCTTAATTTGTTATTGAATTGAAGGGTTCATTCTTAAAACCAGCTATCTAGTTTCGATCATGTGAATAGGAGCATGGACAATAATGACAGCTCTCCTTCCTGAGTCACATATGATTCTATCATCAGGTATGGGCCGAGCGAAACACACTTAATGATGGGATAGCTCACTCTGACTAATGCTCCCAAATAAGAAAGCTAAGTCCTTTCAGCTGAATGAGTCCGTGTGTTCTTCTGTTGTCTGTTTTTCAGAAGAATACCATGCTGCATTTTACTGTAACTCAATCAAAGGAAATGTGGATACTGAACCAATCCCTCTCATCACATATGACCCACCTAAAGTGTCTCTTTTCTACTTATTGTAGTGTTTGGGACTTTTCTAGCCATCAACAAATAGCCTTTGGGTCACATGTCACTGTGTAGCTATCAGTCAATATTCAGTGTGTAGCTATCAGCCAATATTCAGTGTGTAGCTATCAGCCAATATTCAGTGTGTAGCTATCAGCCAATATTCAGTGTGTAGCTATCAGCCAATATTCAGTGTGTAGCTATCAGCCAATATTCAGTGTGTAGCTATCAGCCAATATTCAGTGTGTAGCTATCAGCCAATATTCAGTGTGTGCCGCCTGCTGTCATTTCTAGCTCATCAAATACGTCTTTGTCACACCCTCTGTGTCCGATTCCTCTGAACCAGCATCCTTTAGACGTGTTTACAAAGCATCAGATCACAGGTTGCTACTTCAATCTGTGTTTAGTGTACGTCAGTGTTTTCTCTGTACGTCTCTTCACTCTGCTGTGTGCAAAGTGCCTGGTGTGTGCTGCTGTTTGTGTGTCTGTTTGAACATACACACACACACACACACACACACACACACACACACACACACACGTTACTTGTAAGTCGCTTTTATCCAAAGCGACTTACATACTCAATACTGTGGACAATCCCCACAGGAGCAATTTGGGGTGAAGTGTCTTCAGGGACACAACAACATGCTGACTGCAGCGGGGTTTGAACCTGTGCTCCTCTGATCCGATCACCAATGCACAACCCACTGCGCCACAGCCTCCCACACACGGCAGCATTGAAGCATTTTTCGGCTGCATTAATTCAAAATCTGGCACCTTCTGAGCGGGATGTGTGGAGATGATGGAGTGTTTGTGTTTAAATCGTATGAGACTAGCTTAAGGGAAACTTACAGAAGATGACATGTCACTTTTGATGGTTTAAATATCCAGTGACACATAGACTGTGTTTCCATTGTGGAATATTCTGATGTCCTGAGAGTCAAGGAATCGGATCCATGAGACTGCCTTTTCTCAGAGGTTCGGCCAACTTTGATTGGTATCTACCCACAAAAGCAACAAGCAATGCTACATACCTTTTTAAGAAATAAGAACATTTCTCAGCATGTTCACAAACTTGATTTGTCTTAGTTAGTCCGATCTGTACTGATGCGTATCAGTCTTTCTGATGGAGGCCGTCTCCGGTGATGTCATTAGTCCCTCTCCGCTGTCTCACATTCCTTCATGTTGACGTCTGTCGATTTGATTGATTGGCCGGTTCCTCTTCCTCCTGCACACCCAACTGAGTAACTGACTGATGCCATCCATTCAAGTCCCGACTTGTCCCCGAAACAAAAAAGGCATCAATGCGAATTTTGCATTCCCATGTTTTATTGATATTCATACAGATTTACATCTTCAGACATCTCAAAGTCAAAAGTCAAAGTCAACTTTATTTTCATTTTTAAGCAGATCAAAATGATGTTTCTCACCATCCAGGAGAATAACAATATTTACACAATTATACATGCATACACACACACACACACACACACCTGTACACCCACTTATACACACCAGGGTTTCCGCTAGGATCTTTTCTTGCCGGTCAAGTGTCCGGAAATAATTTATTTTACCGGACAAATTTGAAACTTACCGGTCATGTTTCAATAATAATAGAATTGTGTAGCAGAGTTATAGAGAGCACCGATCAAACTATTAAGAGTGAATATCGGCCGATAATGACCGGCGGCCAATCGATCGGAGCATCCCTAATTATTACCGGACATTTTGAACGGCAGGTTTTGAATTTACCGTTTTTTAATAAATGTTACAAGCTAAAAAACGGTAATTACCGGCTAACGGAAACCCTGATACATATTCATACATGGATGCATAGTAAACATATACACACATTAAGAGGTATAAACAAAAGAACAGTAAATATAGAAGAAATAAAGGTCTACACACATATTTGGATAGGACACCGGTTTGAGTCTAGTAGATTAGACCTCTAAATATATGACAACAGTACAAATATATATATATACACAGTAGTGAAAATAACTATTACTATCTGGCTGCCTATCGGCCATCTCAAAGAGTTTGCGGTAACAATATCGCTCAATGACATGCCTTAGTTCTCGGTAAACTCACAACACAAACACAAGCAGCTGACATGAGTTATTGCATTCATCATGTCATTACTGACTGCGAGTTGCATGACTCTTCACAGCGTCTCCTGGAAAGCCACAGAATTGACCTAATCTGCTGTGATGAGTAATGCCGGGGCCCCGGATAATTACATATGCATTTACCCAAACAGCAATTTGTGTTTGTTTGTTACACGGACTGCAAGATAAGACATGAAGCGGGACCCTTTCAGCACCCCATTAAATCTACCCATGATAGTTTTAGACCAGCTTAGTGGTGTGTTTTGTACACACAGATGTATGGGTTGCAATCCTATACCGTTGGCTGTACTATGGGAATTTCTTGGCATGTTGTTATGGGAGAAGTGGTTTGTCCCCCCTCCTCTGTGTCAAACACATCAAACACTCTTTTCATCAGCCGTGACCTCAGGATCGTTTCCAGGCAGCCTGATATCAACAGACATTTAATCACCACCACCCGACATTAAGGCTCATCAGCAAACCCGTAGAGCTATGATTAGACTTCCATAAAAAAGAAAAAATGAAAAGGCATGCCTTCTTGTTTATGTTTCGGAACATATGTGAGCGTTTGCACAAGAGCGGTGCTTGTTGCGGCACGTCCTGACTTCAGAGGAACTTCCCTTTCATGTGTTATCTCATGTGATCACACGTGGCCTCTTTATAACGACTTGGCATTGGACTCTTTTTTTTAGTGGCTCGGAGCCTCGAGGTTGCTCAACAGTCGACTGTATGGAAAGTCATAAAGCGTGTTCATGGAGTTGGGACAGTTAAGATTAGAGAGACCTGCTCAAAGCAGCAAGAATCCATGGACAAACAATGGTTTTCAAAAAGGAAACATAAAGTGTAGAACTTTGTTTTTGCTTCTAGGCCAAAGGTTCAATCCAAGGCATTTTGTGGAAGTCTTTTACAGGAAATGATTTTAAAGGGGCTCTGTATTATGCCAAGTATGTAGTGTCTCTACTTTAAAGAGTCCTCTCCTGCTGATGTTCAGGTGTATATCAGTATGTAGTGCCTCTACTTTAAAGAGTCCTCTCCTGCTGATGTTCAGGTGTATATCAGTATGTAGTGTCTCTACTTTAAAGAGTCCTCTCCTGCTGATGTTCAGGTGTATATCAGTATGTTGTGTCTCTACTTTAAAGAGTCCTCTCCTGCTGATGTTCAGGTGTATATCAGTATGTAGTGTCTCTACTTTAAAGAGTCCTCTCCTGCTCATGTTCAGGTGTATATCAGTATGTAGTGTCTCTACTTTAAAGAGTCCTCTCCTGCTGATGTTCAGGTGTATATCAGTATGTAGTGTCTCTACTTTAAAGAGTCCTCTCCTGCTGATGTTCAGGTGTATATCAGTATGTAGTGTCTCTACTTTAAAGAGTCCTCTCCTGCTGATGTTCAGGTGTATATCAGTATGTTGTGTCTCTACTTTAAAGAGTCCTCTCCTGCTGATGTTCAGGTGTATATCAGTATGTAGTGTCTCTACTTTAAAGAGTCCTCTCCTGCTCATGTTCAGGTGTATATCAGTATGTAGTGTCTCTACTTTAAAGAGTCCTCTCCTGCTGATGTTCAGGTGTATATCAGTATGTAGTGTCTCTACTTTAAAGAGTCCTCTCCTGCTGATGTTCAGGTGTATATCAGTATGTAGTGTCTCTACATGTCTCCATGCTTTAATGTTCAAAAAGCTCTTTATTTTTCTCATACTGCTTGTGCTGCAGTACCTCTTTTCACCCTCTGTCTGAAACCAGAGCCCTGTCTGCTCTGATTGGTTAGCTGGCCGGCTCTGTTGTGATTGGTCAACCATTTATAGATGTCCCACCCCTTAGCCTTTCACGTACAATGTGTTGGAGCGTGAGCCAATCGAATCGTGGGTATTTAAGCCTTTGCAGACCATTAACATGCACAAAAACCTAAAGGGAAAAGCATGATAGGGCTTCTTTGTTGAATAACTATTGTAGTATCTTGAGCCGCTTTGGGCAAACCACTCAATTTAAGGACTGCCCCTTTCTCTGGCTTTTCCCTTGAGGTAAAAACAGTCAAAGTGGATTGCTACCTGGTGTCTGTAACTACATCAATTTGAGAGAGAACATTGCTAAAAACATGGGAAGGTCTGCAAAGCTCAAGAGAAACATTAAAGGGTCCGTCGTAAAACGTTGACCTGTATCTGTGTCCTTCACACGGAGTTATCTCTTCCCCTGGCCTCAGGCTAATTTATGACACTGTCGTGGAGTGTGTTCATGTGGTCTGAAAGTGGAAAACCCATTGAACTCTTTACACATCGACACCTTAACCATGTAGGGTGCGATATTGGAAAGAAACATTGCGATTTTCCGCTTTCTTTTACTGAACTATTCTCAAGCTACTTATAGATTTGACCTGTAAGAGAAAGTTGCATGAACAACATGTGCGATTTTCTGCCTTCGTGTTTGTTTCCTGTTACCGATTTTTTTTAAATAATGGTGAATGAAAATAATGATTTTCATTGATGAATCTGCACATTATCGATCAATGGTTTGGTCTACAACACATCAACAAAGATTCCCATTACAGTTTCAAACCAAGGTCTTGTCATCAAATGTCCGACTTGAGCTGGAATCAGAAAATCTTTGTAGTTTTTGATTCATTGACTGCTTTATTAGGGAAGTCCTGCAGCCTCCTGTGATGTCTCGGGACGATTGCTCATCATCAAACCCATCAAAGCATTTACTCAGCTGATCATAACATTTCTAAACTATGATTTACTGGGACACAATTTGACGTTAGATTAGTCTCTAAATGGATGGATAGTATTTTCCGAAGCAGGGTTGTAGGTAGTTGGCGCTAGGCAGTCAGTTGTTTGTGACTTTGAAACCAAACACCACAGACACACAATAACACAACAAACTAATGCAGGCGGCAGTAGCCCAGCAACTCCTGTGTTCTGCACGCTAAGTTACTGTTTTTGACTCAATGGAGTCCGGTGGCTTTGGTGCGACCGTAGGTATCAGCCATATTTTAGGAGGCTGAAATAAGATTGGCTATACATTGCTTAGCATCTACTGCTGTCTGTTTCTCCAAGCTGTGGGTGTGCTAACTACCATCTACTGTAGGTAATACATTGATTAGTATCTTATAAAACCCCACTTTAAAACATCCAAACTATCCTGTTAAGGCTAATGTTTGCTAATCTCATTTAGTCTCCACAGATCTGAGCTGCAAATACTAACAATATCTCACACATGGTACTATTTCATCATATTGTGTATTCTAGTCAGATTCAACGCAGGATAACGGTTTCAGCAGAGTAGAATATTTCTGCCGTGCTAAAAGTACCTCTGCTGTTTCCTTTTGGCTTAGATTTAAGTGTAAAAGATTAGCTTTCATTTCCGTTTGCAGCCTAAGAAGGCATTGTTACAATAGCATCAACTCCTTCCCACAGACTGTTTACAAAGCAACACATTGTGCAGTGTACACATGGATGAAATGGGAGAATCCAGGCTGTTTTTTCAGAGAGAAACCTGGCTGTATAATTAGCCGCTCGGAGCCTGTCATTAACAGCAGCCTCTGGGCGGCAGCCAGTGCTAATTGTTTATGTGCTGTCAGTACGAGCTCGTTGTGCTCTTTCCGCACAGTTTACTGCCCTGGAAAGTCTCTGTTTGCTCCGCTTAGAGCCGCTCACCTTGTTGTGGGAACAATGCAACATCTGTGTGCCAGGATGAGTGAGTGCTGAGGGAGGGAAAAGTGATGGAGGGGAGGAAAGAAGGGGGAGACTTTCCCACTGCAGGGCCCCCTCTCTGCCTCAGGTCCCACTGCGGTTACAACTGGAAGAAGCTACACACACACACACACACACACACACACACACACACACACACACACACACACACACACACACACACAGAGTTAGACGAGCGTGCCCTTCATGCCTGGTGAAACACTGTCATCCTGCGATCCCGCTCAACAGGAAGTGTTCTGCAGCATCATCAATCAGGTAGCATGTGGGCTGCATACCAACAGGAAGAGCAACATACTGATGTCAGACTTTTAAATGAATCAACACCGGTGGTAAAACTTTAGTTAGATTGCTTTACTCACTGATGATTTCTTTATTTTGGTGATATACGAAATTGTGGCGATTTTGTGTGGTTTTAGGTCAGGTGTTTCATTAACTCTGTGGCGTTAGTTTGTTTGTAATTACATATTAAGTGGTTTTAAGATTCTTTTTTTGTCATTTCTTGTTGTACTTTTTCTATTTTTTAAACATTTATTTAAATTATTGGTAAGAATTGAAAGTAAAAATCTAAAATAACAACATATAAAGAGAGAGGGTTTTATTTTCTGACGCTGCGTGAGTTCCCCGACACACCGGGGACACTTCTTTATGTAGAAAAGACATGCATGCATAGGTCCTCTTTAAATTAAACATAAATGTGTGAAGTTAAAGTCCAGTTAACCAAATGAATGAAATACAATAAAATAAACATCAGCATTAAAAGTATTAAAATGCGCACATTGTACAAAAATAACAACAATAAATAGGTTAAATGTGATAAATATCCTTCCGCAGCACATTGACTCACACTGTTGTCAAAGGGCTTAAACGTGTCGTAACTAGGGATGGGTATCGTTAAGGTTTTAACGGTACTACTACCGCTTATCGATCCGGTCTTTTAACGGTACTTTTATCGGTTCTTTTGGAGAAAAAAATAAGTTTAACTAAACAAATTATGAACAAAACTAACATTGCTTTTAATTTAAATTAAATAAATAATATTTCACATCAAAAGAAACAACAGTGTTTTAACAAATGGTATTAAATAATGTGATGACAGAACTGTGAACAGAATAGCTGAAACTTTAACTAAATAACTCAGTTTCCTCTAATCATTAACCCATGTTTGTATAATGTAGTTAACTCCGTGTGTTGCTGCTAGCATACAGAACACCTGACGTGGAAACGTTCCTCGTGGATGGAGCTCCAGAGCTGCTAGAAAGACAGTGGAACCCGGTGCATTCCTCCGTCTGCATGTGGAGCACTTTTGCTAAATGTTTAGACACATTGCTCGTGTTACCGCCCTCACATGCTAAACTCTTATTGCACTTTAGGCAACGAGCATCGAGACGGGTAAAGTTTAACCACACCTCGGAGCGCTTAGTTCTCTCTGTGTGTGTGTGTTGCCCCCGCCCCCTCGCACACAGGCATCCATATATATTTATACAAAAAATAATCATGGATGCATTTTGTAGTCTTATTGCGTATTAGAAACGGAGTTGGCGAAACTAAAACTGCAATATAATGTTTGTGTAGCAATAATACATATGAGAATATATTTTTTAAATGTCTCCAGTACCGATAAAAAGACCGATAGCGTCGGAGCTTAACGGTACCACGGTCTTTAATAATTCAGCCCCAGGACCCCTTTAATACCGGGGCCCGGTACCCACCCCTAGTCGTAACACGGTGAAAGATGCTTATTATAGTTCACATAATGCATTACACATGTGGGATTACTAACACAACATGATACACACGGTCTGTTGTTGCAGAAATCCTGGTCAGCGTTATTGAATGCAGATTTAAAGATAATGCCGACTCATCTTTCCTTCTGTTGAGTAATTAGCCGGACAATACAGTCAGTGTCTCTTATCCCTGATGTCATGGGAGACATGCTCTTGTTCCTCTTCCCGTCCAACAGCCTTTTCTGTTTTGTTAGACACGCCTTTATGTGCACAGGGACTATTAAGGGTTTTATGTTTCTCGTGTGTGTGTGTGTGTGTGTGTGTGTGTGTGTGTGTGTGTGTGTGTGTGTGTGTGTGTGTGTGTGTGTGTGTGTGTGTGTGTGTGTGTGTGTGTGTGTGTGTGTGTGTGTGTGTGTGTGTGTGTGTGTGTGTGTGTGTGTACACATTGTCTTTGAATCTCTTGGAGCGCTTCAAAAGCCTGTTACCAAAGTGTGTGCTCAGCAGAAACATGGCATGTGTTTCTGATTCCCTCTGCAGCCTGTAAATACTCTGCTCCTCCACAGTGTGTGTGTTTGCTCTCCAGCTGTTTTAAGTTGTGTTGCTTGCGCCCTTTCAGAACTATATTCTGCCTACACACAAACGAATCAAGTATATTGGCAATTTAAGGTATTTCTTTCTATACAACTTTATACTTCTACTACATTTTGGAAGGCAATCTTAAGCTTTTTACTATACTGATCCTACAGCTTTAGTTCCTAGTTAATGTATACATTAATTGACATAAGTATAGGTTAAGACATCCTGAAGCAGTATACACACTTCCTTAAAAAGCTCTACCTTTATCAGCTGGAATGTACACATGTAATACTTTGGTGCTCTTGCTTGTACGATGTTCAGTGCATGACTTAACTTGTAACATAGTATATTTTACAATTTAGTATTTCTACTTTCATCGGAGTACTTCTTGCGCCTCTGCACACACACTCAAAATGCAAACTTGATGTTTCGGACCACAGATATGTATGATTACAGTGCAGAGTTGGGAAGCCGTCCTTCTTTGAACCACAAATGCTGATTTCAAAGTCTTATATGATGTTTGCCACATTGTACTCAGGAGGACGCAGCTCAAAGTGCTTTGACAATTTGGCACACTGCACAAGATTACAAAAATAAGGTTGAAGTTGCTTATTGGCACACATGCAGCATGAGTATATGATACATAGAGGGCTCAAAGAAGGTCAACATTAGCAAGAGAATTCACATCACTAAAACCCACTCGGTCAAAGTGAGACAGAAACGAGCCAAACTTAATTCAATAATGAATAAATGCTATTATTAATACTAAAGACCAAATGAAGGGGGGGGGGGACATCACTATATAAAAGCTTAGTTGAACAAGTTTTCAGCTGGTAGAAAACAATTATCCTGAGTTTTCCTCTCTGAAAGTTATTGGTTAAGAGCCGAGTGGAAAAAGCTGCTTCCACCATTTTATTTTTCAAAATTCAAGATTCAAAGGTTTTATTGTCACATGCAAAAAGCGACAGTGCTCCTCCAACAATGCAACATATATAATAAA
The DNA here is from genome assembly GCA_902827135.1 of Harpagifer antarcticus. Classification (NCBI taxonomy): domain Eukaryota; kingdom Metazoa; phylum Chordata; class Actinopteri; order Perciformes; family Harpagiferidae; genus Harpagifer; species Harpagifer antarcticus. The sequence goes on along the minus strand of CADEHL010000677.1, from coordinate 5,223,148 downwards.
ATACAAAGTAAACAAACACTGAAATAAAGCGGGGAAAAAGGCAGAGTTGGAGAGGAGCAAATTCAAGGCAATTCAAAGTGCTTTACAAAAATGAAACCCATTCAGAAAACGGCATTTAAAACCAGTCATTAAAAATAAAATAAACATTAAAAGACAAAATACATGGATAAAAGTTTCAGTGCCGTCTAAGATGTGAATAGTTCAATTAAAAGCAGCGGCAAAAAGAAAAGTCTTCAGCCTGGATTTAAAAGTAGTCAGAGTTGCAGCGGACCTGCAGGTTTCTGGGAGTTTGTTCCAGATGATGTACAGAAAGCAGACCCGTCCCAGAAGACCTGAGAGATCTGGGTGGTTCATTATTTAGCAGCAGGTCAGAAATGTACCTTCAGTCCCCTCTCAGCCATTAACCTCTCCTCCTCCTGCAGGTGGCCCCTCTGTCAGGCAGTCTGAACGGAGAACTCCTCATGTCCTCCGGCCTCACCTCCTCCTCCCTCAGCGTCTTGGACCAGCCGACCCCCCAGAAGCCCCTGGTGCGGGGCAGCCTGTCCGTGGCGCCGGCAGACTACGCAGAGCGGCCCGAGGTGATGCTGCGGAGGGAGGCCAGCGCGTCCGCCCTGCCTCTGAAGACCGAGGTGCCGCTCCACCTGTTCAGCACCACCAACCAGCAGCACAAAACGCTGGGGGTGCAGCAGCAGATCCCCACCAAGCTGGCCGCCTTCAGCAGCGGCAAGGGGAAGGGAGGGAAGATCGGGAAAGCCTCGCATCGCACCGACAGCAGCGGTAAGGAACTCGCATAATGCTGGTTGTTTGGGTCACACACATGTGGTTTAGGAGGTAGAGTTTCAAGGCTTGTATTGTCATGTGTGCATTAGGGCTGTACGCGAATATTCGTTCTTTGGAGTACTACTCGGGTTTCAATTTCGTTATTCGTTCAATTTCAAATTGAACTTATTGAAAACTCCAATCAACGTAAGAGCTTGTGCCTCTTCGGGGGGTGCTAACACTTAACCATAAACGTTATTGTTTACTTTTCCGTCTTTATATGTAGATATGATTTTTTCTCCGTTAATCTCCGTCACGTTGTTTCCATAGCAACAACAACTTCCTGTCAACTAGGGATGCCAGAAACTGACCATGATCAAATTCAAAAATCAGACAGCCCTGGCGAATATTAATCGATTATTCGCCGCAGCCCGCATCTTCAAATAAAGGCAATGGCAGGCACTTTAGAACAATAGGCCGTACAATTCGATTATGCACGAGGAACTCTTCTTTGAACGTGCCGCTTTGTTCATCTTTAGTTGTTGTTCTCACTGTTCTGTATATCGCCAATAAATCAATCGCACGTGTGACGGAGAGGGGGGGGGGGGTCGGTGTGTAGCAGTCTGCACTCTGCGCAGCCTGTGCTGCTGGCTTCCTCCAAGGTTACAGTAAAACAAACTGGTGGTGTGACCAATGGCCATTTACAATTATTAATACTATTACTATTATTAGCATTAGCCAGGAAAAAAAAGAAAAACATAAATAATAATAAAAAAATATATAAATAAAATCAAATTTTAAAAATAATTTTCGATTATGGAGACCGTAACGAATATTACTTACTTTAACATAAAAAAAAATTCTATATTGATTCTGACTTTTCTACATCCAACTCACAGCTTTATCATTGCTTTGAGAAATAGATTATTAATTCACCCCTTTTAGAAGTGAAGTTATAGTCATTTGTTCTGGGAATGTCATTTGAAAAACAGGCTCAACTGGTTAACAGTCAAACTGGACAATGCTGTGGTATCGTCCTGTCCAATCGTTTGAGTATTTAAGTATTCTTCTTGAAGCTGGACCAGGAAGGAAAGGGAATGTGACTTTGAAAAGTGTATGCGTCTAACAAGTAACATGTAATGTAACATAAGGATAAAGCATAAAGTCATAATAGTAGCCCTAAATCTGATGGAAAATTGACGCTTGAGAACCACCTTAAAGTGCCCTTAGACTAGCTAGCCCAGAAATACAGAAATGAAAACACACATTCAAAAATGGTTGAGTTTGTTGTCACATTAATAAACGCTGAATCACATAATTTACAAAATGAACATCCTGCTCTACAGTATTACCATTTTCCTCACCATGAAAATGCTTTTTGAGGTTTTAAAATCCTTTTTGCAACCAGTGGCCCTGCTGTCCTTTATATAGATCTACTAGTGGAATATAATACATGTCTTCACTTGTATGCAACGGCAATCTAATGACTGATATTTTAATGGGAACACAAATCATCCTGTAATGTCTTGTCAAATTGAGAATGAATAGTTTGTGGAGTAAACACACAGAGAAAAAAATCTTCCTCTTCATAAGTGAAACAAAGGACGAGTGTGTTCTGTTACACTTGTGCTCACAGTGCGCCGGTCGCCAACTCAAACTAACAATTATCATAAAAGTACACGGTTGTAAAATATGTTTACGAGCGCTGCGTTGAGGTCCCCCCCCCCCCCCCCGTTACTCATGCAGGTGATGTATAGCAGTGCGGCATTTTCTGTATTAAAATGGATTTCTCTCGCTCGCTCTTCATCGATACAGAGCCATCTGTGCCGACACGAGTCTGACCCGACCCCCCCCCCCCACGGTTTAAAGTGGCTCATTAGAATCACATTAGCTGTCTAAATTGGGTCAGCCCTCTGATTTATCAAATAGTGTCCGGAGGGAAGCTGGGTTTCTCCGGTTTACCAATGTAATCTAATTCTACAATTAAATCACCTTCTGTCTGCCTCTCTTGTTCCCCCTCTCCCCCCCCCCCCCCCCCCCCCCCCCCCCCAGCCTCAGTGGATATGAAGCAGATGCTCCCCCTGAGGCTGTCCGCCCGAGACGACAACGCCCTGAAGGCCAAGCGCTCCGTCAGCCCCAACCAGCAGTCTGCCCCCCCGCTGCCTCTTACCCCGCATCACCACTCAGGTAACCTTTTTAAAGGGGACCTATCATGCAAAATGCACTTTTTGATGTCTTTCATACATACATATGTGTCCCCGGTGTATCAGGGAAGACATGTTATGAGTTTAAGTCTGTTGCCACAAACTGAGTCATTAATCACTGTACACAGATTTCCAAGCATTACAAATCCACATGAATTCTAACTTAACATTGGAAACGCCTTTGACAAGCTAACGGGATTAGCATTGCCATTATATTGAAACTCCACACGTACTTAAAAACAGTTTAAATAACTATTACAGATAAGCATTTATTTCAAATATTGCCAATTATATACAGACATGTGTGCCTTAATGTTCGGCAGAGAAACGTTGACACTGTGCCAATTCTCTTCGAGGGCCAGCACACACTTCCTCCTCTGCTCCGACAGGACAAGCCTGAACACACTCACCTGTCGTCTGTTTGCCTGCTGCATTATTAATCTTGGTTCTCACACACACACGCACACGCACACGCACACACGCACACGCACACGCACACTCTCCACCTGGACAGACCAGACTCCTCTCGCTGTGTTCATGCCCAGCCTCACCCTGTGTAAACACCTATCAGTTTCACATGTGATGATGAATGGCAGGCTGTTCTGCTGACACACACATTTTAACACTCTAATCCTGAAGCCCTGACAATTACCTCCGACACAGAGACTCTGGCAGGATTTCAGGTGATGGATTTCAGTTAGGCTGGGTAAACCCGGCTGTATTAAACAGGTATATGGCACTAATCCACCAGCTGATTTTATTCTATTTTGAGAGCAATCCCTTGTTCTGTAAAAACTGCAGTTGCATCAATTGCAAATTGAAGTTTTTGCCAATCCGATCAGAAATGTAAGATTTGAATGGATTTGTGGATCTTCAAAGAGCCCAATGGCCAGACAGGCAAACAATTACATTAAAACATTGGAAATCCAAGATCGGGCTCGATATATGGTTAAATATAGCAGTAGGCGATCGATGTCCACAGATGAGAGTAACATTTACGTCACTTTGCGGCCCCGCCCACTTTTAGGGGAAACCAACGCTGTCATTTGAACGGCGGTCGAGCCTGAAGCCACAGAGCTCTTCTGTTACTGTCCTTTCTTCTTAGAAGAAGTCCAGAAACACTGAACTCTGGATTTGTTTTAATGTTTGAGGTGCAATAAACGACACAGCAGCTTTTTGGCATGATAACACTATTATGTTCCGCCTCGCTCATGAGAGTAACAGCTAGCGAAAATTACGGCCTCGCCTACTGATTTTAATATAACCATATATCGAGCCCGATCGTCGATTTCAAATGATTGAATGCAATTGTTTGCCTGTCTGGCCATCGTAATCGGGCTCTTTGAAGATCAGAAAATCCACGGTTTTCTTACATTTCTGATCGGATTGGCAAAAACTTCAGAATTTCTATTGACCGCCGTTCAAATGACAGCGTTGTTTTCCCCCAAAGGTGGGCGGGGCCGTAATTTTTGCCCGGAAGTGCCGTCCCCTTATTGCAGGCACTGTTTTAACCCATCATTTACTCCCATATGTCGAAAACGTTAAACAGCAGCAGGTACCCTGACCCATTGACCCTGGCTGAGCTGTAAACTGTAGTAAAATATTACATAACATCCTTACTTTCGCTACTAGGAAACATATATCACTACAGAGGTTCTTAGTGTCTTACACATTTTCTACATGCCAAATCTGACCAGGTCTTTAAAGTCTGATCTATTAGCTATTATTGTCAAATATACCTCCTGAACTCCATTTGTGTTATCGGTCTCTCTGTCTGTAATCGTCATGCATAGAGTGCCACAGTGACGCGTCCTAAAACCCGGAAGTGAGTTAGCATTTTACCACTTCCTGATCCCTCGTCTCAGAGCCAATGGGATCTCTCCATAGGGTTTAGGAAAATATATGGAAATAAGGGCTGTGGTTGAAACACATTGAAGAGACGGATCACGTTTTGTTCTACGACATTAAATCCATCAGCAGTGACCCCACTGGTGATTTCTGAAGAGTTGACGTGTCTGAGAAACGATGGTTGTTACCAAGTGGCTGAATAGGACTACAGAAGTTGTCGAGGCCGTTGTACGTCATTACGCCGAACACGTAAACACTCCTCTAAGTTAGTTTCTGTTCTGCTTGAAAGCTGCAAACTGTTAAAACAAACGCTTCAACTTGTTCCATTTACAATCTGTAGTTTTGAATATGGATCTTAAGTTGGCGTGACGATGAAGCAGCGACCCGGCTGTAGTTCGTTTATAGCATAACGTTTGCTTCTGGCGACTAGATTTATGATTAGAAAATGATAAAAGTAGGATAGACATGTGGATATTATCCGGCTGAACAAAACGTGATCCGTCTCTTCAATGTGTTTCAACCACAGACCTTATTTCCAGATATTTTCCTAAATCCTATGGAGAAATTGGCGTTTTTGTCGAAGGAACCGGAAGGAGTTTACATCCGGGTTTTAGGACGTGTCTCTGTGGCGCTCTATAAGTTCTGGTATTACTGAGTTTGTACAAATTAAGAAAAATCAAGGATTGTCTCCCAAAAGTCATTTGTTCTGCATCTCTTCTAATGTCCCTCTCTTGAATGTCTCTTACAGATCCTCTCAGTCCTCCAGACAGCGGACCAGACTCCTCCATCAGCCCCCCCCACCCTCCCAATATCCAGAAGCCCCCCCTGCCTCCCAGCATGCAACACTCCCAGTCTCCCAGCATGCCCCCCCACTCCCTGAGCACAGGCTGCCTCCAGCCGCCGGTCCTCAGCCCAAACGCCCAGGTCCAGGTGAACGTTCACGGGCTCTCACACAGCCACAGCATGCCCCCCCCCCTACAAGATGGCCCCCGAGGACCTCAACAAGGAGGACGTCATCTTCTTCTAGAATCCACTCGAAATCAAAAGAGAAAAGAATCGTGTGTCCCAAGGAGCGATAATGTGAGTAACGGTACGTCTCGTGCAAACGGAGAGAAATTAAGACTTTTTATTGAAGACTCTTTTAACACTGCGCTTTGTTTTGAAATGCCACTGCTCGTCTTATTTAATTTGTAGTTTAATTTCTTAACTAAAGAAGAAGTAAATGGAGGAAAACAAAGGCTTCTTGAGAGAAAATGTTTTAATGAAGTTAATCAGATCCAAAGACATTAGCAGAGGGGCGTTGACTGAAAGGAACGATGTGAAGGAAGAACTGGTTTAAGGTTTGCTAGTGAAGCAACGAGTGAGACGAGCTTCAGCCCTCGGCTTCTCCAGGACCTCAAGCAACGCTTCCTGCTCCACGGTTCATTTGCACACTGTACATACTCCATTCCTGACTAATGAATGACATGGATTTAATGTGAAATGTTTGGGCGTCCAAATTGTGAAGATTCATTTCAATTGGTAGTTATTGTTAAAAAAGCTTCTAACAGAAGGCTGATCTAGTTTTGCCACTGGTTGTGAAAAAGACGTTTTTGTAATAATCTTCAGTTCGATTCAGTTTTTTAACGAACTCAGGGACGCCTTTATTATGTCGGTGCAGATTATGTGCAACGAAATGCAGAGTTTAATGTTCAACGCAAAGACACAAGCTGTTCTTGAATTTCTTAGACGAAATAGGTTTTATTATGTAGTTCTTATCCCTGCATTAATAATGTCTCTAAACATTTTAAAGTACATACACTGAAAAATAAATGCTGTTTCTCCCACTATGGCTTTGAGCTTTAGCAGCATGTGTTAGCTCATTGGTCAAAAAGAACATGTCTTAATACAGAACATTAGGAAATACAACAAATCTGTAAATGTAGTAATTTGAATACATTTTTAAAGGTACATTTTGAGCTGCTATTGGTCCCATAGACATCCAGGACATGAACTGTACTGTGAAGACATTAAGAAAGGCCTCGCTGAGTTCGGTGTATTTCACAAAATAAACTCCTGTTAGTCCCATCTGTTGTCATGTCTGGAAGCAGTTTACTGTACAAGACATTTCATGTTGTTTTAAGACAACAAAATGTAGAAATCCACTGATAATATAAAGAAAACACATCAACGAACATAAAGTTATGATTTTGCACGATCCAGTGAGCTCTTCCCCTCAGAGAACAGACACGTTAAGACAGATGTGTCTTAACGTGTTATCCATCAGTCTGCGTTAGTCTTAAGACTTTAAGTGGCTTCATAATAATAATATGTAATGCACATCTTCCTCTTTACCCACGAGTGCACAGACACACAATTTTTAAGGTGAATAAATTCTATCCTAAAGTCAGGAACAGTAATGTTTCTGGAAGCTGGACCTTTGCTGCATGACACGGTACATTTCTTTCTTTTCATTTCAAGATGTCTGTTTTATTGATTCCTGATGACGTTTCATTCGCCAGGTTTTAAATATCTGCGCCTGACAGAAAAGCCAAACTATGACCAGGTCTCTATTTCAGAAGGAATATGCAATGCCGTCTTCATAGTCGACAGATTCATGTGTTTTGAAACATGTCAGAAAAAGTCCCTGAAGCTGTGATCGCTGGAGTGTCTCTGTATATTTGTACATTGTTGTACATAGTGTTTGTGATATGTTGTGCCGCCTCTTACCCTCTCTTATGTATTGACATTTGACATGTATTAAGATGTCAGCCAAAAGTCTGTTTGCGCACATCTGTATACACACTTCGCTCTGTTTGTACGATGCGGTGCCGTCTGTCCGGCTTGGTGACACTCGGTTGAATGAAAACCCAATCAGTCGTTGCTGTTGTTCTGATGAGCCGAACATGAAGGTGTTTAATGTGTAGCATTAAGGCGGAGTCCGTCGTCTTTGTCCTGCGAGTTTTAAAACGTAATGTAGCATCCTAAAAACAAAACCATCTGCTTGTTTCAGTCGGTTAAACCAAAGACACACTCGGCTGTTTCCGGTCTGTTTGAAGGATGAGATGTCAAAGTGTCCTCCAGGGAGTGTCCATAGCGAGTGTGTTTACAGCGCATTGTCGTCCTGCTCACGTCCGCAGTTAGGTCTAATTATTGGGTTTATATCTTTGTTTTCACGTCCTCACGTACAGATCACACACATCTCTTCATCCGTGAGTTTGTCATGCTTTGTTTCATGAAGAAACACAGGATTTAAAGTGCTTTTGCATCTTCGTGGTGAAACTCAGTTGCACAAATTAAATAAACCACTCTGTTAGTTGACTGAATTTCCTCGAGCGTACAACACAAACTATACATCATGAGTGATCTTGAGTTGTCCCAGTATGGCGCCAGGCCCAACTATAGCATCTGGTGTTCAGGATATGAGCTCCTCTGATACAGCTGTGGAAGATATCAGGGGTGTCAAACTCAAGGCCCGGGGGCCAAATCCGGCCGTGACTTCATTTTCTGTGGCCCCACAACAACTCTGAAAGAATGTTTGTTATACGGTTACATGCCGATTTATAGAAGCGTTGCCCATAAACTACATGTCCCACAATGCATCTCAAATTGGACTTTTTTTTACTTAGAATTTGCCTTTTTCTCCGAATTTGACTTATTTTTCAAAATGTTACTTTTTCCCCAAAATGTCACCTTTTTTTTAAAAAGCTTTTTTCCCAGAATGTGGCTTTTCTTTTCAAATCATTTTGTGACGTCCTCACTGAAGGGACTTGCAATTATTTGCCCTAGTCTTCTGCTTTCAGACGTAGTTAATTATGAAGTTATTACCCTATCCGATAACAATAGAATGCAGAGGCAATAACATTATTTTATATATATTAAATATTTATGTATTTTTATAGTCTTAAAGTTACAACCGGCCCTTTGAGTGCAACCATAATGCGAATGTGGCCCGTGATGAAATTGAGTTTGACACCCCTCACCATCTTGTTAACCCAACAATGTGCTTGTGAACATACTTGCTGGTTCTCAGTCATAAAAGAACGTACACATCTTTCCAGATTTCAACAACACAATGTCCACTAGCTTTTTATTCCAGTAGTGTTCCACCATGTCACACTTTCTTCATCAGCGTAGTGAAGCCAATTCTTAACTTAAAGGCTAGCACGTACAAGAAGTCTGTTGTAAATCATTGCAGCTGCAGATAAGTTGCAAGCTAAATATTTTTCTTTTATCAAACCACTATTTCCAACGATACAAATGACCTTTCATGCTTGAGATATTCCAATGTCGGTCCATTTATCGTGTTTTAGGTGTGTTTAATCCTGAATGAAGGATATAGGCAGCAGGAACATTGGTGTAAGAGCCCTTTAGTTCTGCTCCAGGTACGAGACTGTTAGTAAACCTCAACATGAGGTGGTGCTGCCTTTTTAAAGTGTGTGTGTGTGTGTGTGTGTGTGTGTGTGTGTGTGTGTGTGTGTGGTGTGTGTGTGTGTGTGTGTGTGTGTGTGTGTGTGTGTGTGTGTGTGTGTGTGTGTGTGTGTGTGTGTGTGTGTGTGTGTGATGTGTGTGTGTGTGTGTGTGTGTGTGTGGTGTGTGTGTGTGTGTGTGTGTGTGTGTGTGTGTGTGTGTGTGTGTGTGTTGTGTGTGTGTGTGTGTGTGTGTGTGTGTGTGTGTGTGTGTGTGTGTGTGTGTGTGTGTGTGTGTGTGACCAAAAACACAGCAGAAACATTTCCAAATGACTTGTTTCCAGTACACGCACATATTGGACCTGTAATGTGTAAATAATCATATTTTATTTCCTCTGTCAATTTTACACCAGTCACTTTGGATAGTAGCGTACTTGAAGGGGAAAATGAATGTTTATTGTTGTTGTTATTATTGTCTGTCAACTTTTATTTACCAATATTTGTCTAATGACATTTGTAGCAAAACTGATTTTTAAACTGTTTTATTTGATTCACTGTGAGACGTTAGAGCGACCTGTGGACACAAACTGCTGCCTTAGAGAGAGTTTAGTCATATTAAAAAAAGTCTTGACATTAATTTGCTGTCTTTGTAGTTTTTTGGGGGTTTTCCTTTTCCTCAATGTTGTATATCGGTTTTTGTGCATGTAAATGGTCTGCAAAGGCTAAAACCCCCCCTGCCTGAAACACCTCCATTGGACTCCTTTGTTTATTTCCTGAACATAGTGACATCACTACATAACACTCGCTCCACTATTGACTAGCGCTCCAACACATTGTACATGATCTCTAAGCGGTTGACCAATCACAACAGAGCCGACCAGCTAACCTATTAGAGCAGACTGGGCTCTGGTTTCAGACAGAGGGTGAAAAGAGGTGCTGCAGCACAGACAGTATGAGAAAAATAAAGAGCTTTTTGAACATTAGAGCATGGAGACATGTCCCAGTAGAGACACTAAATACTAAAACTGAAAATAAGCACAATAGGGCCCCTTTAAATCACATTGTTTGGTTTGTTGCATATATGTATCATTACTGTTTAGGCAATAATGTTCCCGTCCAAGTTAATTTGTATTTACAAGGATTTATTCTCAGCCGCATGTAACATATAATTCGGCCTCATTATTCACATTTCTATTCACTGCTTGTCAAAAATCCTCCTGACCACTCAATTAGCCAGCAGCCATTCCTCAGAGTCTAGGGGGTGCCGGAACAGAGCTGACGACGCTGTGTTTAGACGTCCTAATAACAGTCTATTCCCAGACAAAGCTCTATTTTCAGGTGCTGCGGTTGAGGCTGTTTAATCCCTCTGTAGCCCGTCCTGTCTGTCCCTGCGTTGTTGTCATTCTGGCTGGGAATACGCTACAGTAGTGGCCAGTTTTTATTGTCTGCTGTCATTAGTGGCTTTCCTCTGTCTCCTCTCAACAATTATTTTTCCAGGCTGCTTCCCCCGTGGAAAGCAAGCTGCATTTTACTCCCCTCTTTGTTTCTGTCTCGTTCCTCGGCCCATTTCTTGTCTCCCTGTCTCTTCTCGTCTCATCCAATGTCTTAAAATCCTCCTCAGCTCAACCGCCTCCCAGGCATTTTTATGTAATAGGAAGTCAGGAGTCTTGGCTGTTGTGTCGGAGGCACTTTATACCGCAAAGTTAAAGAAAATGGATGCTCCGCGGAGACAGGCGTGCAGACGAACCGATCCCCGCGGCCTCATAAAACGCTGAGACAAATCTCAGTTTGATAGACTCTGTGTCAGCAGTTGGTTTTGTGCTCTCCGGATCTCACAGTTTCTCCGCACTTTGTCAGCATGTAGGTTGGAATGAGCCCTAAAGCTGTTCAAAGATTTCAGCCTGGCTCTGAGCAAAACTACTGTTCAAATTCAGGGATATCAAACCTCATTAGGCGCATTCACACTGCGGTACTTTTCCCACAAAGGTTCATGAGAACTCTTTTGTCGCGTTCACACCAAAAAGAGCCGGTACTAAAATTAGTTAATGAGAACCTTTTCACCCCCTCGAAAGTCCCTGAGCGGCTCTTTTGTGAGAAAAGAGCTATATTTCTGATTGGCTGGGCGGATTGCAAACCACGCCCCGTAAAACTTCCAAAAAGTTTTGAGAAGCCGCCATTTTATTATCCTCGCATTAGCATTATTAGCATTAGCATTAGCCCAGCGCAGAAACGCAGAGAGACTAACTTATGGCAACACAAAATAAAACATGGGAGCGGTGGAGATGAGGAGGTGTCGGCGTTCTGGCGATTTACTCGGAAGGCTTCAGCAGCTTCTCCTGAAGCCAGTCCCCAACTCCGGGGACTTCCGGCCGGGGACTTTGGGCGGCAGTATCCGTGAACTAAAGAGTTCTCATGAACCTTTAGGCGCATTCACACCGCAGTACTTTTCCCACAAAGGTTCATGCGAACTTAGTTCATGCGACCTCTTTAGTTCGCATGAACTAAGTACAGATCGCGTTCACACCGGAAAAAGTCCCTGGGGGTGGATTAGGCAAATGAAGCCGCTGACGTCACTTCTTCTTCTTCTGCTTTGGGTTTACTGGCAGGCTACAAATAACTTCACGGCGGATACTGCCGCCCAAAGTCCCCGGCCGGAAGTCCCCGGAGTTGTCAGAGGACTTCAGTAGAAGTTGCTGGGACTCCCAGCAGCTTCTACTGAAGCCTTCCGAGTAAATCGCCAGAACGCCGACACCTCCTCATCTCCACCGCTCCCATGTTTTATTTTGTGTTGCCATAAGTTAGTCTCTCTGCGTTTCTGCGCTGGGCTAATGCTAATGCTAATAATGCTAATGCGAGGATAATAAAATGGCGGCTTCACAAAACTTTTTGGGAGTTTTACGGGGCGTGGTTTGCAATCCGCCCAGCCAATCAGAAATATAGCTCTTTTCTCACAAAGAGCCGCTCGAAAGTCCCTGCTAGAGAGCAGGGACTTTCGAGCGGCTCTTTTCTCACAAAAGAGCCGCTCGAAAGTCCCTGCTAGAGAGCAGGGACTTTCGAGGGGGTAAAAAGGTTCACATGAACTACTTTTAGTACCAGCTCTTTTTGGTGTGAACGCGATAAAAGAGTTCACATGAACCTTTGTGGGAAAAGTACCGCAGTGTGAATGCGCCTTTTGTGGGAAAAGTACTGCGGTGTGAATGCGCCTATTGGCTTGTGACCCCTGGAAATTAAGCAGTGTCTTTACCAGTTACATCCGTGTCATTGTGAGGGTTTCTTTTGTCTTATTTCAGTATTTTTTTCCTCTAAAAAAAAAAAAGGCCTCATTTGATCCTTATGATGGCTATAGAGGAAAAGTCAGAAGACCCAGAAAGTTGATATGATTCATCGACTGGAAACCATGAATGTTCATACAACATTTAAATAGCTGTACATCCAGTTTATTCGGGCGTAACAAAGATGTGAAACTAAACATTAGGGAAACTGTATGTGTATAACACATTACAACATACAGTGTTGAAGATAACTTGGATAGCTAGCGTAAGCTTATGTTAGAGCTAAAACTAAATGTATAAGCTACTTGTTATCATAAATGAAAAAAAGCCCTTTTATTAACAAGTAAATTCACATAACTAAATAAAGCACTTTCTAGCATCCAATCTTGAAGCAAAAATAATGCTAAACTTGTGCTAACGGTGACGAGCCTCAGCTTTCGACTTGGCGTTGGTTAATCACAAAAAAAGGACAATTAGCCTATATCGTAATATTATACATATCGTTCTAGTATTTAAATAATCCAATGCCTCTTAGATAATGTTCCATATACAGTAATAGTGGCCATCTCCCCACACTTCATTTTAAATGTAATTCATTTGCCGCATAAGAGACAATAACAAAGTTAAAATAAATTTGACGGAGCATTTTTCCATCCAATCTTGTATAGATATCCTGATAGTGTCATTATCCTAGATTCTATTGGACACAGTAATAGTGTAGTAGATAGTACAATCTGATCGTGTGACAACTCTATGGGAAATATCTTTAAAAAGACTTGCAGAAATGTGTTTTTTTCTGCTTTGCTGTCCTGTTAATCATTTGCAATCCTTCAGTTCTCCAAGTTGGGAACTTTAACCTACATCAGCAGAGATGTTGAACCCGATTGCATCCTCCTCAACCTTGCTTCTTGTATGTAATGTTATGAAGGAATGCACTTTATGGCTGCTTATCCATGTATTGTTTCATCCCTCCTGGCTGACACAAAGCTCCTGTTGTTGAAAAGACACAAAGCGGACTTTATCTGTCGTCTTTGCTAACACCCAGGGTGATTACGGGTAGATAAGCGGCAGGAAAACATGTCTCTCTGCCAAGGCGGCTTCAAACTCGTCTTACATAAAGTCCTTGGCAGGGAATATTCTAGAAAAGAGGTGTTTGTCTAAGATAAGCTTTGCATTTTTAAGGTTGCTGTTATCAATGAGCAGTAAAGGTCTGAGACACTAGATATTTCTCATGGGGTGTAAAGTGTGAAATGTAAACTTCATGCTGTCTGCTCCATAGGGTTGCTTCGGATGAATGATAATCATTGTTCCTCCAGCCTGTTTGACTGATCCTCCATCTTGCTTCAACAAAGGAAGCCCCTGTGAAGAGGCCCCGCAGAGAAAGGTTATGCCAGGTAGAAATCAGATCAGGTGGAGGCTATTGTTCTGCCAGAAGAGACGCCTCAGGTGAATTGAAAGGGGGAGATGGATTATAAAGGAAGTGTGCTTCTCTGCTGACTCGCTCTTTGTGCTCACAGTATTTGCATTTTGCAGTCAGCTGTGTCCCAGTGACTCTCTGGTCAGTTTTATTCCCATGAGCTGATTTCACTGCACCAGGAAGCCATGAATGCCACCATTGTGATGGATCGGCCTGTTCCAGAGAAGAGTAAACACATCAGATTCTTATGGGCGGTGGTGGCGAAGTCGATAGGGACTTGGCTTGGCAACTGGAAGGTCACCAGTTCAAGTCCCGGCAAGACCAAGTGCTACCGAGGTGTCCTTGAGCAAGTCACCGTTCCCCACACTGCTCCCCGCTGTTCAAAATGGCAGCCCACTGCTCCTAACACTAGGATGGGTCAAATGCAGAGAAACAATTTCCCCACGGGGATTAATAAAGTATATCAAAATCAAAACAAAAAATCAAATAATTTAATCACTAAACAATGTTTGGTCAAGGATTAGAGGAATATTATGAGAACTAAATGTATTTGCCTTCTTGCCAAGAGTAGCTAGACAAGACGATTAATACCAATCAATCTGTTGAAGCTTAAGATACGAAGCTAAAAAGCAATAGGCTTACAGACTTAGTCTTTTAACCAAAGAGTTATTTATTTATTTAAAAGCAGCACATTAGCTGTGACCACCGTTTGAGCTAAGATGCAACAGAATAGCTCAAACAGCAAACCTGAATACCTGAATTTCCCCACAGGGATAAATAAAGGTCCATCTTATCTTGAACTCACAGCTAAGCTAAACACCAACTGTAAAGTATAGCTGGTTAGGTAGCCTAGCTAGCTAAGTTAAAGCTAAAACCAGTTTTATGATCTAGTCATTTCAAACCTGCTATCTTAAATAGAAAACAACTATTTTAATTAACAAACAAATTCACATTACTAAATAAAGCAGAGTAGCTTAGCAGAATAGCAGCAACTTAGAAGAGTTCATAAGGCCTATTTGGTGTTGTTAAGATACTAAAATCACATATTTAAATGTATTAAAGGTAGGGTATGTACGTTTGAGAAACCGGCTCGAGATCGCTAGAATTTGAAATACACGACCGGAGAAAATCTGCCACTTCTGTAAATAGAAAATCAGCAGAAAAACAAATCGAAAGCTCACTAATTTTCACATTTTATCTTGCTTGTTTAATTGAATAGCGTAAAAACAAAAGTTGGTTTAAGAGGGATTATGTGCTAGATTAAAGGTGGGGTAGGTAATTCACTTCAGAATGCTCTTAACATCCCGATAGCAATGAATACATTAAATGCTTTGACATTAAATACATTAAAAAAATGTCATCTGTGGAAGCCGTGGCGCTGTAAAAAGCACCACCAATTATTTTAGCCGGGCCGGCCTACCATGGCCTACCTGCCTGTCAGCCTTCCATCTCGTGCCCTCATTGGTCATGTGCGCGTTCGTGTGTGTTGGAGGAGGGGCTCTGTACGGAAGTCTGAAGGAAGGGACAGATTTTTTCGGATGCGTACTTTCAAATTCTAGCGCACTCGAGCTGGTTTCTCCATTCTACCTTTAACCTATTTTCTTGACAAGCAGCAGCTGCCTTTGGACAGAGCTATGCCACCTCTTTTTCCAGTCTAAGCTAACTGGCAGAAACTTCATATAGGCTCCCGCGTGCAAAAAGAAAAACCTTAGCAATCGTCTGACACTATTGGCAAGAAAGTAAAAGTTTTTTTTATATTGTTGGACTATTTAAACTCTTTAAAAATGTCATTGTTTACAGCGGCAGGATATATATTTTACACCCTGTAGTTAAGATACTTGTTGTTGGATCACAAACAAGAACCCACTCACAATTTTACGGTAATTCTTTTACCAATAATTAACATTGTTCAATCATTGTCTACAGCTTTAAGCAGTTTCCATCTGTATTTCAGTCCTGATACAAGCCCAGTGTGGGAGGTCTCTGTGACATTTTCAAAGTAGTCGAAAGAATTTCCCTCTCATTCACACACACAAACACACATTTTGTTATACCTAAAGTCGAACGCTGGTCCAAGACAAATAGCTTCCTGGCAGCTAGCATGGAAAACCCTCTCCATGTCAGAGTGTGGAGATGTGGGGAAATTAAGTAGCTACGTTTCTCCCTGGAAAGACCCAATTGGAGCTTTGTTAAAAAGTTTCTTACCAACATAAAAGTAGTCTGAAAGTACATTAAGGAATCTGTGCACTGCTTTTAAGAAAAAGGGAATAAGAAGTGGGAAAACATGTATATGTGGAGTACAAGGGAACAAAAGGCCTGCAGGAAGCCTTTAAAAGCAGGCCGGGATGTGAAGTGAATCTAAAGTGAGTTCATGGGAGCTGTAGGGGCTCACTATATCAGGTGAAGCAGATGCACTTTTGTTGATGGTGCACTTAAACCTCCATGTATTATTATTAAAAGCTCTCTGTGAGGGTTTGTTGTCCCTTTCGAAGAATGTAGCCTGAGGTGGAACACTTCTCTGCGGTCTTTCAACATCGTCAAAGTAGAGGAAATCTGCTTTCTGTGCCTGAATAACATGTTTTGATGTCCTCTATCTGTATGTGCTCTTTGCAATACACCACCACGACACTCGCTGTCCTTCAAAGTCAAAGACTGCATTGTCAATCTTTCAGTTACAGACAGAGATCGAAATAACGTTTCCCACAATCCCGAATACAAAAATACAAATATGTATACAAATATTTATAAAATATGTATATCCAATACACAATCAATAGACACATTTATACATATGCACACATTAAGAAACCCAACAATCAATATAAACAAAATAACAGTCACTTCAATATCTTTGGAATGTACTAGTGCAAGATTGTCCGTAGCAGCGTAAATGGTGATAGTAAATGCAGTATTAGCTGATGATGTAGAAAAGACAGAAAGCGCGACCCACTCGGCACAAAATGGACACACAGCGGTGATAATAACTGCACACAGCTTCATCAGCACTTCCCTCTTTCATCTGGGAAGAGTGGAGCTCAGCGCTGTGGAGCAGTGCTTCTCTCCGGGGGGGATCCGAACACAGCCTCTCTGATTTAGGTGCTGGAACAGAGCAGTCGCCCATCAGAGCTGGCAGGGTGGATGCTGTCTGGCCACGGCTCATGGTGGAGGAAGGGGAGGCGGGGCGGGGGGGGGGGGGGGGGGAGACTGAAAGACGCTGCCAAAAGAGCAAAAGGCCACTAACTGCTGCAACACCAAACACCAGAATGAGACAAAGCTGGTGGGTGTGTGTGCCAGCGCGTGAGGAAAGGGAGAATTTGAATTTAAAACCTCTTTGTTGGAATTGGTACTACCATTAAACACAGACATGCCTTTAGGATTTACTCGGTACAAGATCCAATTTCCAGGAAAGAAACAGATCAGATGAATTAAAAACATTTATTATCTTTTTGAAATATTCTGGTGTATGGATATTTTTCCTAAGTATATTGGACTGTATTATTGTAATATGAAGGATGACCTTATAAAATCATCTTTTATTTTATTTGAGTTATTATGTTATTTACCTTCTCAGCGTTATTATTGATTTGATTTTCTATACGTTTTGTTTTTCATATTCTCATGTTGAATTTCTTGGATTTGAGACCTTCTACTTGTTGTAGTATGTGAGAAAATAACTAATAAAGAATAAGACTACGTTTATATATAAGGCATACTTAGCTCTCTGTGGACAACGACCACAATAACAATAACAACAACAACAACAACAACAACAATAGCCTTTACTAAATCCTGCACATCCTTCTGCATTACATAATGAAAACTCAGAAACACAAACTAAAGATTTATACTGTGAGCAAAACGATATATGGCCAGTGGTGGACTGTCCATCGGGACGTTCGGGACGCATCCCGATGGGCCGGTACTGAAATGGTACTGAAGTGGGCCGGTCGGATAAGTCATCACTAGCCCCCCCCCCCTGAAATCTGAAGAAGGCCTCTTTACCAAGGTCTGAACAATGTTTAATATCTCTAAAAGTAAGAATCAGATTTAAAAGTTAACGAGTAATGTCAGAAAGATATGTAACATTTTAAAGTTGGAATGAGGTTTTTGAATGAAAGTATGAAGCAGCAGTTAGCAGTTGAAGTTGCATGAAGATTGTTCAAGTCTGAAGAGTTTCTCCATTGACTTCCATGTTAAAAATGTAATGAATTATGGGATTTATCTCTGGAATTATAAAAGTTATGAATGAGAAAAGTAACAGCAATCGATTCCCAACGCTGTATCAGCATTCCCACTAAATAATATACTTCTGTAAGAGTAAATTCAGTGACAGAAATACAATATCAGTACAGATGTATGATCAGCTAAATGTTCTTTAAGTAATTCAATGTATGTGTACGAAGCTTTTAACTTCTAGTCGACACGTTGGAGCTACCTTTTACTACTTTATATTAATTTAGGTTGTTTAATCTCTGTTTATGTCGATATTAAATACATTTTGTATTACAATCAGTTGTTTACAAAGTACCCATTTACTAAAACTGTGAATAAATGACTAACAACTATAGCAAACCTCTAGCTAGATGAACTGCTTAACTGAAGGAGTGTTTCTTTTTTCCCGCACCTCTGATTCACCTCTTGACTTTATTCAGAGTTGAAATCCTTCAGACGTCTGCTGAGCTTCTCATCACCTCTGAAACTCCTGCAACAGAGGAGAAACTATGAACCAACCCACTGGAATGACTGCTGGGCGTGTATACACATGCACTGTAAACACACACACCCACACACACCTACACATGCAGTTCAAACACACCCACAGAAACACACACACACACACACACACACACACACACACACACACACACACACACACACCACACACACAGTGCATGTTTTGCTCTGGGTCTTATTTCAATCTATTAACATCTTACACATTCTTGGCAGAGTGTTAAAGGGCATTAAGTAGGATACCACCATAATGTGACACAAACTCAATGAAAGATCTGTCATCTGCTGTAACTTACACAATAACCTGTTCCTCCACAAACAAAGGGAGACTGCACCATTGTTCAAATACATGTAATCTCTTCTTCATCCAGCTCTCTTCTCTCACATGTCTTTTAATTATCTTTCCCTCGGCCCTCAGGGAAATATAGTCCGTCAACCAATAGAGTGGTGAAGTGACGACTTGTATCTTTGGGCCTACCAGGAAGTTAGCATTGCAGGGGCTACCTTAATGAAAAGCAATGGGATTTTTGCACAGAGGTTCGGAGTATTGCAGAAAAAAAGATAATTGGCAAACATATCTTCACGTATTAACAACACTTTTATGATCTTTGAAGCAAAAATGCAATCTGTAGAAGTGGGAAGCTAACAATAGGCTATAAAACAAGTACTTCATGGTGGTACAACTTCACAGCTGAGCTAAAGGCTAAGCTAAAGGCTAAGCTAAAGGCTAAGCTAAAGGCTAAGCTAAAGGTGGCTAATGTTTGTCGTCATTTAGTAGTCTCCTCTAGCTAGCAACCACCACCTTTGACATAGACACATTAGGTTTTGAGACATTAAACAAATATTGGAACATTCTAGAATATGTATGTTTTCTACATGAAAAGTGATTATTGCAAATTACAATTTCAAAAAGGGTGCGTCTAACTAACAGCACGTTTACAAATCTTCAAGGCAAGGAGAACCGGAAATGGTAAAAATGTATTTCTGAGTTTGAGGACTCATTCCTGCAGCTTAGACTCTATAGGAGCTCATCGTTGGGGGCATTGCCTGCTTTGAAAATGACAAAGACCCCTTCAGTTCAGTTACAACAATACAACCCACCGTGCAATCCAGCTCGACCCTATCATAAATCATTCAGAGTTTGGGTCTTTCTCCAGTGTTGGCCGTGCCCCACCTCTGCTGACCTCTCCCTCTTCACTGAGATCTCATTTTTGAGTATCAAAAGAAGAGTGACCCTCTTTGGGGAATTCGTGGAATCTCAGATGAGAGATGCCGGTCACGGTGTGTGGCTCCCCCTCGTTTTTGTGTGTCTCTGTATTTGTGCGTGCATGCATAAATCTGTGTGTTAATACAGCGTGTGTGTGCTTCATTAGTTTTGTATAAGGAGGGAGGACGACACACGTCAGCCTGCAGACGGAGACAGATGCTGCTGACACGTCCGAGCATCTCTCTATTGTATTATTCATCCTCAGTGTCACATCTCATCCGGTGTGGTCATCCGGACCGGCTGCAGCAGAAGGGCTCGCCTCAAACACACACACACACACACACACACACACACACACACACACACACACACACACACACACACACACGGCATGGCTTCGTAATTCTGTTTGGTGTGTGTTTCTGTACGTGTGTGTGCCAGAGGGCGGGTTTACATCTGCCACACTCCTCATCAGGCTGTGGATGCTGCTTTTGAAGTTTTCTCTCTCTTCAAGCGGAAAGGGGCTTTTGATTGGGGAAGCGAGGGGGTTTTGTAGCAGTGTGTGTGTGTGTGTGTGTGTGGCACCTCAGGGAACGTATCAAACCCCTCCATGCAACCCCAACCTTCTGCAACCCCCATCCTTGAGCCCCACTCCATCCCAACTGGGAATACAATCTCTGTTTTATTAATGAGAGTGAGAGGAAATGTCAATTATGTATTAAATAAATCCAGCAGAAATACACAAAGGGCTTTGCTGTGTCTTTGTGATAAAGAGGAAGAGACATGTTGTGCCACATGAAGCCAAGTATGCCCGGCCTGCCAGGAATGTTGGCTGCTCTGCCCACAGTTGTTGCTCATGGGATCGGTCAGTGGACGGGTCGTTGGTGGATCCTTTGTGTCTTTACTCTGTGAATGAAATGGTCCTCGTGTTGTCTTTGTGACGTGATGGGTCTTTTCTAGCAGGGGGCATATTTCAGATGGCCTTCCCACCTCTGTTTGGAAGGATAAGAAAAACATGGGAGGGGAGAGGAATCTTAAAAATGCCATTTGTCAGGGGCATGAAATTGTGAGTGGAACAAGTGTGCAGAACGTGTCCTTAAGAGATCGTAAAAGTACAACAATGGCAAGATACTATAATGTAACGGAGGTGATCTCTGGGGCCGTAGATCTCGGCCTCCGTCACATAGGATATAGCTTCATTATTGGCGAAGCATATTAATTTGTTCCACGCTAAAACATTGCACATAGCCTGTGAATATATGTAATTTATGCATCTATGTGTCACGATCTGTCTGTGTTTTAGTTTGTCTGTCTCTGTTGTAGTTTGAAAAGTGTTCCCCCTCCCGTCTTGTCTGTTGCTGGTGGTTGTGTTCACCTGTGTTTTCTCCTCCCTCCTCACCTGTGTCTTGTTGGTTTGATTAGTCCTGTGTGTATTTAGGTTCTGTTAGTCTGGGTGTGTGTGAGATCCTTGTTGCTGGTGACTGTGTTCACATGAGACAGTAATATTGTGTCATGTACCACAAGGAGTAATAAATGCCCACACCGGGTTGTATTTGGACGTTCCGCCTCCGCCTCCTTGCTTGGTCGGGCCGCTCAATGGTCAGCTTCACAATTTTGTTGTATGTAAATACAAAAAGCCTTCTTAAAGGTGGGGTAGGTAAGTTTGAGAAACCGGCTCGAGATACACTTTTTGTTATATTCCATGGAATGCTCTTAACATCCCGATAGCAATGAATATCTGAAGTGTTTTGACAAAAAAATCCATAAAAAAATGTCATCTGTGGAAGCCGTAATACTTTAAAAAGCACGACCAATCATCTGAGCCGGCCCGGCTAAAATAACTGGATGGCCTACCTGCCTGTCAGCCTTCCATCTGGGCACACACTTATCTCGTGCACTCATTGGTCATGTGCGCGTTTGTGTGTGTTGGAGGAGGGGCTCTGTGAGGAAGTGGCAGATTTTCTCTGGTTGTGTATTTTCAAATTCGAGCGATCTCGAGCTGGTTTCTCAAACTTTACCTACCCCACCTTTAAGTGTTAAAAATGTTTTAGGTTGCTTCAAACTACATTATTTGTAAAAAAAAGTCATAGTATAGTCTGTTTAAAAACGTCATATCATCCTTAATAGAAAAGGGCATGATGTAGTCATTATTATGGAACAAGTTTAAACTTTTCATCCATAAAGTCATAGTATAGTATATTGAAATGGTCGTAGAGTCACAGTTTAGCACGTCTAAGATTTTCGCCCAAAAAGATTTATTGATGATCATTTTTTACATACAAGTCATAGTGTAGTATGTCAAAAGTGTTAATGAAAGAAGTCATATGTATGTTGAAAATGATGAACATAAAAGTGAAGTTGAAAAATGTCGTCTGTGATGGAAACTTCTGAAGCAATGGAGACGAAACTCCGAGAGACACGGGGAGAGCTGGAGCTTTGATGGCAAACACTGATGGTTTATTTGGAGCTTCGGCCGGAGAATTCACAAGACGTGTTGTGCCACGAGTTGACACAGCTGCTGCCAAACCAATTCTGAATATCTCTACCCCTGACCCGTGTATTTAGCTGGTTCTGAGAGAATAATCAACATTGTGCATATTAAGATCAAACCATAACACCTCTATCAGCTGAGGAATATGGAGACAAAACACTGAGAGCACGGCAGCCTGAGCTCAGTGAGGTCATTACAAACTGGGTCAAAGGTGTGGGCCTAGCAAAATATTTCCCCAACATTGTCCAAAAAGTAATAGTGTAGTATGTTGAGAAAAAGACACACTAAAGGTCCAATATTTTTCGTATTGCATAAAATGTGATAACTTCACCACATTATATCTGATGGATGTCGCTGTATCAGAAAGACAGTCCTGCTGTATTTCTCCTCCTATCTGCTGTCCCTTGTATCTGTCAGCGAGACTTGCATAATGATGGAAATAATGATGAAATAATGATGAAATATGTATTAGTCTGAATATATTTCGTGTGTGTGTGTGTGTGTGTGCGCGCGTGCGCGTGTGTGCGTGCGTGTATAAAGTGCAGACATGGCTTGAGCTCCCTCTTTCCTCATGGTGCTATAGCTGACCTGTCAAGATCCTGAGTGCCCGCGCACACACACACACACACACACACACACACACACACACACACACACACACACACACACACACACACACACACACATCGTCCTCAGACAGCAGAGCCGAGACATCTCCTGCCTTCGCTCCAGTGGTTAGACTGTCTGTCTGTCTGTCTGTCTGTCTGTGCGTGTGTGTGTCTCTCTCTCTGTCTCACACATTGTTTACTCCTCATGTGCTTTACCAAGTCAGCTCTGAAACCTCAGAGATGCCCACAGCCAGAGAGAGAGAGAGAGGGGGGAGAGAGGGGGGGGGAGACAGATTTATTTATTACCACAACCAGTGAAGACATAGAGAACGGGGACAAGACTGTTCAGTAATTATTTAGTCATGAAGGTCAGGCTTGTTGTGTCTCCCTTAGTATACTTGCCAATAAAGTGCAATGAAACAAGCTGTGGGAGAGAGTGTGTGTGTGTGTGTGTGTGTGTGTGTGTGTGTGTGTGTGTGTGTGTGTGTGGTGTGTGTGTGTGTGTGTGTGTGTGTGTGTGTGTGTGTGTGTGTGTGTGTGTGTGTGTGTGTGTGTGTGTGTGTGTGTGTGTGTGTGTGTGTGTGTGTGTGTGAGAGAAAGAAAGAGAGAGAGGGGGGAAGAGGAAGAGGAGGAAGATTGATGTTTACTCGCAGAGATTTGCAGCGACGAAGGACACTTATATAAGAGTGACTGCCTGGGAAGGGGTTTCAGTCCTCAATTTTCCCGGTGGTATTTCAAGCAGACACACACACACACAAACACACACACAAACACACACACACACACACACATACACACACACACACACACACACACATACACACACACACACACACACACATACACACACACACACACACACACACATTTATCACATGGCAACATTTTCCAGCTGAAAAACAGGGCTTCACACGTTCCTCTGTACACTACTTCATTTTACATTATTGTATCACGTTCTATTTTCATTCGTGTATAGTTTACATATTTCTGCATTTCATTTTGATCCTTGTACCATTCTCTCGCGTTATTCCATTTCCATTTCTTCTTGCACAATATTTGTTTCTTCTTAAGTCTCAAGTATATTGCATGTTTCACTGTATGAGGAGATGCTTCAGATGTATTGCCAACTGCTTTTGTTCATATGACGGTAAAGCCTCTGAATCTGTGAGACCAGACGCTGACAGAGGGTTCATATTGATCTGTCCATCAGCTGTGGGCTTTCCTGCGCAGACCTGCAGGGGCATATTCACCGGCCCCCTGGGGGGAAGGTAACGGTCGATTCGAGACGTCTGTGTCCCCCCATCCAGAGAGACCCAGCTGGGGGTCTCAGGCCAGCAGACACACACCCACACACACACATACCATGTATACATCACTTCAGGGGACATTACATTGACTTTCATGCATTTCCTGGAGACTTATCCTAACCTTAACCAACACATGCCTAACCCTTAACCTTACCCTAACCCTAAACCTAAACCTAAACCTAAACCTAAACCTAACCAAGTCTTCACCCTAAAATTAATGATTCCCCATGACATCCATTTTGTCCCCATAAGGGAGAGGAGTCCCCACACGTGACTATGTAAACAGATTTAGGTCCCCACAAGTATAGTAATGCTAGGCCACACACACACACACACACACACACACACACACACACACACACACACACACACACACACACACGTGCAGAGACCCCACCACCAGGATCCAGATTGTTGTGACAGTTTGTCCTCTTTCTTCTCCTTCTCTTTTCTGTTTTGGCGTCCTCTGAGGGTCTTTTGTCTGCAGCCGACTTCCAAACGTCTATTTATTCTCCGTGCTGTGATTGTGTCGTCGGCAGGGTGTGTTTGATTTGCCCGCCCTGCACAGTTTGCATGACAATAGGATCCATTGAGCGGCCGGCTCATCCTGCTGTCCGGTGCCAGCTCCCCTTTCAGAGGGGGTGTTTCATCTCGTTATGCCCGTCTTCTTTGTATTTAAAGAATCCATAGATGACGCTTTGATGAGTCCGTACCCACAGAGGCATGTCCACATGTCCACATGTCCACACACACATGTCCACATGCTCCACTGAAGACACAGGTATGACGTCATGGCTCCTTCTTTACATCCAATTAGCAGCTTTGAAGTTTCCCTGTTAGCAAATCTTCACTATTACATTCAGTACTTTATGTACATTTGATGCTAAAATGTATTTACTTTTACTTGAGTACGATTTTGAATGCAGGAAATAAAAGGTATAAGTATATTTCATCATAAAACGTGATGGTAGTCTGTCATAAAATGTAATACTTGAGTAATGGTAGAGTTTGACATTCAAAGTCATAAATAAGGTGATGGCATAATATATAGAAAGTAATAGTATAGTATGTTGTACTTACTTGTACTCATGTCATACGAATTGTGATATGGAATGAAAGTTAGTTAAGTATGTTATAACCATCCAACCAAGTCACATGGAGCATCTCATTTCAATCTGCATGCACAGGAGCTGAAAATAGCATAACATAGATAAATAAAGAGACAAGTAATACATAGAATATAGAGTATTACAATTAATTCACAATTTAAAGGGGACCTATTATGCAAAATCCACTGTTTTCATGTCTCTTCTACATCAACATGTGTCCCCTCTTCTTCATGTCTCTTCTACATCAATATGTGTCCCCTCTTCTTCATGTCTCTTCTACATCAACATGTGTCCCCTCTTCCTCATGTCTCTTCTACATCAACATGTGTCCCCTCTTCTTCATGTCTCTTCTACATCAACATGTGTCCCCTCTTCCTCATGTCTCTTCTACATCAACATGTGTCCCCTCTTCTTCATGTCTCTTCTACATCAACATGTGTCCCCTCTTCTTCATGTCTCTTCTACATCAACATGTGTCCCCTCTTCTTCATGGCTCTTCTACATCAACATGTGTCCCCTCTTCTTCATGTCTCTTCTACATCATCATGTGTCCCCTCTTCTTCATGTCTCTTCTACATCAACATGTCTCCCCTCTTCTCCATGTCTCTTCTACATCAACATGTGTCCCCTCTTCTTCATGTCTCTTCTACATCAACATGTGTCCCCTCTTCTTCATGGCTCTTCCACATCAACATGTGTCCCCTCTTCTTCATGTCTCTTCTACATCAACATGTGTCCCCTCTCTCCATGTCTCTTCTACATCAACATGTGTCCCCTCTTCTCCATGTCTCTTCCACATCAACATGTGTCCCCTCTTCTCCATGTCTCTTCTACATCAACATGTCTCCCCTCTTCTCCATGTCTCTTCTACATCAACATGTGTCCCCTCTTCTTCATGTCTCTTCTACATCAACATGTGTCCCCTCTTCTTCATGGCTCTTCCACATCAACATGTGTCCCCTCTTCTTCATGTCTCTTCTACATCAACATGTGTCCCCTCTTCTCCATGTCTCTTCTACATCAACATGTGTCCCCTCTTCTCCATGTCTCTTCCACATCAACATGTGTCCCCCTCTTCTTCATGGCTCTTCCACATCAACATGTGTCCCCTCTTCTTCATGGCTCTTCCACATCAACATGTGTCCCCTCTTCTTCATGTCTCTTCTACATCAACATGTGTCCCCTCTTCTCCATGTCTCTTCTACATCAACATGTGTCCCCTCTTCTCCATGTCTCTTCCACATCAACATGTGTCCCCTCTTCTTCATGGCTCTTCCACATCAACATGTGTCCCCTCTTCTTCATGTCTCTTCTACATCAACATGTGTCCCCTCTTCTTCATGGCTCTTCCACATCAACATGTGTCCCCTCTTCTTCATGGCTCTTCCACATCAACATGTGTCCCCTCTTCTTCATGTCTCTTCTACATCAACATGTGTCCCCTCTTCTTCATGTCTCTTCTACATCAACATGTGTCCCCTCTTCTTCATGTCTCTTCTACATCAACATGTGTCCCCTCTTCTTCATGTCTCTTCTACATCAACATGTGTCCCCTCTTCTCCATGTCTCTTCTACATCAACATGTGTCCCCTCTTCTTCATGGCTCTTCCACATCAACATGTGTCCCCTCTTCTTCATGGCTCTTCCACATCAACATGTGTCCCCTCTTCTTCATGTCTCTTCTACATCAACATGTGTCCCCTCTTCTCCATGTCTCTTCTACATCAACATGTGTCCCCTCTTCTTCATGTCTCTTCTACATCAACATGTGTCCCCTCTTCTTCATGTCTCTTCTACATCAACATGTGTCCCCTCTTCTTCATGTCTCTTCTACATCAACATGTGTCCCCTCTGTGGAAAGAGACTCTGAAAGTTTCAGGAACAAAGATTCTCTCTCTTTTTGATCCATTTCTATAAAAACCTGTCTGAAAATGAGCTGATCAGATTTTGGCCACTTGATGATGTCATAACGATGTTTTGTCTTGTGTAACCATTAGCCAATCAGCAACCAAGGTAACCCCCCCCCCACCTTATCACCTGAATCTCCTCCAGGAGCACCATTGTGTTCTTTTTAACAAAATGTCTCTCAGAGGGGCGTGGGGAGGGGCTCCTTATTTTCATCTAAAGTAACAGACAGAGAATCAGCACTTTGGAAACAGGGCAGAAACAGAGGGGATTATGGGTAATGCTGCAATGATCTGTTTGGTGTTTCAGCCAATCAGAGACAGGTTCTGGATATAGCTGAGGCCTGTTTTATATTGATGAAAAACAGTATAATAGGTCCCCTTTAAATATAAAAAAAACATGCTGTTTCTCAGTTTGTTTATCTCTCCTTTTCCTCCCACTCTTTGTTTGTTTTAAATCCAATTCTTAAATGTTCTTAACTTTGAAAACTCATCTCCTAAATGATGATGGTGCATTATGTCCCCATGCTTCACTCAATCCCTCAATAGCCGCTTACATGATGTCCTGGCTGCAGAAGAGCCGCTTCATGTTTACATCCAATTACCACAGCTTTGAAGTTCCTGCTGCCTTTGTAACGTTTCTACAAAGGCTCTGCATTATGAGACGTCACTGTTCGTTCAACACAAATCATGTCATTTATAGCATTTCAGAATATTAAGTCGGAGCCTTTTCAGCGTAATGTTTCCTGTTTATCCAGTTTGTTGACATTTAGAGCATTTCACTGCTGCTTTAAGGACGATCAC
This sequence comes from Harpagifer antarcticus, assembly GCA_902827135.1. NCBI lineage: Eukaryota > Metazoa > Chordata > Actinopteri > Perciformes > Harpagiferidae > Harpagifer > Harpagifer antarcticus. Next base: position 5,195,099 of record CADEHL010000677.1, on the reverse strand, counting down.
AGATCCACATATCAGATGATTTGATATTCAAATCTCTCTGAGCTCGACTTGCAAACAACTTGCAAAACATTTGGTTTGATGTTTCCCTCCGAGAGCATCTCTCTGCAGCGTTTCATTTCACTCTCACTGCCTCTCACACACACACACACACACACACACACACACACACACACACACACACACACACACACACACACACACACACACACACACACACACACACACACACACACACACACACACACACACCCGTCTGCCTCAAGGTAACTCGTCTCGTCTCCTGCACGCAGAGCGACAGGAGGAAATGGAGAGTGGTGAGGAAGGACGAGGAAAGATTGATGATGCTCTGAAAAGGTTTAAGTGTCGACAGAATCTTGTTATAAACCATATTACAATATTATTACACTGCCATCGAAAGGGGAACTTTGAAAGGAGCTTTTTGACAGTAACAACTCTAATTTCAATGACTATTGCAGGCTTTTTTTCCAGTGATAAAATTCACAAAAATGTTGGTATTTCACCTGCTAATAGGGTAGTGGTGGTCTAATGGATAGTGAGGTGGGCTGAAGATCGGAAGGTTGTGAGTTCAAATCCCGCCAGGAACACCACCACTAGTGTGCCCTTGAGTAAGGCACTTAGTCCTTAGTTACTCCAGGGAGAATGTCCCAGTAATTGGTAATTGTAAGTCGCTTTGGATAAAAGCGTCAGCTAAATGTAATGTAATGCTAATAGGCAAGGCAAGGCAAGTTTATGTATATAGCACCTTTCAACACAAGGCAATTCAAAGTGCTTTACAAAAAACGAAAGACATTAAGACAATGGCATTTAAAATCAGTCATTAAAAAGAAAAGATAATAAAATAAACATTAAAAGAAAAAAAAAAATAGGGAACATAAGCTAGGTTTAGGTCGCCAGGGGTCATTTTCTTCTCATCTGTTGCAAGGTAATCTTTAACTTAGTAATAAAAGAGGAAGACTTGAAAGGTAAAGTATCCCAGTAGCTCATCGTGTGGTTGTTGCAGCGGCTCGATATCTCAGACATCTCCTGATCCTGCAGCAGCCCGTTCAGAGAGAGGCTGAATTCCTCTGAGCGTCTCCTCCCTGCCAGGCCTGCAGACGAGCCAACCACACAACCCTCCCTCCACCCTCCACCCTCCACCCAACGCTGCATCTGCCCTACACCCCAATGCACCGTCTCCCATACACTAGTTCATCAAAAAATGTACAAATTGGGATTTTGGTGCTTAAGGCTTATGTGGTAACTAGTCGGACAAAAGTGCCACTAGCTGCCGAAAAAGAGTGACTAGTATAATGTTTTATTCAACTAGAAAGCAGAGTGCCAAACTAGTTTGACCATACATCTAACAAGTGCAATCAAAGAGCCAACTAGTGTAGGCAGCTGCCGTCTGATATCAAGGATATGGAATAAATACGCCCTGCGTGCACCACCCTGTCATGTTTACACTTAACTTAAGCATCCATCTGTTGAGAGACATTGTGTGCCCTTTAGCTACTGTTCCCAAGGTCGATCAATATTTTTCAGTCTCTTCCAGCAACAATGAGATTGAAGTGTCGGCTGGAGAGGAAGCAGCACCTGAACACCTCTGAGCAGCAGCAACATCTTACATGAACAGTGGTGGAGAGTAACTCAAGTGCTGCATTGCAATGTTTTGATATTATATAGTTAACACTCGTGTAAATGTCATTTGTTTTCTTGTCAAATTGTATTTTATGTGTCCATGAAGCAATAGACATCAGAAAATTGCCCATGTCTCTGTTTCTGTTTGGTCTTATTCCACCACATGTTTAGATTGAACACAAGTTACTCCTTGGGGACATTTCACAAAATACTATGTAGTATAAATATTTGTAGAATAGAAATGAGCCCAAACCTATATCTTAAACAATAACGTGTTAAACCAATGTATGTAAAAATCCTTATATTACAATATATAATATACATTGTTCTGAAATCAGCCATATGTTGCACATGCAGAGTATATTTTTATGCTAATATTTGATGGTATACACTTAGGTAAAGATATGAATGCGTCACTTTAACCTGCAACACTGTGGTATTCATTTCTAATTAAGTACAACATCGGAGTACTTCTTCTTGCTCTACACATACCAAACAACCAGGATGTGATATCTCTATGATAAGTAGAGGATAATAAAGACGGAGCGTGGACTGTTCATCCCTCTCCCTTCTCACAGACAGCAGGAAGGAGACGGGTGTTTCCGGTAAATACCGAACCACTCCTTTAACCTGCGTTTGGAAACTATTCCAGGCACGTTGGGAACCTGTGATTACACGGCTGCTTAATGACACAGCCGCTGAATTCCACTCATTCCCTGGGAAAGAAATAGAGGCCAAACTGCGGAAAATATGTTTTCAACAAGATATTTATTGAGGAGTTATGGACTGTAGAACAGGAAGTAACAAATGGTGTATCAGTAATAGCTTAATATATCAGTGTATTTGATATTTACACACAGAAGAAAATGGAGATTGTTGAGAATTTGCTACAAAAATGCTTTGATTATTCACACTACCCAAGCTGGGTTAAGACAAAGATATAAAATTAAGACCGTTAAGAAACTTCTTTGTACAAAATGTGCAAATCAAAGGCTTCTACAAGTTCATTACAGAGCAAATATGTACAACTATACACACAGGAAATAATATCATAGCTAAAGAAGTATTCCCTATACTTTGGACACTTCTTGTTACTTAAATCCAGAATGAAACAAAGGTTAGATATTCAGGTTTTGGCAACGTTTAAGCTTTAAATGTAAGAACAATGTAAGAGTTCAGTCCGTAATAAGTAAAGTGTTTATCGCAAAAAGTACATTCACAAAAGAAGAGGACAGAAAACCTTCCTTACTATACACACCCTGAGACACAAAGTACACACAATCATAGTTAGAAATAACATCTTGAAACAGAAAAGCATCTTTTCCCCCCGCCTCATTCTCTCTTTAGCGAGTGTGTATTTTCAGTTCGAGGAGGAAAGATACAGATTTAGCTTTACCAAAATTGAGGGAAGCCCGAGTCCAACGCCTAAAAATACAGACCGGATTGTTTCTGTGCACAAAATCATACGCTTCCCCAAATCCTCTCTCTTCCCCCATCACATGTCACTTGTTAGACGCTTTTATCCAAAGCGACTTACATACTCAACACTGTGGACAATCCCCACAGGAGCAGTTTGGGGTGAAGTGTCTCACAACGACATGCTGACTGCAGTGGGGTTTGAACCTGTGCCCCCTTGATGCCAACACCAACGCACTAGACCACACGCCAAAGGTCTAACTCAGCGTTTCATTAAATGACACCTGAGGAAACGCTCAGAGAGAGAGACCACAACAAAGCTCCAGTCTGTTTAGTCTGATGTCAAAGTGACACAGAAGTCCTTCCAGAGGCTGGAGAAGTGGACATCTGACGGCCGGATGATGCACATGTGGATGTATGCAGATGAGCAGGAGCAGATTCATCTCAGGAGGCGGAAGGTTAGAAGATTTGAAGCCCATAGCTCACATTGAAGCATCTTCCCTACATGGTACGATTCTATACAACTCACTTGTCGTTTGTTTTCCATTAGCAGAAGTTGCTGGTAGCTAATGTTTTTTTTTTGCCACCATCTCTGGCAGGGTTGCAAAATGAATTGAAATGAATTAAAAAACCCATTTATGTTACGCCCCAGCTCGTCGGGGACCAAGTCAATCTGGTTTTGGATTGCCTCTCTTTTCCCAATGAGCAGGCCGGTGTCATTCAAAATCGCAGTAAGTGCAATATTTGGTAAATGCAAAATATTTCGAATATATAACTTCTAGCGATAGTAGCGTCTGCAAAACTGCTCAGAAAAGCACGCTAGGTGCAGCTGTTTCTCTTGAGGCGGTCGTAGGAAACAGAATGCACTTTCTAGTTATTGGAAACACGTACACAAAGATGTTGTCGCTCATAAAAAGCACTATGTGGAGACAGGTCTTTCATCGTGATCAGTTTAGCATATTTTACGAGACATTCAGGAAGAATCTGACCTTTTTTAAGGCAAAGCTACCATGATTTAATTATTATTTTAAGCAGACGTTTAGTTGTTAATTTGCACTTTAAGGATTCAGAGAGCGTCCATTTGAAGATGGTGGCATCACAACAATCAGCTGATTCCCCCAACACACAGATGTCATTTCTGCAGTGGAAAGTGAAGCAGAGAATTGAACCTGCTCCCAGAAGAACCACACATCCCTGCTCTCTCTGCTCCACATGTTCTATTGAGACTGCGATGTCCCTGCCGTGCACATGGCAACGAGTCCAGCTCGGGCTACATGGGAAAGTTACACAAGGAGTCCGAGTAAACAGATCAGGTGGAGGGGGTCCGCAGACTTCCTGTCTCTGAAGATAATGTAAATCAGGCTGGATGGAGCCTCAGCGGGGATACACAAACTCCTCCTCACATGGCTGCATACCAGACACCGACCTGTGGGGGGGGAGGGAGAGAGAGAGAGAGATAGAGGCTGGTTAATGTCCATCCTGTGAACCCTGCACCACCATCACATGACTTTCTCAGGGAGCGCGCAGGAATGCTGAGACTTCGGTTCTCCGGGCTCCACGTCAGCTTATCACCATGCCATTTTATCAGGCTTACCCACATAGCGTTAATAATGCTTGGGGATGGGGCATTATTTAACCAAAGCCCCCCCCCCCCCCGGCATGTGGGATTAAGCTGCTCGGGCCATTTATGTCGCGGTGTAATAAATATCTGGAGCGGACCCCCCGCTGCTCCAGAACCATCTGCTGTACGAGGATATAACTCGCACTGTAAGAGGCTTTGTTATAATTACATTTACACATTCCAACATCTAAGTGCTTTATTGTCATATGCACAATAGATACAGTTTGGAGTCCCAGGCTCCTCAAAGGGTGTGCTACAGAAACTCCTTTGAAACTTAGGAACTTTGAGATTTTAGCCTTAGCAGACCATTTACATGCACACAAACCATAACACTAAAAATCATAATGGAGTCCCTTTAAAGTGAAGCAAAGTCATCCCAACTCTCCCAACAGGTTTAAGCTATTTTATTATTAGCCTTAAGTCATTGTAACCACATAACTGATGGCTATTTAGAAAAAAAAATGGTGTTAGTATTTAGTGAACGCACCAATATGCTAATATATCATGGTATCTGATCAGAAATATAATATTTGATTTGTTCAAGTTGCCCAGCCCTTCTCCAAACGTTCTTTAGAAATCTCTCATCTCCTCCCTTACATAATAAGGTATGTAATGTCCCTCCCCTGTTGTTATAAAGGAATGTTCCACTGGATGTTTAGGATGGTTTGGAGAGACGTTAAACCTCTGATTTGCATATTCCTGATGATATCTCAGGCCTGCCAGTTCAGAGGAAGGTTATCTGTGTGCTCTTTATCCCAGCTGACAGTTACAGGCTCTGCGGAGAGCTTGTTTGGATAACTTAATGAGTTCTCATTTCCCCGGCTGACAAAGCCTCTGAAGCCCCGACTGATCCATACGCTCTGCAACCCAGAACACATCGCCTGGAGCAGACTGGCTGCAGTTTAAATATATTTAAACTGTCAAAAAGTATTACTCTTAAGTCAACTTAAGTATCTTGTAATGAACCTAAATGCTAAAATGGACTTAATAGACTATAAAAACGCGAAAGACAACTGGGAAAAATCCACTTAAGGGCTCGGTAAGTTTTTTGACCAATACCAAAAACAGAGCCTACATTTCAATACCTTACTTTAAAAATACAATATTTTAAAGTAATAGTTACATAAGATGGATATCATTGGCATATTTCTCAGTTAAAGCTTCAGCTAGCAGCCGGTTAGCTTAGCCTAGCTTAGCTCAAAGACTGGGAATGTAATGAAGAGAGTTAGTTTGTCTAAAGCAGGGGTGTCAAACTCATGACCCGGGGGCCAAACCCGGCCTGTGACTTCATTTTATGTGGCCCACAACAGCTCTGAAAGAATATAATATGTTTATTATACGGTTACAAGCACGTTGCCCATAAACTACATGTCCCACAATGCATCTCAAATTTGACTTTTTTTCTCAGAATTGGACTTTTTTTTCAAAATGTCACTTATATTTTGTGACTTCTTTTCTTCAGAATGTGGCTTTTCTTTTTAAAACATTTTGTGACGTTCTCACTGAAGAGACTTGCAATTATTTGCCCTAGACTTCTGCTTTCAGACGTAGTTAATTATGAAGTTATTACCCTATCCGATAACAATCCAATGCAGAGGCAATAACATTATTTTATATATATCAAATATCTATATAGTCTTAAAGTTACAACCGGCCCTTTGAGTGCAACCATAATGCTAATGTGGCCCGTGATGAAATTGAGTTTGACCCCCCTGGTCTAAAGGCAACAAAACAAATCCTTTAAGCATCTTTCTGATCTAATCAACATCTGCTTCGTTTAACCCCATCAACAACTGAACTGCATAACCAGTGCATATTTGGGTCTGGTCGGTTTGATTTCTAAGCAAAGATGGGAAATACCGTCTTACTTTCCAAAATCCTTCTCTTTTGTATCCTCTTTAAACCCAACAGGCCAGCAGCAACGTTCCCATTAGTCATACTGAAAATGGAGAGGGGGGGAATACTTCACAAAGTGCTGACAATAGGGAGAAACATACTTTTATCTCATGTTTACCATGCCAGGACATCTGAATGAAATACTGTGGTGGTCATGGTTTGAATCAATGAATTGAATGATAGAAATGTGGAAAATTGGGATCCAACAATAGATTGATAGATAGATAGATAGATAGATAGATAGATAGATAGATAGATAGATAGATAGATAGATAGATAGATAGATAGATAGATAGATAGATAGTCCAAACAGACCAAAGTCAACACCTGTCGAGAAAGAGGAACTCTGCGTTTAGCTGTTTTAGATTGATAGTAAGTGTAAATAGGACAAGCTGTGGTTTTTATTTCTTGTGTATGTACTGGTCTACTCCTTGGCTCTGAACGGTAGCTTCCTGGTGTATTATCCTTACTGTGAGATTGCTTGGCAACCTGTGAGGAATCCCTTTAATTTAACACAAGAGGCAACACTTCTCAATGGTAAATGAACCAGAACTGGTGTCTAAAGTTGAACCTGGTGCTCACATAATAGCATAAACAAGATTACAAATCTAGCCTCACCAGGGTATATGCAGGAATCCTGAAGTCAAATGTAAAACCTTTTTTAAGACCCTTTCCACACATTTTAAGACCTCATCGCCACTTGGAGTTTTAACCGGTTACCTTGGCGACACACTTCACCTCACATTGACTATATACAGTATTGATTGTCCTTCCTCCTTATCTTCCAACCATTTGGACGCAGACATTTCCCCATAACGATGTTGTTTAACAACCGGCGTAAACGGAGCTTCGCGCTATCAAGCAGTGAGCGTGCGATGTCCTGTTCAGATGACGTCAAACCCAACGGGATGCCATCAATAAACTACACAGAATCACACTACACACCTACGCCATGATTACATTCAGGCACACTGTAGAACACAACCTCTTTGGACAATTCATATACTTATTGAAAACAAGCTACAAAATGTAATACCTTGGAAAATGCCGTTTAATACTTTTTAATAGGCTTCATTTTCGCTAAATTGATTACTAATCAACTTCTAATACTTTTTAAGACCCCGCGGACCCCCTGTCAGGACTTGACAGTTTTATGATCCTCTGTGTTGCAGAGACTTTGCGTTTTGGTGCCAAAGAAAGTAGCCCTGAAACCAACATGTGCTGCGAGACACTCTGCTCACCCTCTGATCAAAGTGAAGCCGCAGCAGCACTTATTTATTTCAAACTGCAACACATGTGTCTGCAGGCCTGATGGAAGTTTCCATTGCTTCTCTCTCTCTGTGTGTGTACATGTGCTTTCGTCTCAGCATGCTCCACTTCACTTCTGCTGCTCTAATCTCTCTCAAGAGCACAAGATGAAGAGTCTCTGAATCTTAAATACTAGGATCAACAATATCCAGTTTTATATTTAGACCTCTGTCTACAGCAAGGAGAGAGTGCTTTACAAGTCACCAGCTTGATCCCGACTAAAGCCAAATGTCAGAAACGTGCTTATTGGATTACAAAAAATACAGTTCAAAAACACTGTTTCTTGGATTTAAATTTGTTAGGAAGGAAACTGTAAAAATAGTATATTCCTTTAAGTTTAATACAAAATGTCTTGAATTGTATATAATGTTGTGCATTATCTCATGAAACATGTCCTAATTACAAATGATTATTGAATGATACTGAAAATTGGATAAAGCCAGGTTCAAAATTACAAGAAGATTTTATATATTTCTTTGCATTAGTCCATCAATCAGTTTAGGAAAGCAGCTTCTTAAGATATGTATTGGAACATTGTTCTACAGACGCACTAGTTTGAAAGGAGACTTGAATAGAAGCAAAATAGTCCAACATGCTTGAAAAACAATTGTTTATTGTTCCTCCTGGCCATACAGGCCCAGAAAGGAATAAAAGGTTGCCTTGTACTCCGTAGAGATACACTCTGAGCCACAAAGGTTATGTGTCTGTCATCATCCGAATATTCATAAAGAAGACCCTCCCCGTCCCCCCTTAGACACACCCAGCCTCCTGCTGTCAGCACAGTGAGCTCCTCTCTCTCCTTATCACCCATCCTCTCCTTATCACCTGTCCTCACCTGTCCCCTCCTGTCCTCACCTGTCCCCTCCTGTCCCCTCCTGTCCTCTCCTGTCCTCTCCTGTCCTCTCCTGTCCTCTCCTGTCCTCTCCTGTCCCCTCATGTCCCCTCATGTCCTCTCCTGTCAGGTTCGTTCACACTCAGCGCTGAGCGGGGACATCCTGATCTGCATCCAAACTTAGTTTCCAAACTCTCACTGCACCAAAACCTCACCGACCTTCACAAACCTGACTCCTCTGCCAACAAGGGAGTGAGACGTCTGCAGAACAACAGGAGGTTAATGACTGTAAACACACAGAGCCCTCTGATCCCCCGTGTGAGTGTGTGTGTGTGTGTGTGTGTGTGTGTGTGTGTGTGTGTGTGTTAGGGCTGCTCAATTAATCGCATTTAATAATCGCAATTACAATTATTGATCCAAATAATCGAGATTATGATTTTTTTGCCATAATCAAGCAGCCCTAGTGTGTGTGTGTGTGTGTGTGTGTGTGTGTGTGTGTGTGTGTGTGTGTGCGTGTGTGTGTGTGTGTGTGTGTGTGTGAAGCTGTGAGGGAGTCCTCTTGCACACCAACAGATGGGCTGCTGATATGAAGATGATTGGATGAGGCACTCTGAGGTTTAACAGCCCTCACTCTGTCTGCTCTCATCACTTCTCCTTCTCCTACACATGGGACCTGGAGGATCTAAATATTGACTATGATTTAAAAAGGACCTCACCAACTCACAGTTATTAAACAACACCTGTGTTATTGGGGTGAGGGGGGGAAATGGGTCCATACAAGAATCGATTCCTAACTTACAAAAATCGATATCTAAAAAGGGTTTGTTTTCTACGGCAGAGGCCACGTATGGCTACCGATGGACCGTTACCCTACATACAAGACTACGTTTAGTAGAGCATTATTATGTGTTGAATATGACACAAAGTACACCTTTTACAGCGTTATTTCGTAAGCTAAATTGGCAGTTTCTGTGGATAATTAGGCAGCGAGCCAAAGCTGACAATTTCCTATTTATGCAACAATCAACATTTGTATTATTTACATAACTTTAACTTTAGATACATAATAAAAATGTCTCGGTTTAGCATGAATTGTTGTAACGCTTCGCCTTGGTTTTACCTTTGTGTGTTTACATTATTGCAATTAGTCGATATAACTTCTCAAATATACCTCTAACATCTAACAAGCTCTCATGCCATCCTTTGCCACACGTCCTCTGTAACCTGGAGTAGATCCTGAGATGTGCATCTAACTACCTAATTATCCGTAAGCATTTCCTTCATGTACATTTAGTCTTTTAGGTTGAATGATCTTTCGACCCAATCTGCATCTTCAAGAGGCCCAATTACCCACAATGCACCACACCAAAGCCGAGTCCTCTGTCTTTATGTGTCCCTAGTGTCCAACGAGGCCTGTGCCGTGTTTACTAATGACCACAAAGAGTAGCAGCGTATTGACTAACGCATGAATCACAGCCACTTCATTTACATGAGTTTCCTTTGTGTCCAGGAACTGAAGAGGAAGGACTCGAACACACGAGCATCCTCACACAAGGTCTTTAACGTCTTGAAGTGTCCTTAAAACAAAGAGCGTCTCTGGGACTGAAATCACGCCGCTTCAGGACAACTTGAGACGTGGAAATATTAATTGTGATTAATTACCAGGCAGACACACAGTCATCCCAGCTGGCTCTCTGCTGAGGGTCCCTGTGACTGTACGGCAGCTCGCCGCTTTTTAAAATACCGTAATCGAATCAGTCTGATTATGCATCCGTTTTAAGCGTCTTCTTCCCTTTCCCTTTCTGTAACTCGCAGCGTGGAGGAAAGACCAATAAAACATCCATTACGTTTATGCAAATTTAAGCAGCCGTGCCGAGGGCTGTAATGTGGCAGATTGATTACTCAGGGGACTGAAGGCGAAGTGTGTGTGCACGTGCTGACCGACCGTGTGTGTGTGTGTGAGGAGGAGGTGGTTGTTGTACACAGATGCCACAATAAAAGCCTCAGCGTGTGTTCCTGGTGGCCCTCACAGCGAGGCATTAATAAAACATTAGTATTGAGTGACGGGGGCCCCTGCTCTCCTCCTCCCTGATCCCAGCGTGACCTTTTCCATTTTACAGCAGCTGTGTGTGGAGGGTGGGTGGATAGGACCCCTCTGTGGCCCCTGACCTCTCCAGGTGTACCCCATCACAAACAGAGCCATGCCCACCTCATAAAAGCTGCAGTTAAGAGAATAATGCTCCCGTCTGTGATTTTTAGGGAGGTGATGAGGAGGGATGGAGGGGGGGGGGGTGAGATAACAAAGTGTAGAAACAGTCCTCTCAGGGGTCAGTATAGTTCAGTGGTTAAAAGGAGAATATTGTCCTGACATTTGGAGCAGGATATCTAGTTACTTCCTGTTTGGCTGTAGTCTGGTACTACGGAGCAGATTACACCATGACACTCTGCTTACCGTCTCCATAACACGGACTGAACAAACTGTGACGCAATTAAAGCCTATATTGTATTCAGGGCTGAAGAATTATATATTTATAAACCCAATTTTGGCCTCCGATATTACATGAGTATGATGGATTGAGAAATTCAGGGTTCCTATACCTTTTCTAGAGTCAATCCTAAACACTTTTTAAGCATTGAAGCTTCGGCGGAAGTGTCAGCCAATCAAATCATATGCCAGTACAAGCTCTAGCCAATCAAACCGCGTGCTTGTGTGTTCGGGGCGGGAGATTCATGTGATTGGTTGTTGGTCGAGTTTCAGACACGCCCACCGGCAAGCTTCAACGCACGCCGCCGTGTGGACGCTGCGTTAGGGTGACATTTCATCCACTTTCATCAAAATCCAAGCAACTTTGTAAACGCCACATTCAACTGTAATTGTTTTTAAACATTTCAAAAACAAATTGTGATCATTGATATTTCAAATGTCTGCTCTGCTAACAGAATTAGCAGGAATGTAGCCCATTTTGAAAGAGAAAGCAAGTTAAGTTGAAGATGGATTAACAGTTTTCTGTACAATATTAATTTCACTTTTGGAGATATTGTCTCTTTAGCAGGACTGTAGCACAACATGGAAGTACATGCAGTGCTCTCTGGATGTAAATGTGAAGTCAATATATTCTGTCCTTAAAATCCAGGAATTGGCCTCAGATTTTTACTTGTAGATTCAGTCCAGGCAATAGTCAACATATAACAATAAAACTGTTTTACCATCTTTGTTTGTTTAACCTAAACAGTTATTTTCCCCTCCAGCCACGACCATAACAAATACCGACCATAATGCTTTAACATTTACAAATAGTTTTCCATCAACAGAGGCTTCTGGTTTGGCGCTGGAGTCTGTGGTTCCTAACATCTGGTGAAAATACACGGGGCCACAAAGTGCAGTAGTTGGTGACAAAGACGCCGGTAATCCCGTAGAGACCCCGTAAACTGAAGGGCCCCCGACCACAGGAGACACTAACAAATCCTTCCTAATGGGAATGCAGGCCACACCTTCATTCCTCCCAAATTAGAAAGGATAGGCAATGCTAGAAATGTGACTGTGTGTGTGTGTGTGTGTGTGTGTGTGTATGTGCGTGTGTGTATGTGTGTGTGTGAGAAAGTAGTACGAGTGGAAAATGAGTGGTTTCACAACTGTGTAAAGACTCACAATACTACCAGTGAATGCTTGAACAGCTGACCGCTGGTTTTCTGGAACATTGTAAACATGAAAGGAACATGCACACACACACACTTATTTTTCTCTCTGACCCCAGCTGAAAGTTGACAACCTCGGGAGGAAAGTATTTTTAGTCGGCGTTAGTGTCGGCTGCCAAACGGTGCAAAATATAGCTCCTGGTCTTACTCGCTCTCAACTTCCCTCTCTCCATATGTATGTGTGTGTGTGTGTGTGTGTGTGTGTGTGTGTGTGTGTGTGTGTGTGTCCTGCTGTGTGTCACTACACTTCTGTCATGTCTCCTCTCCAGCCCTGTGTGTCCGGTTTGAGAGTCTCCCAGCGTCAGGGTTCCAAACAAGCTGGAAATCGGAGCTTTCTCTCCGCGCCTGCTGTAATTAAACAGAGAGGCAGCCGGCAGCGGGATGCTAACTCCAAGAGTTCTTAAGGATGGGGCGCCTTGATCTTTCATAGCCAGCCTGTCTGTCTCCAATCCTGGCCAAAACAAAAAGACTAGTGGTCCATGGCAGCAGCCTCAAAATGCTAAGCTGTATCACATCCAGCTGTTTTCTGCAGACACACATCAGCTCTCTGCCTCTCACTTGCTTCGGCTCGAAGATCTGCATGTTCAGACGTTTTGTTTCCCGGACAGAGAAAGAAGTTGTTTTGCACGACAGACGAGAATGAGTTATTGAAACTGCAGAGACACGATATCTGCAACACTATGCACGCTATTTACTTCAGAAATCTTCTTCAGGGACTATGATGGAATTTCTTTCTTGGCAAAGATAGAAAGACTTTTTGTACCAGTCATATAACGTGTATTATATATTAGTACACGTATATTATATATGAGTTGCATTCACTCTGATCTCTGGCCAAAGTTGTTGAAACAAAGATGTGGCTAGTGTTTGATGATAAAGTAAATATGAAACTGGAGCCTGAAGCTGGTTAATCTAGTTTAGCATAACATGAAGACTTAAACAATTCCACTACATTTTGTTTCCTTCGAACAGAGCCAGGCTAGCTGTTTCCAGTCTTTGTGCTAAGCTAAGCTAACTAGCTGTAGCCTTACAACGAAAAGACAGAAATGAAAGTGGTATCAAACTATTTAGCCAACTCTCAGCAACAAAAACAACAGAGAAATGTAAACGTCTCATAGTTGAGGTAATGCTTTAAGAGCGGGCGTGTGTTAGACTTGATGACAGCTTGAAGCTTTATTGCAATAGGCTGCATTACACCATTGCATTTATATAACAAAATAATACATTAGGACCGACACTGCTCAGCGAATTAAGTCAGCGTAGTAAAACCTCCAATAAAAGATGAAACCACTAAACCAACAGTAAAAAGAGGCTCCAAAGTCTGGGCTTTTTAAAAAGCAAACCCAAGGCCCACTGCAGCAATGAACTGCTTTCATTACGTTTTAAAATAAGATCAGGACAGGCCTCATGTCTCCAAACTGAAAACTAGCTCTTCCATCATCGAGCATACCCAGTCAAAACATCACTGTACATCCTCTCCTTGTTTCATCTACTAACCCTCAATCCTCACCTTGTTTCATCTACTACCCACTCAGTCCTCTCCTTGTTTCATCTACTACCCACTCAGTCCTCTCCTTGTTTCATCTACTACCCACTCAGTCCTCTCCTTGTTTCATCTACTACCCACTAAGTCCTCTCCTTGTTTCATCTACTACTCCCTCAATCCTCACCTTGTTTCATCTACTATCCCCTCAATCCTCACCTTGTTTCATCTACTATCCCCTCAATCCTCACCTTGTTTCATCTACTATCCCCTCAATCCTCACCTTGTTTCATCTACTATCCCCTCAATCCTCACCTTGTTTCATCTACTATCCCCTCAATCCTCACCTTGTTTCATCTACTATCCCCTCAATCCTCACCTTGTTTCATCTACTACCCCTCAATCCTCACCTTGTTTCATCTACTACCCCCTCAATCCTCTCCTTGTTTCATCTACTATCCCCTCAATCCTCACCTTGTTTCATCTACTACCCCCTCAATCCTCTCCTTGTTTCATCTACTACCCCCTCAATCCTCTCCTTGTTTCATCTACTACCCCCTCAATCCTCACCTTGTTTCATCTACTACCCCTCAATCCTCACCTTGTTTCATCTACTAACCCCTCAATCCTCACCTTGTTTCATCTACTATCCCCTCAATCCTCACCTTGTTTCATCTACTACCCCCTCAATCCTCTCCTTGTTTCATCTACTATCCCCTCAATCCTCACCTTGTTTCATCTACTACCCCCTCAATCCTCTCCTTGTTTCATCTACTACCCCCTCAATCCTCTCCTTGTTTCATCAACCATCCCCTCAATCCTCTCCTTGTTTCATCTACTACCCCCTCAATCCTCTCCTTGTTTCATCAACCCTCCCCTCAATCCTCTCCTTGTTTCATCAACTATCCCCTCAATCCTCTCATTGTTTCATCTACTACCCCCTCAATCCTCTCCTTGTTTCATCAACTATCCCCTCAATCCTCTCCTTGTTTCATCTACTAACCCCTCAATCCTCTCCTTGTGCAAAAAAAACTGAAAACACCTCAGGAAAGATGCATCATCTCTCATCACACATGAATCTGTGAAAACGGCCAGCTGTCATTGCTTCAGGCCGAGCAATTATTCACCTATATGTTACATCCAACTCTATCATATTTTCATATCCTTGAAATGTGTCCTTCCTTTTTAATCCCAACAACCTCCCCTGCTTATAAGAAACTTTTCAGACTTTACTTTGAGCAGAACAGATTGTGTCTGTCAGCACATATGGTACTTTGTTTTTGTCCTTCAAAGCACTTTGAGAAAGGTTCTGTATGGGTAATGCATTATTTATTACTTGTATTAAATCAGTTGACTTCAGCATATACTTATTATAAGAAGGACGGTTTTGTAGCTAAGGTTTTGCATTTGGACCAGTGCCATCTTGGTTTTTGGAACCAGAAATAAAGACTTGGCAAACTGACTAAATAAATAAATAATACTTTCATTAACTAAAAAAAAAAAACCTCAAAAGGGTTGAAGTTAAGAAACATGGGGCTCATCCTGACTGGACCATACTGCAGTAGCTACCTGTCAATCATTACATTGCTCAGACTTAAACCTACCATTGCTTTTTTGTAAATGTTACACTTAAAGGGACTATAATGTACAAAACTAAAATCCTACTGTATTGAAGAAGACTTGAAACATGTGATTTAGACCAGAAAATAATCAGAAAAAAGGTTTATCAAGTAAGATATATGGTTACTTTATTCAGAGTTTCTATACAATCAGACTTCTCTTCCCCTACTACTACTTTAAAGCAGTTTCACATTGGCTTAACTTTTAAAACTCCAAAGTAGCCGATTGTGTCTAAGACAAACAAAGGCTAATAATAGGATCATTTTCTCAGACTTCTACACAATCTGATTTATTTTCCCTACTTGAAAATACAAAGAATTAAAGTTGTGGGCATTGGCTTCACTTTTCAGACCCCAAGGTTATAAGCTGATAAAAGTGTTTCTTTCTACTCTTATCTAAAGCTAACCCTAACCCTACTTTGACTCCAAACCCTCCATATGTTAAACACAGTGTGTCACAACACCTTTTACAACTTACGACTGTTTTGAGGTTCTGACTCGTCTAAAAAAGGCATTCAGTTGACACCTGAGCTCCGGCCTTGCCTCTTTAACCCCGACCCGGCCCACTTTAAGCCCAGATCTGACCCCTGAATCTCCACCTTGCTCCCCTCAGTGACAGAGCTCTGTGTTGTAGGTCTCGCTCTGTAATTACCAGCACCGCTGACATTCCTCCTGCTCTCTAAAGCAGCACTGCACCGTGTTTATCCAACACCCGGCAGACGCAGCAGCAGCGAGGTAATGTGTAACTGTAACCACGAGCAACGCTGAAAACAGTCAGGGGTTTTAAACCGGCCTCGTCCGGTTCAAACTGACTCCTTTAGTGAAGTAACCATGGTGTGAAAGTGATCTGAAGATAGGAGTTACCATAAAAGGAGTTCCTATAGCATCCGACTGTACAAATTAGAGCTGAATGATATGAAGAATATTTTTGACCAAATACCTTGATATTGATATTGAAGGTTAGCCATTGAATCGTTGGCAAAATGCTTAAACCATGAAAATGTTGATGGATAATAGAAATGAATATATCAGGTCTAAGTGGGTTAAGGCAATTAATAGAACAGCTACAACTATAGTACATTCAGAAAATTGCATCAATACTCTGTAATGCAGTCTTTACAACCAGGAAGAACCACCACTTTTATTATACAGGTCATTTATACCTGGCTGCAAAATCCTTAGAACCGTTACAAGGTGTGTTAAATACCATCAAACTATGTGCAATATATACATTATATACATATGTCATTAATAACTGTGTAATATATACCTGGCTGCTAAATCCTAAGAACTGTTACAGGATTTGTGTTTTGAAAAGCATTTTTTTTTTTTCATTATATCATAATTTAGTACTTATTTTGAACATATGTAACATTAAGCTGTCTGTGGCTCTTTCCTGCTGTAACGATGCAAAGTTCCCCTCTGTGGGACTAATAAAGGTATTCTGATTTTATTATAATAAATACTCTATATACACTTTTGCTTTTCCCTACCCTATTTATATTTTATACTAATTCATTACACCGCACTTTACTGCTTCTATTGCAGTTCTGGTTAGATGCTAACTGTATCTTGTTGTCCCAGTACTTGTGCAATGACAATAAAGTTGAATCTCAACTCATCTAATTATGATATCTAAAATCTAACATGGTATGTAGTCTCAAATCATGATGTTGATAACATTTTTTTTACATTTTTCCCACACTAATATCAAAAGCACATATAATTGACATTTTGTGTCAGTTTAAGGAAGAAACAACTACTCACCAAGTCTGTAGAAACTTCAGAGTCAGTTTGTCTCTATGCTGGAAGGTACTTCCACGTGCTGACGAAGGCGGTGGGAATGAGGGAGTAGGGCACGCTGGTCACACTGTCCCAAGAGTCTGAAGAGGGGTCGTAACAGTCTAGAGTTTTACACCTCTGAGCCCCAAAGTACCCCCCGACCACATATAGTCTGTTTCCTGACGCCACCGCATGGCAGCTGATCCGTTTGGCCGTGACGTCTCCGAACTTCGTCCACTGGAACGTCTCGCTGTTGAACCGGTAAGCAGAACTGGCGGAGAACTCGGTGTCGCCTCCGATCACCACCACGTGATTTCCCACCACGGCTGCAGCAGTGTAGCGCCACAATTGTGGGCAGGAAGCGGGCACGGTCCATCGGTTCTCGCAGGGGTCGAAGCACTGAACCTTGGGGTATTTGTCCCTGTTTACACTGGTTCCCCCAAAGGCAAAGAGTTTGTTTTTGGCACCAACGACGGCAGCGTTGCTCACCCCTTCTCGGAGCGGAGCCACCAGCGTCCATTTGTTGGTTTGAGGGTCGTACTGCTCCACCTGCTTCAGAGACACAGATGGAGATGCGGGGAAAGATCCTGCGAGAGAAGTGTGTCCTCCGACGACGTACAGCATGTGGTCGAGCTCCGCCGACCCGTGTCCGAATCTGGCTACAAGCATCGGGGAGGCTTTGGACCACTCGTCGTGTAACGTGTCGTAGACCCAGACGTCTTTGGAGGCCCCGTTCTCAGAGCCACGTCCTCCAGTAACATAAACCTGAGACAAAGAGAGAGGAAATAAGTTGTATACTCTTGTGGTGCTAAATTAAGCAACAAAGGGACGTATTTTAGTCATTCAAACAATCAGCTCAAACAATACCCCAAATTGGGATCAGTCAAACACAATTAATCAAATCTTACACTACATTCCTTCATTAAATTGGTCACACAATTGAAGTATAGATCATATATGTACCTTGCATCCAATAGCACAGGCGCTACATTCCTTCCTGGGGCTGGGGATGTCTGTTTTGGGCGTGATCTCCTTGGTCTTGTTGTCGATCATGTAGACTTTATCACACATGAACGTCTGTCCTCCCAGCAGCAGCAGGGCCTGGCTCACCTTCCTCGGCCGGGCGCAGAACCCCGTCACAATACCATCGTTCTGCAGGATTCTCATTTTGCACCGTACAGCATCTTCCACGATCTCCCGACCCACTTTATGGCACATCACCAGTTCCTCCGAGGCCACGTTCTTCAGCAGATACGTCTCAGGGAGCAAAGCCAAGCGGACGCATCGCAGCAGTTCGGGAAGTTCACTGTGCCGGTGCTCCATGTCCGCTTTGACCCAGTCGATTACAGCCTCGTACACCAGGCACTCATCCTCCACCTCCAGCTCCTCGCTCAAGATCAGCTCCTGGACTTTGTCTCTGGGCAGGCTGAGAAAGTCCTCTGTTTTGAAAAGTGTAGCAAAGTTCGCCAGGCACATCCTCCACGACAGCTCGTAAAGTCTCATGCATTGATGCGCGTCCGACAGCAGCATCATCCCAAAACAGTTCGACTGATCCAGGTTCTTCTCCAGAAACTCAGACGCTGCGTCCCGGATGTCGTGAAACTGAAGCATGTCGCCGGCCTCCAGGAGCGACTCGGCGTTTTCCTCGTTGATGAGGATCCGAGCGGAGTAGGCGTAGTCGAGCAGGAGCTCCAGCACCTCTGGGTGGAGGGAGTCGTGGAAGTCCACCTCGGCGTCGCGACTTTCTCTGAGCCCGCCGCTGAACATCGCCTCGAAGTATCGGCTGCAGGAGGCGAGGACGGCCCGGTGGCAGGGGAAGGATTTGTTCCCCGCTTTCAGGATAACATCTGTGAAGACCTTTCGTTTGCGCAGCAGGTTGAGCTGAGTCAACAGGCTGTCGGCGTGGGATGTTTTGTGGAAGAGGTGGATATTCATGGAGCCGGAACTAGAGCGAGACTTCCTGTTTTCATGATTACTGACAGACATCTTGACTTGGACCTAGAGGAAGAACAGAGGGTGACAACTTATATAAGAACATGTTTTAAAAAACAGCCGCACCTTTGTATTTGTTTGAACCGACCGTTTATGACAAATGGACAGGAGGAAGTGATCTTATCAGGTCATGAGCCGTCCTTTTGATGTGAACGCCGCTATAAACAATATATTATTGTAAGTCGCTTTGGATAAAAGCGTCAGCTAAATGCAATGTAATGTAATAAACACTCCTCCCTTTGTATGATTATACACAGCTGATGAATGGGGTGTTCAGGAATAAAAGCGCTCATATCAGTAGGCTTAGGTAACAATGGATATAAACTTCAGCCTTGAAAGGAGATCAGATAAGGAGCACTCCCACACACAACCTGCATGTGTACACTTCCAAATCAACTAAAAGGCTAACTTCAGAAACCTGCATGTGTCCACTTCTAAATCTGAATTCTCAACTGGCTTTTTAATTAATTCTACTTTCCTTCTGTGGTGGGAAGTGCCAGGCAAAGTAACAACACCTTGGGTGTGTTGCCCTACATCACATCGTTCCACCCCTATAAACATTTCATGGTAGTGAGTCACGTCGTGGCGCAGAGAGTCGCTCGCTCCCTGCAGCCCGAGCTGTTCCTCGGCTGGCTCGAATACAAGAAGGTGTCAAAGCGTTCAGGCTCATATATGATGTGACACCTCCAGTCCAGCTCCTTCGGGATGGAATTATGTAACCACAGTGCAACAGATGAAAAAGACCAATCCATCTTTTGATCTCAAGCGCAGTGGTTAGACAGGCCTGCAGCCGTTCTTCATTAAGTGGGAGGATGGTGATGCCGAATGTAATATGTATTTAACTTTAAGGCTGAAATTACAGCTAGACGATATAGAGAAAATTACATTTCATAACATTTCTAAACACGTTGATAACTATATATTACGGCAATATTGTGGGGTTGACTTGAAGTTCTTTCACACAATATTTGTACAATGTCATCTTTGATATCAAGTCATCTGTATTATCAAAATTGCTACTACAATTATTTTTAAATGTTGTTGTACCTGTGACAGTGACAATAAAGGAATTCAATTCAATGATAGTCAATATAGTTGGCTTTAGGGCTGAAACGAGGGCAGAGTGATATTGAGAAAATCAAATATCATGAATATTGCTTTTGATATTGTAAGGTAGACTACTTTTTTACAGAAAAAAAGCAGATTATATCCATTTGATAAATGTTTGCATGAAAATCTACTTTGCGATTGATGGCCATTATGATTGCATCGCTAGTTATCTTCATGCTAAATATAAATTGGATTTTACACCAATATAACCAGTGTATAATGCACAGCACGGGCTAATAATGACTGTCCACAACTTGAAGCCGACCAAATAAATATCTTCCGCTTTAAAGCCCCCATTGTTTCGCACCAGATAAATTTAAGTCGGCTATTCAATCCCACTGAAAGGGAGACTGAGGACTTCCGTGGAGGGACTCAGTGTGAAATCCAATCGTATGTGTGCAGTAAATGTGAGACTGCGGTCCGCATGCTCTCCTCCAGTCAGCCTGCTAACATCACATGAGCCGCTTCACCACCGAGACTCACACAGGCTCACATTTCGGAAGTTTGATAAATGTAGAACAAGCAGAGGAGGGAAGTAACCAAGTACATTTACTCAACTGAAGTACAAGTTTAATAGTATTTAAAGGTTATGCTGCCTTGTAGCCTACTTCTACTCCACCACAATTCAGAGTTAAATGGTGTACCTGTACTCCACTACATTTAGTAACTTTACAGATCTGGATGAATTATGTGAAATATAAGCAAGTGTTAAATCAGACTTGACTTCCACCTGGAGTAAATTCACAAGCTACCCTGCAGTATACAAAGTCATTCAAACTAGCTGCACCTTCACCAGCTTTGAGAACACTTTAATGATCAATCATTATAAAACACATCATATATATTATTCTGAAATGGACCAATCTGCACAATGACTACTTTTGATACTTTAAGTATATTTTGATGCCAATACTTTTGTATTTTTACTTGAGTAACATCTTGATTGCAGTACTTTTACTGTAACAGAGTATTTCTACAATCTGGAATACTTATCTACTACTAATTCAAGTACAATATCTAAGCACTTGGAAATAAGCAGGAACCGATACGTATTTTTAAATCTCTCTTACCTTGATAGGCGCACTGAGCACGGTTGATCCGGGTATGTTGACTTGTTCCGTTGTTGAGTTGTTTGAAGTTAGTTTAGACACATTCCGGGTTTAAAACTGCATAATTTCCTGAAGTGTCGGGGAATGGTTGATCCATGTGTCTGCGGTGCGAGTTTCGGGATTAAATATGCATTAAAAAAAGAAGAAAACACTGTTTAAAGTTGAGGTTTTGTTGTCGGGAAGCCACGCAGCCTGCAGGAGAGCAAAGAGCGAACAGAGAGAAAGAGCCGAGCAGCCGTGGTGTCCTCAGAGGCTCCTCCCCCTCTCCCACTGGCCCCGCCCATTTTCCCTCACCGTCCAATGGGATATCATTCTTAAGCCCTTTATTCTCTGTCCAACTTCAGGGTCAATGCACTGCATTATTGGAGAATAGCATTGCACTGAACAATGAAGAACACCAGTCTCTGTGTGCTTCACCTGCCTGATGTTTAAAACTTTCACTTAAAGGAAAGTTTGCCTCGAGTATTAAAGGAAAGGAAAGTTTATTTTTGTAAATGTATTATCAGAATCAGAATCAGAAACAGGTTTATTACCAGTTAGGTTGACACATAGGCTACGAGGAATTTGACTTGGTGTTGTGGTGCATACATACAAGTAAAACAACAATTAAAAACACAGATAGAAAACTATTTTATTTTCTAAAAGTAATGCAAGGTGATAAAAAAGACAGGATTATAAAATAATAAAATACCAGCATATAGTGCAATGAGAGATATCAATGAATACAACCAGATTTGATTCTGAATATTTGTGTTATCTTGAGAGGAAATTAGGTTTGGTGACACTTGCTCTTTCTTACAATAAAAAAGTGATTGAAAATATTTAATAAATGTATATATTTCATTATTATTGTTATTATTATTATGAAATATTAAGCAGCAGTTGCAAAAAGTAATATTAACATTCGTGCCTAATATTTTCTATCCTTATTTGTATTTTGAAATGTGGAGCATTGTTTTTGCCAGGAATCCATAAAAATGTGTATGAATTATTTTAAAATAACTGCTTTTTAAAAATGTATTGTATAGTTGAGTAATGCTGTCTGTAATGAAATGTTATTGCGAGACATGAAGGTCTAAATACCACCTCCATGTGGCAGAGATGGAGCACTCGAGTCCTGGACTCGGACTCAAGTGCCGATTTTCGGGACTCGTGACTCGACTCGGACTCGCGCACTGATTGACGAGACTCGGACTTGGACTCGTGAATTCTTGCGCACGATGACTCGGGCTTGACTTGTACATTGACGCTCCGACTTGGACTCGGACTCGTGAATTTTTCCCCCCACGATGAGGAGTGCAAAACGAAAACTTGACCATTTTAAATATAGTTGGACATATTAAAGGTAATTTACAATAATAATATTAATATTAGTAATACGCTTTATATTTGTATAGCACCTATTACAAGAATTGTAGCCAAACTCGCTTCCCAGTAGTTCAATAGACAGATTAGTATAACATGACAGGATAAAGGCAATGTAGAGGAGCAGCTACATTTCAACACATATATCCACGAAGATTAATACATGAAGACTTGTGACTCAGACTTGACTTGGACTCGAACACAGGTAATGATGACTCGGACTCGACTCGGACACTCCTTGGGTGACTCGGACTTGGACTCGAACACAGGTAATGATGACTCGGACTGGGACTCGACTCGGACACTCCTTGGGTGACTCGGACTTGGACTCGGACTCGAAGATTGGTGACTCGAGAGTGACTTGGACTCGTGAATTGGTGACTTGACTACAACACTGCCATGTGGCCATAAATTACATTTTGGGGGAGAAATACTGAAGCCTTATCCTGTTGGCCTAAAAGTAGTCCAATTGAAACATGCTGAATCTAAAAAGACTGGAATCAGCCAACAAAATATCCACCATCTACAAGTTTTTGATGAATAAGAGACCTCTCCTGTGCTAGAATTAAAGAAAATTAGATTAACATCACGACCACCAACACTGTGTTTACCCAGATATTAATACCTAAGACACATTGATTTAGCACCAGGCACAGCTTGGCATATGTTGCCAGCTCCACATAACCAGCAGTCTTAATGATCATATGATGGCAGGGTAAAGTCCCTTGAGGACCATGAGATCGTTTCTCCGGCTGAATTCCTCACATTTTCTGAAGGATTTAAGTACTCGTGAGTTATCGGGACGAGAATGGGGCCAGCCGGAGACAGCCTGCACATACAGGTAGAAGTTATGAAACGTGGTCAATATTAAGTATATACTGTAAGTAAAAATTGGTTTAAAGTATAGCATTTCACGTTCCCTTACTTTAACTTTAGATGCTGAAAACTGTTGATCAGTGTTTCCCAAATCCCAAGATTGACTAATGAAATTAAGTATATTTATTCATAACTGTATTTTAAGAACAACTATTGAGGTAGTTGAAAGTGTCAATTTTTTTGCTACTTCCAATGCATTATATGTTAGAGGCAAATATTGTACTTTTTACTCCACTATATTTATTTTACCCTCCATCTCCTTTTTACATTTAAATACTCATTTTATGCTCAGTATTTAAAAAATAAATGTTTGATATTTTACTATTTAAAAGATAATGGTCTCTACAGTGACACACTTCAACTTTAACATGGAATGAAATGTAATTAGAACAATTATTATAATATTCTAAAATACCCTAATACTGTGAAAAGGGCCAAGTCTTTTGTTTTTGAAACTTAAAGTACATGTTTCTGATAATACTCCTGTACTTCTACTTTTACTTGTATTGAAGTATTTTAAGACTATAGTAATTCTTCTTTTACTTGACTAAAGGCTCAGAGTACTTTTGACTTCACTTGCATTTTCTATAAATGTCTGTAACAGAACAAAACAAGTATCAACTTATACTCAAAGTAAATAAATTAGGTTATAAGAATTCCAAGAAATACAGAGCGAAGAATTAAGCATTGTTTCTGTGCCAGTCTTTTCTGGGGTATGTCCCAACTTGCCTTCATGTGTAATTAACAACCACTAATAATGGCTTGACTCCATTTAGGTGTGCCAGGTCCAGAGGCATGTTGTTGTGCAGTCCAGGGCCGTCCCTGGCCAACTTGGGGCCTCAACCACATTGTGAGATCTGGCCCCCCCTACCCCCAACCGACAGGAGTGAAAAAATAAATGTTGGAAACAAAGTACTTTGCAAATATAATTCCTGTTTATTATTATTATTATCAACACAGTTACTTTTTTATACAATGAGGTAAATGGTAAATGTGCATGTATGTCGTTCAGTATGCGTTTACAGGTGAATACATCTGCATTTCCTGCCAAATACTAGCCTCAAAAAGATTAAAATATAATGAATGCAAATAAACTACTTCTACTAATAATAATAATCATAATCGGTGCGGGGAGAACTGTGCTGAGAACTGCGCACAAGCCGAGCTCATAAGCCGAGGCCCCTTGCGCGAGGCCCCCTGCGCAAGGGGCCTGTAGGGAGGGACGGCCCAGGTGCAGTCTGGCTCTTTGCCTTCTTGGGACACTTAGGAAAGAGTTTATGTTAAATGCTGCACCTGTTCTTTTCAGGAAAAACATTGACTGCATAAAAAAACACCATATGGAAACTCAGCCCAGTCTGATTGGTTAGCTGTCCGGCTCTGTTGTGATTGGTCAACCGCCTAGAAATGTTCCGCCCCTTAGCCTATCACGTACAATGTGTTGGAGCGTTAGCCAATAGAAGCGCTAGTGTTCCATAGAGATGTAACTATGTTCAGGAAGTTAACAAAGGAGTCCAATGGAGGCGTTTCCGGTGGGGGGATAAGGGATTTTAGCCTTTGCAGACCATTTACATGTACTAAACCCTATACTGTATAACACACTACAGGAAAGAGAAACCCATAAAAGCATAATAGGGCCCCTTTAAGTAAAAGTCAAACCACAGTCTACCAAATAGTTTTTTCGTGATACCAAGTCTTAACTCGCTGTCACCGCCGGATGAAAAATGTTTTTGAGCCATGACCATTGTCCTGTTATCTCGGCTAAACAACATTTGTTATTTCAAGTTAATGTCATAAATAACTTGTGATCTCCAGAAAAAAACTAGTTGTCATACCCAAAGAAAAGATATGAGGGTGTAAAGACATGTCCTTATATGGCTTCTGTTGAGTCTCTTGTTCCTCCCTAGGGATTCAAACTTGACTCCTACTTATATCTCAAGCCGCCACTCACATCTTTTTTTACACTTGAAAGCCTTGGAGTAATCACCTGCAGCGTTGTGTAACCTCAAAGTTTGACACCATAAACACACTCATGGTGCTTCACATTCTCATTGTTGCCGCAGCTCGTTGAAGCCTCCCTTGTTGCAGACTGGGTCCAAAATGCTTTCATACACACAAGTGTGCCTTAAGGAGATTAAGAATTTAAGCAGATTAGAATAATGAACTCATGATTGTAATCTAGGGTTAATTCATTTTGCTGCACTTTAACACAACCCCCCATTCAGTTCATGGCTTTGAGCCCAAAGGATTAATGTATGTGTGTGTTTGCATGGGCTTGGGTGTGTAACCGGTCATTAATTACTGCGAGGCGGGCACGCCACTAATCAGACCCCCCGTAATTATTCCTCAATGCCCCCAGCGTTGCATCAAGCCAGTCACACAGTGTCGGTTGACAGTGACAGTAACCGTCGCTCCATTGTTTGCCTGCAGACTCACTGTACCACAGATTTGTTCACTCGAGGCAGGTGGTCCTCTCAGTGAGGTCATCCCGTCTGAAACATAAGGAGAAGGGTTCATCCTCGGTCCCCCGACTCAACGCCAACCAATGCAGGGCTTCTTATGACCTTCTATTTACGCCTTACAGCCTCCTGCTTTCCACATAGTTTGGGGTAAATGCTTCATCTATTTGCTGACACAAGTTGTCACAGTAACTACATTGGTATGATTAATGAATCTCTGCAATTATGCAATGGATAAAGGGGAATAAAAAGGTTGACATTATACAGTTTGGATGCATGTTATTCATGTGTATATTGAATTTATTTTCCAATAAAGCCTGCTGTGGAAGATCACATAAACACATAATTTGTCACACATATGAGTGTTTTACTACCTCTATATATACAAAAAATGTACACATTTTGCATTTATTTATCACTGCACAGCATAAACATTCAAGTTCACTCGTTTATTTATTTAAATTTGTTATGGTTGAAGAGAGCCTGGGGTCTTTGCAGAGAATTCATTGCAGATTGCTTCTCTGTAATTGCTGTGGACATGACAACAAATAACTTTCTTTTGGCATTACATATTGGTTTGTTAATAATTACAATACAATTATTTTTCGTAAGAGTCAAGGCAGACAGTCCCAAAATGGCCCCTAACTTGCTGTACATCACATTTTGACATGCATAGCGTTGCAATCAATCAGTAATGAACAATCAGATAACTAACAGCTGCTTGATTTTGAATTACATCTCATAATCAAACAATTTGTGCATTAAAATATTGAATGATATGGAAAGAAAATCTATATCATGTATTGGTAGCACACAAAGGACTCTAATTCCTTTCATTAAAGTTGAATAGTGTTATCCATTATTAGAGTATAGCACCACCGCGTGGGCAACATTGATGAAGAACTGTACCTCAATCGTACCAGCTGTAAAAAAAACTACACTTCCCAAAATCGGAATCCCCTTATGCGGAAGTGATGTATGCAGACTTCCGCCGCTGTCAAGGGCACTGAAAACTAACGTAGCCGAACCTAAAGGTAACTGTACACACGTGTGTCTAAAAACACCGAGAAAGCTACAGTTTTCGGTAACGTTTAAGGTAGAAATGGAAGGCTACAGTTCAGACTTCTCTGCCGGTGGGGCTGGGGGGAAAGTGGACACCGGGACCATCATGGAGCAAGTTAAAGTGCAGATCGCGGTGGCTAACGCTCAGGAGCTGCTGCAGGTAAACCAATGGAGAAACATGCTAAGCTAACACTTCACTTAGTAGAGTTACGTTATGTAGACACATTTATTTGGGGTGTTATACACCATTATGACTCAAGTCACAACGTTTCATGAAGATATTGTAATGTGGATGTTAATGAAGTAAGTTTGATAGAAACAGCAGTATGAATGGAATTTCTTTGACATAATGTAACATCAATGTGCAAAAACATTTAACCTTTAATCTCTTTAACCTAGGGTTGACCTCAACCAAATCATTTCCTAGTAAACTAGCACATTTTGTAGACTTATCGATGACTTTGTTCAATTGAAACATTTGTAAGACTTTTCTAAAAGCAAAACTTTGAGGATGAGCTTCTTGCAATATAAGTCATTAAAAAAAACTATAGACTAAAACCTAAACAAACAATAAGTCGACTAAGACCTAAAACAGTATAAATGTGTGCAGTGATTTTACCATTTCACCTACAGAAGGTCAACGACCACCAACAGATGATGGGAACTGTCAGCTGTTAGTAAGACATGATAAACAATGTGTTTGTGTTTCAGAGAATGACAGACAAATGCTTCAAGAAGTGCATAGGGAAACCTGGGAGCTCGCTGGACAACTCTGAGCAGGTGTGTAACGCTTTAAGATGTCAATAAAAGAGATCTAGGAATTGATTGAAACCAGTATTCATTTCTCTCGGCTTTGATCATCTCAAAACAGGATCCACTGCTTTACTTTAATTCTCATGATCGTGAAAGGAATCCACAGATTTTTGACTGTCGGACAAAACAAGTAATTTTGTAATATGTCAACTAATACATTATAGTAGGGCTAGGGAATATGGAGAACAAATATATTTTGTTTATAGAATGCCTGTATTAATATTCTTAAACATCAATATTGTAGGATTGACTATTGGTGCTTACAGAAATTAGACAAATGATAAATAATCATTAGTAATGTGGATACAATGCCTAAAGATGAATAACAGAAGAGCTACGTCTTAGTCAATTCAGAACATTACATCTCTCTACTGTAATTAACTCTTGTGTGGGCGGTGGTGGCGAAGTCGATAGGGACTTGGCTTGGCAACTGGAAGGTCACCAGTTCAAGTCCTGGCAAAACCAAGTGCTACCGAGGTGTCCCTGAGCAAGGCATCGTTCCCCACACTGCTCCCCGGGCGCCGTTCAAAATGGCAGCACACTGCTCCTAACACTAGGATGGGTCAAATGCAGAGAAACAATTTCCCCACGAGGGATTAATAAAAGTCCATCTTATCTTCATACCTTGAAATTAATACAATATCAAAATATAAGACACAAAGTCTTGTAACAGGATGTTGTACTGATACATTGCCCAGCACAACATTATAGACCCAATTGTTTTTCAAGGAAATACTGGGCTGAATGATTTGTTGCATTCTTTTAAAATGATCAGAATTGATTTGTGATGCGTCTGCTCTTGTCCTCACAGAAATGCATTGCCATGTGTATGGACCGGTATATGGACGCCTGGAACACGGTGTCCCGAACATACAACTCCAGACTACAGAAGGAAAGAGCTCGCATGTGAACGCCTCTCTCTGCACCCGTCCCTTCCTCACAGTGAGGAGCAGCAGGTGTGTTTCCACTGGAGGCTGCAGCTGTGCACACTCACAGGTGTGTGTGTGTGTGTGTGTGTGTGTGGCTGCAGCAGAACTTCATCTTCATCATCATCACGATACCTCACAGACAGGCAGCAGAGCCGGTGGACTCGAGTCATAACAAAGTCTCTATGGACATTTTCCTTTTGCTCCGAGGAGCTGTTATAAAGTTTGATTAAATGTGTTTTTATGTTATGAGTAATTAATAAGTACATTGCTAAAACATGCACCTGCATACTTTATGTAATTGGACACTCTACATTTCCAGTTGGAGTGAACATGTGTGTGTGTGGCTGCAGCAGAACTTCATCTTCATCATCATCACGATACCTCACAGACAGGCAGCAGAGCCGGTGGACTCGAGTCATAACAAAGTCTCTATGGATATTTTCCTTTTGCTCCGAGGAGCTGTTATAAAGTTTGATTAAATGTGTTTTTATGTTATGAGTAATTAATAAGTACATTGTTAAAACATGCACCTGCATACTTTATGTAATTGGACACTCTACATTTCCAGTTGGAGTGAACATAAGTGTGAATGTGTCTCCAAGTAAAACCTGTAATTGTCTGACCACTGTCCAAGTGTACCCCATATCTCGAGCAGTGCATGCTGGGATATGTTCCAATAATGTATGCAGATTAAAAAAATAAATGTACTGTTTTGCAATCAGGGCTGAAACTCACTTTGTTCTTTTCTAGATGAATCACATGGTCTATAAAATATTGAAAAAGTGCCATCCCTTTTTTTTTTTTTTAAATGTCTTGTTTTCTTTTCTAAAACCCAAATATATTTACTATAGTATGACGGTATACAGTAAAGATAACATCTCCATATTTGAAGGGCAGTAAAACAGAATTGTTGCCACTTTTGCATTAAAAAGGAACAATTATGAACGTGTTGGGCGGTTATTTTCCTTTGGATAAAGTAGTCGACTAATTGTTACAGCTGTAGTTAGATTGTGGCACCCTTTAAAATCAGTCAACAGCAGCACGATGGCTTTTTGGAGCAACATAACATGTTAACTACAGCGGGGCTTCAATGGAAACACTGACACCCTGCTGCCTTCCAATCGAGGTGAAATCTGTGTGCAAGTTGGGGCACATGATAACTGTAAACAGGACTTTCAATGGCTCCATAAAACTGCTCAGTGTGCCCATTATTTAATTGTGTTTATGCCCGGAGAGACTGAACAAGCAGCACGACAATAATACCCCCCCCAGGCTTTCCTTTAAAAGACCTACTTAAAATGAAAAAGGAAGACTTGTAGAGCAACTTGGTGTTTTCACAACCGTGAACCTGACATTCACAAGCCTCCAAACAGACGGATATCAAAGTACGCCTGGAGAACAAAACTGTTTTGTCTGACCTGTTTTCTAGTTGTCACTCTATCTGCCCCCTCCACAGAGGTGGGCTTGTTTCAGGAGTGTGTGTGTGTGTGGCTTGTCAGATGTCTCGGAACCACAATCTTCCTTCCTTTATGTAGAGAGCCACTGCAGCTACTTTCAGTGATAGTGAGAAAAAGGAACCATTTTAAAGAAGTAATCAATAAATCTCATCAACCAAAATCCTCTCTTGAGTCCAAGTGTATCTACATCAACAAACAAACTTCAAATCTGATTCCACTTTTTAAAAAAGAAATATATTTTCCCCAGAAACCCACTTTTCACTCACAAATCTTACATTGACATATTTTTTTCTGAGAATATACAAAAAAAGACAACCCATAAATGAACCACATTATATTCTGAACCCCACACAAAATGAAAATAAAAATGCACCATGAAAATCAAGTTTACCAATCGGAAAAATAATAAATAACTGAAATAAATATTTTGAATGCATGTGCTAGCAAAATGTCCATAAGCCACGACTCAGTGTTCTCCTTAAAGACGATGATAGTCCCAGTTCAGATGACCGCACAGTATTTCAAACAGCACCAGAAGGTCACGTGGGTCAACACCGAGGAAACTATCAATGAGTGGCTTATTAGCATGACTTCAAGTCCTTCATACAGTACATCTTTTAAGGAGATACTGAAGGAAAATCCTCTGTATCCGTGTCATATTTTCAGCACCTTTTTTTCGCCTTCTTCAGAAAGGCAGGTATGTAGAAATCCATTTCCGGACCGACGTCGTACGAGTGTAAACCCCCGGGAAACCACTTCGTCCACAGCCATGTCCCCAGCTGGTGACTCCGGCAACAAACCAGTGACCGGACGGCTCCCGGCAGGTCAGAGGGCCTCCAGAGTCACCCTGGAGAACGGGAGAGAGTACAAGTGTTAAAGGTCTCCTATCATGCTATTGTTAGGCATATAGCATAGGTCTCATATATATATAAAAACATGTCTCTGATGTGTTTTGCTCAAGCTACCAAACAGATCATGCATTTTAGAAATCCCTCATATCCCTCTATTCCAGCCCTGTTAGAGAAACGCTGATTCTGGGTCCTTAGCTCGAAAAAAAAAAAGGGACTCAGAATTCTCCCGGCAGATACAGTTAAATTCTGCCGTGATTAAATGCGATATCATGTTCTAAACCACATCTAGGATTATTATTATTTTACCTGGTTAAATAAAGGATATAAATATTTTTTTATTTCCTGCTTTTTTACACATTGTGGGTTTTTCTCAATGTCGAGGAAAGCTGCTCCAGAGCCACTATTTCAAGGATACTACGTCATCGGGTCCCGCCGAAGGATTATTTCAATGTCCAGGATCCTTGGAATTCTACCGAGGCCGGCGTATTTCGTTACGGGAAATTTCGAGGCTGCACATGTGTAGACTCCGCGGTCTTAAAATCCCCACAATGCTTTGCGCACGGACCAATTTCCCAAATCTTTGGCGGAAAATGTAAGGCACACTTGCTAGCCAGTTCCTTTCTTCGTTTTCCGAGGCTAGGAGGTATTCTTGCCTCGCTTCTTAAGGAACTCACTCGACAGCAAGCCTCCTCGACATTGAGAAGCACCCACTCTCTCCAGTACAGGTTAGCTCTGAGTGTTAGCGATGCTAATGTAAACAAAGACCATATTACGTCCAAAACAGTCGGGCATTGTTTCTGATAGCAACTTTCTGATAGTGAAGTGGGTCCACATTACTGCAAATCTGGATCAGCTCCGTTGTAGCCCCGTTTTTAGAGATTTGGGTATGGAGGAAAAGAGAGAGGGTTTTATTTCCTAACACTTTGTGAGTTCCCCGACGCACCGGGGACACATCTTTATGTATAAAAGACATAAAAAAGTGCATTTTGCATGATAGGTCCCCTTTAAATAACCTCCATGCACAGAGGTCTCCGGCTTGTAAGGATGAATAAAATGATTAATTAAGGATGAGCAGGGGAGCAGAAGAGTGAGCAGAAGAGAGAATGTCACTTGGCTCGCTGCTGGGATGCCAGGTGCTTTGACCGAGACAGGAATGCACGAGGGTTTCCTTACATGAGAAGATTAAAGCGAGGGGAAAGGGGGCTGTGTATTTTATTTGGGAACATAGTCTACTCTCCGCAAAAGTACTGAAAGTGCAAAACATAAAATGCAACACGTATTTCCAAATTATGAGTTAGATGCCGATGCCTCCTAGGAACATCTAAGAAGTTATATGCAACATTTACTTTGGCTCTGACTGGGTTAAGAATCCACTATAAAAACCTTTATTGGAGCCATAACCCTATTTTCTATTTCCTCTTAGCACTTTTTTAGATTATATATATACACTTAATTGATCACAAATTGGACATGGTTTTGTTACAGCAGCATATAAAAAAGCCATTGCAGAAACACAGTAAAATAAGTAAACATATTCACAATAGAAGATACTGCACACTATATAGATATATACAGAATAAGTTAAAATACACTATACCCTACTACTAAAACGTATATAACCATAGGATAAATACATTATAAAGTGTGCAATGTAGTTGCCGTTTTTAAATCATTGTATTTATGTTTATTTGATCATCTTTCTGCTCAGACAAAAATTTGAAATCTTGCAAAGTATATTTGTCTAATATCTAGTAAGAATATGTCTCTACACTTGATATAAGACATAATAACTTCAGAAGTAACACTGCAGTGAGATATAGGGTCTTGTTTTTAGACAATGCATCATCCTGGTAAGTCAACATTTTTTATTTTGAGTTGTGTCTCAGATTATATGTATTGGAAAATCCCCAACTAACATCAGAAAACAGAAAGCTTTGGAGTATTTGTGGTTTATATTGTAACAACATCTCCTGATTGAGTTCTCCCAGCTATTACAAGATCTGATTTATCTGAATATCCCTTCTTATTTCAAGAAATCTTACCATTTTCATTTGTTCTATTGGCAGATTTTTATACTTATTTCAAGTGAAAACATCAAAGAGTCCAGTTCTCACCCAGCAGGTGTCCCTTCCTCCCTCCATGTATCCGGCACACATCATGTTAGGAGTCAGAGCGTCTCTGTACGGCTGTCTGCAGTCTGCCTGCTCGATGATGCTCACTGCAGCCTTCTGCAGCATGTTGGTCAACGAGCCTGGCAGGAAAATAAAGATTATATGAGTGGTAAATGCATTTTCACAAATACTTTAAATCTGATCATAACACCTGGCAACCTCCGGGATTAACAAGTGAAGCCAATGAGGAAAATGCCCCACTTGATTTGTTACATCAGTAAACACTTTTCTGATGAGGTTATGGTCTTAGTTGTTAGTGTTACATTGTTATCCATACAACAGGATGTCTATTTTGAATCAAAATAGACAATAAGTGGGTATTTCTTTATGGTATGGCTACCTTGTGATGGACAGGTCGCTAAAACACAGTGTTGTCCAACTTTGGCCTCACGACTTTAACAATTTCACACTGAGTTTTCAGATCATAACAGTTAGCCTTTCTATAACAATAATTGGATTTTGACTCTCACCTCCCTCCCTCATGGACCCCCAGCCTGTGACGTAGCACTCTGCCTCTATGGGGAAGCGATGCACGGGGGAGGGGAGGCAGGCGGACTGGATGGTGTAGGACATGGGGGCTGGGACCGCCAGCTCCAACAGAGCCACGTCGTGGTCCATGGTGGAGCCGTTGAAGGCCGGGTGGATGACGATCCTCTGGATGGGGATCATCAGGGCTCCGATCCCCGAGCGCAGCACAGACCCCAGACTCACGGCCCAGTTAGAGGGGCTGGCGTCACTGCGGAGGGGAAAGATAAAGACTCAGTACAGACCTGGATGTAATACAGTGGTGCAGGGATGACGTATTTGTGTAGGCCGACCCGAAAGTAAGCTGCGCATGGGTTCCCTCGACAAAAAGCAACGGGATTTCTCCATAGAATTTTGGAATATTGTAAAAAATAAGATCTGTGGAAAACAAACCTGTTTGATAAATGCACGTTTTGTTCAGCCGGATAATCTCCACATGTCTACCCTACTTTTATAATATTTTAATCATAAATCTAGTCGCCAGAAGCAAAATGCTAACGTTATGCTATAAACGAACTACAGCAGGATCGCACGACTTCAACGTTACGCCAACTTAAGATCCATATTCAAAAATACACATTAAAAATGGAACAAGTTGAAGCGTTTGTTTGAACAGTTTGCAGGAGGCAGGGACTTGCTTTCAAGCAGAACAGGGCTAACAAACTTAGAGGAGTGTTTACGTGTTCGGCGTAATGTCGTACAACGTCCTCCACAACTTCTGTAGTTCTATTCAGCCACTTGGTAACAACCATCGTTTTTCAGACACGTAAACTCTTCAGAAATCACCAGTGGGGTCACTGCTGATGGATTTAAAGTCGTAGAACAAAACGTGATCGGTCTCTTCAATGTGTTTCAACCACAGACCTTATATCCAGATATTTTCCAAAACCCTATGGAGAAATCCCATTGGCTCTGAGACAAGGGAACCGTAAGTGGTAAAATGCTAACTAAAATGCTAACTCACTAACTCCGGGTTTTAGGACTCGTTCCTGCACCACTCTATGGTAGACATGTTTTCCATAAACACTAATACTTTTGTGGGCTATTCTACGTTTAGCAGTACCTTTTGAAGCAGTGTGCCGCAGTGATTAACCATTTGTTGTGAATGAGAGTGGCGCCACAGCGGTGCAGTCTCTTGTACTGCAGGCTGCCGATCCACGGCCACTCCCCCCTACGAGCTGTCACTCCTCCCACAATCCTTTGGGAGCCCAACGCAGGACGTAGGCCGCAGTCTGAAACAAAAACACTCATTACATTACGTTTTATTAACTGACCGTTTCATCCAATACAACTTAGAGAACATGCAAGCAACCATGCAGATCCTGAATCCTGCACTATATTAGCTTCAGATAAGCCAACACGTTGTAACCGTTATATTTTTAATTGGCTAAGTTACATTGGACACAGGT
Organism: Harpagifer antarcticus; assembly: GCA_902827135.1. Lineage (NCBI taxonomy): Eukaryota > Metazoa > Chordata > Actinopteri > Perciformes > Harpagiferidae > Harpagifer > Harpagifer antarcticus. The sequence continues at coordinate 5,159,683 of CADEHL010000677.1, read as the reverse complement.
GGGTTATTGGTTTATAACGGAGGATGTGTGGGCTTCCTGCTATACCCATGTCCAGCTTAATTAGCTTTCTTCTATACAATGAACTCCTTACCACAGTTTCTCTCGTCCGCCTCGTTAGCGCAGTCTGAGACGCCGTCACACTCCGCGTTGACCTTGCTGATGCAGGCGGTGGCGCTGCACTGGAAGTTTCCCACTGCAGTTCATGACTGCAACACGTGATGGACAGATCATAAAGCATGACATTTACACTCTATTGTTATTTTATTTTAATTACATTTGCTTTCATTTTTAACTTAATTTGTATTACATTTTTAGTTTTTTTCATTCTAAAACTTAGAAACTGTCCCAAAACCCAATTTCCCCTGGAATCAAAAACAAAATAAATTAAATTAACAACACTTTTTTCGAGGAGTAAATCTCGTCACCACCGCTAAGCTAAAGGTGGCTAAGGTTCACCTTGATTGCGTTCAGTTGTATCATTTAACTTCATCACATTTCTCTTGGTAACTGATGAATGAGTGACCAATAGTTAACTAACCCCACGTGAAGATGCTTGGAGAAGTTTAGTTTCATTTTGATTATTTGCTCCTTGCTGTTAGTTAATAGTGGCAATGTTTACTAACTGATGACTGTAAACTTAGTCCCAATAGTGGAGTTGAAATGCTGTCCCCCATTTATTGGCCCATTACACATAATTCACATGCAAGTAACTTTATAGCACAATTCGTTTTTCAAGTTATTTTTGCCATCGTGGAAAGTGTCCTAGCGAGACAGAAATATCTCAGAGATATGCGACCAATAGATTAGGCTGCTTTCAGTGTGACATTACCATTGAGTGTTGGTGCAGGGGTCACTTCCACAGCGGCAGTCCGGGGTACTGGTGGGTGATTAAAGCCCTCCTCAGTCACAGTCACTGGTACAGTGGGAACAGACTGAGGGAAGTCAGGCACCAGGCTGGGGTCGGTGTGACTCAGGATCCAGTTGCGGAGCTTTGTGATGCGAGAGTAGACCCCCGGCCGGTTGATCTGAGCACAGCCCACTCCCCAACTCACCACCCCAGCCAGGAAGAACCGCCCCGGGGCCCCCTCACACACCAGAGGCCCCCCAGAGTCACCCTGTGGGGGAAACACAACATATCTGTGATTTTACAATGTGAAACTCTTGTCCTGTGAAAAATGTGTGAGTAAGTGTTTTTACGAAGGTTCTGGTACATTTTGGGTTTCCAGGGTTTCATGTACAGTATGAGTAAATTGAACCTTATTGAAACGTATTGGACATCTTGCCAACAAGTAAGACAATGTTTCAAGTCCCCATGTTATGTTCATAAACAGGGCAATACATCTCCACCAGCCTGGGGGTTGTTTAGCAAGAAAAACACAAGTAGTGACTTAGTCGGTTTTTTTGTACTTAGTACCACTTTCTTCCACGTGTGGTTGTAATATCACAAGGCGTTCAGAAGATATGATTTTAAAAAACTATGTATATCACAAATCTGAAAAGGTAACTCTTTCTGGCTCGATCAAGAGATGTTCATGACAACATATTTTCCCGTAAAATATGTCAACAATTGAATCCGTACCGTGTTCAGATGACTCAACAAGATTACATGGGAGCTGGATTGAGCCTTTACTGGTGAAGGACGTCATGTTTTCTCACTGTGTTATTAACAGCACTCATATTGTTGTGCTAAGATTCAATGACAGCCTAGTTCTCTATTAGGACAGGACCAATGTACATACACAGTGTTTGCCCTACTTATACTTTACAAATCATCAGTGTACGTACACAGACTTTGCCCTGAGGTAAGAAGGCAGAGGATGTGAGATGATACCTCTCAGCCTCACGTGACCCAGGTGGAGCAGCACTGACCTGACAGGAGTCCACCTTGCCCTTCAGGAAGCCCGCGCACATCATGTTCTGAGACACTGCTCCTCTGTACACCGCAGACTTATTGCACACTTTGGAGTCGATGATCTTAACCACCGCCTTCTGCAGCACGGGGGGAACATCCACTAAAATACAGAAGAGACACGACAAATACAATTACTCGTACTGATTATAATATCATGCATTATTATGTCTTATGAACACATTGTTTCTTTTTTAAGTGTTCTGTATGTTGGTTTATTGGAGGAGCCTGGGAATAACTCCATTCATTGTCTCTACATTGAATGCCTTGATTAGTTTTAGTATTCGCATTAGAGCTTTAAAAATCAGCCAATTATTTGATCATAAATTAATTGTTGGTAATCTTTTGCCTCTAAAATATGAAGATTTCCTTCCTTTCGCTGTTTTATATCACAATAAACAGAAAATACTAGGATTTAGATATTAAAAAAACATGTCTTGGACTGGACAAACTGGAATGGACACAATTCTTTATTATCTGACATTTAAGCCTAATAGTTATCAAAAAATAATAGTAGATTGAAGCACCTAATCCAAAACATTTTTGTATAATTCTTATTTTTTAACCTCAAGGAACAAAAACTCACACGACAGCTAAAACAGTCTATCACAAAATATGTATTGATTTCGTAATATTTGGTACCAAACATTTCAAAAATAGTTCTTTTTCACTCTAAATGTGTTGGATGTACTCCTGCAGGTATGACTGCTTTCTTGAACAGATAATCATTGCAAAATATATTTTATCCCAATTCCAATTGAGATCAAATCAGAATCAGTATTTAGATTAGTTGTATTGTAATCTGGGCTTTTTGACTCTAATGATAGAATAGGTTAGGATTGGGACATGTGGAGAGCAATGTGATGATGCAGCAACTCACAGTTGTACATGTGCAGGGCCCCCCAGCCGGACACCATGCACCTCTGCCCGGGGGAGAACACGTGAGACAGGGAGGGCAGACAGACGGGCTGCACGTAGGAGCTGAAGGTGAGGGGGGTCTCCAGCTCCAGCACCGTCACGTCGCTGTCCGTGGTCATCGGGTTGTAGTCCGGAGACACCACCAGAGACTTGATGTGGATGATCTTGGACTCGGACTCGTCCCCGTTCACGAGCCGTGCCCCGACGAGGGCCGTCCACTCTGAGGGGTCGTCGTCCCTGGAAACAGAGAGAAAGAGATGACGAGATTTAAGAAGGTCCAATCTGTAAGAGGGTCAATGGAAGTTACATTTATTTTAATTAATTTCTATTGTTATTTTATTTAAATTACATTTTTTGTTGTTTTTATTTGTTTTCATTTGAATTTTATTATTTTTTTCTGGTTTACGGGATGCAGTCTTACTATTATTAGCTCCGTCTGTCTTCTAACAACAATTGAACCTTAAGAGGCTATGGGTTTCTGAACTTCAGTCAATTATGAATTAGAGCGGGCCACACATTTCTTTTGGTCTACAAACTACATCATCCCCAGGTTAGGGTCACTGTTAAACCAACAACTTCAACTTAAAACCATGGGCTTGAACCACACGTGAAGATGATTGGATAACACAGTTTAGTTTCATTTTGCTTATTTGCTCCTTGCTGTAAATGAATAGTGACAATTGTTTTAATAACTGTAAACGTAGACTGTATGGTCCCAGTATGACATAGAAATGCTGTCCCCTATTTCTTTGGAGCATTACACATAAAATACATAATTGACATGCAAGTAACTCAATAGCACAATCAGTTTTTCACGTTATTTATTAAAAATGCCATCGTGGAAAGTGTCCTAGCTAGACAGATATTTTCTCCTCAGTGATTTGTGCACACGGCCTACCTCTCGAAGCAGTGGGCGGCGCTGACCAGCCAGCGCTCGCTGATGATGGAGGCTCCACAGGTGTGGCGTCCGTGCAGCCGCAGACTCACCTGCCAGGGCAGCTCCCCGTGCCGGGCGTCCTCCCCCCCCACCACCCGACTGCCCATCGCCGGACGAGTACCACAGGCTGAGGAGGAAGTCAAGAAGTCAAGATTTTATTGTCATTTGTACATAGCTACAGATGTAGTGATAGATATATAGATAGATGGATAGATAGATAGATACATAGACAGATAGATAGATGGATAGATAGACAGATAGACAGACAGACAGATAGATAGATAGATAGACAGATACATAGACAGATAGATATATAGACAGATAGACAGATAGACAGATAGACAGATAGACAGATAGACAGATAGACAGACAGACAGATAGATATATAGATAGACAGATACATAGACAGATAGACAGATAGATATATAGACAGATAGACAGATAGACAGATAGACAGATAGACAGATAGACAGATAGATATACAGATGGATAGATGGATAGATGGATGGATACTTTATTTCATCTCCTCTCGCCTGGACTACTGCAATGGAGTTCTGTTCGGGGTCACCAGCAAAGCCCTGGACAGGATCCAGTACGTCCAGAACTCTGCAGCCAGGCTCCTCACCCGCACTAAGCCCTGGCAACACATCACCCCCACCCTCATCCACCTTCTCTCCCCTCTGCTATCAGGAATGCCGACTCCCTGGACACTTTCAAACTAAAACTCAAACACCATCTGTTCACTCAGGTCTTCGGGCCCAGCTAACATGCAGTACCCAGCAACCTGCTTTTCAACCTGTGTGTCTGTGTGATTATTATTTTTGTTTTGTTATTTTATCTCCCATTGCAAAGCTTCAAATGTCCAGTAACAAATAGAATGCAGGATACTATTGTGCAAGAATGGATTATTCAATATTAAAAAGTGGGATTTTAAGTCCAGTTATTAAGAGACGCTCGGGAGCAGACAGTTCTCTTCCAGCCAGAGGTGATTTGTTTATAGAGAGTTGATTATGCAATGAACATCTGAGGGCTCCTCCAACAGCACAACACAACAACACAGATATAATAGTGCAAGTAAATAAAATAAAATATAGTAGAAATAGTGCAGAATAGTCTATATACAAGTAATCGGAATATAAATAAGTTGCAAACAGATGTATGTTATGGATGCTCTCCATGATGAAACTGTCCCTTGCAGATCAAGGTGTCTTTTGTTAGAGGTATGTGACATCAACAATATGACCGTCAGTGCCAGTGCATTGTTTTGAAAGATTATTATTTTAAAAGTGATTTACCACATCGGGCTTCATCCGATGCGTCGGCACAGTCGGGGGTGAAGTCACACTCTGGATTTAACTCGGTGACACACTCTCCGTTATCACAGGTGAACGTGTTGTCAGGACACCTGTCTGCAGAGCACGGGTTAGAGACATGTAGCAGCTCAGAGGCACAGAGAAAGGTGCAATACAGAAACATGTCTTCATAGAGAGAGCCTATAGCAGCTTTCATACAGGCGAGTGCAGTTCAAAGTGCCTTATAGGTGAGTGACGATGAAAATAGGACAACTGTGACAGAGAATTACTTACTGTACTACTACTGTAATGCAGACTCTGAATGTGCCAAGCCCTACTCCTCAAAATGCTTTAAAATGATCTCTCATTGTTACTTTTTCTAAATCTCCAATGTTTTCTTAACTCTTTCGATTGTTTGACTTTGAAACATTAATTTACTCTTGCTATATTACAATATCCAGCATAAAAAGAAATATAGTCTCATATTTCCCAGCCCGACTATATGAAATAAACCTAAAGGTCACAGAAAAGAGCTTTTTTTAAACTATATTTTTGACAGAAAAGCATATTTTTCTGTGACACTATCCCCCATGATATTAAAAACACAACTCAAAACACTGTAAAATATGCTAAGGATGTTTTTTCACTCTTTAACATGCATCTACATATTCACTCACCATTCATCTCATCTCCAATCGAATAGAATGACTTCCCACTGGCTCCTGGGAAGAAGGAGAAAGACACCCATTAGATCCTGTGGGTTATTTTGGTCTCTTCCACCTGCAGGACACAGTGACGACGGTCCAGGGTTTATTACCCAGTAAGATGATAGCGTGGATCTCTCCGAACCCCGGCACCTCCAGAGGTTGGCCGTGCATCACTGATCCCAGGCCAGCTCTCAGCAGGTCCTGGACGAAGCTGTCGGAGTACTGCTGAACTTTGGAGACCCTGAAGGCCAGCCGGAAGGTCGCCATCACCTCCTCGTTAATGTTACTGCAGAGCATGGCGGGAAGTAGTGGAGTACAAATACTTCGTTACTGTACTTAAGTACATTTTTTCTGGTATCAGTACTTTACTCCACTACTTATTTTTCTGACGACTTTTTACTTTGACTTCTTACATGTTGAACACTAATACCTTAACTTTCTACTTCTTACATGTTGAACACAAATACCTGTACTTTCTACTTCTTACATGTTGAACACAAATACCTGTACTTCTACTTCTTACATGTTGAACACAAATACCTGAACTTTCTACTTCTTACATGTTGAACCCAATATCTGTACTTTCTACTTCTTACATGTTGAACCCAAATTACCTGTACTTTCTACTTTCTTACATGTTGAACCCAAATATCTGTACTTTCTACTTCTTACATGTTGAACCCAAATACCTGTACTTTGACTTCTTACATGTTGAACCCAAATATCTGTACTTTCTACTTCTTACATGTTGAACCCAAATACCTGTACTTTCTACTTCTTACATGTTGAACACAAATAGCTGTACTTTCTACTTCTCACATGTTGAACTCAAATACCTGTACTTTCTACTTCTTACATGTTGAACACAAATAGCTGTACTTTCTACTTCTTACATGTTGAACACAAATACCTGTACTTTCTACTTCTTACATGTTGAACTCAAATACCTGTACTTTCTACTTCTTACATGTTGAACTCATATACCTGAACTTTCTACTTCTTACATGTTGAACCCAAATACCTGTACTTTCTACTTCTTACATGTTGAACTCAAATACCTGTACTTTCTACTTCTTACATGTTGAACACAAATACCTGTACTTTCTACTTCTTACATGTTGAACTCAAATACCTGTACTTTCTACTTCTTACATGTTGAACCCAAATACCTGTACTTTCTACTTCTTACATGTTGAACCCAAATACCTGTACTTTCTACTTCTCTCATTTTCCAAACAGCTGGTTCCTTTAGTCTGAATGTGTGTTTGATGCGTGATCATTATTCTTTAGAGTCATTGCGTGCCTATTGATTTGAACACGATCCGTGTATCCATCATTTCCTGGTCTTCTCTAAAGAAGAGGGACCAATGGAAACGTTGTCATGTTGCCGTTGTTCAGCATGGAAACATTCATTAGCTAACAATGACATTATTGTTCTCTTAATATAAAGGGAGGTCAGGTACTCTTTAAAACAGCTGCTAGTTATGGGTACTTTCTACTGAAGTACATTTCAAAGCCTCTTCACTTTCACTTGAGTAAAGAAGTTTAGTCAGTACTTCTACTTTCACCAGAGTATTTTTAAACACGAGTATCTGTACTTCTACTTGAGTAAAGGATGTGTGTACTTTTGACATCTCTGCTGCAGAGACACCGACGTAGTTGTTTGTTTAACCAGATAACAATTTGCCTTCTTTTTGCTAACTTCTGATCTGATGCTAAGTACATTTTGTTATTCCAATACATTTACTATAAAGTTGAATCTAATCTAATTATGGATACATCATTAATTCTAATTTCATGGTTATTTATTTTCTATCTCCATTAATTTTACAAAACCTTTCCATTTCGAGTTTATTAAGTTATTAACTTTTAACCAATTTCTTGTAATGTGTTTGATAACTGCTTCTTGTATGACGAGGTACAGGTAAAGAATAATTATGTTTCATTTCTTCTGGTGTTGTATCAAGTAGTAGGATAAGTGTGTTGTACGTATGTTTACGTCTTGAGCTTAAAGGGAGACCTGGAAGCAGACAGAAAGCCCTCGAAATGTAGATGATGTCATTCATCTACAACTACTAATACATCATTAAATCAAAAAACTATTTCCACTTGAATGTTTTCTACCATAGTTCAGCTCTCACTCACCCATAGGCAACAATACTCCAATCAACGTAGTGATTTGATATGGACGAGGCAGTGAAGACATTTTTAATCTGGAAGAAAGTCAAAAAGTACGATTAACAACAGTTTTAAATGCACGCGTGGGCTCGAGACGAGGTGACAGGTTGCAGTGACCTTTGACTTTAAGACTGAGGTCAGAACGATGGAGAACGCAGCGTTCTCGTCCTGAAGAGACTGGTTGTACTTCAGACCCTTCAGCTCCACCGTCTCCATGAAGGAATGCTGCTCCTGCACCATGTAGCCTGCAAGAGGAAATAATCAATCCTTCACATCATAAGTAAGATGTTATATTCAAGTATATATATATTCAAGTCCATCTTAAAGGACAGAGAACAAGAAAACATTGGTCGATGTAAGTGCTCGTATATCCCAAAAAAAAAGTCGTTGGTCGTTTGCCAGTTTTTAAAGGAGGCGTGTGCTGCAGTGGATTGTGCGTTGGTGTTGGGGTCAGGGGGTCACAGGTTCAAACCCCACTGTATGTCGTTGTGTCCCTGGGACACTTCACCCCAAATTGCTCCTGTGGGGATTACCCAGAGTATTGAGTATGTAAGTCGCTTTGGATAAAAGTGTCTAACAAGTAACATGTGATTTTTAATAGTTTCTTTAATGTTGCATATTGACTGTATTTGTCTACCTGTATTGTCTGTGTTTGATCTGTTGTTAAATAAAATGGACAACCCCCCCCACATACAATTACCATTAACTCACAATATACAACATGTTGCACATTTCTACTCCAAACTACCTTTCTTTAAATCTGCACAGCTCTCTCCTTTGAATATAGTATGTTTCTATTTGACTGTACGTACTGTACTGTACTCTTCTTTCTGTCTTTGTATGCACCATTTACACCAAAGCAAATTCCTCGTATGCGTAAACTTACTTCGTAATAAACACAATTCTGAAGTTTAGAAATAGCTTATAATAGAAAAGTCTAATTTAGTGATTCTCAAAGCAAGAGAATTTGCTATAAAAATGGTTTCCTCATTGAAAAAAGCAAACCTACAGAGTGAGACATTTTGTGCCGAATAGACAGGTTTAGTGTGAATCTGAATACTTCGTCCACCTCAGGTTATGATCGTGAGAGGATCCATCAAACCACTCACCAATGAACAGGCCTACAAACACCCCGATGAGGAGGAAGAAGAGGAGGAAGGCGATGACGGTGCTCCTGTAGCAGGCGGGGCTGGAGGAAGCATCCTTCTTCGCCTCCATGTTGGAATCACGACACCAACCTCACAACTCTCTGACCACTGAACCCTGCCTCATCACGCCTGACACACAAAATGATCCAGTCCTGGTAGAACACACACAATACAAATACACACATGTATATTACAATATGGGAGTTAGAAGAAGTACACACCCTTTACTTAAAGAGGCCCTATTCTGCTTTTGGGGTTTTCCTGTAGTGTGTTATATAGGCAAGGCAATTTGATTAGCACTTTTCAGCACGTGGCGATTCAAAGTGCTTTACAGATTAAAAGCAAAAGACATTTAAGAAGAAATACAGCATAAATACATTATTAAAAAGGCATTTAAAAACATGCATAATAAGCAAAGGTAATGAACTAAAATAAATAAATAAACACAGCAGGTACAGAATACTTGACTGAAAAGGCATACTGTAGTGTGAGTATGGGCAGCTCAATTAAAAGCAGCGGCAAATAGGTGCGTTTTTAGTCGGGATTTAAAAGTGGACGTGTTTCGGCGGACGTGCACGATTTAGGCAGTTTGTTCCAAATTGTTGGGGCATAAGAACTAAAAGCTGCGTTTCCATGTTTAGTGGTTATTCTCGGAACAGAGAGCAGACCCAGAAGACCTGAGACTCCTGGATGCTTCATAGTGATGGAGGAGGTCGTCTATATACCTCGGTCCTAAGCCATTTAGTGATTTAAAAACTAGCAGTAGTATTTTAAAATCAATTCTTTGGCCGACTGGAAGCCAGTGTAATGATCTCACAACCGGAGTGATGTGATCCAGTGAGGACTCGAGCAGCAGCGTTCTGAATCAGCTGCAGCTTTCTGATAGATTTTTAGTGAGCCCTGTGAATACACTATTGCAGTAGTCGAGTCTACTGAAAATAAAAGCATGGACAAGTCTTTCCAAATCCTGTTGCGACATTAGTTTTTTAATCCTTGATATGTTCTTCAGGTGGGAGTATGCAGACTTAATCACTGTTGTAATGTGACTGTTAAAATTCAGGTCTGAGTCCATCACTGAACCCATCGTGTGCGAGCAAGAGAGAGCGAGCAAGGGAGAGAGAGAGAGAGAGAGAGAGAGAGAGAGAGAGAGAGAGAGAGAGAGAGAGAGAGAGAGAGAGAGAGAGAGAGAGAGAGAGAGAGAGAGAGAGAGCACACCACAGGGTTGAGTGATTAGGTTGTAAACTTAAGTCTAAGTTATCTCAGTGGGTCTCAAACGGTTTGGTCATCTATGTAAACAAATATTTCCATCTATTTAATATAGTTGTAAAAAATACAAGGACCCCTTGTTTTGTGTCGTCCCCCCACTTCTCAAACCAAAGTTACATCCTTGTGGACCAATCACAACAGAGCCGGCCAGCTAACCAATCAGAGCAGACTGGGCTAAATCAGACAATTTTGTAATTGTGACTGTAAATCACATGAATTATGTATTATTTTCCACTGCAGAAACACAGTGATACTATTGGAGACTGGAAATGCCGTAACATTAGGCATTTTAGACTTTGGTGGAATGGTGTGGATATACAACAGTATACTGAATGCATATGATATAAAGGGCCATTTGTGATTTGTAATGCATTGCACTATGAATTATGTATTGTGTTCCACTGCATTGCATTAAAACAAACAACACTACTTAAATAACATAGTTGGTTCATCTTCTCACAAAGTCAATACATACTGAAATATATTTAGATGCTTAGGGTGTTTCCAAAGTGTAAGAAATACAGTCCCAGTATTCATACAACCAAAACAATTGAAATGTAGCGTACTGGTCAGACGTTGCTTATTTCAGATCAAGATGCACATTTGACAAAATACCGGGATAATGATTATAAAGTCGTGAGGAATAAATACACAAAAACATTTCGCAGTGATTGTGTTCGGTGGAGCTGGCTGAGGTTGTGCGTAAAAGAGACCACGGAAGCCATGTTGCTGCCTGGCGAACTCACATTAGATATGGAGAAACGCCACACTAAAACCACAGTACTTACCTTCCCCTTAAAGTCTGCAGATAAAAGAATACTAAAGGAATCACTCGACTCAGGGAGAATATTCCCCACACCAGTGAATTAGGCACGGTTGTCGCTCCAGGTGCATCCCAGCGTGGATCATTAAACAATAAAGGCTTTATGTCCGCAGGTAAACTCACTCACCTCTTTCTTCTCTCCGGACACATCCACGGTCTCCCACAGTGTTGTGTGACACAGGAGCAGATGACCTGGATGGAGGACAGAGGTCCGCTATTTGTTCCAGCTGCCCGGGGGCGTGCCGCAGGTGGATCCCCGTCCGCAGTTTACTTTAGCAGGTCGGCTCGGCTTCACAAATCCCCGGCCGACCCTCCTCCCATCCTCGGGCCTGATCCCCTTCGGTTACACCCCGGTGTGCTCAGGCATTTTCTCCTGACTCCTGTCACCTCACAAGCTCTGCCATAATCTCCAAGTAAACAACAAACATGGGTTACTCCTTTTTTACGCAACGTTGTAAAACGATGGAGGAAAGTTAAGGAGCATGCAACATGTCCTGAGTGTCTGCAGCCTGCCTGTGATCCAGATACACAGTGAGTAGTCACAGAGGAGGGGCAAAGCCTGCTGGAATTCTGCACAACACCTGGCACCACATCCGGGTACTTTTACGTGGATCACAGTCCCTCTAATCTGCCATTACTGCGAATGTATTACACTTCTGCACTTAAGTAAAAGTGAGAGGAAGTGAGGTAAGAGAAAGGCTTGCTGGCTATTAATTGAATACATTTACTCAAGTACTATACTTAAGTACAATTGTATATGTATATATTTATTCCACTATATATGTATATGAAAACATATAGCCTACCTAGAGATTTAGCTGCTTTTATTGGTAATTTTACAAAGTATATTATTATTTTAATTTCATATAATTTATTTTCGTCCCTCCATGATCCCATGGTATGGAGCACTAAGAGAACATATAGTAATATAATAAAATCATTTAAAATACATTAAATAGTTCTTAGGTAATATATGTCATACTTAGTCCATTTCTTTTTAAATTCCCAATACTATAATGATATAAAAATAGAGAGCAAAGCAGCAGCTATCATATAATCCCTCGTGTGTCCCCTCCTGTAAAAACCAACTAAGTTGACAGTAGTTATAACTACACATCTCTCCATCAGTGTGCGAAGGCTTCAGTGGATTTCTTTCACACACACTACCTTTATCCATTGACACACTTTAAAGTCGAAAGCAAACACTTCTGTTCGTCTGAAAAAGTGGACGAGCTCCAGCCAATCATGTTGATTGTCCACAGAATACCATTACATGTTAAAGAAGTCCCTGGACTGGTCTGCAATAGTTGGCCAGTGCTACGACGTGATCTACTGGTTAGTGTGATTATTAAAGGGCTGCATGTGTACATTTTCAGCAGCCAACTCAAGGTGAATTGTTTTAATATTTACCTCCACAAATTAGGTGACATTTTGCAAGATTAGTTTAAACTCCCAGCCTCAAGAAACTTGGTGGAATAATGAGCAAAGCAAATATTCATTAGTTTCTGTGCAGACCTGAACCACAGGGCTACAAAACCAAGTGTTTTCACTTTCATCAACACTGTGTGATCTGGAAGTGTTGCTGAGGAGATGACACCGATACCAGTACAGACTTTGACAAAATCAACAATAATGTTATTCAGGGTTCATACACTTTTTCAGCTATGATTTTCAATGACTTCTCCAGGACCTTTACCTAACTTTCCATGACCAAAAAAATGTCTGTCTCAGCGGTTCCACTGAAAATGGTTTATTTGAACATGGAACAGGAAAATAAGGTCTGCATAAAACATGTTGTGCCTATCTAAAACAAATCAAATAGCTTACTAGCTTCTACGCTAAAGCAACTCAAATCTCTCACCAGCAAAAAGTTAAAAGCCATTTTACGTTTCATTACTATACGATACAGTATTTATTATCATTATAGTATTACTATTTAGGCGATTAGCTAACATATCAATTATATTTGATGCAACTTTGGTTACATTTCCATGACTTTTCCATAACTTTGGGAAAAATATTGTTTTCAATGACTTTTCCAGGGCCTGGAATTAGCATTTTGAAATTCCATGACTTTTCCAGGTTTTTAATGACCGTAAGAACCCTGGTTATTGTATCGTAGATTCAAAACCACTTTTTTGTCCCCCTACACTTCCTCTGTCCCTCGCCCTTTATCTCTCCTGAAACACATCAGTCTTTTAAGCGGGAGCCAGGCTATCGTTCAACCTGTTATTCCATCAGACATGGTTCAAGGTATGTGGAATAAGTTTGACTAAAATGACCAAATGATTGCCTTGACAAGACCGCAATTTTAAATGTAATGAATATAAAAGGATATTTGACATTGGTCTAAGACTATTTATTTAAAAAATAGCAGAGGAAATAAAGATTATATATCTTGATTAATAATAATGGGTTTAATTTATAAAGCACTTCATATTTGACTTCAAATCCCAAAGTGCTACAAGCAGTGAGCATGAACAGTATAAAAACATTACACAACACAGTAGAATGAATAAAAAGCAATAAAAAAAAAAACAATTAAAATAAAAGGGTGGTAATAAATAAAAGGTCTCGGGAAAGGCTCTATTGGGTTTTGAGGCCTTTTTCAAAAGCTTCCTGTCTGTGGCGCTCTCATGTGGTCGGGGAGAGCGTTCCAGACTGGGAGCGGCCGAGCAGAAGGCCCGGTCTCCCATAGTACGGAGCTTGGTCCTGGGGGCTCTGAGGAGTTGCAGTTGCTGGAGCGGGTGGTCCGCAAGGAAGTATGGGGGGTGAGGAGTTCCTTGAGGTAGGGAGGGGCAGTTCCATGGACACACTGGTGGGTGAGGACGGAGCCCTTGAATTGGATCCTCAGTTCCACGGGGAGCCAGTGTAGTGCTTTAAGGATGGGGGTGATGTGATCCTAGCAGCGCTGTTCTGAATGACTACAAGTTGACGGAAACGTTTTGTTGTAGTCGACTAAAACCAGCTTTGACTACAACTTTCATGGCTCTCTGGGTCACAGTTAAAAATCAGGTAATTGGATTCCTACATCCGAGTTTTCCATCCACACAACCAGTGTACAAGAACAAGACGGAACAACATCTTGAACAAACATTTTTCATTTTATTTTATCAAAAAACAACAAAGAATAGTAAAAAGGTTCTTATTGTGAATGAAAAGAAAATGGTTTCCCCAAAGTGTGGGCTCTTAACTCAACCCTCCGCAAAAACGTGCACACCACGGAGCGGACAAACAGTGAAGTGCTTTCAAGTGCCCATTCGCTGATCAACTTAAAATGATTCTCAACAGAAAATTACTTTATCGGACGCATTATTACAGTTATGTTTAGAAACAATTCAAACAAAAACTCCACCAGATGTTCAAGTGTGTGCGTGGTTGTGTGTGTGTGTAATGTGAAGTGTGTGCATGTGTTAGCCGTCCTGCTGCTGTACGAAGGGGTTGGGAATGGACTCCATGCCGTCCTGAGGACAGATGAGCACGACGGAGGTTCCTCTGCAGACCACCAGCCCCAGCTGCCGGGTGTCTTCTGTCAGCTTCAGCTGGTCGTCTGGATCTGCATGTACACACACATTATCATTTCACTTCAGATGTAAGGAATAACTTAAGTACACACGTTATTTTTGGAAAGTGTACCCTATTTAAGACAGCTAACATGTGATCACCAATTGACACAGGAAGCAGTATACATTTCCAGCACAGTTTGTAACTTACCACGCATGTACTCGATTGTGCCGTCCAGCACCAAGTTCAACAGAGGATCGAATCCTTTCAGAACACCGCTGGCTGAGAGGAAACAGAGTCAAGTTCACATTAGTCAGGATCAACTAAAAGACTTGAGGTGTAGAAGTACTTGAGTAAACATAGAAGTACCAGAGTGTAGGATAGCTTGTGAATTTACTCCAGGTGGAACTAAAGTCTGATTTAACACTTGATTATATTTCACATCATTCATCCACATCTGTGAAGTAACTAATACATGTAGTGGAGTAAAAGTACACCATTTACCTCAGAATTGAAGTGGAGTAGAAGTACAAAGTAGCATACAATGGAAACACTCAAGTAAAGTACAAGTATCTCAAAAGTATAAGTACAATACTTGAGTTAATGTACTTAGTTACTTTACACCTCTGTTTAAGAGAGAAACAAATCCCAATCATGAAGCTAATGTTTGCACCGGCTGATTATGTTAGCATTAGCTCTGCATCACCAGTATTAATGCTCTTACCCTCTCGTCCTCCTTGGAACTTAACACGGATCGGCTTGTCGATGTATTTTGACAAGTCGAAGATGCTCTCCTTCTTCTTCTTTTCTTTATCCTGCAAAAGAAACCGGTAAAATGTGTTTTTAAGTCACATGTTAGCTTTACTCGGCTAGCCAAGTTAGCAAATACGACAAAAACGCCCCCCCAACTGTCGAGTATTTCATCCACATTACAGGTCATGTTCATCATAAACAATTGCTGTCTTAATATGCTCATTATAATGTGTAAAGACAGAAAGGTGAAGTTAAGTTTGAATGAAAGCTAACAAAACACGAACTCACCGCCATGTTTCTCTTCTTCTTCTACGGTTTTTATTGTGGACGGCAACCAGTGTTAAAGGTGCATTATCGCCACCTGCTGTACTGGAGGATGGACCAGAATGATGTACCCCCCAAAAAATAGAAATGATCTTATGAACTCTTCAATAATATAGAAGTCTCCCTGACCCAATGTATCATATTTCTTAATCTTAGCAGATACGTTTCCTCCTTATTTTTTTTTAGATATGTTTTTGCCCAGAGAGATTCTAGGGGGGTCGTCCCCCTACTCCTTTTGGTTGATTTAACTTTTTAATGTTATTATTTTTAAAGAAAAATATCATTATTATTTATTCATTTTGTTGTGTTTTTAGACAATTATTTTTTTCAATATTGTAAGGCTAGCCAGCCCAGCAGCCCCACTGATTAGGGGCCGTAGCTTGGAGGTTTCTCTTGATTTAAAAAATATATGTTTTATAATATTTTGGATTTTTTTATTTAGCATTTTATTTTATTGTTTAAAAAAAATCCAACATTTTTCTCACCAATCAAATCGATGAACACCTCAGCTGACATCAGTTTCTTAATATTTTGTAAACAAGGGGCAAATTATTGGAATTTATTCATCAATGAATTTACATTAAGCTATCTAAATTAGATAGATAGATAGATAGATGGATATATGGATAGAAGGTAAACAAAAGACGTATATCACTAGAGCACATGTGTCAAACTCAAGGCCCGGGGGCCAAATCCGGCCCTTGGTGGATTTAATTTCGGCGCGCAGGATAATTTCTCCTATTAGATCTGGCCCGCCGGTATATTGCACGCACACGCTCACTCAATCCTGAGGGTCTCCTCAGCTCACAGCCTGAGCCCAAACATTGATGACCTTGCACCCAAGATGAGACGCCAAGTATCTGAGCTAGCATCACAGAGCAGCACACTGAGTTCAAAGGATGCTTCCTTCTGCACTTTCTCTCTCACGACATCAGGGCATGTTGGGTTTCTCTTTGAGGGAATAGTTTTGTTGAAGCTGTTGTTGGCCTGTGGAGAAATGTAATCATAAGAAATGAGTCTGGAGAAGCCGCAGATAGAGCCATAAGAAATGAATGCAGCTGATTATTTAATGTTTAATGTTGTTTTTATAGGCAATAATTTAAGCTTTGTTAGTTCCAGGTTTAATATGTGCAATAAGTTCATTTCAATAAGTTCTGCAATAAACATTGAACCAGTCCGGCCCTCCACTAGTACCCATTTTTTTTATTTTGAACCAATGTGTATTTGAGTTTGACCCCCCTGCACTTGAGTATCTAAATAATATAAAGACACTATTGAATGAATTGGAATACTCTACATTTGACCATTTCTAGCATGTGTTTTTCAAACTGACCTCCTTTTCCTGGTTGCATTTTGTCAGCAGTCAGTCAGAGGGAGATCTATTAATACCACCAGTTGGTGTGTGTTGTAAACTAGACGAGGCTCTGTGCAGAAGACCCTCGGTGTGGCTCTGACATGGCCGGCAGAGCCGAGACTGAGCTGAAACCTCAGAGCTTTAAATTCACACTTCTCTCTGAACAGATAGACACACTTAAGGAGGACGAATCTGCTCTACATGTGACTAACTCTGCGCCTGAACTGATCCCTGACGCAGTTCTGCAGGTAGAAGGAGAGAGTTTCTATGTGAACCGTCAAAGACTCGCCCTCCAGAGTCCTTACTTCAGGGCTCTGTTTTTTGGTGGCGGCCTAGAGAGCAGCAAAAGGAGAATAGAGATTAAATGTGTGAGTGTGAAGCATTTCAGGGTTTTAATGGACTACAGCAAGACTTCCAAACTAGTTTTGGACAGGGAGAATGTTCTGGGGATCCTTGAGACGGCAGACTTTTTACAACTGGAGCGAGCCAGGCTGCTGTGCTGCAAGTTCCTGGAGCGCGAGCTGCACCTCAGTAACTGTCTGGGGATGATGAGCTACGCCTGGAGCCTGGGCTGCACTCAGCTCCACAACGCTGCTCGCAATGTGGCGCTCACACACTTCTCTGCTATCACCTCAGAAGAGGACTTCCTGTCCCTGTCTAAGGAGTCCGTAGCAGACCTTATTGCTTGCGATGACCTTGCCATCCATACAGATGATGCAGCCCTGGAGGCCACCCTACGCTGGGTGTCGTTTGACCCCAAAAGACAGGAACATTTCCTGGAGCTGATTCAGTTAGTGAGGCCGGAGTCGCTCTCTTTACCGTTCATTACTCAACTTTTAGTGAAAATGACGAGCAACGACCCCAGAGCCGAGCTCATCTGCATGCTGAATGAACATTTCCCAGAGTCCTGGTCCATGGGCAGGTCGATGACGAGGGCCAGAGAGACCCTCTTTGTTCTGGGTGGACCCCACGATACGGAGCAGCAGCCGCTCTATCAGTTCCACCCGCTCAGCGGCCGGTGGCAGAGCTGCCCCCCCCTGCAGAGGAAGAACCTCACACAGTACTCAGTAGCTGCAGTAGGTATGTGAATGATAGTGATGAAGATGAGGGTCCCTGTGAAACTGATGATGGGTGAGGGGCTGAATGTGTATTTCTCAATGTGCTATGTGTACATGTATTTATTTCCATGTTCTGTCTTTGTTCTTACACGAAAGGCCGAATGCCCTGTGCTGTTGGCTCAGTTGCATACCATAATAAAGCCTTGTGAGGATATATGCTAATTATCTCTAAAAGGCATTAATGTGTCTACCACTAATTTACTTTACCACTTACTGATCAACAGAGCAGAGCATGTGATTATTTGATATAGGCTATTGATTCAACAGAAAACATCTCGTTATATATTCCATATTTTATTCAATTTGATTTTTACTATATTTTGTATTATTTTAAATATTTTTCTAGTTCTCTATCTGTGTTTTTAATTGTTGTTTTACTTCATGTATATGCACCATGACATCAAGTCAAATTCCTCGTACGTGTCAACCTACCTGGTAATACACCTGTTTCTGATTCTGACATTTGAATGATACATCATCAAAATAAGTAATTACCTATACAACATCCTACTTATTGGACATTAAACATCATTTTCCTAATACAACACTTCTTAATTTTGTTCTGATTCTCTCACGATGTAGGAGACAATGTGGTGGTGACAGGCGGACACTTCCGGGACGTCCTGTGGTTCTGCGTGGACTGGGTCCGGATGTTTAACTGTGGGAACCAGGTCTGGGTGGAGGGTCCCGCCATGCAGACGGCCCGGCACAGCCACTGCTCCGCGGGTCTGGACTCTGTGCTGTACGTGCTGGGGGGCTGCGTGGACGAGGGGCTGCTCGGGGACGTGGAGAGGCTGATTCTGGGGTCAGAGGAGTGGGAGGAGGTCAGCCCGATGGTGAGAGCCGTGGAGAGGGCCGCCTCTGTGGCTCTGGACTCCTGCATCTACGTGGCGTGCGGACTGGATGAGAACGGGGAGGTGTACGCGGGGGTTCAGAGGTACAGGGTGAAGGAGGACCAGTGGGACGTGGTCTCATACTCTCCATTTCCACGGTGGGTGAAATGTTTCTCTTTAGTTTTGATTTCTGGCATTTTCTGGGATCTTAAAAGTCTTGAAAGTTATTGAATTCATCTGAAAAATAAGTATTAAAATGATTGAATCCATGTTATAACCAAGGCTTCATCCCTACATACAACTATACCAATAAGTGCTGTACTTTAGACTCAAAACACAACTCATCAAATCCTTACCCTAGTCTTGTTATTATTACTAATACCCACATTTTGTTTCCGTTATCCTTGTCTTTCACGTTTCTTGCTGTTGCTGCTCTGACACCTGAATTCCCCTTTAATTTGTTTTATCTTATCTTTAAAGTCTCACAAATGCTCACACATGGGAAGTAGGATTTTAGAGATCTTATTTTTCTCACAATGCGTTTTAAATCTTAAAAGTATTGAAAATATATAATAACTAACCAAATGGTTTAATGAAAGAACCAAATGTTGCAATAGTTTCATGCAGATCTGGATAGAGGAACCAACAAAACTCATATATTATATACATTTTTGTTATGTTACACACTAGTTCAACATTTGTACTGCACCAAAACACATATTTTACATTAACACAAACCAATGAGAAAAATCCTCCTTATGCCGATAAGTAATGGATCTGTTTTTGGATATAGTCCTAAATTTAAAGGTGGGGTAGGTAAGTTTGAGAAACCGGCTCGAGATACACTTTTTGTTATATTCCATGGAATGCTCTTAACATCCCGATAGCAATGAATATCTATATCTATTGTTTGTATGAACAAATCCATACAAAATGTAATCTGTGGAAGCCGTGGCGCTGTAAAAAGCACGACCAATCATCTGAGCCGGCCCGGCTAAAGTAACTGGATGGCCTACCTGCCTGTCAGCCTTCCATCTGTGCACAAACTTATCTTGTGTCCTCATTGGTCATGTGCGCGTTCGTGTGTGTTGGAGGAGGGGCTCTGTGAGGAAGTGGCAGATTTTTTCCGGCTGCGTACTTTCAAATTCTAGCGCACTCGAGCTGGTTTCTCCAAAATTACCTACCCCACCTTTAAAGGGGCATTTAAAAAATATAATTTTTTTTAATTTGTCTTAATCTATAGGAACCCTCTTTCCTGACACAGACCAGTATTTCTTAATATGTATTTTGTTTCCAAATAGCTTCTCCTTTCAGCCTTACTTTTCTTTATTTGAACCCTCTGACAGATATGACCTGGTCGCTACAGAGCTCAACGGGGCCCTCTACCTGTTTGGAGGCCAGGCGCTGCGTTTTGATGTGGAGACGGACGAGTGGACGGTGCAGGATGAAGAGTGTCTGGACAGGAAGTTCTACTGCGGCTGCACCACCGTCAGCGGGCAGATTTACCTGCTGAGCGAGAGGAAGAGCAACAAAGCATTCTCCAACATGGTGCTGATGGACCCGTACATAGACACCTGTCTCGAGGTGGAGGACGCCATCCCCTGCCCGGTGCCCCTCAGAGGCTGCGTCACCATGAGGATGGTCACGTGATGGACACCATGGTGCAAGAACATTTAAAGGTCCCCTATTATACTGTTTTTCATCAATACATTATATAAACAAAACATGTCTCTGAAGTGTTTGTCTCCAAACACCAAACAGATTATTGCAGCATTACCCATAATCCCCTCTGTTTCAGCCCTGTTTCCAAAGTGCTGATTCTCTGTCTGTTACTTTAGATGAAAATAAGGAGCCCCTCCCCACGCCCTCTGAGAGACATTTGGTTACAAAGAACATAATGGTGCTCTAGGAGGAGATTCAGGTGATAAGGGGGGGGGGGTTACCTTGGTTGGTGATTGGCTAATGGTTACACAAGACAAAACATCGTTATGACATCATAAAGTGGCCAAAATCTGATCAGCTCATTTTCAGACAGGTTTTTATAGAAATGGATCAAAAAGAGAGAGAATCTTTGTTCCTGAAACTTTCAGAATCTCTTTCCACAGAGGGGACACATGTTGATGTAGAAGAGACATGAAGAAGAGGGGACACATGTTTATGTAGAAGAGGGGACACATGTTGATGTAGAAGAGACATGAAGAAGAGGGGACACATGTTGATGTAGAAGAGACATGGAGAAGAGGGGACACATGTTGATGTAGAAGAGACATGGAGAAGAGGGGACACATGTTGATGTAGAAGAGGGGACACATGTTGATGTAGAAGAGACATGAAGAAGAGGGGACACATGTTGATGTAGAAGAGACATGAAGAAGAGGGGACACATGTTGATGTAGAAGAGACATGAAGAAGAGGGGACACATGTTGATGTAGAAGAGACATGAAGAAGAGGGGACACATGTTGATGTAGAAGAGACATGGAGAAGAGGGACACATGTTGATGTAGAAGAGACATGAAGAAGAGGGGACACATGTTGATGTAGAAGAGACATGAAGAAGAGGGGACACATGTTGATGTAGAAGAGACATGAAGAAGAGGGGACACGTGTTGATGTAGAAGAGACATGAAGAAGAGGGGACACATGTTGATGTAGAAGAGACATGAAGAAGAGGGGACACATGTTGATGTAGAAGAGACATGAAGAAGAGGGGACACGTGTTGATGTAGAAGAGACATGAAGAAGAGGGGACACGTGTTGATGTAGAAGAGACAAAACCCAGAAATGAGTCAGCATTTAACCTCTGCTGGTCCCCTTATCTTGAAGTCAACGTTTTTTTCAACATGCTTTTGGTTTGACACCTGTAATAAGGTCTATGGTCAACAGAAGCTGACAATATTTCCACTCTTTGCTCTACAACATAAAATATGTCAGTGAATACCCAACTGGTGAATGTCTGAAGCTTCTATAAGTCTTAAAAACAGCCGATGCTAACAAATGGCCAAACGGGACAACTGAAGTCACGCCAAACATTAGCCGCCTTCAGCTTAGCAGAGGTGACGAGAAGTCATGTGATTCAGATACTACAAAGTCGTGTTAATATGTTGAGATTATCCTGCTGAACAAAATATAAAAGTATCATAAACCTTTGTTTGCCACAGATCTTATTATCTACATTTCTACAATATTCCAAAATTCAATGGAAAAATCCATAACTTTTTGTTGAGGGAGCCTTTTGCGATGCTCACTTCCTGGTTGCCTTACAAAAATAAGTCTTCACTGCAGCACTCGATGGACAACTCTATGAAATATCTTAATTGCACTTGGCAAATTAATTGGTAAAGGTAAAATATATGAAGATATCCGAATGAAGTATAGTCATGCTTATGATAAGTCCCAGCCTAAATGTTCAATAAAACATTTTAAAAACCCTTGAATAAAACTTAAATGTCCCATGTCATGCTTTTCCGGTTATTACCCGTCCCCTTGTGTTATGAAGGTTTTTCTGCATGTAAACGGTCTGCAGAGTCACAAACCCTCAAAGTGCACCCTGTAGCGAGTACAACTCTAACACAGAGAAGACCTGTCTGTGCTGCCCCTGAACGCCTCGTTGGAGATTTCTCTTTTTCCATTTGTTTCTTCCGGGAACCAGGTGACGTAACCAATCCGTGGAGCTCCTCACACACCAGGATCCCTTGGCGTCACTATCAAATGCAGTGGGGGGACCTTTAGCGTACATTTTCGACTAACAGGGAGTCCCACTGACTTGCATAGAGCTCCCTGAACGCTGGTAATAGACGAGTTGGGATGGCGGAGAAATGCTCTCCGCAGACCCATTCTCACAGCGCTATAAACCTTTTTCTTACTCAATATCAAGCCACACTTATTGTTTTGACTTCGGCTGTGAGTGTTTGTGTGTGCTCAGGATGAGTTTCGCGCTGTCCCGCTGTATTGCCGGCCCGGAAACCACACCAGTAAGCCAGCTCACTGAGCAGCGAGCCATTTAAAAGTGCCTTCAGAGCTTATTAATAGCACAGCATATTGGGATCTAATTGCATGTATATGTACATTTGCTAAAACAACGAAAATGTAAGAGATTTTAGAAGTGTCTTTAAGAACACTTGCCGGCAATGTTTTAAAAGAGGTCATGATTTGGGTGAAATATAACATTTAAAAAAGCAATTTCATAAAGAATATATATTGCAATGAAATTAAAACAGAAGTGCTGATTTATTTAATAGAAGTATTTTATTACAACGGGCCATACAACCAACAAAGCATCAATGTGCACTCATAAGAGAACAGTCAAGTGTTACCGTCATGGAAGCATAAGATTTCCCCTGGTTTTAATATAATATCTATTTTTAATTTTAATAAAATCTAGTGTGGGTTTTACAACCTGTGCCTCAGTGCTATTACAACCACGCTTCTACTCTAAGCATCGTCTTAAAAGGAGACATATCACGGCATTTGAGGTTTCTACTAAAACATGTTTATGCTTTAATGCTCAAAAAACATTTTATATGGGTTAGGGTTGTAGTTAACCCTCCTATTGTCTTCGTTCCCCCCCCCCCTTACTTTGGTGTTCGCGCTCAAATTTGACCTGTCCTGTTTTAACTGCTATTACATTTACACAAACACCATTAATCATCACCACATTTCATTTAACACCCTTTCAAACTGTAAATATTGTAAACTGCAGTAAATATACAAAGAACAGACACTGAACATGTATTGCGTGTGCCAGGTGTGAGCCATGTGGGGGGAGGGGCACATAAGAGCGGGAAATGTATCAAATTGTTCTGTGTGTGTTTGTGTTTGTGTGTTTGCCAGGTGTGATTCACATGGGGGGATTGGCACATAAGGGGGGGAACACATCTAGAGTGTGTGTGTGTGTGTGTGTGTGTGTGTGTGTGTGTTGTGTGTGTGTTGTGTGTGTGTTGTGTGTGTGGTGTTTGTGTTGTATCTGATCCGGTTGGTTACTAATTCCTTTTCTTTATGGCGGTCATGTTTGACTGGGAACACCATGGGTGTTTCAAAGTTGACTAAATCATCCAAAATTCAATGAAAGTGGTGATCAGCCATTTTATATGTTGAAATGTCTCCTGTGAAGGATATCATAAAGCCTTAATGCAATCGAATGTAAAACTAAAAAGTTATGATTGATGTAAGTAGTCAATCGGTCAGATTTGACCCGAAGACAACAGGAGCAGTATTTTGTACCCTACTCGCCAAATCATCAACTTAGACACTCAGTCCAGATTTATTTCTCTGTCCCCTCTGCAAACATCTATTGGCATAAGAGCATTCATGTTCAAAGCCCCAACAGACTGGAATACTTGACCTGCTGCTATTAGACCTCTTGCATCATTGGGTATGTTTAAACATTATCATCTAACTTTCAACTGGTCTGCACTTGTTATTGATGAAACTGATATGTCTTTTTGTTTATGTATGTCTGTAAGTTGTTGCTATTGTCGGGACCCCTTGAAAACGAGATGGTGCATCTCAAGGGGTTTATCCCAATACATACAATGTCTATATATATATTTCTCATAATGCCTGTTTGACAATAACTATTCACTTTCTGTCTGAAATGCTGTTTTCTTTGTATTATTTAGGGTTGGTATGCACTCCAGATTTACACATGTCTTTCACAGGCACTGGAATATGATATGTCCCCTTAAAAGAGTTGCTTTTACTACTGTGAAAATGTAACGCCTGTTTATGGTAATGAATGATGATTATTTCTCTGTGCTATACTGTTAGTATATGTATATTTCACTGTGTTTAAATACATGGAGACATTAAATGACCTCTATTTGCTAGTTAAGTAGTCAAATCCCATTGCAGTCATATCCAAATATGCCTTCAGCTTTTATAAAAAACATTGCATCTTTACATTTTATAAAGCATTTGACCTTTGTAGACACTTTTCACGAATGCCCATCTGATTGCATACATGTCATGGCTTACTTTCGATTCACTACCAGCCTCACTAACATTTAAAGCAACACATTTAAACTATTTCTTGTGTAAAAAGCTGCTCAGAGAATCCTACTAACACACAGAACTTGTCACAAAAAAGTGTAAAAAACAGCAGCCAAGGCACAAAAAACTAAAGTCCAGCAGAGCAAACCTTAACACAACTCTTGTTTAACAATCATGCTGCTTTTCACATAACAAGAAATGAAACAAAACACACACATAGTATAAGTACATCTTTCTAGGAGCATTACATTTCTTTCTAAAGGCATCATTTATGTTAAGACACGGGGAGTGATACGTTCTTTGTGCACTAGGGGGCGCCATATCTCTTCTAAGAAATAATCTTAAAGGGGCCCTATTCTGCCTTTTTCAGGTTCATATCAGTATGTAGTGCCTCTACTGGGCAGGGACACGGGAAGTCAGTCAGAGTTGGGGGTGCGGCGTGCGGGTGCGGTGGGGGGGGTGCTAGTGGAGCCTCACAGCGGCGAAACTGTGGCACGCTACACTGTAGGTGCGCCGCGTTTGCACTTCAGAGGAGGCTCCCTCTGCAAAATGAGGCCCCATCCGCGAGGGGTCTGCGTGATCGGCGTGTAGGGAGGGGCGGCCCTGTATAATAACGTCATATTAAATGCAGTCATTTGGTCTTTAGCAACAGCTTGTGAGAGCAGTGCATTCATCGGTGTTCGTTTTAATGCTGCCAGTTTGTTGACGGCCTGTGTGTTGATGGGACTTCTCATGCTCCCTAAAAACCCAAAAAGCACAATAGGGCCCCTTTAACTGACAACATTAAATCCTATAACAAAAGAATATCTTTATCATCCTTAAGTTTTGGCCAATAGTCTTATTTAAAAAAATTAGGACGTCTAAAGGATTTCTGATTCTGATAAGAAAAAGCATAAATTGGCGAATTATTTTCTGTAAAGGAAATGTGTCCTCGTTTTGTCAAATATATCTTTCTAGTATACAGTGTGTAAAGATGGTGTTTCCTCCTAACCTCATACTGAGATTTAGAATCATAGTTCTTCTTCGTCCTATTTAAAACCCTTTTAAATAAGCAGGATGCAGACCTACTTTGATCTGAAATCATCGGTGGACCTACAATATGTATCTACAATATGTCAGAAATGATAATATCTCCAGGAGACTTTAAGCAGTGGCGGTTCTAGACTAATTTGACTGGGGGGGCCACTGGGGGGCCAGTTATTTTCTGAGGGGGGCACAATAAATGCAGGACGAAAAAGAGAACTAGACAGTATGAAGTAATTGCGCATAAGAAAACAATGCAATACAGTTATTGGTATTTGTTTCAGTACACTTATTTATTTCAGATAGATCTTATAGTTATTACTGTTAGCTTCAGCTTAAGTTATAGTGCAATGTTTGCACTAACACATTTAACTAAAGGGGGGCACTGGCCCCCCCTGCCCCCCCCCCCCTAGAACCGCCCCTGACTTTAAGGAAAATCATTTATACTTTCCTCCACTATCTGGCTTTGGGCAGCCGGCTGATGCTCCTCTGGTTGGTCTGGTTGGTCAGGTTGTTCAGGACGCAGTTGTCAGCGAGCGACGCCAGTTTGGAGTTCATCGTTCCTTTCCTTTGGTGCCAGCTGCTCTCTTCCTCCTGCTCCTCCTCTTCATCATCGTCCGCCTCGCTCTCCTCGTCGCTACGCTCATCACGCTCCACCTGTGAAGAAAAGATTGAAATTGTTGAGTGCCAAATGGATTCTAATCATTCAACCTTTGCTTTTGTTTTTAATGTATTGGTTTATGTGCATAGAGTCCAGATAATTAAGGTCAAGAAGCCATGTGCTGACCACCCATCTAGTAGTTCCAAGTAGAACAACAATAACAGAAAAGGAGAAATAAGCCAACATTGCTCATTTAAAAAAACAAAACACGCAATTATCAATCAAAAGACTTAGTCCTTTTAAAATGTCATGTTTAGTTATCTGTCTACCATGATATCTGAGGAGTAGTGGCAATGTGTGTTTTGTTTGAAGGAAGCTGAAGATAATCAACCTGTCTACTGTTATAGTAATGCATTTTGGGAAATAAGGTTAAAGAAACTGCTAGATGATTAATGTAAAGAAAGGGCAATAACATTAATATACTGTAAGTATGTTTCTTAAGTAGTGGAGGGAGTTGCAGGGAATAAAATACAACATGATTAAACAGTTATTTGCACTCCTCTCACCTTGCCCATGAACGCAAACTTCCAGATCATGCGCAGGATGAGGTACGCCCAGAAGACATGCAGAGCCTGCAGCACCAACAGCAGAGCGTTGAAGAAGTAATACCCGAAGAAGGGCTGGAAGAAGTCCATGGAGAGCACCAAGGTGGTGTGGATCACTCTGGAACACAAGAGGAAACAGTCAGTGACCTCGAAACAACTCGTTTATAGCATTTAGCCCGGGGGATCTTAAAGGGATCCTATCCTGCTTTTGGCATTTACCCTTTCCTGTAGTGTGTTCTATAGGTTTTAGTGCATGTAAATGGTCGGCAAAGGCTAAAATCCCTGTGTACTATGTAACCCTCGTCGTCCATAGAGTGCCACAGTGACGAGTCCTAAAACCCGGAAGTGAGTTAGCATTTGACCACTTCCTGTTCCCTCGTCTCAGAGCCAATGGGATCTCTCCATAGGGTTTTGCAAAATATCTGGAAATAAGGTCTGTGGTTGAGACACATTGAAGAGACGGATCACGTTTTGTTCTACGACAGTAAATCCATCAGCAGTGACCACACTGGTGATTTTTGAAGAGTTTACGTGTCTGAAAAACGATGGTTGTTACCAAGTGGCTGAATAGGACTACATTTATCAAACAGGTTCGTTTTCCACAGACCTTATTTTGAGCTATTTTCCAAAATCCTATGGAGAAATCCCGTTGCTCTTTTGTCGAGGGAACCCATGCGCAGCTTATTTCCGGGTAAAAACATCATCCCTGCACCACTCTATTGGCTTGCGCTCCAACACATTGTACGTGATAGGCTAAGGAGCGGGACATCTCTAAGCGGTTGACCAATCACAACAGTGCCAGCCAGATAACCAATCAGAGCAGACTGGGCTCTGGTTTCAGACAGAGGGTGAAAAGAGGTTCTGCAGCACAGGCAGTATGAGAGAAATAAAGGTCTTTTTGAACATTAAAGCCTGGAGACATGTCCCAGTAGAGACACTACAAACTGATATGAACCTGAAAGTGAGCAGAAAAGAGCCCTTTTAAACTCATTGGGGGCAGGGACCTATTCGATTTTTTTTAAGAAACCCTCACTATTGTAACATCAATTAAGCATAATGATTATCATTTGTACTCTTACAGTAGATGCCAGACTTTCCATCCCAATGACCACTTAAAAAAAATAACTTGGTATCTCCAGAATGCAAAGTAATTTCAACATCAGGGGGGGGAAATTGGACAGGGCAAATATCTGAAAATGTAATATTTTTTAAACCACCAAGATGATTTACCTGCAGGGAAACACTACCAGCCTGGTGAGCAAGAAGACCAGAGCGAAGACGATGAACATGGGGTCGCACAGCCACGACCAGCCCGCGTAGTGGAACATCTTGCCAGACTGTAGGAAGTAACAACATGTCGGTTAGTTTACCAAACTACTAGTGATGTTACGTTCGGGAACGATCCCATTCTTTTGAACGGCTCTTTGGTAGGAACGAAGGGAACCGAGTCGTACTTGGTGAGAGCCGTTCTTTTTATCGTTGGTTCACTGCCTGCTATAAATCCACTCGCCTGTACAGGAACTTACTTTCCTGAATGCACATTTGCCGTAGATGATGGCATAACGCATGCTGCTTGAGTAGTACTTTGGCTGGCTGGGAGATGTAGCAAGTTATACATTTTTCAAAGAGTAAAAGTAGATTTGTGGCAATCATTATCCTGGTGATTATTTTGCAGATAAACCGATTAACCCCGCAAAACCTTACAAAAATAAATTCTCTTTTGAACGGCTCTCAGAAAGGAACCTTCAAAGAGCCGTAATTCCCATCAATACAAACTACACAAGCTCTCACAGATTCTATCAGGGCCATTTCTAGCTGTTTGGGGGCCCTGTGCAAGATGCTGTTTGGGGGCCCTGTGCAAGATGCTGTTTGGCACAGGGCCCCCAAACAGCATCTTGCACAGGGCCTATTGGTTTGAACACGATCCGTGTATCGATCATTTCCTGGTCTTCTCTAAAGAAGAGGGACCAATGGAAACGTTGTCATGTTGCCGTTGTTCAGCATGGAAACATTCATTAGCTAACAACGACATTATTGTTCTATTAATATAAAGGGAGGTCAGGTACTCTTTAAAACAGCTGCTAGTTATGGGTACTTTTTACTGAAGTACATTTCAAAGCCCATACTTTGTTACTTTTACTTGAGTAAAGAAGTTTAGTCAGTACTTCTACTTTTACCAGAGTATTTTTAAACAAAAGTATCTGTACTTCTACTTGAGTACAGGATGTGTGCACCTTTACCATCTCTGCTTCTATCAGACCACACCCAGGTCATGTGAACCGCTCCACATATTTCCCCCGCTCTGAGTGACGGTGGCTATTCTCAGATACCATCAGTGAAATGTTACACCTGTGATATCAGCCTCATAAAACCCAAGGACAAAGCAGCCATTGTTTCTGAGACCGGCAGGTAACACTTTCACAGCTCCTGAGGGTCTCTATCAGAGTAATGCTTCACTGAGAGCAGCTCAGTTAAGGATGTGTCAGGGTGTGAGGAAAGGAAAACCTCCTCCATAAAAACACAAAGGCTGTATTCAAGTTACTGTGAACGGCTTTTCAAAGTATTATTTCTAGTATATTTCTTCCTTCCTTTCTCTACTACTAGACTACTAGACTAAAAGGGAACACATCCCGAAATACTCTTTTTCTTGTGCACATACACTTTGGTGTCTGGAAAGCCTACCAACCGACAAACAAGGGAAATCAAATAAGATTACAACATTTCATATTGAAGCAGAAAATAAGTAGGTTGGATTTCAAGTGTATTGCCAGGTACGTTTACACATACGAGACCTTTGCTTTGATATCTGGTGATGCGAACATAAACAATCCAATCACATAAGTTGCAAAGTAGGTACAAAAAGAAATATATAAGAATAAATAAGGATTTTTAAGAATCAATTTAGCATTAAAAAAGAATGCTAAAGAATATAATTTACATCAAATTTAAATGTAGCTATACAAATAACCTTAAAACACATGTGTCAAACTCAAGGCCCGGGGGCCAAATCAGGCCCTTGGTGGATTTAATTTCGGCTTGCAGGATAATGTTTAGTAGATTAGATCTGGCCCGCCGGTATATTGCACCTTCACTCCATCCTGAGGGTCTCCTCAGCTCAGAGCCTGAGCCCAAACATTGATGAACTTGCACCCAAGATGAGACGCCAAGTATCTGAGCTAGCATCACAGAGCAGCACACTGAGTTCAATGGATGCTTCCTTCTGCACTTTCTCTCTCACGACAACAGGGCAGGTTTGGTTTCTCTTTGAGGGGAATAGTTTTGTTGAAGCTGTTGTTGGCCTGTGGGAAAATGTGATCATAAGAAATGACTCTGGAGAAGCTGCAGATAGAGCCATAAGAAATGAATGCAGCTGATTATTTAATGTTTAATGTTGTTTTTATAGGCAATAATTTAAGCTTTGTTAGTTCCAGGTTTAATATGTGCAATAAGTTCATTTCAATAAGTTCTGCAATAAACATTGAACCAGTCCGGCCCTCGATTAGTACCCATTTTTAAATTTTGGCCCACTGTGTATTTGAGTTTGACCCCCCTGCCTTAAAACTCAAAGCTCAAAAATAAAACACTTGAGTTTATGATATTTGGAAGTTGTTGAGAAATGTATGCATTGTACACACTCAGGACCATATGGCGACTCTTTAGATGTGCACTTCTAAAAAACGATGTGTGTTTACATTAGTTTTGGTCTATGTTTTTTATATTTAAAACAGAATCTGAATCTAAATCCGAGTTACTGTTGTTGTTGTTTACAAACTAAAAAACTGCCACACATTATTTTTTTTAATTTTTAAAGCAAAATGTAACATTTCTGCTGACCATAGCACTTTCTTTGCAAATAATGTGCCAACAAGTTGAAAAACGACCATTGCAACTATTCTCAGAAGCCAATCAGAGCAGACTGGGTTTCTTTAGGAGGAGGGGCTTAAAGATGCAGGCGGTAATATGTAGTTTTCAGACAGACAGAATGATAAAATGAATATAAACGGATATAACCATATTATGTCTGAGTATTTCAATTTGAACTGAATTGTAATATTATATTTTAAAGGAACTATGTATTATTGTATTGACCTGTACTTAAATCACGTCTTATAATTGTTTGTGTGATAGAGATTATGCAATGTTTTCAGTGTTTGTTGATTGTTATGTACTTGAGGACTGCAGATGGAAATTAGCTATTAGCTCAAATCTGGCATAAATCAAATCTTCTCTTTTCTGAGATTAATGTCTTTACATGAACATGTATGCATGGTCCTTGTTGAAATAAATACATAATAATAATAGAACCCCAAAAAACAAGCATTAACCCCAAAATGTGCATGATATGTCCTTCCCTAATCACTTCCCACAGTGTTGAGTTTTACCTCCAGGATGATGTCGGACGAGTCGTGCAGCAGCATCACCAGAGTGCCTATCCTCACAAAGTTTGCACAGTAGGAGAAACCGATGAGGAAAATGGTGGCGATGTGATGGATGACCTGCTCCTTAAAGTCCTGGAACACACACACGGACACACACACATGAACACACACATCCCACAAAGTGTATTGCAGCATAACTAGTAATTCAGCAGTTGTGGTCTTGTGTTTGGTAAAGGCAGATGTACATGTTGTCTGGAGGGATTTAGAGACATTTCCTAAGGAAGCTGCAGCAGCATCTACAATTCCCTTAAACCATGAAAAACATCTGACATACATCGGTGTGTGTGGTGTGAATGTTGGACTAAGTCTTTACTGTAAATTCTGCATAAAGTGTCTTAGCAATGCAGCAAAGTCTAACTGAGTCTAACTAAGTCTGGGTTTAATCCGTTTCTTATTCTAGTTCAACGACTGTTAGAGTATGCTGATCTGTTACTAGTCTTTACATTTGAAAGTCCTGCCACACTCAATTTAAAATCAGAGGAAAGTACAGCAAGTGATGAAATAGAAGATAATCCAGTGTATTATCTGATCTCTAAATCCTGCAACAATGGGATTACACCAAGCAAACCCACTAAAAGATGAAAAGCTCAGGCCCAAAATGACATGCCGAGGAAACCATGTGACAAACAGGTGTTTACATACACACCATGTTCCTTTACATCAGGGGGGTCAAACTCAATTTCATCGCGGGCCACATTGGAATTATGGTTGCACTCAAAGGGCCGGTTGTAATTTTAAGACTATATAAAAATGTAATATATATAAAATAATGTATTATATTACATTATTGCCCCTGCATTGGATTATTATGGGATAGGGTAATAACTTCATAATTAACTACGTCTGAAAGCAGAAGTCTGGGGCAAATAATTGCAAGTGTCTTCGGTGAGAATGTCACAAAATGATTTCAAAAGAAAAGTCAAATTCTGGAAAAAAAGTCAAAACAAAAAAATTAAAGCTTGAAATTTGGGGGAAAAAAGTAACATTTTCAAAAAAAAGCAACGTTCTGAGAAAAAAGGAATATTTTGAAGAAAAAACAGTCAAATTTGAGATGCATTGTGGGACATGTAGTTTATGGGCAACGTGCTTCTGTAAATCGGCATGTAACCGTATAATAAACATATTATATTCTTTGCAAGCTCTTGTGGGGGCCGCATGCAATGAAGTCACGGGCCGGATTTGGCCCCCGGGCCTTGAGTTTGACACCCCTGCTTTACATGGTATGTATGCTTATTATACCAAACTGTGTTTCTGGCTTAAATAAGTAAATACAAATTTGATCACAAAAACTTTAGGTGTCACTCACTTTTCTCTTGACGTCCACAGAGACGCACAGAAGCAGCGACAGATAGAAGCTCATTTCCAACATGTAATACCAGTAATGAGCGTCGGCCACAGGCTACAGAATGAGAGGAAGACATTTATCATTACATGTGTGTGAATGCTGCAGAAACATTTCCATCAGCATGCTTATTTGTGTCGGCTTAGAAGTACACACTAGTATTTAGAAAGCTTCTACAGGCATACATTTTCTAAATCTCTTGCCATTTTTTGGCACTTGCATGGAGGGCCCTGAACGGCATGACCAGTGTATGGAACTCCAACCTCCCGCGTCAAATCAAACTCAGCGTCTTCTATGCAACGGTAGAGCCTGTTCTGCTCTATGGCAGTGAATGCTGGACCCTGAAGCAGTGGTTGCGTTAGACTTTCTCGTTGTCCGTCATTTTGACGGACAGGATCGTAAAATTTCCGTCATAATCCATTATTACCCGTCATTTTATTTGATAAAAGTTTTTTTAAGAGTTTTAATGATGAGATGAGACATACTTCATATTTATGTTTGGGTACTGAGCAGCAAATGTTCATTCATTCATTTTTTTTAATGATTCATACAGAACTTTTAACGGCATGGAGAAAAAAGCACACCGACCGTGTGGTCACTTTTCATGTCAACACGAACATGAATGATTTATTTGTTCCTGCACTGACAGACAGCAGAGGGGGCAGAGGGGGCAAAGGCCGCTAACAACACACGACCATTGAGCCTCAACAGGCAAATATGAACAATGCCATCGTTTTAAATGAGACAATTACAATCAGAATATGAACAAAACATTTACAAGAACAACTCAATGGACCTGCTGTAGCCTGAACGCTGATCTCTGCATCGTCGTGCACCCTCGGACAAATCCGTTACTCATCTCATCTTCTCTACAGATGTCGCAGAACATTTTGCCATCTTCCCTCCTCAGCCACTCAAACACTTGCTCCCACTGAACCCGGTACTCCCGCTTCAACTCCTTGCCTCTTGCTTGCCCCTCTGCCGCTGAACGCTGTCAGTTTGAGTCTTACTGGCTTGTCCTTCATCCTCCACCGCATCAATCCCTCTTTTCACCTCGTTTATCCACACCATCACAATCACTGGGCTTATTAAAAAAGCTTCGGACGATCAGCTGCCGTGACATTTTGCGATTGCTAAAGCCGGTTAAACAACGAGGTAATCAACGAGGTCAAAAACAAGACTATAATAGCTACTTAATATGCACACACTCGCCACCAACTGGATAGGGGTGCGAATGACTAAATAATAGTTACAGAGTACAGTAGAGTAGATCGCCCTCAGTCGACCTGGCCACTAAGGATGTCATATAATGTGGTCCGCTGGTGGGCATTTTGGCGCTGTTCCAAGTTGTGTTCTAATCTGTCAAAATGACTGCTTTCAGATTTTTCCGTCATTGTTAGAAAAAATCCGTCATTGTTAGAAAAAATCCGTCATTGACGGAAAATATTCGGTTAACGCGACCTCTGCCCTGAAGTCAACCCCGCAAAAGTCTCTTGACGGAGGCTACACCAGAATGTTGCGAGCAGTACTTAACATCAGCAAGAGTGTACATGTAACCAACCAGATCCTGTACGAGGGAATACCAAGGGTGAGCGAGAAAATTGCAGCCAGGAGAATGAGACTAGCAGGACATTGCCAAAGGCATCAAGAGCTGCCAGCCGGCAAATTGGTGCTGTGGGAACCAACACACGGGCATCGGTCACGAGGACGTCCTGCACAAACATACGTGGGCGTACTCAAGAATGACGCAGGAGCACAAAGTACCAATGAACTGGCCAGATGGAGAACCGGGATGACTGGAAGCAACGATGGAGGGTTCGTCTGAGGACGACCTAGAGAGACCATGGCCTTTGACCCCTAACCCATCACAGTCCCCCTGTTTCCACTCCTACTGATATTTATTTAATTTTTACTTTATTAAAATTCTTGTTTGTTTGTTCACCCTGTAAAGCGGCCTTGGGTCCCTTGAAAGGCGCTATACAAAAAGAATCTATTATTATTATTATTATTATTATTAGTATATGTTAAAAGTGTGTGTTGTGTTTTTAAAAGCAAATTATTATTCTGAAAAACAAACTATTTTTCACATTTTCTTTAGTTTTTAAACAGAACAACAAAATGACAAACAAATGACTTTACAATTGTGTATTTTGTCAAACCAATGGTCACATAACATTTAAAATAGAAACAAATAATCACATTGAGAATCTGAAACAAGCAAACGTTTGGCATGTTGACTTAATCAATAGACTAAAATATGAAGCGATAACAATATGTCACCTAATTTATGAGGCTTGATTGTTGACAGTTGATATTAACAAATCACATTATTCTCTGCTCACCTGTTTGGGATAATCTCTCCAACACTCGCTGGGATCCCAGAACCAGGAAGTCTGTAACATCGAAACATCATCAGCGTCATACAGAACGTGACTTTGACACTAAGTGGGATTATGGAATGAGTATAAATGACTGCTTGTTGATTTTACTCCTCACTTTAAATAATAACTCCAACACCTTGCTGTTGCTTCACTTCGTGTCAATGACTGTGATCAGGGTGATCTTTGAAAGCAGACTTACATTAATTAAAGAGGCGAGCCCCCCAGTGAAGGATGCGAGGTAGAAGACAAAACGCCAGCTGTACAAACAAACACCATCATATGTTAGAGGCTGTGGTATGAATAAGATTAGTGAATTAGTTAAAGGTCTCCTATTATACTATTATCAGTATATTACAGGTCTCTGATATATACAAAACCTGTCTGAAGTGTTTGGCTCCAAACACCAAACAGATCATTGCAGCATTACCCATAATCCCCTCTGTTTCAGCCCTGTTTCAAAAGTGCTGATTCTCTGTCTGTTACTTTAGATGAAAATAAGGAGCCCCTCCCCACGCCCCTCTGAGAGACATTTGGTTAGAAAGAACTCAATGGTGCTCTAGGACAGGGGTGGCCAACCCGCGGCTCTCGAGCCGCATGCGGCTCTCTGCCTAGTTTCATGCGGCTCTTCAGTTCATATCGAATTGTATAGCCTATGTGTGAGTTTGGGGGAGAGACACTGACTCCTGACTAGTGTTGCACGGTGTACCGATACTTGAAAGGTACCGCGATACCCTGCCGTTAAAAACGTTACGATTCCTCCGTTTCATTAGTATCGGTACTTTAAGAAGGACGGGGGAAAGTACTCCGGTGAGAAAGCGCCGTTTTACTAAGAGCCGTGTGTGTTCAGCGCTCTGCTTCCACTCCCTGCACTGCAGCCGTGCCTGCAGTCCCTCTCCTCTCAAGCACGCTCTAAGTCCCTCCCCTCTCTCGTGCACGCGCTAGCTGCCAGAGCATGTGAGAAAACGAGAAGCATGGCTGCAAGTGGGAGTGCAACTGCCGCTGCGCCTCGACTTGTTGACAGAAAAGACGCCAGAAGCGACATTTGGAAGTATTTTAGCTATATCTCTGACAGTGAGGGCAAGCCTACGAGGCCACCACGAGGCCTGTCTGTAAGAAATGTATTACTTTTATTTAATACGAATTCTTGTCATTTATTTTATGTATTGTTCTCATTGTTTAAAAGTTTGTGTTATGGTTATGGTTCTTGTGTGAAATAAAGCACAATAATTACATTTAAGACTGTTTCCCTTTTTTTAAGAAAAGTATCGAAAAATAATCGGAGTCGTATCGGTACCAAAATGTTGATATCGTGACAACACTAGCTACTCCTGACAGTTACACCTGATATTTAGTAGGTCTGTTAAGTATTGAATGCTGATCATTCTGACGTAATTTGGCCGGTCAAAGTTGTTTGGGCTCAGATAAAATCGCTCCGTTACTTTTGTCCCGTGTTACTTTCGTCCCGGCTCTCCCTACGTGTGTATGTGTGGTGTCAGGTGTCAGTATGAGAGGATGACAGCGCGTCTAATTTTGATGTGGCCCAAGAGCCAATCACAATAATACCTGTGATGCAGTGAACCAATCACCTTTGAGGGGGGGAAAACCTATCGTTGATTAAACACTATCCAGTGTTTCCCCTACCATTGTCTTGGAGGGGCGCTGCACCCCCCCCCCCTGAAATTCAAGGTGTTTAAAAAATATATATAATTTTGTTTTTAAAATATATATATAGCACCAAATTGCAACTAATCTATATCTACTGTCACTTTTCACATTGAACATGTGCTCTTTTATTAAATAAACTAAACGCTTTCATTTTAAGTTGTGAGTTTAGTGTTTTTGACCCTAAGAAACTCTGATGCATTAATCTATAACAATAATCCACAGCTCCTCTCTCTGCTCCCAATGCCACAAAAATGAATGAAAGTTGAAATCTTGTCTCCAGAAAAGAAAAAACTGTTGGATGTGGCTCTTTGCAGTAACATAGACAAAATGTGGCTCTTAACCTCTGACTGGTTGGCCACCCCTGCTCTAGGAGGAGATTCAGGTGATAAGGTCGGGGGGGGGGGGGGTACCTTGGTTGCTGATTGGCTAATGGTTACACAAGCCAAAACATCGTTATGACATCATAAAGTGGCCAAAATCTGATCAGCTCATTTTCAGACAGGTTTTTATAGAAATGGATCAAAAAGAGAGAGAATCTTTGTTCCTGAGACTTTCAGAGTCTCTTTCCACAGAGGGGACACATGTTGATGTAGAAGAGACATGAAGAAGAGGGGACACATGTTGATGTAGAAGAGACATGAAGAAGAGGGGACACATGTTGATGTAGAGGAGACATGAAGAAGAGGGGACACATGTTGATGTAGAAGAGACATGAAGAAGAGGGGACACATGTTGATGTAGAAGAGACATGAAGAAGAGGGGACACATGTTGATGTAGAAGAGACATGAAGAAGAGGGGACACATGTTGATGTAGAAGAGACATGAAGAAGAGGGGACACATGTTGATGTAGAAGAGACATGAAGAAGAGGGGACACATGTTGATGTAGAAGACACATGAAGAAGAGGGGACACATGTTGATGTAGAAGAGACATGAAGAAGAGGGGACACATGTTGATGTAGAAGAGACATGAAGAAGAGGGGACACATGTTGATGTAGAAGAGACATGAAGAAGAGGGGACACATGTTGATGTAGAAGAGACATGAAGAAGAGGGGGCACATGTTGATGTAGAAGAGACATGAAGGAGAGGGGACACATGTTGATGTAGAAGAGACATGAAGAAGAGGGGGCACATGTTGATGTAGAAGAGACATGAAGAAGAGGGGACACATGTTGATGTAGAAGAGACATGAAGAAGAGGGGACACATGTTGATGTAGAAGAGACATGAAGAAGAGGATTGTAGAAATGTTACAGAGGCATTTGCTGCTTCTTTAAGCTTTTTTGGAATATATAAATATTTGGACCTACTTGACTAATAATGATTACTCATTCCTAGAGGCTTCATTAAGACGGGGGAATTAAAAGGATTAATGTAACATATGATTTTCTATATTTCATATTGAGAAAGCCACGTTTTGTTTTCTAAACATGTTTGGATGATTTGAAGTGACATGCGTGGAAACATGGAAAACTACGAGGACATAGAAAATCCAAAGAGGCAGGTGTCATGGAAAATAAAATCAATACGGATTTAATAAAGTGAGGGAATTAACTTTGAGGCAGTTCAAATTGGGGCACATGTTCAGAATTTCGAACGACTTGAATTATGAACTTTTTTCCTGACTTTAGCAGGGACTAGATCTGTCCTCCCACCTCTGGTATATATATATATACATGAATATGAAAGTTTCATTCAAACGCTGAATTTTTACAGATGTAATTCTCATTTGGAAAAACATAAATCTTCAGCTCAGACTTGAAACATGGCTGTCATTTTTTCTGTAACGGTACTGGTCATTATATTTGAAATAAGTCATTCAGAATATGAGATTTTCTATATATCTTGCTGAAGATACCTGATTTAAAATAAGCGAAAGTATGTGTGTTTAAGGAAAAAACAAACTCACGTGGCCTCCCAGAACTTCTTAGTCCTGCTGGGTCGGTCCTGGTTCCTCCGGTGTCTGAACCAGGTCTGGATCTTCCTCTGAGAGAGACCACTCTGCTTCCCCAGCCTCAACACGTCACTCTGCACACAGACAGGACATACACATACACACTTACCAGAGGTGGGAAGTAGTGGAGTACAAATACTTTGTTACTGTACTTAAGTACATTTTTCTGGTATCAGTACTTTACTCCACTACTTGTTTTTCTGACGACTTTTTACTTTGACTTCTTACATGTTGAACACAAATACCTGTACTTTCTACTTCTTACATGTTGAACACAAATACCTGTACTTTCTACTTCTTACATGTTGAACTCAAATACATGTACTTTCTACTTCTCACATGTTGCACACAAATACCTGTACTTTCTACTTCTTACATGTTGAACTCAAATACCTGTACTTTCTACTTCTTACATGTTGAACTCAAATACCTGTACTTTCTACTTCTTACATGTTGCACACAAATACCTGTACTTTCTACTTCTTACATGTTGAACTCAAATACCTGTACTTTCTACTTCTTACATGTTGAACACAAATACCTGTACTTTCTACTTCTTACATGTTGAACTCAAATACCTGTACTTTCTACTTCTTACATGTTGAACACAAATACCTGTACTTTCTACTTCTTACATGTTGAACTCAAATACCTGTACTTTCTACTTCTTACATGTTGAACTCAAATACCTGTACTTTCTACTTCTTACATGTTGAACTCAAATACCTGTACTTTCTACTTCTTACATGTTGAACTCAAATACCTGTACTTTCTACTTCTTACATGTTGAACACAAATACCTGTACTTTCTACTTCTTACATGTTGAACTCAAATACCTGTACTTTCTACTTCTTACATGTTGAACACAAATACCTGTACTTTCTACTTCTTACATGTTGAACTCAAATACCTGTACTTTCTACTTCTTACATGTTGAACACAAATACATGTACTTTCTACTTCTTACATGTTGAACTCAAATACCTGTACTTTCTACTTCTTACATGTTGAACACAAATACCTGTACTTTCTACTTCTTACATGTTGAACTCAAATACCTGAACTTTCTACTTCTTACATGTTGAACACAAATACGTGACATAACATGAATATCGTGACAATATAGACTTCTATAAAAATCAGACTTCTTTTTGTCGCCCCCTGCTGGATGTTAGAGAGAATGCACGTTTAAAGCACTTCCACTTTGGGTTCACTTTTCAGGTTGCCTCTTAAGTGAAACATTAACCCTTGACTGTGTTTTGCAAATTACATTACATGTCATTTGTTAGACGCTTTTATCCAAAGCGACTAACATACATTCAGTACTGTGGGCAATCCCCACAGGAGCAATTTGGGGTGAAGTGTCTTCAGGGACACAAGGACATGCTGACTGCAGTGGGACTCAAACTTCCCGGATTCAAAGTCCAGCACTCTATCCACTGAGCCACAGCCGCCTTCATCTTACTGTCAAAATAAGTGTACTATGTACTTTGTCTGCTTTTGCTATGGTCAGGTATTTACATGTCAAAACAACATCAGACAGGTGCGGCTGCTACTAGACCACACCGCAGGGAAATAGACCATGTGCAAATAAGTCATGGCAAACACACATGACAAACGGCACAGAACAGGGCGAGGCTTTTCCATCTGGTATGACACATCATGTCCCTTCCTTACATGTCCAAATCAATCAAGACACATGATCAAAAGGAGACTTTTTCCGCATAATGAAACGGTTGCCATCCTACAGTTATGAAATGCTGTTGTGTTTTTTAATGCCTAAGGGGGATAGTGATAAGAGATGAGGACATACAGCACACTGATAATGGAGGCGTTAAAAGGAAGTCACATTAGAGATGCAAACACACGCATAATGACAGTGAGGCTTATAGTGAGAAATCCCAAGAGGCTTTGCATCCTCTCGACAGAGACACACAGCATCTCTGCAGGGGACATCACTTTGGACACAAATATATTGTAGTGAATACATTTGGTTAAAAAAGGATTAAAAGACCATGACATTTTATGACTTTATTCCATCATTTAGGACTAAATGTTTGAGAGGAGATATGAGTAAATGTGTTCCATTAGTGTTTTTTGGAATAAACTTTAGATAAAATTAGGGATTACAGTTAATTCTAAGCTAGGACAGCCTGTTTGACGACTGAGAGTAAAACAAAGAATAGAATAGATGAAAGCCTCTTTAATGGTCACACATGCAGAGCACACAGCACACACAGTGAAATGTGTTCTCTGCTTTTAACCCATCCTAGTGCCAGGAGTCTAGCACTAGGAGCAGTGTGCAGCTATTGTACAGCGCCCGGGGAGCAATGGGAGTGGGGGGGAAGGGGGTTGTCCGGTGCCTTGCTCAAGGGCACCACGGCAGCGCCCAGGAGGTGAACTGGGACCTCTCCAAGTAGCAGTCCATATTTAGGTCTGTTCGGGGACTTGAACCGGCGACCCTACGGCTCACAGTCCAAGCCCCTACTGACTGGGATTTTCAAATACAGTGAAACCAGAGCATCAATACTAACTTGTGAAGGTAACCGGGTGTTCTGTGTGTAAAAGGTTTCCAGCTTCGGGATGGGAACGACTCGAATCCGAACCCGTTCCTCCACACCGAAGAGTTTCCTTAACGGGTCTGCGAAGCACCTGAAGGAGAGGAGAGAAAACATGTTTCTTCAAAAAAAACGTCAATCTTTACGGTACAACTAACTGGAGTATAATTACAATTGGGGTATTTCTGCACAGCTCCACATGAAGAAAAGGCTACACTTATACTATTAGCACTATACTATTAGATATGATTTAAAGGTCCCACATTATACTGTTTTTCATCAATATATTACAGGTCTCAGATATATACAAAACCTGTCTCTGAAGTGTTTGGCTTCAAACACCAAACAGATCATTGCAGCATTACCCATAATCCCCTCTGTTTCAGCCCTGTTTCCAAAGTGCTGATTCTCTGTCTGTTACTTTAGATGAAAATAAGGAGCCCCTCCCCACGCCCCTCTGAGAGACATTTGGTTACAAAGAACATAATGGTGCTCTAGGAGGAGATTCAGGTGATAAGGGGGGGGGGGGGGGTTACCTTGGTTGCTGATTGGCTAATGGTTACACAAGCCAAAACATCGTTATGACATCATAAAGTGGCCAAAATCTGATCAGCTCGTTTTCAGACGAAATAGAAATGGATCAGGACAAAAAGAGAGAGAATCTTTGTTCCTGAAACTTTCAGAGTCTCTTTCCACAGAGGGGACACATGTTGATGTAGAAGAGACATGAAGAAGAGGGAACACATGTTGATGTAGAAGAGACATGAAGAAGAGGGGACACATGTTGATGTAGAAGAGACATGAAGAAGAGGGGACACATGTTGATGTAGAAGAGACATGAAGAAGAGGGGACACATGTTGATGTAGAAGAGACATGGAGAAGAGGGGACACATGTTGATGTAGAAGAGACATGAAGAAGAGGGGACACATGTTGATGAAGAAGAGACATGAAGAAGAGGGGACACATGTTGATGTAGAAGAGACATGAAGAAGAGGGGACACATGTTGATGTAGAAGAGACATGAAGAAGAGGGGCCACATGTTGATGTAGAAGAGACATGAAGAAGAGGGGACACATGTTGATGTAGAAGAGACATGAAGAAGAGGGGACACATGTTGATGTAGAAGAGACATGAAGAAGAGGGGACACATGTTGATGTAGAAGAGACATGAAGAAGAGGGGACACATGTTGATGAAGAAGAGACATGAAGAAGAGGGGACACATGTTGATGAAGAAGAGACATGAAGAAGAGGGGACACATGTTGATGTAGAAGAGACATGAAGAAGAGGGGACACATGTTGATGTACAGAAAAACAGAGTGCATCCAAATGCAGAAGACAGGTAGACTCAATAACAAATTAAGGTACCACTTTACAATAAGACTACCCTCATAAAGGGTTTACGAATAGTTTGTAATTCATTTATTAATTAGGTTGTGAACACTTTATAAATCATAAATAAGCTTTTATAAGACATGAGATAAACAGGTGAACTGTGACCGGTTGCTTGCCAAATAGTGAGCCCACATTTATCTGTACTGCTAAGCCTTATATT
Source organism: Harpagifer antarcticus (assembly GCA_902827135.1). Lineage (NCBI taxonomy): Eukaryota > Metazoa > Chordata > Actinopteri > Perciformes > Harpagiferidae > Harpagifer > Harpagifer antarcticus. Next base: position 5,116,499 of record CADEHL010000677.1, on the reverse strand, counting down.
GGCTACCTAGCTTACTTCGTGTTCTTCATCAGCCAGCATCCTTGGTATCTGTTGCTCACTGAGTTTATTCTCGCTAAGTAGCCAATATAAGGCTTAGTCATCTTGCCAAACAGTGAGCCTGTGTTGATCTATGTTAGAACTGGTTCATAAATGGTTCTTAATGATTAATTACATTACATTCAGTGTCGGGTGTAACGTGTTACAAAAGTAACGGAGTTACAGTAATGTATTACTTTTTGCTGTAACGAAGTAATGTAACGCATTGCTAATGACATTTGGGTAATTTAATACCCGCTACAATTCTCAGTAACACAGTTACAACACATTTTAACCCGAAATGAAATGGTGTTCTGTTTTTTAAGAATTTACCAACATCGCAAGACATTCCGACACCAGAGAAAGAATGTGCGGGTAGATTAGTAAACCTGGTGTTTACCCTTCAGGCTCATCAAGATCCCTCCGCTTCGTGCCGGGTTCCCTGATCAGCCTGTCGGG